>CP136890.1:74587500-75787500 GCA_034359265.1 Canna indica
ATATTAAAAAAATAATTTTTTAATAATCGTGTTGCCACGTCAGCATTTAATTACTTATTTTTTAATATGAAAAAATTGTCCATTAAAAAAATATTTATAAAAAAATACCACGTGGCTTTGCTTCTCCTCTTCCTCTTCTCTCTCTGCAACCCTTCACACTCTGCTCGCTACGGTTACTGCTTCCCACATGGCTGCCACCACCCTCGGGTTCGAGTTCTTTCACCGCCGAAGTCTCAGCGGCTGCATCTGGGTGTTGTCCCTCCTTCCAAGCTTCACCTTCCATGTCGGACCTCCAACCTGCAATTTTAATTTGTTGTAAATTATATATGCGACTCAAGCTGTTATAGATTCGATCACATCACAACATATCTTGCTTAATTAATTAATTACCAGTTTGGATGAGTCTCGTGCGGCGATGGCGAGGATGTCGGCGCAAGAAACCACTCCGGGGCACACCTTCTCGACTGCAGACTTTATCCTATCGATGACTTCAAATTCTCTAGTTGATCTGAAGTTCTGCAATGCGCCTTGCTCGTTGATGATGATTTTGCTGTCTTTCAGCAAGAGCGATGCATTGCATCCCTGATAAATTATACATTCCTTAAAAAAAAATTTGTCGTGGAAAATCCATACAAATGAGACCCTACTGAGGTTCGAATCTCAGACCTCTAGGCAACTTATAAGATGTTGCCACTAGTTGTGCTAGTCACGGTTGGTCATCCTTAATTATATTACATGCATACTTTTATATATATATGAAATAGTAATTAAAGCTTATTCAATTACATGGATACTCAATTCTAAATCAGTAAGCTTCAAATTAATTACCTTAACAAAGCAATCATGGAAGTGAAGGCGGATGAGGGAGGCCGCCATACGAAGCAGGACTTTGCATAGTTGTTAGTGGTGAGATCATCATATGCCTCACGAGATGATATTGCAGACATCAAAAATAAGAGAGAAGCAACCAAACATGCAAGTTTATTGAAGCTAGAAGCTTTTGAGCTGCTCATTTTTGCTTTGCATAGTACGTATGTGAAGGAATATAATGGATAAATATTAAGCACCTTCTGATCGAACGGGGAGAAATTAAGAGAGGAGAAGAAGAATCACCGAGAAGTCCCCGCATAGCCTCGAGATACCGCGACGCCTATCGCCGACACACCGGGACGCGATTGAGCACCACGAAGCTCAGCAACCGGAGGTCCATCTACGCTATCGCCACCAGCAGCAGCACCATTACGATCAGAGCACCGGTTGGGATTACTTGTCACCGCTGGTCTCGCCACTGGGGGAGACGAGGGTGATCCACTCGGCGACGGGCGGAGTGCTGGGCGGGGGGTGGCGGTGGAGGTGGCGGTGGCGGTGCTTTCGTGGGTGTTCCGGAATCAGGAATCAAGAGCAGATTGATCGAGGTGGTGGAAGGCGTTTGTTCTCTACCACAGAAGGACGGTGTCTCCTGCACCTTCTCCGATTGCAGCGGTTGGCAAACATGCTGAAGGTGGCGCCGACGCTGGAGACGAGAGTGGGAATGCAGTTGGAGAAAGCCTCTCTGTCGGCGTTGTTCATTCTCCGCCCTCAGCAATGGACGGTAAGTGGCAATAGAGAGTGGGAACAGCTAACGTGGAAACGAAGGGTAAGTTAAAAAGAAGTTTTTTTTTTGTTTTTTTTTAAAAAAAGTAATTAAATATTGACGTGGCAAGTGATTAATAAGAAAAAAATGAAGGACTGCGTCTCCTGCACCTTCCTTCTCCGATTGCAGCGGTTGGTGAACATGCTGAAGGTGGCGCCGACGCTGGAGACGAGAGTGGGAATTCAGTTGGAGCAAGCCTCTCTATCGGCGTTGTTCGTTCTCCGCCCTCAGCAATGGACGGTGAGTGGCAATAGAGAGTGGGAACAGCTAACGTGGCAATGAACGGTAAGTTAAAAAAGAAAAGTTTTATTTTTTATTTTTTAAAAAAGTAATTAAATGCTGACGTGGCAAGTGATTAATAAAAAAATATTTTTAAATATGCTGAGTCAAATGTCATGTCAGCACCTAACGGTGGTATTGACAGACATTTGACGTCGGGCTAGAATTGATATCAATTCGATAGTCTGGGATGTAATTGATACAAATTAAAAAATGTGCTAGATTTGTGAAAATGGTCATAATTTGGACTAGATACATCAATTAACCTAATATTTAATGATATGATTAAATGTTTACTATATTTTATTTATTACATACAAAAATTTAACTTTTATAACTTTATTGAATTTGATATTTTTCTTCACTTATTCCATTTTAAACATACCTGAAATTTCGAAACGGCATTCTCAAATTTGATTTATTTTTGAGATTTTATTTATTTATTTATTTTGGCTATGCATTCGAAATTATTAAACTACGGATAGAATGGAGTTAAATTTAAATTTTCAAAGCAGCATTCCCAAATTTAAATTAATTTTTAAGGTTTTTATTTATTTTAGCTATATATATATATATAAACAAGAACCGACTATTCCCGCCTAAACTCCCCCCACTCCCTTAAATTTTTATCTTTATTTTTACCCCACTTATATATATTTTTTATCCCTCCCCTCAAACTTTTTTCACTTTCCTCACCTAATTTTTCCTCCCAAATTTTTACTCCACTTAAATTCGTGATAAAATTTTTTACCCCACTTATTTTCTCTATATGCACCTATTTTGATATTTTTAATTTGGTATTTATTGTTTTTTGAATAATAATTGTAATTATTTTTGTAATGCCCGCAAAAAAATAAATTAAAATTAAAATTTTAACTAATTTATTTTGACTTCAACGAAAAAGCCGAGATGCGCGTCGGAGCAGACCGAGTAAATCATCTAAAGGCACAAATTAAAATACGAATCTTACACGCGAGTAAAATTATGTTAAGTTGGTTTGGAGATTTGATGTGAGTTGGACTCGAGTCGAGTCCAGGGGTTCGATCAGAAATCGATTTGGACTAGTATAGATCAAGATATGGTTCACTTAAGTCAAGAGGGGCAAATAGATAAATTTCAAAAAAAAAATATAATTACATACCTGGTCTTGGGAGACCGTACTGTCACGGACTAACTGTTTGTACGGAAAACCACTACTAGAAAAATGGTCATCAGCAACGGCTGATGCCGTTGCTGAGCCGTTGCTGAAGAGAATCAGCAACGGCTGAGCCGTTGCAATAGCGCCGTGAGAGAAAGTCGCGTTGCTGATGACTTAGCAACGGTTCAGCAACGGCCGCTCGGGCCGTCGCTCAAAACATTATCAGCAACGGCCACTGGGTCGTCGCTAAAAATATTATCAGCAACGGTTTTGCCACAGACTCGGAGCCGTTGCTGATACCATTAATAGCAACGGCCGCTGAGTCCGTAGCAACACCGTTAGTAAAACTCCGTCGCTAAGCCGTTGCTGTAGGTCATCAGCAACGGCTTTCGATACACTTTTAGCAACGGCTTTCCCACGGACGCCCGTGGGAAAGCCGTTGCTGATGACCTATACCTGCAACCAGAAAATTTGAAAATTTCAAATTTCCATTGATACATTGATACATTTATCTGATACATAACTCACACACCCATACCCTCATACACACATTCATTCACACATCACAAACATCTCATACACATTCATTCACACATCACAAACACACCAAGATATACATCAAAACAATTATATTTATATTCATAATTATCCACGATAGTATAAACACAATTCAAATGTAAAATTGAAGTATCAACATCTCAGTAACATAGTCAATATAAATTAAACAAGTTCAATATCTGAGTAACAAAGTCAATATAAACAAAATCTCACGATGACGATGGAGGATGGCCTGGATCATATGGCGGGGTCTGGAGTGCTTGAGTGTACACCGGCGTGGACTGACTCGAGGATGATGGATTAGATGATGCCGAAGAGATGCCTGCTTCGGG
Organism: Canna indica; assembly: GCA_034359265.1. Lineage (NCBI taxonomy): Eukaryota > Viridiplantae > Streptophyta > Magnoliopsida > Zingiberales > Cannaceae > Canna > Canna indica. The sequence goes on from CP136890.1 coordinate 74,591,441, forward strand.
ATGACCCGACAAGTTGCGTAGCATAGCTTCAATATTCGCCATCGTCTGACTCTGGCACTCCATCAACTCAGTCTGACGCGCGACCGTCTCCTCTAGTGTCCTTATCCTATTACTATGATCATAACTGGATCTGGAGGTGGACGGCCGCTCACCAGCGACCGGAGGGGTCGGTGCCCCAAGTGGCCCTAGTACGGCTCGCGCATGACCACTATCTGCGAAGCCATATACGCGGCCATGGTCCCAGCCACCTGCGGCCTCGACCCACGATGCTGCGTCAAAGTCCTCGGGGGTACCCCCACGCTGCACCACCGTCTGGCTGTAGGTCTCCTACTCGAGTTTGATTTTTTGTTTAATATTTATCATAAAACTTAAATTATAAATATATAATGAATAATTTAAACAAATATATAATTACCATAATGTATGCAGCGCGGTTGTGGATGTACTCCCCAGTCCCATGTGCTCGACGGTGAGTCCGCTCAAACACCGCCATCGGGGAGGGTCGCTGGACACTCCCGTCATCCGACACCGTCGTCTACATTTACAAAACAAATACATTAATTAGTACACATAATAACAAATAAAATATATAATTAAAAGATATACTTACCATACGGTTTGCGTGCACTGCAAATGCAACAGAGCCGCCGGTGTGACGCGCTGCTCCCCCCGACATGCGATTTCTAGCCGCATTCCGAGAAACCTCCTGCCATCGATCCGTCGACCATATCCCCATGAGCTGGTCCCATATATCCGGAGTAATCCAACCGGGGCCGTATCCCCGAGTCTCCGCGATGTTAGTGGTCCCAGCTCGGGCCATCGCGTGGGACCGAGCCTGCCCCAGCTGCCCGTTGTACCTTGCTCGGGAAATAGCCTCCCAGGCAGCGTAAATGAAGGGCCTCTGGTCCTCGGACCATGTATAGCGAGCCTGCAAAATAATAATATCAGTACCAATATTAATATATCATGCATGTAAAAAAAATAATAATACGTGCCTCAAACTCGCGCCATAACATGTCGACGTGCTCGCTAGGCACGTGAGACCACGTAGGCCATGCCCCGTGCATGTATCGTCGAATAGTAGAAGAAATGCTCCTCGGCACTTCTTCTTGCTCGAACCTGCACAACAAAAATAAATTTTAATATTATATTATGATATAATGAATTTGTAATGATTCATAATTCATGATATATTACGTACCGCTCCCCAATCACGCTAATCAATCTACGTGACTCTGTGGCTGGTGGAGGCTGCCACCTGTTCGGCCCGCGTGGCCGCCTACGTCTGGATGTACTAGCCTCGGCAGTATCATCCTCATGAGGATCAGCAACAGGAGGATCAGCAGCATGAGTAAGTGCTGGAGTCTCACCGATCGGAGACTCCGAAGCTCTCCTGCGTCGATAACCACGACCAGACATATCTGTCGAACAGACATATAATCAGATTATTGTATAAATAGTAGAGATATATTTAATAAAATATATACTTTACAATTATTCTTCATCATCTGAATAATAGTCTTCGAATTCTTCTTCTTCTTCCTCTTCTTCCTCTTCTTCCTCTTCTTCATCTTCTTCATCTCCAGCTTCCTCAATTTCATGATGGTCATCATCAGCATATTCAACTTCTAATTGGATTGATGTTGTGTCTGCATCCTCGAGTATTGGAATAATACGATCCACAGCAGGAAGATCATCTTCTTGATAGAAACCAGGAGGATCATTTTCTCCTACTATCGGATCAATTTTTCATCTACCATTTGTCTTACAGACTACACGCCAATCTGCTCTATCTTTATTTCGAGCAGAATACTTCGCGTAATATACTTGTTCGGCTTGTGATGCCAATATAAAAGGCTCATCTGCTGCCAATTTCGATTTGTAATTAACCTCAACAAGTTTGTATTTTGGATGAACTTTCATGCCCCTTTCTGTTGTATCGAACCAATGACATCTAAATAGGATCACTGATTTCAAGCCGAAGTAGTGCAACTCTATCACTTCTTCCACTAGTCCATAGAAATCCATATCACATTCAACATAGGTTGTCCCTTTCACGCAGACCCCAGCATTCATCGTCTTTTTTGTAGATGAATATTCAACCGTGTGAAATTTATACCCGTTAACAAAATAACCGTGTGAAATTCTGCAGCTTCTTTATTCGGTAATTCAATCTCTACCGCAGCCCCTACTTCTGTGATATCAACCGTTGTAGTATCTGGTGGGACTGATGTCTGAAGAACTGGCCGATCAACATTATCATTCAGGTGGAATTGACCCCCAAGACTATCAAGTATCATAGTTCTTTAGGGATTACATTGACTGGATGAAGAAGCACCAGCAGAGGAAGATTCACCATATGTCTGAACGACAGGATTGCTCGACGTCCCGACTTCGCGTGACTCCCCGTGACAAGTCCATAGAAAATATCTTGGTGTAAATCCTTTGGTATATAGATGCAGAGTGACAGTCTCCCGATCCAAAAATCGTCCATTCGAACAAATGCGGCACGGACATCGGATTTGATCACCCATGCTAACGAAATTCCGATTCGAATAGGCGAAATTTAGGAAGTACGTTACGCCTAATCGAAACTCATTCGTTAAAGCTCCACGATCAAAACGTCGGTACATCCAACTTCGATCAGCCGACATGATTCTGTCAATCAATGACAATTTCTTTGGTTAATGTCTTTAGGTGAGATTGTCCTATTCCATTCGGGATTTATGTTATTCGTACTGCACTTACGTTTTTATTTTAACTGTTAACTAATTATTCTAAATTTCGACAGCATCTCCCTACAGTTCTCCGAATACGCATATCATCTGGGCGCGTATCGGAGAACAAGAGAGATGTTGCCGAATTTTAGAATAATTAGTTAACAGTTAAAATAAAAACATAAGTGCAGTACAAATAACTATATTCCCAAATTGTCCAATCAGGGACAATTCAAGAATTGTACGTCGTATAAAAGATCATCTACTTCTTTTACACGAACATACAATCCCCGAACGGATCTAAGGTTTTGCTAAATCATATCCGATTCGTCGATGCGTACGTGAAACATATCAACTCGTCGGATGGATGATTATTTTCTAAATGTTTCGAGACAGTTCGAGTCCATATTGGACGATTTCGGCACGCGTTCGAAGTGGACGATTCCGGCGCGAGTCCGAAGTGGACGACTCCGGCGCGAGTCCGAATTGGACGATTCTGGCGCGCGTCCGAAGTGGACGATTCCGGCACGAGTCCGAATTGGACGATTTCGGCGCGCGTCCGAAGTGGACGATTCCGGCGCGAGTCCGAATTGGACGATTCCGGCGCGCGTCCGAAGTGGACGATTCCGGCGCGCGTCCGAAATTAATCTAAACCCTAATAATTAATCTAACAAATTAAACAATTAATCTAAACAATTAATTAACATTTATAAAATAATTAATTAACAATTTCAAAACAATATATATATATATATATATATATATATATATATATATATATATTCCGGCGCCGGAGTCCACCCTCCGGCGCCGGCGTACAGTGGCCGGACACACTGTCCGGCCACTGTAGAAGGTCCGGCGGCGGCCATAGGCCGACCGCCGCCGGCCGAAACCCTAGAAATAGGGTTTCGGTCGGATTTTAACATCTCCGGCCGAAACGGTATACGCCGGCCGATCAACATACCGGCAGCAGCGGCAGCGGCGCGGCGGCGAGAGGCGTCGGCGAGAGGCATCGGCGTCGGCAGCAACGGCAGCAGCGGCGAAGGTGTCGGCAGGAGCGGCGGCGGCAGAAGCGGGAGGAAGAAGGGTCGGGCGCGAGAGCGTGCCCTATATAAACTTATCAGCAACGGCTCACTCGCCCGTTAGAAAGCCGTTGCTGATAACTTATCATCAACAACGGCTCACTTATCCGTTAGTAAGCCGTTGCTGAAGATTAAATAATCAGCAACGGCTCGCCTTTCCGTCAGAAAGCCGTTGCTGATAATTAAAATAATCCGCAACGGCTCGGTTGTCCGTTAGAACGCCGTTGCAGATACAGATATCTGCAACGGCTCGAGCGGCCGTAAGAACGCCGTTGCAAATAGCAACGGCTTGAGCGGCCGTTGCTGATAGTCGTTGCTGAAGACCAAGTTTGTAGTAGTGAACGTTTGTGCGGCTCCCTCGCTTCCCGTGCGAGAAATCAACTTTAAGCCAATTTGCTTGGCCAATGTCGAAAAGTCGCGGGCTCCCACTTCGCGTGGGTCGAAGCCTCTGAGTGCTTGAACGCAAAAATATTGTTGGGCCAAATGGTCGATTGCATGAAAGTGCTGGAAAATGCTTGAACGAAAGACTAGAGTATGCTCAGACTATACCTAGGTACTATACTAGTGGAGCCTAACCCCTAAGTGACACCCCCAAAGTTCTCAAAAGCACGAGGAGCATGACAAAATTTTTATGTTCTCACACCCCCACCGTCCATGCCACGCCTAGACAAATGAGGTCGTTTGCCTAGGCGTGAGCAAGAGCGGCGGGCAGTGCGTGGATGCATTTTACAATGCATATTTACATGGATGCTTATGATGCAATATTTCTAATGCATGTTAGGGACCGTCATGACAACCCCAAAGGTCCCTAATATTCTCCCCCACTTACGAAGTTGACGCCCTCATCGACTTGTTTCTTGAAGGCGTTGGAGAGCTCTAGATTCTTGATCTTCCATTTCTTCATCTTGTGGACTGGGTATCGTCGCTCCGTGTCGTTCGACATTCGACTCTTGTAAGCGGTGGAATGTCCTTCCTGCTTGCAAATACCTCCAACTGCGAAGTTCGCCAACTCTGGTGGGGCCCTTCTGTAAGGAGGTCGATATGGGGCTTGCTCCCCGATCCCTATTGTGGGTTCGCACTGCACTGTGCGTCTTACGAGCCATTTGTCATGCACAGGTGTTTTACGAGTCATCTGCTCTGCACACAAATATTGTGACTTAGAGGCCATCTGTCATGCGCACAAGCCTTGCGTCTTATGAGCCATCTGCTCTATGTACAAATATTGTGACTTAGAGGTCATCTGTCATGCGCACTCTTGCGCCTTATGAGTCATCTGCTATGCGCGCACTTGTCGAACTCCTTCCTTCACTTGTATAGCGGAAAGGAATTTGTTCTGGCTTCTTGGTGCTGAACGCACTGTTGGAACGATACTAGAGTTGTCCTCCCCCATCAAGCATATCGTGTCGAGGAAGGGCATGGGTACCACCTTTGCCAATTTGAGGAACTCTATTCCTAGAATGACTTGATAGTCATCGAGGGGCACGACCATCAGGTTGATCTGCCCTATCCATCCTCCAATTTTCAACAGAACGTCTGTTGCGATGTCGTCGATCTTTCATGTTTCAGAATTCACTGCTTTGACACGACTCAAACTTTTTCCTAGTTGGAGTCTAATTCGCTTTGCCTCCTCTCTGGCAATAAAATTATGAGTTGCTCTCGAGTCTACCATCGCTCGGGTGGTTCTGTCGTTCAGCTTGATGTCGACGAACATCAGCTCATTCATCGCTTCTAGATGCTTTGTCGTGGGTTTTCGCTCCCCCACTTGAGTCTTGAGAGTATTGAGCAGTCGTACTGCTCCCATGTTGGTTCTCTCATTGTACTCGTCTTCGCTGGAGTGGTCGCTTGATGACCCCCGCTGTGGCTCGCTGAGGCAACTACTTTTCCCTTGCCCTTATCTTTCTTCGCTAAGACGTTGGACATTGTCTCCGCCACAGTTTCTGCTATCAGGACGCTGAAGCTTATCATTCTAGACATCCTTGGACTGAGTGAGACCCTTTACACAATGCACAAGTAGGTGAAACTGTCGAATGGCTTCCTCTCGGAGGCGACCCCCTTTGAGGATGTTCTCTCGGGATGTATGGTCTGTGGGTATGATTCATCCACCTTGTATCGCCTACGAATCCTTTGCCTTGAGAGTTGTCGGGCCCCCAATACGTCGATTTGAAGGGCGTCGCTTTAGTCATATTCACCTCTAAGCTGTAGCCATTGGAGTTGTTGGGTCCCCAAAATCTCGGCTTGTAAGGTGTCGCCTTAGCCGTATTCTCCTCTAGGCTATAGTCGATGAGTCGTTCTACTACGATCTTTGCTTCCGACAAACTCTGAATGTTCCTCCTGAAGAGTTCCTGCTGTGCCCATGGCTGCAGCCCTTCCAAGAAAGTAAACTGTTGATCAGTCTCGGTCATGTCTGAAATGTCCAACATAATAGTTGAGAACTTCTTCACATACTCCCGAACCGAATTATCTTGACAAAGTTGTCATAACTTCTGTTGGGCAATAAACTCCACATTCTTGGGGAAGAATTGCGCTTTCAGTTTGCGCTGGAGTTCATCCCAAGTGTCAATCTTGGCTTGCCCCTTCTGAATTTCACCATACTTGATCCGCCACCAAAGTTTTGCATCTTCAGACAGATACATGGTTGCAACAGACACTTTTATATCATCATCAACTGTCCTCGTGACCTTAAAGTACTACTCCAAGTCGAAGAGGAAGTTCTCTACCGCTTTGGCATCCCGGGCCCCATTGTAAGGCTTTGGTTCGGGTGCCCTGAGGTGGTGTTATGGCGCCTCGTTCTGCTGTGAACTGCCACCGCCCAAGTGGATCTCTCAGATTAGAAATCTGACTGTAGCCTTTAGCTCTGCAATCTCATCTTGCAGATGTTTGACTACATCTTGAGTGTCATCATGGAGTCCCTCTAGTCTTGACTCCAAGTTTTCTTGCGTGTCGGTTATCTTGCCGACTAGGGCCATGCCGGCCGCGTGAGCATCACAAATTCTCTCTAATTCTCGAAGTCGTTGGACAGTCGTTCTGGTCTGCCCGACTGGTTGTGTTCGCATTGGCTCTTCCACCAACGCTTCCTCAGGAACGGTCATCATCGCGTCGACGACACCACTCGATTCACCGATTGTCTTGCGACCCATGATTGATCACGAAAATCTCTCATGTGAGGATTGCTAAGTGCCCCAACGTTGTTTGTCTTCAACAACGAAGGCACGAGTCTGTCGATGGTTTACGTCGATCACTTGCACCAAAGCTTCGCGAGCTTTCCTCGCTCTGATACCAACTGTCACGGACTAATTGTTTGGGCGAAAAACGTTCGTGCGGCTCCCTCGCTTCCCATGCGAGGAATCAGTCTTAAGCCAATTTGTTTGGCCAATGTCGAAAAGTCGCGAGCTCCCACTTCACGTGGGTCGAAGCCTCTGAGTGCTTGGACGCAAAAACATTGTTGGGTCAAATGGTTGATTGCATGAAAATGTTGAAAAATGCTTGAACGAGAGACTAGAGTATGCTCAGGCTATACCTGGGTACTATACTAGTGGAGCCTAACCTCCAAGTGTCACCCCCAAGGTTCCCAAAAGCACGAGGAGCATGACAAAATTCATATGTTCGCACACCCCCGCCATCCATGCCACGTCTAGGCAAACGAGGTTGTTTGCCTAGGCATGACCAAGAGCGGTGGGTGGTGCGCGGACGCGTTTTGCAATGTATATTTACATGGATGCTCATGATGCAATATTTGTAATGCACGTTAAGGACCGTCATGACATATACAGGACTTGACAACTCCGAAGGTCCCTAACAGTACGGCTCTAGGAAGAGCCACACGCCGCCCAAGACAATAGGGAGGAGGCGCTGCTCCCTTATGGCCGGATATATCTTCGTCATCGCCGATTGCCGTCGTCACGAGCAGGTGTCATCATCGTCTTCTTCTCCTTGATTCCCTCTCCAAGTGAGTGGTTAGATTGGGTTTCTTCCTCGTGATAGATTTATAGAATCTGTGATTTTTTCGAGGGTTTATGTTTGAGTACATTGATTTCTCTCTCGAGAAAGGGTCGATCTTGGCTCCTGTGGAAGTCAAATCAGGTGCCGCTATTTATTTTATCCCCTCCATTTTGTTTTCTCCTTTTTGATTGCTTGTCATTTTTGCTACTTGAACGTGGGACGCATATTAGAATGATCTTGGTGAGGATGAACTGGTTTTGTTGTTTGTTTGGTTTGTGTGGTGTATATATAAATATTGGGGGCTTTATTTAGTTGTTGCATTTGGTGCATCATTCATGTTGATCCATGATGACCATTTCCCATGGTATCACATTTATCATTAAGCATGAAAATATTTGGTGCTCTCACAATTGACATCTTCATCTTGATCGATTCTTAAACACATTTTGATAATAGTAACACAATTTGTAGGCCAAGCACGTCCAATGTTCATGTTCTGATTGATATTCCTGAGATTGTGAGTACACTAAAATGCTGAAAATATATGCGTAGAGGACATGGTTTGTTGAACACTTAGCATACATTCATATGAAAATTTGTGGAGTGCATGGTATGCTTTAATCTGAATTTTTCATAGTATGATAAGTTAGGCTGAAATTGATGTTGTGGTAAGATATACATGTTGAAGTTATTTCTATATGTGTTGGATTCATTTACATGTTGTAAACTGCCACTCTTTATGTACAAGATATTCTATGAATTTTGAGTATCATATCGAGTGATGTTCAATTGTGTACGTGTTATAACCGGACTGGTTAAGTAGGCTGAAATTTACGACTTGCTTGTTGAATTGGTCGAGTTGCGAGTCTGGAATGTCACCTCGTGGCTTGCTGTGGATGTTATTAGTTGAACCTATAAGAACATCGGGTTAATTGGTTATTTCCACCCTCACGAGAGAGTATAAGCTCTCGGGTGAAAATAAAGGAAAGTCACACTATAGAGGGCTGAAATTTTGGCTTACACGCTGAAATTTCCACAAGGCTTGGGTAAAATAGAAATCTGAGATTTTTAGGATCACTCACTAAATAAGGAAACCCTTGGACATATATGGCATCCCTTTGGTTTGTCTGGGAATTTCCACGAGTTCGGATGAGATATCTTACGAGAAATGGTGGTGGCGGAAAGGTACGTCGTGCGGAAACTGTTCGACATAACATTAGCATTTTTGCTACATGACGACCTGACATGGATGTTAAATTCCTTTGAATAGAAAATGGTAAGATAAACTATTGAGGTGTTAACGGTGGGTGATACGACGATGAATAATGAATTGGGCCGAGTGGTGGCCGAGCGGGTGCTACCGAGCGTGCACTGAGAAATGTAAATTAGTCCACCTAGTGGGCGTGTTTGTGGATGTACATGTGATGGCCAAGTGGTGTACAATGCACACGAGTTGATTTTGGGTCGAGATATACGTTGATGAGCCATGCTGATGACTGACCCGAGTGGCATTGGTCGGAGGGCATTTCCCGATCGAATTTTGGGCACTGATACTAGATGGCCTTCCTAGCTCAGTGAGCCCAAGGCGGGGAGTTCGCTAGGGTGGCCAGCCTAGTGATCGAGCAACCTATGAGTTGTAGGCGGTTATTTTGAGGTTGGTTCATTTGTGCCGGATCAGGCTGAGTGGTGCGTGTAGCGCACGAGATGACTTATGCAAACCATTGTTATGTTTCATATCAGTTGAATGAGCATTAAATTATTTAATGTATTTATTCATGTGGTTTAGCTTGGTGATGGCCGAGACGGCCACTCGCTGAGTTGTTTTGAACTCACCATTCTTTTCTTGGCCTTGTTTTACAGAGTGATCATTGAAGTATTGCGCAACTGGTGGCGGTAGACTCCGGTGGCGATCTCGTGAAACCCGTTGGTGTAGTCGAGTCTTGGGCGAGTTATGTAGTTTGTTTTCGAGCATGTGAACCTTGTATAGTATTAACACTTGAACCTTGGTTTTGTAGCTTTATGCATTTGGTCTAGTACGTGAATAGCTACCTTCTATAATTGAATATATATGTTTGTGTTAATATGAGTTGATATTTCGCATGCATGATGGTTATGGGGTCTAGGCTTCGGGGTGTTTGTCCGCAATCCGACTGGTCGCGTGACCTGGTTTTTGCGGCGTGATAATTTTTTATTTATTGAATTTTTTATATTAGTTTTTTGGTTTTATAAATATTATTTTTTGGGTTTGTTAATGAAAAATAGTGTTTCAAAATCAAAAAAAATTATGCATTTAAGAATAATTTAAATATATATTTTTTTAACTTATTATCTTAGGCTTATATTATATTTGATTTTTATTCATAAAAATCTTATTACTTTTGTATTTTTAATTTTTTTTATCATTGAAATTCATATAAATTAATTTTTTAATATATATAATTATTTTTATATTACTTTTGTGTTTATGAAATATCATTTTTCTTTATTTTTGAAAAAACTTAAATAATTTCAAATTTCTTATATATATAAGCAACATATCATTCTCACCTAAAATCCCTCCCCTCAAATTTTTGTAACTTTTCTACCTAAATTTTTTCCTCCCAAATTTTTATCTCACTTAAATTTGAAATAAAAGTTTTTACCTCACTTATTTCTCTATATGCACCTATTTTGATATTATACTTTTGTATTTATTGTTTTTTGAATAATAATTATAAATATTTTTTATTTATTGAAGTTTTTATATTAGTTTTCGGATTTTGAAATATTATTATTTTGGGTTTGTTAATGAAAAATAATATTTCAGAATCAAAGAAATTTATGTAGCTTAGAATAATTTAAAGATTTTATTTTCTATTTTTTCATTATGTTATCTTATATTTATATTATATTTGATTTTATCCAAAAAAATATTACTATTTTTGTATTTTTTAAAAACAAAATTTGATCATTGGAATCTATATAAATTAATTTTTAATGTATATAATTAATTTTTACATTACTTTTGTATTTATGAAATATCATTTTTTCTTTACTTTTTAAAAAAATTAAATCATTTTAAATTTCTTATTTTTGAATTAATTATCTACACTTATAAAATTTTAATTGATATACTTTACTTTATATTTGTATTATATTTGATGTTTACCCTTAAAATTATTAATAGTTTTCTATTTTATTTTTTCTATATATTTTTTTGTTAAAAACCTATATAGTATTATTTATTTTGAAATAGTTTTGATTTTTTTCTATTTTTAAAATTATTAATTTAATTTTTTATTTTAAATTTTTTTTACTTTGAAAATGTATGCATTTAGAAACAAATCAATATCATTATATAAAAAGATTATAATCACTTTTAGATTTATATCTTATTGATATTTTATTTTGTATGTCTAACTAGGTTATACATTTATTTAAATAAATTTTTATTTTATTTTATTTTATTTTATTTTATTTTATTTTTTCTATATGAATATATTATTTTAAATGTTAAAAATAATTATTAATCATTAATCTAAGATCATTCATCTTTTATCTTTTTAATTCATATTTTTATTTAAATTTAATTACTACTTATAATTATTTTAAATTAAATTATATAAATATAGGTGCACACTTTTATAATTATATAAATCAAATCAAATTAATATATAGTACTTTGTGATATGTTTATATATTATTATTTAAAATTGTAATTTAATTTAAATATCTAACTATTGATTTTTATTATCAAAAAATATATATTTTTATAATTTGAAAATAATATTTAACTTATTTCTGAAAATATTGGTACAGAAATATTTAATTTTAAAATTTTAATTTTAATTATTATGAATATTAAATTATTGTTACAAATTTAATCTAAAAAAAAAATAAAAATAAAAAAATTATAATTAAAGTTTAAAATAATTATTTTTTCTAAATATATAATAAAATAGATTTAAATTTAAATGTATATAATTTCAAATTAAAATTATGTTATAAAATGTGAAATATAAATAAAACGATAGACTATTCTATTTATATATAATAATAAATTAAAAATATAAAATTTAATTTCAACCTTTTTGTAAAATGTTAATAATAAAGTAACTTATTTTTGAAAAATCTAGGTATACAATTATTTAATTTTAAATTTTTTATTTAAATTATTAAGAATATTAAATTATAAATAAATTTTAATTATATTTTAAATTGTAAATTAATTTACAATGATATTTTAAATAATCATTTTCGAAGATTATAAAAATTAGTTCTAATTTTAAATTTATATAATTTCAAATTAAATTTATATTACAAAAAATAAAAAAATAAATATTAAATTTTTTTTGATGAACTATTCTATTAGTATATAAACATATATTAAAATATAATCTTCAATTTCAAAAAATTTTATTTTTAAAATTATAAGTTAATCGTGCAAAACTTACTGCAGCTAGTTGTGTTAAAAAAATCTAAAACTTCAAATCAGACTTATATAGTTTATATTATTTTAATTTTTAATTAAATTTTATTGTCACATTTCGAAAAATGAACTAAACTAAATCAATATTCTTTGCTTATAAGTATTTTTTCTTAATTTGTTTAACTTTTTTCATGAATATTTTACTTAGTTTTGCATTTTTCAACAAAAATCGAAAATCTCAAATTGAATGAAATCTCAGATGTAATCAAACTTTATTCAAATTATTCAAATCAAACTTCTCTGGAAACAAAAATGAAAAATAATTTTGGCATCACAAATTTTTTCCACCTTTTTAATATACATTTTTTCACATCACATATTATATATTATTATTTTACTAACTACTTTTACTTTACTTTTTATATTATTGTTGTTAGTGTCATAATCATCGTCCATTATTTTTAATATAATTTTAATATAATTTTAATTTTGATAGTATTAGTTCATATTATTTTTTAATATATATTTTTAGTGTGATTAAATTGTTTATTTTCAATTTTTTTATTGAGTTCGGTTATGAATTTCAGAAAAAAAATTCAATACTTCAAATATATCAATATATTTTGATTATATTATTAATTAAATATTCAATTTTCCTTAATTTGGTTTGGTTATCAATTTTTAATTAAAGTTTCTTTTTGGGTCTATATTTGCATTTTCTAAGAAAATAAATAAATTCTTGAACCAATATAGTTGAGGTGATCTAAATAGCTAGCTTTATATAGTAGCTAGGTATATAATATATGTAAACTAATATTTAACTCTTAAAATATATATATATATATATATAACAATTAATTCAAAATTTAAATATGTTTAATTGAAATTTTTAAAAACCTTGATTTTCAAAAGAATAATTGATTTCAACATGATAGTTGTACGATGATCAAGCAATACGCGAGGAGTTGGATATTTAAAACTTTGATAAATATTATATTTGTTATTATTTTGTATTATTTTTACATTTTACTATTTATCGAACATCTAAACATTTAGTTTTATTATCCTTAATATGATTCAAGTTTTAGAGAAAAATAGTAAAATTATTCATTTAGTTTGGTATTTAATTATTCCTAAATTAATTCAAAAAATTTTTAAAAAATTATATAAATATATATTTTATATTTTTAATTGTCTTTTTCCTTATATATTCTATGTTTTGGATATGATTATTATTTTAAATCTATATTTCATTTATTTATCTATTATTTACTTACGAAGGAAATAATATATTTTTTCATTAATTTGATTTTAAAATTTTTTGTTGAATTTTTATTTAGTCCGAGCATTTACATTGTATTTTCATTATATATATACTATTGAGGTTAATAATATAATTAAATGATTTATGAGAAATCGGACCTCTTAGTCTTTTTTCAACTTTTTAATTTTTTACTTTCATTTTTTAACCTTCACCAACCGGGTAGTTTTCTTAAAATATAATCTTTTCTATTTATTGAGTACGTTATTTTAAGTGTTTATATTTTATGTTATTTTTTATCATTGTTTTTTTCTTAAAAAAATATATCAACCTCTATTAAATATTTGTTAATTTTTTATTGACAGTATACAGTTTACTATTATTTTTTAATTTAAATATGATCATCGTAGGATTGCGTTTTATTTTTAGATCTATTAATATATGATTTTATATTTATATCATAATTTTTAATTGCAGTTTATTAATTATATGTTCTAATATAAAATAAATTTCATAATTTTTTATTATGCTTTCTTCGACTATGATTATTTTTTATTAGCAAGTAAATTTTTTAGTTGTTTTGCTTATAATTATTTTATTCGTTTGATTTTTTATTACTGTATTTATTTTAAAAAAATTGTATCAGTCTCTATTATATTTTCATCAATTTTTCTATCTAAAATATCGTGAATTTACTATCATCGTTAAATTTGAGTTGATTATTACAAGATTAATCTTCATGTTTATCTTTATTAATTAATACATTACCTTATTTAAGTATCTTAACATGTAATTATATTTTATTCATTTTATATATTAATATATAATAAATATTTTTATTATTATTCGTTAAAATATTTCATAATTTTTTTATTTCGGAGGGAATGATGGGAATTTGTTTAGTTGCAGAGGAAAGGGGGCCATCTTGGTGCGGCAACACAATAAGGACAAAGAAAACGAGGGGCTGATACTTGTATATGAAAAAAGATGTATGAGGAGATTTAATTACTCATTTATAACTCATCTAAAGCATCATTCAATGGATCAATCGTAGCCTTCAAAAATAATTTAAAGACTATGACTAAGATCCTAATAAATTGATAGACCATATTCATCATGTTCTTACGTCAATTAATTATTTAATCTAATTTTATAACTTAATTAAATTAATTTTTTCCCAATTCAATTTAATATTTCAATATTTGAGACATCAATTCATAAAATTTAATTTTATGAATTAAATAAATACATATTTTCAATTTTGCACTTCTTAACCTAATACGTGTGATTCTTAAAATTTATTATAAATCAATAGAGTTGCAGACATAAGCACTTTAATGCACATGTTTAAAGTTGTTAAACTCGAGAGTTTAAGTAAAATCGTGGAGCATTCGTAAACTCGTAAGAGTTTATCTGATATTAAAAAAATATTATGCTACAAAAATATAATATAATATAATTTAAAATTCATAATTATGCAGTTCAGCTCCATAATAAAACACATATAAAGATAAAATATAAAAGTACAATTCTAATTCATACATAATGAAATATTCTAAGTCCATAATAAAGCGCACACAATGACTCGAAGATAAAATATAAAAGTGCAAGTTCAATCCATAATAATTACCATCAAATCGAGTTCACCCAAGTTTACTCGTGAGTTTGGCTTAGTTTATGCGAGTTTGCCCTAGTTCATTCAGAAACAAGTTTGGGTGCGAGTCAGTTCAATTTTGATACTTGAGATCGTAAAATTGTCCGAGTTTATGAGTTGACTTGCGATTTTGATAACCATGCACATGATCGTTGTGACAAATTTAAAATCTATTTTCATTAATTTAATTTTTCTATTAATTATCATAATTTTCTCCAACTGAATCGTGTATATTTGAATTATGCCCCATCAAAAAAGATAAAATTGATAAATTTATCTCGAACTATAAGCTAATTAACAAATTTATCACTTTTTTTTACACGTAATCTATCCTAGACTTTCTAATTCATATCAATTATATTTCACTATCAAATTTGTTGACATGATCACCTAGTCAGCTATATATATATATATTTAATTAAAATTTACCACATTAGCAAATGCTAATTAACATATACTTAGGGGTGACAATTTTATCTGCATATGCAGACTAAAAATCGCATCCACATCGTATTCGATTCATATCCGCAAGTAAAGGGTCGATCTTGGCTCCTGTGGAAGTCAAATCAGGTGCCGCTATTTATTTTATCCCCTCCATTTTGTTTTCTCCTTTTTGATTGCTTGTCATTTTTGCTACTTGAACGTGGGACGCATATTAGAATGATCTTGGTGAGGATGAACTGGTTTTGTTGTTTGTTTGGTTTGTGTGGTGTATATATAAATATTGGGGGCTTTATTTAGTTGTTGCATTTGGTGCATCATTCATGTTGATCCATGATGACCATTTCCCATGGTATCACATTTATCATTAAGCATGAAAATATTTGGTGCTCTCACAATTGACATCTTCATCTTGATCGATTCTTAAACACATTTTGATAATAGTAACACAATTTGTAGGCCAAGCACGTCCAATGTTCATGTTCTGATTGATATTCCTGAGATTGTGAGTACACTAAAATGCTGAAAATATATGCGTAGAGGACATGATTTGTTGAACACTTAGCATACATTCATATGAAAATTTGTGGAGTGCATGGTATGCTTTAATCTGAATTTTTCATAGTATGATAAGTTAGGCTGAAATTGATGTTGTGGTAAGATATACATGTTGAAGTTATTTCTATATGTGTTGGATTCATTTACATGTTGTAAACTGCCACTCTTTATGTACAAGATATTCTATGAATTTTGAGTATCATATCGAGTGATGTTCAATTGTGTACGTGTTATAACCGGACTGGTTAAGTAGGCTGAAATTTACGACTTGCTTGTTGAATTGGTCGAGTTGCGAGTCTGGAATGTCACCTCGTGGCTTGCTGTGGATGTTATTAGTTGAACCTATAAGAACATCGGGTTAATTGGTTATTTCCACCCTCACGAGAGAGTATAAGCTCTCGGGTGAAAATAAAGGAAAGTCACACTATAGAGGGCTGAAATTTTGGCTTACACGCTGAAATTTCCACGAGGCTTGGGTAAAATAGAAATCTGAGATTTTTAGGATCACTCACTAAATAAGGAAACCCTTGGACATATATGGCATCCCTTTGGTTTGTCTGGGAATTTCCACGAGTTCGGATGAGATATCTTACGAGAAATGGTGGTGGCGGAAAGGTACGTCGTGCGGAAACTGTTCGACATAACATTAGCATTTTTGCTACATGACGACCTGACATGGATGTTAAATTCCTTTGAATAGAAAATGGTAAGATAAACTATTGAGGTGTTAACGGTGGGTGATACGACGATGAATAATGAATTGGGCCGAGTGGTGGCCGAGCGGGTGCTACCGAGCGTGCACTGAGAAATGTAAATTAGTCCACCTAGTGGGCGTGTTTGTGGATGTACATGTGATGGCCAAGTGGTGTACAATGCACACGAGTTGATTTTGGGTCGAGATATACGTTGATGAGCCATGCTGATGACTGACCCGAGTGGCATTGGTCGGAGGGCATTTCCAGATCGAATTTTGGGCACTGATACTAGATGGCCTTCCTAGCTCAGTGAGCCCAAGGCGGGGAGTTCGCTAGGGTGGCCAGCCTAGTGATCGAGCAACCTATGAGTTGTAGGCGGTTATTTTGAGGTTGGTTCATTTGTGCCGAATCAGGCTGAGTGGTGCGTGTAGCGCACGAGATGACTTATGCAAACCATTGTTATGTTTCATATCAGTTGAATGAGCATTAAATTATTTAATGTATTTATTCATGTGGTTTAGCTTGGTGATGGCCGAGACGGCCACTCGCTGAGTTGTTTTGAACTCACCATTCTTTTCTTGGCCTTGTTTTACAGAGTGATCATTGAAGTATTGCGCAACTGGTGGCGGTAGACTCCGGTGGCGATCTCGTGAAACCCGTTGGTGTAGTCGAGTCTTGGGCGAGTTATGTAGTTTGTTTTCGAGCATGTGAACCTTGTATAGTATTAACACTTGAACCTTGGTTTTGTAGCTTTATGCATTTGGTCTAGTACGTGAATAGCTACCTTCTATAATTGAATATATATGTTTGTGTTAATATGAGTTGATATTTCGCATGCATGATGGTTATGGGGTCTAGGCTTCGGGGTGTTTGTCCGCAATCCGACTGGTCGCGTGACCTGGTTTTTGCGGCGTGATAATTTTTTATTTATTGAATTTTTTATATTAGTTTTTTGGTTTTATAAATATTATTTTTTGGGTTTGTTAATGAAAAATAGTGTTTCAAAATCAAAAAAAATTATGCATTTAAGAATAATTTAAATATATATTTTTTTAACTTATTATCTTAGGCTTATATTATATTTGATTTTTATTCATAAAAATCTTATTACTTTTGTATTTTTAATTTTTTTTATCATTGAAATTCATATAAATTAATTTTTTAATATATATAATTATTTTTATATTACTTTTGTGTTTATGAAATATCATTTTTCTTTATTTTTGAAAAAACTTAAATAATTTCAAATTTCTTATATATATAAGCAACATATCATTCTCACCTAAAATCCCTCCCCTCAAATTTTTGTAACTTTTCTACCTAAATTTTTTCCTCCCAAATTTTTATCTCACTTAAATTTGAAATAAAAGTTTTTACCTCACTTATTTCTCTATATGCACCTATTTTGATATTATACTTTTGTATTTATTGTTTTTTGAATAATAATTATAAATATTTTTTATTTATTGAAGTTTTTATATTAGTTTTCGGATTTTGAAATATTATTATTTTGGGTTTGTTAATGAAAAATAATATTTCAGAATCAAAGAAATTTATGTAGCTTAGAATAATTTAAAGATTTTATTTTCTATTTTTTCATTATGTTATCTTATATTTATATTATATTTGATTTTATCCAAAAAAATATTACTATTTTTGTATTTTTTAAAAACAAAATTTGATCATTGGAATCTATATAAATTAATTTTTAATGTATATAATTAATTTTTACATTACTTTTGTATTTATGAAATATCATTTTTTCTTTACTTTTTAAAAAAATTAAATCATTTTAAATTTCTTATTTTTGAATTAATTATCTACACTTATAAAATTTTAATTGATATACTTTACTTTATATTTGTATTATATTTGATGTTTACCCTTAAAATTATTAATAGTTTTCTATTTTATTTTTTCTATATATTTTTTTGTTAAAAACCTATATAGTATTATTTATTTTGAAATAGTTTTGATTTTTTTCTATTTTTAAAATTATTAATTTAATTTTTTATTTTAAATTTTTTTTACTTTGAAAATGTATGCATTTAGAAACAAATCAATATCATTATATAAAAAGATTATAATCACTTTTAGATTTATATCTTATTGATATTTTATTTTGTATGTCTAACTAGGTTATACATTTATTTAAATAAATTTTTATTTTATTTTATTTTATTTTATTTTATTTTATTTTTTCTATATGAATATATTATTTTAAATGTTAAAAATAATTATTAATCATTAATCTAAGATCATTCATCTTTTATCTTTTTAATTCATATTTTTATTTAAATTTAATTACTACTTATAATTATTTTAAATTAAATTATATAAATATAGGTGCACACTTTTATAATTATATAAATCAAATCAAATTAATATATAGTACTTTGTGATATGTTTATATATTATTATTTAAAATTGTAATTTAATTTAAATATCTAACTATTGATTTTTATTATCAAAAAATATATATTTTTATAATTTGAAAATAATATTTAACTTATTTCTGAAAATATTGGTACAGAAATATTTAATTTTAAAATTTTAATTTTAATTATTATGAATATTAAATTATTGTTACAAATTTAATCTAAAAAAAAAATAAAAATAAAAAAATTATAATTAAAGTTTAAAATAATTATTTTTTCTAAATATATAATAAAATAGATTTAAATTTAAATGTATATAATTTCAAATTAAAATTATGTTATAAAATGTGAAATATAAATAAAACGATAGACTATTCTATTTATATATAATAATAAATTAAAAATATAAAATTTAATTTCAACCTTTTTGTAAAATGTTAATAATAAAGTAACTTATTTTTGAAAAATCTAGGTATACAATTATTTAATTTTAAATTTTTTATTTAAATTATTAAGAATATTAAATTATAAATAAATTTTAATTATATTTTAAATTGTAAATTAATTTACAATGATATTTTAAATAATCATTTTCGAAGATTATAAAAATTAGTTCTAATTTTAAATTTATATAATTTCAAATTAAATTTATATTACAAAAAATAAAAAAATAAATATTAAATTTTTTTTGATGAACTATTCTATTAGTATATAAACATATATTAAAATATAATCTTCAATTTCAAAAAATTTTATTTTTAAAATTATAAGTTAATCGTGCAAAACTTACTGCAGCTAGTTGTGTTAAAAAAATCTAAAACTTCAAATCAGACTTATATAGTTTATATTATTTTAATTTTTAATTAAATTTTATTGTCACATTTCGAAAAATGAACTAAACTAAATCAATATTCTTTGCTTATAAGTATTTTTTCTTAATTTGTTTAACTTTTTTCATGAATATTTTACTTAGTTTTGCATTTTTCAACAAAAATCGAAAATCTCAAATTGAATGAAATCTCAGATGTAATCAAACTTTATTCAAATTATTCAAATCAAACTTCTCTGGAAACAAAAATGAAAAATAATTTTGGCATCACAAATTTTTTCCACCTTTTTAATATACATTTTTTCACATCACATATTATATATTATTATTTTACTAACTACTTTTACTTTACTTTTTATATTATTGTTGTTAGTGTCATAATCATCGTCCATTATTTTTAATATAATTTTAATATAATTTTAATTTTGATAGTATTAGTTCATATTATTTTTTAATATATATTTTTAGTGTGATTAAATTGTTTATTTTCAATTTTTTTATTGAGTTCGGTTATGAATTTCAGAAAAAAAATTCAATACTTCAAATATATCAATATATTTTGATTATATTATTAATTAAATATTCAATTTTCCTTAATTTGGTTTGGTTATCAATTTTTAATTAAAGTTTCTTTTTGGGTCTATATTTGCATTTTCTAAGAAAATAAATAAATTCTTGAACCAATATAGTTGAGGTGATCTAAATAGCTAGCTTTATATAGTAGCTAGGTATATAATATATGTAAACTAATATTTAACTCTTAAAATATATATATATATATATATATATAACAATTAATTCAAAATTTAAATATGTTTAATTGAAATTTTTAAAAACCTTGATTTTCAAAAGAATAATTGATTTCAACATGATAGTTGTACGATGATCAAGCAATACGCGAGGAGTTGGATATTTAAAACTTTGATAAATATTATATTTGTTATTATTTTGTATTATTTTTACATTTTACTATTTATCGAACATCTAAACATTTAGTTTTATTATCCTTAATATGATTCAAGTTTTAGAGAAAAATAGTAAAATTATTCATTTAGTTTGGTATTTAATTATTCCTAAATTAATTCAAAAAATTTTTAAAAAATTATATAAATATATATTTTATATTTTTAATTGTCTTTTTCCTTATATATTCTATGTTTTGGATATGATTATTATTTTAAATCTATATTTCATTTATTTATCTATTATTTACTTACCAAGGAAATAATATATTTTTTCATTAATTTGATTTTAAAATTTTTTGTTGAATTTTTATTTAGTCCGAGCATTTACATTGTATTTTCATTATATATATACTATTGAGGTTAATAATATAATTAAATGATTTATGAGAAATCGGACCTCTTAGTCTTTTTTCAACTTTTTAATTTTTTACTTTCATTTTTTAACCTTCACCAACCGGGTAGTTTTCTTAAAATATAATCTTTTCTATTTATTGAGTACGTTATTTTAAGTGTTTATATTTTATGTTATTTTTTATCATTGTTTTTTTCTTAAAAAAATATATCAACCTCTATTAAATATTTGTTAATTTTTTATTGACAGTATACAGTTTACTATTATTTTTTAATTTAAATATGATCATCGTAGGATTGCGTTTTATTTTTAGATCTATTAATATATGATTTTATATTTATATCATAATTTTTAATTGCAGTTTATTAATTATATGTTCTAATATAAAATAAATTTCATAATTTTTTATTATGCTTTCTTCGACTATGATTATTTTTTATTAGCAAGTAAATTTTTTAGTTGTTTTGCTTATAATTATTTTATTCGTTTGATTTTTTATTACTGTATTTATTTTAAAAAAATTGTATCAGTCTCTATTATATTTTCATCAATTTTTCTATCTAAAATATCGTGAATTTACTATCATCGTTAAATTTGAGTTGATTATTACAAGATTAATCTTCATGTTTATCTTTATTAATTAATACATTACCTTATTTAAGTATCTTAACATGTAATTATATTTTATTCATTTTATATATTAATATATAATAAATATTTTTATTATTATTCGTTAAAATATTTCATAATTTTTTTATTTCGGAGGGAATGATGGGAATTTGTTTAGTTGCAGAGGAAAGGGGGCCATCTTGGTGCGGCAACACAATAAGGACAAAGAAAACGAGGGGCTGATACTTGTATATGAAAAAAGATGTATGAGGAGATTTAATTACTCATTTATAACTCATCTAAAGCATCATTCAATGGATCAATCGTAGCCTTCAAAAATAATTTAAAGACTATGACTAAGATCCTAATAAATTGATAGACCATATTCATCATGTTCTTACGTCAATTAATTATTTAATCTAATTTTATAACTTAATTAAATTAATTTTTTCCCAATTCAATTTAATATTTCAATATTTGAGACATCAATTCATAAAATTTAATTTTATGAATTAAATAAATACATATTTTCAATTTTGCACGTGTGATTCTTAAAATTTATTATAAATCAATAGAGTTGCAGACATAAGCACTTTAATGCACATGTTTAAAGTTGTTAAACTCGAGAGTTTAAGTAAAATCGTGGAGCATTCGTAAACTCGTAAGAGTTTATCTGATATTAAAAAAATATTATGCTACAAAAATATAATATAATATAATTTAAAATTCATAATTATGCAGTTCAGCTCCATAATAAAACACATATAAAGATAAAATATAAAAGTACAATTCTAATTCATACATAATGAAATATTCTAAGTCCATAATAAAGCGCACACAATGACTCGAAGATAAAATATAAAAGTGCAAGTTCAATCCATAATAATTACCATCAAATCGAGTTCACCCAAGTTTACTCGTGAGTTTGGCTTAGTTTATGCGAGTTTGCCCTAGTTCATTCAGAAACAAGTTTGGGTGCGAGTCAGTTCAATTTTGATACTTGAGATCGTAAAATTGTCCGAGTTTATGAGTTGACTTGCGATTTTGATAACCATGCACATGATCGTTGTGACAAATTTAAAATCTATTTTCATTAATTTAATTTTTCTATTAATTATCATAATTTTCTCCAACTGAATCGTGTATATTTGAATTATGCCCCATCAAAAAAGATAAAATTGATAAATTTATCTCGAACTATAAGCTAATTAACAAATTTATCACTTTTTTTTACACGTAATCTATCCTAGACTTTCTAATTCATATCAATTATATTTCACTATCAAATTTGTTGACATGATCACCTAGTCAGCTATATATATATATATTTAATTAAAATTTACCACATTAGCAAATGCTAATTAACATATACTTAGGGGTGACAATTTTATCTGCATATGCAGACTAAAAATCGCATCCACATCGTATTCGATTCATATCCGCAAGTAAAGGGTCGATCTTGGCTCCTGTGGAAGTCAAATCAGGTGCCGCTATTTATTTTATCCCCTCCATTTTGTTTTCTCCTTTTTGATTGCTTGTCATTTTTGCTACTTGAACGTGGGACGCATATTAGAATGATCTTGGTGAGGATGAACTGGTTTTGTTGTTTGTTTGGTT
Organism: Canna indica; assembly: GCA_034359265.1. Taxonomy (NCBI): domain Eukaryota; kingdom Viridiplantae; phylum Streptophyta; class Magnoliopsida; order Zingiberales; family Cannaceae; genus Canna; species Canna indica. The sequence continues at coordinate 74,614,946 of CP136890.1, forward strand.
TGTGTGGTGTATATATAAATATTGGGGGCTTTATTTAGTTGTTGCATTTGGTGCATCATTCATGTTGATCCATGATGACCATTTCCCATGGTATCACATTTATCATTAAGCATGAAAATATTTGGTGCTCTCACAATTGACATCTTCATCTTGATCGATTCTTAAACACATTTTGATAATAGTAACACAATTTGTAGGCCAAGCACGTCCAATGTTCATGTTCTGATTGATATTCCTGAGATTGTGAGTACACTAAAATGCTGAAAATATATGCGTAGAGGACATGATTTGTTGAACACTTAGCATACATTCATATGAAAATTTGTGGAGTGCATGGTATGCTTTAATCTGAATTTTTCATAGTATGATAAGTTAGGCTGAAATTGATGTTGTGGTAAGATATACATGTTGAAGTTATTTCTATATGTGTTGGATTCATTTACATGTTGTAAACTGCCACTCTTTATGTACAAGATATTCTATGAATTTTGAGTATCATATCGAGTGATGTTCAATTGTGTACGTGTTATAACCGGACTGGTTAAGTAGGCTGAAATTTACGACTTGCTTGTTGAATTGGTCGAGTTGCGAGTCTGGAATGTCACCTCGTGGCTTGCTGTGGATGTTATTAGTTGAACCTATAAGAACATCGGGTTAATTGGTTATTTCCACCCTCACGAGAGAGTATAAGCTCTCGGGTGAAAATAAAGGAAAGTCACACTATAGAGGGCTGAAATTTTGGCTTACACGCTGAAATTTCCACGAGGCTTGGGTAAAATAGAAATCTGAGATTTTTAGGATCACTCACTAAATAAGGAAACCCTTGGACATATATGGCATCCCTTTGGTTTGTCTGGGAATTTCCACGAGTTCGGATGAGATATCTTACGAGAAATGGTGGTGGCGGAAAGGTACGTCGTGCGGAAACTGTTCGACATAACATTAGCATTTTTGCTACATGACGACCTGACATGGATGTTAAATTCCTTTGAATAGAAAATGGTAAGATAAACTATTGAGGTGTTAACGGTGGGTGATACGACGATGAATAATGAATTGGGCCGAGTGGTGGCCGAGCGGGTGCTACCGAGCGTGCACTGAGAAATGTAAATTAGTCCACCTAGTGGGCGTGTTTGTGGATGTACATGTGATGGCCAAGTGGTGTACAATGCACACGAGTTGATTTTGGGTCGAGATATACGTTGATGAGCCATGCTGATGACTGACCCGAGTGGCATTGGTCGGAGGGCATTTCCAGATCGAATTTTGGGCACTGATACTAGATGGCCTTCCTAGCTCAGTGAGCCCAAGGCGGGGAGTTCGCTAGGGTGGCCAGCCTAGTGATCGAGCAACCTATGAGTTGTAGGCGGTTATTTTGAGGTTGGTTCATTTGTGCCGGATCAGGCTGAGTGGTGCGTGTAGCGCACGAGATGACTTATGCAAACCATTGTTATGTTTCATATCAGTTGAATGAGCATTAAATTATTTAATGTATTTATTCATGTGGTTTAGCTTGGTGATGGCCGAGACGGCCACTCGCTGAGTTGTTTTGAACTCACCATTCTTTTCTTGGCCTTGTTTTACAGAGTGATCATTGAAGTATTGCGCAACTGGTGGCGGTAGACTCCGGTGGCGATCTCGTGAAACCCGTTGGTGTAGTCGAGTCTTGGGCGAGTTATGTAGTTTGTTTTCGAGCATGTGAACCTTGTATAGTATTAACACTTGAACCTTGGTTTTGTAGCTTTATGCATTTGGTCTAGTACGTGAATAGCTACCTTCTATAATTGAATATATATGTTTGTGTTAATATGAGTTGATATTTCGCATGCATGATGGTTATGGGGTCTAGGCTTCGGGGTGTTTGTCCGCAATCCGACTGGTCGCGTGACCTGGTTTTTGCGGCGTGATAATTTTTTATTTATTGAATTTTTTATATTAGTTTTTTGGTTTTATAAATATTATTTTTTGGGTTTGTTAATGAAAAATAGTGTTTCAAAATCAAAAAAAATTATGCATTTAAGAATAATTTAAATATATATTTTTTTAACTTATTATCTTAGGCTTATATTATATTTGATTTTTATTCATAAAAATCTTATTACTTTTGTATTTTTAATTTTTTTTATCATTGAAATTCATATAAATTAATTTTTTAATATATATAATTATTTTTATATTACTTTTGTGTTTATGAAATATCATTTTTCTTTATTTTTGAAAAAACTTAAATAATTTCAAATTTCTTATATATATAAGCAACATATCATTCTCACCTAAAATCCCTCCCCTCAAATTTTTGTAACTTTTCTACCTAAATTTTTTCCTCCCAAATTTTTATCTCACTTAAATTTGAAATAAAAGTTTTTACCTCACTTATTTCTCTATATGCACCTATTTTGATATTATACTTTTGTATTTATTGTTTTTTGAATAATAATTATAAATATTTTTTATTTATTGAAGTTTTTATATTAGTTTTCGGATTTTGAAATATTATTATTTTGGGTTTGTTAATGAAAAATAATATTTCAGAATCAAAGAAATTTATGTAGCTTAGAATAATTTAAAGATTTTATTTTCTATTTTTTCATTATGTTATCTTATATTTATATTATATTTGATTTTATCCAAAAAAATATTACTATTTTTGTATTTTTTAAAAACAAAATTTGATCATTGGAATCTATATAAATTAATTTTTAATGTATATAATTAATTTTTACATTACTTTTGTATTTATGAAATATCATTTTTTCTTTACTTTTTAAAAAAATTAAATCATTTTAAATTTCTTATTTTTGAATTAATTATCTACACTTATAAAATTTTAATTGATATACTTTACTTTATATTTGTATTATATTTGATGTTTACCCTTAAAATTATTAATAGTTTTCTATTTTATTTTTTCTATATATTTTTTTGTTAAAAACCTATATAGTATTATTTATTTTGAAATAGTTTTGATTTTTTTCTATTTTTAAAATTATTAATTTAATTTTTTATTTTAAATTTTTTTTACTTTGAAAATGTATGCATTTAGAAACAAATCAATATCATTATATAAAAAGATTATAATCACTTTTAGATTTATATCTTATTGATATTTTATTTTGTATGTCTAACTAGGTTATACATTTATTTAAATAAATTTTTATTTTATTTTATTTTATTTTATTTTATTTTATTTTTTCTATATGAATATATTATTTTAAATGTTAAAAATAATTATTAATCATTAATCTAAGATCATTCATCTTTTATCTTTTTAATTCATATTTTTATTTAAATTTAATTACTACTTATAATTATTTTAAATTAAATTATATAAATATAGGTGCACACTTTTATAATTATATAAATCAAATCAAATTAATATATAGTACTTTGTGATATGTTTATATATTATTATTTAAAATTGTAATTTAATTTAAATATCTAACTATTGATTTTTATTATCAAAAAATATATATTTTTATAATTTGAAAATAATATTTAACTTATTTCTGAAAATATTGGTACAGAAATATTTAATTTTAAAATTTTAATTTTAATTATTATGAATATTAAATTATTGTTACAAATTTAATCTAAAAAAAAAATAAAAATAAAAAAATTATAATTAAAGTTTAAAATAATTATTTTTTCTAAATATATAATAAAATAGATTTAAATTTAAATGTATATAATTTCAAATTAAAATTATGTTATAAAATGTGAAATATAAATAAAACGATAGACTATTCTATTTATATATAATAATAAATTAAAAATATAAAATTTAATTTCAACCTTTTTGTAAAATGTTAATAATAAAGTAACTTATTTTTGAAAAATCTAGGTATACAATTATTTAATTTTAAATTTTTTATTTAAATTATTAAGAATATTAAATTATAAATAAATTTTAATTATATTTTAAATTGTAAATTAATTTACAATGATATTTTAAATAATCATTTTCGAAGATTATAAAAATTAGTTCTAATTTTAAATTTATATAATTTCAAATTAAATTTATATTACAAAAAATAAAAAAATAAATATTAAATTTTTTTTGATGAACTATTCTATTAGTATATAAACATATATTAAAATATAATCTTCAATTTCAAAAAATTTTATTTTTAAAATTATAAGTTAATCGTGCAAAACTTACTGCAGCTAGTTGTGTTAAAAAAATCTAAAACTTCAAATCAGACTTATATAGTTTATATTATTTTAATTTTTAATTAAATTTTATTGTCACATTTCGAAAAATGAACTAAACTAAATCAATATTCTTTGCTTATAAGTATTTTTTCTTAATTTGTTTAACTTTTTTCATGAATATTTTACTTAGTTTTGCATTTTTCAACAAAAATCGAAAATCTCAAATTGAATGAAATCTCAGATGTAATCAAACTTTATTCAAATTATTCAAATCAAACTTCTCTGGAAACAAAAATGAAAAATAATTTTGGCATCACAAATTTTTTCCACCTTTTTAATATACATTTTTTCACATCACATATTATATATTATTATTTTACTAACTACTTTTACTTTACTTTTTATATTATTGTTGTTAGTGTCATAATCATCGTCCATTATTTTTAATATAATTTTAATATAATTTTAATTTTGATAGTATTAGTTCATATTATTTTTTAATATATATTTTTAGTGTGATTAAATTGTTTATTTTCAATTTTTTTATTGAGTTCGGTTATGAATTTCAGAAAAAAAATTCAATACTTCAAATATATCAATATATTTTGATTATATTATTAATTAAATATTCAATTTTCCTTAATTTGGTTTGGTTATCAATTTTTAATTAAAGTTTCTTTTTGGGTCTATATTTGCATTTTCTAAGAAAATAAATAAATTCTTGAACCAATATAGTTGAGGTGATCTAAATAGCTAGCTTTATATAGTAGCTAGGTATATAATATATGTAAACTAATATTTAACTCTTAAAATATATATATATATATATATATATATATATAACAATTAATTCAAAATTTAAATATGTTTAATTGAAATTTTTAAAAACCTTGATTTTCAAAAGAATAATTGATTTCAACATGATAGTTGTACGATGATCAAGCAATACGCGAGGAGTTGGATATTTAAAACTTTGATAAATATTATATTTGTTATTATTTTGTATTATTTTTACATTTTACTATTTATCGAACATCTAAACATTTAGTTTTATTATCCTTAATATGATTCAAGTTTTAGAGAAAAATAGTAAAATTATTCATTTAGTTTGGTATTTAATTATTCCTAAATTAATTCAAAAATTTTTTAAAAAATTATATAAATATATATTTTATATTTTTAATTGTCTTTTTCCTTATATATTCTATGTTTTGGATATGATTATTATTTTAAATCTATATTTCATTTATTTATCTATTATTTACTTACGAAGGAAATAATATATTTTTTCATTAATTTGATTTTAAAATTTTTTGTTGAATTTTTATTTAGTCCGAGCATTTACATTGTATTTTCATTATATATATACTATTGAGGTTAATAATATAATTAAATGATTTATGAGAAATCGGACCTCTTAGTCTTTTTTCAACTTTTTAATTTTTTACTTTCATTTTTTAACCTTCACCAACCGGGTAGTTTTCTTAAAATATAATCTTTTCTATTTATTGAGTACGTTATTTTAAGTGTTTATATTTTATGTTATTTTTTATCATTGTTTTTTTCTTAAAAAAATATATCAACCTCTATTAAATATTTGTTAATTTTTTATTGACAGTATACAGTTTACTATTATTTTTTAATTTAAATATGATCATCGTAGGATTGCGTTTTATTTTTAGATCTATTAATATATGATTTTATATTTATATCATAATTTTTAATTGCAGTTTATTAATTATATGTTCTAATATAAAATAAATTTCATAATTTTTTATTATGCTTTCTTCGACTATGATTATTTTTTATTAGCAAGTAAATTTTTTAGTTGTTTTGCTTATAATTATTTTATTCGTTTGATTTTTTATTACTGTATTTATTTTAAAAAAATTGTATCAGTCTCTATTATATTTTCATCAATTTTTCTATCTAAAATATCGTGAATTTACTATCATCGTTAAATTTGAGTTGATTATTACAAGATTAATCTTCATGTTTATCTTTATTAATTAATACATTACCTTATTTAAGTATCTTAACATGTAATTATATTTTATTCATTTTATATATTAATATATAATAAATATTTTTATTATTATTCGTTAAAATATTTCATAATTTTTTTATTTCGGAGGGAATGATGGGAATTTGTTTAGTTGCAGAGGAAAGGGGGCCATCTTGGTGCGGCAACACAATAAGGACAAAGAAAACGAGGGGCTGATACTTGTATATGAAAAAAGATGTATGAGGAGATTTAATTACTCATTTATAACTCATCTAAAGCATCATTCAATGGATCAATCGTAGCCTTCAAAAATAATTTAAAGACTATGACTAAGATCCTAATAAATTGATAGACCATATTCATCATGTTCTTACGTCAATTAATTATTTAATCTAATTTTATAACTTAATTAAATTAATTTTTTCCCAATTCAATTTAATATTTCAATATTTGAGACATCAATTCATAAAATTTAATTTTATGAATTAAATAAATACATATTTTCAATTTTGCACTTCTTAACCTAATACGTGTGATTCTTAAAATTTATTATAAATCAATAGAGTTGCAGACATAAGCACTTTAATGCACATGTTTAAAATTGTTAAACTCGAGAGTTTAAGTAAAATCGTGGAGCATTCGTAAACTCGTAAGAGTTTATCTGATATTAAAAAAATATTATGCTACAAAAATATAATATAATATAATTTAAAATTCATAATTATGCAGTTCAGCTCCATAATAAAACACATATAAAGATAAAATATAAAAGTACAATTCTAATTCATACATAATGAAATATTCTAAGTCCATAATAAAGCGCACACAATGACTCGAAGATAAAATATAAAAGTGCAAGTTCAATCCATAATAATTACCATCAAATCGAGTTCACCCAAGTTTACTCGTGAGTTTGGCTTAGTTTATGCGAGTTTGCCCTAGTTCATTCAGAAACAAGTTTGGGTGCGAGTCAGTTCAATTTTGATACTTGAGATCGTAAAATTGTCCGAGTTTATGAGTTGACTTGCGATTTTGATAACCATGCACATGATCGTTGTGACAAATTTAAAATCTATTTTCATTAATTTAATTTTTCTATTAATTATCATAATTTTCTCCAACTGAATCGTGTATATTTGAATTATGCCCCATCAAAAAAGATAAAATTGATAAATTTATCTCGAACTATAAGCTAATTAACAAATTTATCACTTTTTTTTACACGTAATCTATCCTAGACTTTCTAATTCATATCAATTATATTTCACTATCAAATTTGTTGACATGATCACCTAGTCAGCTATATATATATATATTTAATTAAAATTTACCACATTAGCAAATGCTAATTAACATATACTTAGGGGTGACAATTTTATCTGCATATGCAGACTAAAAATCGCATCCACATCGTATTCGATTCATATCCGCAAGTAAAGGGTCGATCTTGGCTCCTGTGGAAGTCAAATCAGGTGCCGCTATTTATTTTATCCCCTCCATTTTGTTTTCTCCTTTTTGATTGCTTGTCATTTTTGCTACTTGAACGTGGGACGCATATTAGAATGATCTTGGTGAGGATGAACTGGTTTTGTTGTTTGTTTGGTTTGTGTGGTGTATATATAAATATTGGGGGCTTTATTTAGTTGTTGCATTTGGTGCATCATTCATGTTGATCCATGATGACCATTTCCCATGGTATCACATTTATCATTAAGCATGAAAATATTTGGTGCTCTCACAATTGACATCTTCATCTTGATCGATTCTTAAACACATTTTGATAATAGTAACACAATTTGTAGGCCAAGCACGTCCAATGTTCATGTTCTGATTGATATTCCTGAGATTGTGAGTACACTAAAATGCTGAAAATATATGCGTAGAGGACATGATTTGTTGAACACTTAGCATACATTCATATGAAAATTTGTGGAGTGCATGGTATGCTTTAATCTGAATTTTTCATAGTATGATAAGTTAGGCTGAAATTGATGTTGTGGTAAGATATACATGTTGAAGTTATTTCTATATGTGTTGGATTCATTTACATGTTGTAAACTGCCACTCTTTATGTACAAGATATTCTATGAATTTTGAGTATCATATCGAGTGATGTTCAATTGTGTACGTGTTATAACCGGACTGGTTAAGTAGGCTGAAATTTACGACTTGCTTGTTGAATTGGTCGAGTTGCGAGTCTGGAATGTCACCTCGTGGCTTGCTGTGGATGTTATTAGTTGAACCTATAAGAACATCGGGTTAATTGGTTATTTCCACCCTCACGAGAGAGTATAAGCTCTCGGGTGAAAATAAAGGAAAGTCACACTATAGAGGGCTGAAATTTTGGCTTACACGCTGAAATTTCCACGAGGCTTGGGTAAAATAGAAATCTGAGATTTTTAGGATCACTCACTAAATAAGGAAACCCTTGGACATATATGGCATCCCTTTGGTTTGTCTGGGAATTTCCACGAGTTCGGATGAGATATCTTACGAGAAATGGTGGTGGCGGAAAGGTACGTCGTGCGGAAACTGTTCGACATAACATTAGCATTTTTGCTACATGACGACCTGACATGGATGTTAAATTCCTTTGAATAGAAAATGGTAAGATAAACTATTGAGGTGTTAACGGTGGGTGATACGACGGTGAATAATGAATTGGGCCGAGTGGTGGCCGAGCGGGTGCTACCGAGCGTGCACTGAGAAATGTAAATTAGTCCACCTAGTGGGCGTGTTTGTGGATGTACATGTGATGGCCAAGTGGTGTACAATGCACACGAGTTGATTTTGGGTCGAGATATACGTTGATGAGCCATGCTGATGACTGACCCGAGTGGCATTGGTCGGAGGGCATTTCCAGATCGAATTTTGGGCACTGATACTAGATGGCCTTCCTAGCTCAGTGAGCCCAAGGCGGGGAGTTCGCTAGGGTGGCCAGCCTAGTGATCGAGCAACCTATGAGTTGTAGGCGGTTATTTTGAGGTTGGTTCATTTGTGCCGGATCAGGCTGAGTGGTGCGTGTAGCGCACGAGATGACTTATGCAAACCATTGTTATGTTTCATATCAGTTGAATGAGCATTAAATTATTTAATGTATTTATTCATGTGGTTTAGCTTGGTGATGGCCGAGACGGCCACTCGCTGAGTTGTTTTGAACTCACCATTCTTTTCTTGGCCTTGTTTTACAGAGTGATCATTGAAGTATTGCGCAACTGGTGGCGGTAGACTCCGGTGGCGATCTCGTGAAACCCGTTGGTGTAGTCGAGTCTTGGGCGAGTTATGTAGTTTGTTTTCGAGCATGTGAACCTTGTATAGTATTAACACTTGAACCTTGGTTTTGTAGCTTTATGCATTTGGTCTAGTACGTGAATAGCTACCTTCTATAATTGAATATATATGTTTGTGTTAATATGAGTTGATATTTCGCATGCATGATGGTTATGGGGTCTAGGCTTCGGGGTGTTTGTCCGCAATCCGACTGGTCGCGTGACCTGGTTTTTGCGGCGTGATAATTTTTTATTTATTGAATTTTTTATATTAGTTTTTTGGTTTTATAAATATTATTTTTTGGGTTTGTTAATGAAAAATAGTGTTTCAAAATCAAAAAAAAATATGCATTTAAGAATAATTTAAATATATATTTTTTTAACTTATTATCTTAGGCTTATATTATATTTGATTTTTATTCATAAAAATCTTATTACTTTTGTATTTTTAATTTTTTTTATCATTGAAATTCATATAAATTAATTTTTTAATATATATAATTATTTTTATATTACTTTTGTGTTTATGAAATATCATTTTTCTTTATTTTTGAAAAAACTTAAATAATTTCAAATTTCTTATATATATAAGCAACATATCATTCTCACCTAAAATCCCTCCCCTCAAATTTTTGTAACTTTTCTACCTAAATTTTTCCTCCCAAATTTTTATCTCACTTAAATTTGAAATAAAAGTTTTTACCTCACTTATTTCTCTATATGCACCTATTTTGATATTATACTTTTGTATTTATTGTTTTTTGAATAATAATTATAAATATTTTTTATTTATTGAAGTTTTTATATTAGTTTTCGGATTTTGAAATATTATTATTTTGGGTTTGTTAATGAAAAATAATATTTCAGAATCAAAGAAATTTATGTAGCTTAGAATAATTTAAAGATTTTATTTTCTATTTTTTCATTATGTTATCTTATATTTATATTATATTTGATTTTATCCAAAAAAATATTACTATTTTTGTATTTTTTAAAAACAAAATTTGATCATTGGAATCTATATAAATTAATTTTTAATGTATATAATTAATTTTTACATTACTTTTGTATTTATGAAATATCATTTTTTCTTTACTTTTTAAAAAAATTAAATCATTTTAAATTTCTTATTTTTGAATTAATTATCTACACTTATAAAATTTTAATTGATATACTTTACTTTATATTTGTATTATATTTGATGTTTACCCTTAAAATTATTAATAGTTTTCTATTTTATTTTTTCTATATATTTTTTTGTTAAAAACCTATATAGTATTATTTATTTTGAAATAGTTTTGATTTTTTTCTATTTTTAAAATTATTAATTTAATTTTTTATTTTAAATTTTTTTTACTTTGAAAATGTATGCATTTAGAAACAAATCAATATCATTATATAAAAAGATTATAATCACTTTTAGATTTATATCTTATTGATATTTTATTTTGTATGTCTAACTAGGTTATACATTTATTTAAATAAATTTTTATTTTATTTTATTTTATTTTATTTTATTTTATTTTTTCTATATGAATATATTATTTTAAATGTTAAAAATAATTATTAATCATTAATCTAAGATCATTCATCTTTTATCTTTTTAATTCATATTTTTATTTAAATTTAATTACTACTTATAATTATTTTAAATTAAATTATATAAATATAGGTGCACACTTTTATAATTATATAAATCAAATCAAATTAATATATAGTACTTTGTGATATGTTTATATATTATTATTTAAAATTGTAATTTAATTTAAATATCTAACTATTGATTTTTATTATCAAAAAATATATATTTTTATAATTTGAAAATAATATTTAACTTATTTCTGAAAATATTGGTACAGAAATATTTAATTTTAAAATTTTAATTTTAATTATTATGAATATTAAATTATTGTTACAAATTTAATCTAAAAAAAAAATAAAAATAAAAAAATTATAATTAAAGTTTAAAATAATTATTTTTTCTAAATATATAATAAAATAGATTTAAATTTAAATGTATATAATTTCAAATTAAAATTATGTTATAAAATGTGAAATATAAATAAAACGATAGACTATTCTATTTATATATAATAATAAATTAAAAATATAAAATTTAATTTCAACCTTTTTGTAAAATGTTAATAATAAAGTAACTTATTTTTGAAAAATCTAGCTATACAATTATTTAATTTTAAATTTTTTATTTAAATTATTAAGAATATTAAATTATAAATAAATTTTAATTATATTTTAAATTGTAAATTAATTTGCAATGATATTTTAAATAATCATTTTCGAAGATTATAAAAATTAGTTCTAATTTTAAATTTATATAATTTCAAATTAAATTTATATTACAAAAAATAAAAAAATAAATATTAAATTTTTTTTGATGAACTATTCTATTAGTATATAAACATATATTAAAATATAATCTTCAATTTCAAAAAATTTTATTTTTAAAATTATAAGTTAATCGTGCAAAACTTACTGCAGCTAGTTGTGTTAAAAAAATCTAAAACTTCAAATCGAAAATCTCAAATTGAATGAAATCTCAGATGTAATCAAACTTTATTCAAATTATTCAAATCAAACTTCTCTGGAAACAAAAATGAAAAATAATTTTGGCATCACAAATTTTTTCCACCTTTTTAATATACATTTTTTCACATCACATATTATATATTATTATTTTACTAACTACTTTTACTTTACTTTTTATATTATTGTTGTTAGTGTCATAATCATCGTCCATTATTTTTAATATAATTTTAATATAATTTTAATTTTGATAGTATTAGTTCATATTATTTTTTAATATATATTTTTAGTGTGATTAAATTGTTTATTTTCAATTTTTTTATTGAGTTCGGTTATGAATTTCAGAAAAAAAATTCAATACTTCAAATATATCAATATATTTTGATTATATTATTAATTAAATATTCAATTTTCCTTAATTTGGTTTGGTTATCAATTTTTAATTAAAGTTTCTTTTTGGGTCTATATTTGCATTTTCTAAGAAAATAAATAAATTCTTGAACCAATATAGTTGAGGTGATCTAAATAGCTAGCTTTATATAGTAGCTAGGTATATAATATATGTAAACTAATATTTAACTCTTAAAATATATATATATATATATATATATATAACAATTAATTCAAAATTTAAATATGTTTAATTGAAATTTTTAAAAACCTTGATTTTCAAAAGAATAATTGATTTCAACATGATAGTTGTACGATGATCAAGCAATACGCGAGGAGTTGGATATTTAAAACTTTGATAAATATTATATTTGTTATTATTTTGTATTATTTTTACATTTTACTATTTATCGAACATCTAAACATTTAGTTTTATTATCCTTAATATGATTCAAGTTTTAGAGAAAAATAGTAAAATTATTCATTTAGTTTGGTATTTAATTATTCCTAAATTAATTCAAAAAATTTTTAAAAAATTATATAAATATATATTTTATATTTTTAATTGTCTTTTTCCTTATATATTCTATGTTTTGGATATGATTATTATTTTAAATCTATATTTCATTTATTTATCTATTATTTACTTACGAAGGAAATAATATATTTTTTCATTAATTTGATTTTAAAATTTTTTGTTGAATTTTTATTTAGTCCGAGCATTTACATTGTATTTTCATTATATATATACTATTGAGGTTAATAATATAATTAAATGATTTATGAGAAATCGGACCTCTTAGTCTTTTTTCAACTTTTTAATTTTTTACTTTCATTTTTTAACCTTCACCAACCGGGTAGTTTTCTTAAAATATAATCTTTTCTATTTATTGAGTACGTTATTTTAAGTGTTTATATTTTATGTTATTTTTTATCATTGTTTTTTTCTTAAAAAAATATATCAACCTCTATTAAATATTTGTTAATTTTTTATTGACAGTATACAGTTTACTATTATTTTTTAATTTAAATATGATCATCGTAGGATTGCGTTTTATTTTTAGATCTATTAATATATGATTTTATATTTATATCATAATTTTTAATTGCAGTTTATTAATTATATGTTCTAATATAAAATAAATTTCATAATTTTTTATTATGCTTTCTTCGACTATGATTATTTTTTATTAGCAAGTAAATTTTTTAGTTGTTTTGCTTATAATTATTTTATTCGTTTGATTTTTTATTACTGTATTTATTTTAAAAAAATTGTATCAGTCTCTATTATATTTTCATCAATTTTTCTATCTAAAATATCGTGAATTTACTATCATCGTTAAATTTGAGTTGATTATTACAAGATTAATCTTCATGTTTATCTTTATTAATTAATACATTACCTTATTTAAGTATCTTAACATGTAATTATATTTTATTCATTTTATATATTAATATATAATAAATATTTTTATTATTATTCGTTAAAATATTTCATAATTTTTTTATTTCGGAGGGAATGATGGGAATTTGTTTAGTTGCAGAGGAAAGGGGGCCATCTTGGTGCGGCAACACAATAAGGACAAAGAAAACGAGGGGCTGATACTTGTATATGAAAAAAGATGTATGAGGAGATTTAATTACTCATTTATAACTCATCTAAAGCATCATTCAATGGATCAATCGTAGCCTTCAAAAATAATTTAAAGACTATGACTAAGATCCTAATAAATTGATAGACCATATTCATCATGTTCTTACGTCAATTAATTATTTAATCTAATTTTATAACTTAATTAAATTAATTTTTTCCCAATTCAATTTAATATTTCAATATTTGAGACATCAATTCATAAAATTTAATTTTATGAATTAAATAAATACATATTTTCAATTTTGCACTTCTTAACCTAATACGTGTGATTCTTAAAATTTATTATAAATCAATAGAGTTGCAGACATAAGCACTTTAATGCACATGTTTAAAGTTGTTAAACTCGAGAGTTTAAGTAAAATCGTGGAGCATTCGTAAACTCGTAAGAGTTTATCTGATATTAAAAAAATATTATGCTACAAAAATATAATATAATATAATTTAAAATTCATAATTATGCAGTTCAGCTCCATAATAAAACACATATAAAGATAAAATATAAAAGTACAATTCTAATTCATACATAATGAAATATTCTAAGTCCATAATAAAGCGCACACAATGACTCGAAGATAAAATATAAAAGTGCAAGTTCAATCCATAATAATTACCATCAAATCGAGTTCACCCAAGTTTACTCGTGAGTTTGGCTTAGTTTATGCGAGTTTGCCCTAGTTCATTCAGAAACAAGTTTGGGTGCGAGTCAGTTCAATTTTGATACTTGAGATCGTAAAATTGTCCGAGTTTATGAGTTGACTTGCGATTTTGATAACCATGCACATGATCGTTGTGACAAATTTAAAATCTATTTTCATTAATTTAATTTTTCTATTAATTATCATAATTTTCTCCAACTGAATCGTGTATATTTGAATTATGCCCCATCAAAAAAGATAAAATTGATAAATTTATCTCGAACTATAAGCTAATTAACAAATTTATCACTTTTTTTTTTACACGTAATCTATCCTAGACTTTCTAATTCATATCAATTATATTTCACTATCAAATTTGTTGACATGACAACCTAGTCAGCTATATATATATATATTTAATTAAAATTTACCACATTAGCAAATGCTAATTAACATATACTTAGGGGTGACAATTTTATCTGCATATGCAGACTAAAAATCGCATCCACATCGTATTCGATTCATATCCGCAAGTAAAAATGAATATGGATACGAATATATATCTATAAAATTTATATTCACACGGACACGGTACATATACATATATAATTATGGATTTGCACCGTATCCGCACCGTCTATCCGTATATTTGAATTACTATTTTGCTCATATAAGTTATTAACAATTTAACATATATAAAGACATGATAATTTCATGTCAAGTATATATTAAACATATTATTTGAATGGATAATTTATTAATTTTTTTAATTAAATACGATGCAGATACGGATGCAGTGCGAATATTCGCATTTGAAGCGACACGGCATATTCAAATCCGTAGCAGATATAGTGCGAATATGGATGCATGTGCGGATATGAGGTGCGGTGCGGATGCGGATAATTTGGTATTCGCACCGTATTCGATCCGCTGACACCCCTACATATATTAATGGAAAAAAAATTAAAAAATAAATATTAGTATATATGCACGTAATATTGGGTAGAAGAGGAAAGAGAGTGTCAAGATTTTCTTTTAATTTTTTTCATTAACATATATTGATATTTATTCACGTGTGGCAACTTTTAATTATAAAAAATATACTTTAGATGCATACTACTACGTCGGCAATTAACAATTATATTTATTTTAAAAAAATATAAATTAGTTGTAAATATAATCTAAAATTTAGGATAAATTCATTATATTTCTCTTAAAAAATTGAAAAATCGGAGACCTGGCCTATTCGAAACAAACTCAACCAGGCGTATTCCAATTTTGCCCAGTCAACGCAATTCTGAAATCCCTAATCTAGGTCTCGTTTGGTTGACATAGAAAGTAACTTTCTACAGAAAGTTGTAATTCTCATGAATTAACTTTCCACGTGTTTTTTCGGAAAATACCTAAAAAGTGTTTGATTAATAAAAAATTAATTCATAGGAAGTATAATTTTCTACCTACAATATGTTTGGTTGACATGATTACTTCCTAGGAAATACATATGAAAGGATCAATATACCTTTCTTTTTATAAATTAATATTTTAATTTATATTTGTTAGTATATATAAAAAAATAATTTTTTTTTGTAAATAAATATTGTAACATATATATGTAAAATATAATATAATATTTTTCATATATAATTAATATAATATATATATTATTATATAGAAAAAATAATTTTTATTTATAGTTAATATAAAAAAATTACATATTTTACAAAAAAAAATTAAAATAAAATAAATATATAGAGAATTCAAAGATTATTTAATCTCGTAATGTTGACAATATAAATTATAAATTTTACATTAAATACAAATGTGAGACTAATATTGATTTTTTCTTTCAATTACAATGCAGGAAGTGTAACTTACCTGGTAAGTTACTTTCTTTGTTTTGTAAAAAGTTGCACTTACTGAGAAAATTGTACTTACTATAAAATATAAAAAATGTGTCAACCAAACAAGAATCATTTTGACTACTTCTTGAGAAGTATAACTTCTTGCAGAAAATCATGTCAACCAAACGAGGCCCTAGTATGCGTTACACTCACGCACCCAGGCGTCTCTCTTCTCCCCTCGATCTTCTCTCTTTCCCATGCGACGATTGGCGGTGTTTTTCTTCCTCACTCGCGGCGGACGATTGAAGATCGGCTGTAGAGAGTCTCTCGAAGTTCACACAAGGCCGCAGACCAAAGCTCTACAACGACATTTTCTTCCTCACGCGAGTGAGTGGACCACAACGACATTTTTATTAACATGTGGTCCCATTGGTTGGTTTGTTGGTTCAAAGCTCCACTGGATGGGTGGCTGGACTAGGTCTGGACTGGGTCTGATAATTTTGCTAATGGTAGATAGGATAATTTTGAACAAATAGGACTGTGAATTGGATCTCATTATAAGTCAAAAATTCTGACGACTTGATTCAATATTTGGATTTTTTTTTTGAAATTTTTGATTACATATTTATCACAAATACAAATAATTTTAAATTTATTAAATATACTTTGGTACGGTAATTGAGTCAAGTAGTCAACTCATTACTTCGATCAGAATTAGTGAATCAAAGCTTGATTGCTGGTCTTGTTTTGAAAACTATTCTTCTCCACACAGAACACAATTATACAGCATATCATTCCTATGCAGGATCGTGGTTCGGGTTCGTGGGATTGGCCGATCCTACAATGTGGATCACTGCATTTGTTTCAGACCAGGCATAAGATAGGATCTGATGTAGGGTAGCAGTAGGATCGCAATCTAGATCATGATATCACATATAAACGTGATCTGGATCAAGCAATGTTAACATGTCCATTTTAAAATGGACCGGATATCAAAAACCGCCGCCCTTCCCTTTATCAAAAACATCCCTCCCCAAGTCGTGCCCTAGTCGAGCGTTGTGAGTCAGGCCTTGCTACTCTCGCGGTGCTTTGACCGTTGCTATTGAGAAGAGGAAGCTCAAAGCTAAAGGTGAGCAAAATTTTTCGATTTATCGAAATCGATCAAATCGAACCTGAATTAATTGAATATAATTTTTTTCGGTTCGGTTTTCGGTTAATTTTCTGGGATTTCGATTTTTGGTTCCGTTCAGTGAATTTACCGAAAAAAATCGGTTTTAACCGAATTTATCAAAAAAATAAATAACCATTTTACCCCCTAACATTTCACTTAATTACCTATCCCTAAATAAGTAAACCCAACAAATTACCCAATAACCCGATACCCAATAACCCGCTCGCGCCGCGCCCGACCTAAAACCCTAACACCCCCGACTGCCGACTCGATCACTCGAGTACTCGAGATTTGGCATCGGCGACTTGGCGACATCGGCGACTTGGCATCTTGGCGATTGGCGAACGGCGACAGCCGCGACAGTTGACAGGCGACTCACCGGCTTCCCCACTCGGACACCCCATGCGACGAGGCACTCCCTACTGGCCACGGCCGTGAGTACTTGGTACTCGCTCCCCCAAATCGCCGACAGTGAGCAGTCGGCACTCACCCCCTGCAGTCCTGCAGTGAGCAGTCGGCACTCAGCAGAGGTAATCTACGACTTTTCTCCCTCAGTCCCTCTCTTCTCCAGTTAACCAGTTTAATTCCAAATGTATATGTATACATTCTCTTTTAATTTTGAGATGGTTCAGAAACTTACATACAATAATTCTCGTGTATTTGATATCTTAATGTTCAAATTTTAATATGTTTTTGAGCTGCTAATGCAACCAGGAGTTTGCTTTATGTTTTCTTGGTCGATTCCAAACTGTTTGAAATTGGTTAATTCGGTCGGTTAATCGAACCGAACCAAATTTTTTTGGTTAATTCGGTCGGTTAACCGAAAGCTTTGGTTTGGAAAATGGTTAACAGATTTTGTGTTAATTCGGTTTGGTTAACTGACCGGTCGGTTCGGTTAGGTTAATTTACCGAACCGACCGATGCACACCCCTACTCAAAGCCGTCAGCTTGTCACTGCCATGGTGCTCCTCGTGCAAGTCCGTTGCTGTTGCAACCTTGCCACCCTGTAAGATACTCCTCTTTCTCATATTTTAAACTTGTGTTTCTTTTACCTGCAACCCTCATGTTGTTACAATTGGGTTTTTTGGACCCTCGACCGAGTCTACGTAGGATAGTGATCATGACAACCATGTTCCTATCTTCTCGAATCCACTCTTGTTGTCGCCGACAAAGTAATTGATCATATAAGAAGGAAACCGTGAATCGATCTCTATCGCAATTGCCTCTCTTTGTAGATTATTCTTTTTGATCTTTTTGATATTTTGTTCCAATATTTAGTATTTAGGGGTTATGGGTAATTAAGGCTTTAGCTTTTGGAAAAGTAGCTTTGTGAACGAACACTATGCTTTGAAAAAAGTGGTTTGGGAATGCAGTACGTCGGGGTGAAACACTTTAAGCATGCATTTATAAAATCTTTCTTTCTTCCAGGTTCATTTACCTTAAAAGCACTTCCTGAATTCATTCCTAAACAGGGCTAAATTAGTTCCATCATATCCAAATCGTATGAATTTTGCCTCTTCTGCATACTTTGTATAGATTGTTTTTAAGAGCCATCTTGTCGTAACAGGATGAAGAAGTAATTCTGGAATTCAAAATTCTCTTTTATTTCCCTTCTGTTATTGACTTGAACAATGATACTCAGATATGAAATTCTGTTATGCTTTAGTGTCATTTACCATGAAGTCGTTGATTTGTTGGAAAGGATTTTTCTATAAAAATTGTTTGCTTCATTATAAAATCATAGTTTTATGCCATGTAACAAAGTTCATGTGTCCTGTTGGGTTGTGGACCTGTGGCTGATCACTTACTTTTTACTTAGGCTATTCTGAATTGATTAGGAAGTAAAGGATATGGCTAGCTTTGGTGGACTCAACACAGCTGCTGCTGGAAATGTGAACCCTAACAAATCAATGGAGGTACAAGGCCTAAGAGATACCATTGCTCTTTTTGGTGGTTGTTAATCCCATTTTCCTGTGCTATGGGGATTGTAACATTAGTAGGAGAAACATTTGTTGATTTTTTCTGCTTCACATTTAAGTGATTTCTGCTTTAAATTTTTAATGTAAATATAGGTGACTGCTGCACCAAGCGATTCTGTTTCTAGCCTTAGCTTCAGCCCAAAGGGAAATTACTTGGTTGCCACATCATGGGATAATCAGGTATATCTAGTTCTGTGCTAACTTTCTGCTGGAACCCCTTTACAACTTTCTTGTACTTCAGTTCATAATTCTCTTCCTTTTCACCTTTTCTACCATGAACAGGTTAGGTGTTGGGAGATTATGGCTGGCAGCAGTCAACCCAAGGCATCAATAGCACATGATCATCCAGTATGTTGAAGTATACTTTTGGTTTTCATGTGCACCAAACCTTTATTTTTTGCAGAACTAACAATTTGTGGTATTACTTAACTATTTGAGGGGTTTTCACCTCAGGTCTTGTGCTCAACTTGGAAGGATGATGGGACAACTGTATTTTCAGGAGGCTGTGATAAGCAGGTCAAAATGTGGCCTCTGATGTCTGGTGGGCAACCAACCACTGTTGCTGCACATGATGCACCTATTAAGGAAATTGCCTGGATACAACAGATGAATCTCCTGGTCACAGGGAGCTGGGACAAGACAATCAGGTATGTAAGCTACATTTGACTGTAAGTGCATCAATTATTGACTATTTACATAGGGTTTCAGTTTATTTCAATCATTGAGCAACATATATGCATTGATTATTTGTTTGTTTCAATAGTTTCTGTTATTTAGTTTAGTAGCAATTGTCATAGATACATATCCAACAGCCAGTTCCTCAGCTTGGTACTTTGGCAATAAAGTTTACAAATGATTTATGTTAAATGAACACTTTTAGCTATGATGGGAATCCGCATTTCCTTGGACCATGATGTTTGTGTGAATTTCTTCATAGTTTTCTTCTTTAGCTACAATCCTATATTACATTGATTTGGCATGTGTAACAATGTGCTAGAGATCTCAACATCTGCCGGACAACCATCTATCATCCTTTGTTATTCCTGTTGATTTTTATTCAGTGGTATGCTTCCTTTTCGTTTTTTGCTATACAAGAGTACATTTAGATGACATATCTCTGCATCACATCACAAATATAATCATCAAATACTTCATTTGCAGGAATAGAAGGTAGGCCTAAGCTTTTCCCTTATTGATGGCAATGTTTGCCCATCATTGTCTAGCAATGTTTTCAAACCCAGACGGGAGGTTGAACCAGTGTGACAAATGGTTCAAACTTCAAAGGTTATCTGGTCCAGTTCAGGACATAATATATTCTATTGAAATATATACCTAAGAAAACATATTGGCAAAGTAACATTTATAAAATTTATGTTAATCTTCAAACTGTTGAGAATTAGATTTCTAATTGCACATTTAATGTTGGTCTCAATCTTAACATCACATCAACGTTAAAACACCTTTAAAGTTGAACCTGCAGCTATTTTTTTCTTTCCCATTAACTTTACTTTTTCTTCTTTCCCAAGTAGCTTTACTTTTTTCTAGTGGCAGGTCAACAAAAAAAGTTGAGATGAAAATTTAAAACCGGGATTTTACGGATTTTTCGTATTTTGGTTTTTGACTGGGTATGGCGGGTTAGACTGGGTCTTTTGGTATTGGGTTTTCTTTTACAATTGAATTGCAGAAGTCTTGCGTTCTCAGTTTGACCAGCTGAACCAGCTGAGCTGGTTGGGTTTAAAGACACTGCTGTCTAGGGTGAAATTTCTCTTCTATAAATACTACTGATGCCAGCTGGTTTTTTGCATGAGGATGTGATTGACCTTTTGAATTAACATGGCTGATGTGAACTTAAAAGTTATGCACAATATTTCTTATATTCTTTTTATTCCCAATACTCTTCGCTTCAGTTTAATCCTTGTGCTGGGTTTGTACTACATATTCTGTTAAATCTGTTGGATTAATGTGGTTTTCTGTTTCTACAAATTCAATTGCGATTTCATTGTTGTTCAATGTAACCAGATACTGGGATACTAGACAGGCCCAACCAGTTCATACCCAGCAGCTTCCTGAGAGATGCTTTGCTTTGACCGTGCAATACCCTCTGATGGTTGTTGGCACTGCTGATCGGCAGCTACAGATTTTTAACTTGCAAAACCCACAGGTCATCTATATATTGTTAGAGATAATATGTTTTTGTACTTAATTATTATTAGTATATTCATGTGTTATGGTAGGTAATTTATCTCTATCACAACCCTTTAATCAGCATTGTTTAGTATCACTGAAAAGCATATATTCAAATCTTTACACTTCATCACTTTATTGACTGTCATTCTCTAAGTTGTGATATGAATGTTAAAAAGATGATCTATATTTTTACTATGTTATGTTGGGCGGTCACAAGCGGTATGCTTGAAAGAGCTTAATAATCTAGTAAAAGTGTGAGACACAAATGTAGTGAAGTGTCCAATGTGGGTGGTTGGTTGGGCGTATGCTGTGTGTTAGATAGGAAAGCAATGTGAAGAGGCCACAAGAGGAAACTTGCCACAGGTGGTCGACAGGTAGAATCTAGAGCTGTACAGTACAGAGAATTTTGAATATGTAAGAAGATATATTGGAGGCAAGAAATGAGGCATGTGGAAGTTGGAGGACCAAGGATAAGGTGACAGAGATGTCCCTTTTAGTTTCCATATGTTCTCATGAAAGGCACATGCATAGGGGAAGGTCAAAAGATTGTGAGAGATTTTTTCCTTATAGTTCACTCAGATAGTTCCTTGGTGTGAAAAATGTTAATCCTATGTTAGCTAAATTGATACTTGGCTAGCCAAAAGATTGTGGGTGATTTTTTCTTTATAGTTCAATCAGATAGTTCCTTGGTGTGTAAAATGTAATCCTATGTTAGCCAAATTGATACTTGGCGAGCCAAAAGATCGCGGGAGATTTTTTCCTTATAGTTCAATCAGATAGTTCCTTGGTGTGAAAATGTAATCCTATGTTAGCCAATTGATACTTGGCCAGTTAGCTTTTCCAGGCCTACTTGGTGGGATTGGGTTGAATCAATTGAGGAGGATTTACTCCTAGGCAGGCACTAAGACTGTAACTTGCTGGATCACCCATAAGTATGCACCGCCTCTTCAATTTGTTCAAATTCCAACTTAAAATGTTCATTTTTATTCTAAGATGCCCCAAGATGTATGGTAGTAAGTGAATAACTATAGAAGCAGTAAGTTCTTTAGTTAGGACTGATGGAATAAATGGTATCATTTTTTCGAAATGTTTTCTTAAGAATGGGCTGACATCTTTTTTGATAAGAAAGTGATAGGGCCTAATGGTGTTTGATTTGCTGAGTTGGTGTCTTTCATTTAATATTCTTGAAATATCTGAAATGTAACATAAGTATTAAGTGAACCACATCTTTGCCCTCATCTTTTTTTTTCTTTCCATCTGTTATCATTTTATTAGTTTTAGGCTTTTAGCATTTCACTGTTGAGTTCTTTTATTTTTTAGTAGTGTTATGTGCACTGTTGAAACTTGATCAGCTAGATTCTAAAGGCTTTGTTACTTGCTTTGTCCTTTAACAGACAGTGTTCAAGACAATCACATCACCTTTGAAATATCAAACAAGATGCCTTGCTGCTTTTCCTGATCAACAAGGTTTTCTGGTAATAAATTTATAAACATGTACCATTCACTTTTCCCTAAGATTTTTTTTTCATTTGGATTTCTTAGAATTGTAATGCAAGTTTTACTTACCCATCTGTTAAATCATCCTATAGCGAGAAAGGTTCTTATTCACCTGTGTTGGTTTACTAATTTCATTTGTACCAAAGTTTATCATCTTTTTGAAGTTTGCAATTGCATGAAAGGGGATCTTTCTCTACAATTTGTTGTCAATTCTGTCTTTTCCACATTATTTCTGGTTAAAAATGGTGCATATGTATGTAGGCAGGCCATGCTTTTTTTAATTGTGGTTTATGATCAATTATTGCACTGAAATGTTTTTTTTCCTTTTTTTTGCTTTGTTAAATAAATTTTTAAAATGTACTGGTTGGTTCTGTGAGGCCTTTATTCTGATTGACTTGTCTTTACCTTCTGGTTTATTCTTTCATCTGTTGAATCACTATTAGACTATATATAGACTCATCCATTGGGTCTGTCTGAGATCTGACTTCCATGGTGTTCACTAGCAAGAATATTTTTGAAGGCTCTATAGCAACTCTCATCCAAAATAAGGGGTAATGAGGCAATCTGATTCTGTCATCTTTGTTAACCTTTTTTTTGGGAAATTTCCTTAGGACTGCCAAATAAAAGATATTGGGTTTAGATGAATTCTTGGAAGTTGGAATGTTCGTAGCGGCTCTAATATGTGAGCCAAGTTTTTGGTTCCTGAATCCTGGGTGGGGGGTAGTCATACTTAAAGCACCTCTTGGTAGAGCAAAAGCACAATTTCATCTCTCTAGACTGTTCTATCAGTTTAAGTAACATATGCTATAATTATTTATCCTCATTTATTCCATGAAGTGCGGAGGAGACACCAACACAGATGTTAACCTTTAGAATCATTGTTAGAAATAAAAATTGTGAGTGATTCGTAGTCTTGTTCATTGGGATTGCCTTTTCTGGGACTTTATGACTTATGACATAACAACCTTTTGCTTGTATTGGGTAATGTATTTTACTTACCCAAACACTTGTGTGCTCGAAGCATCATCTGAAAAGGATCCAATTTTCTTCTCTTGAGACTGTTTATTTGGAAATAACATGTGACATGATTTTTTTGTTTTTGTTTGATGCATAAAGTGTAAGCAAAACACTATGGTACTATGGAACTTTAACCTTGAATCACCCTTCAGAAAAATGTGAGTATATAATATGCTAAAATTTATTTGCAATATGAGAGATTATTGTTCTTGTCCCCACAATTTGCTCCTGTCAGAACAATTCTTAAGATGCCCATTAATTATTGTGGTGAGAGTGTCTCATAATAGGACACCATGGTCTTTCTCATCCACCTTTTGGTCTATACTTGTGGGTTTGAAAGGGTCGAAGGTTTTCAATAATCACTTATCTTGTAGTTCACCAACTATCATCTCAAGCTTCCATTTGCCTGCATAAGCTATTATTTTTGTGTACAATTTCCAAAACCAGAATCTCAATATTCCCCTTGAACTTGATTAGTCGATTGTAATATAACACTTGATTCTTTATCTGATACATTTGAGAATCTTAATTCTTAACTTATCAGTTTATTCTATTTAATGTTCTTTTTGCTTAGTTAAAGTATATTACATATCTTAAGCCCTCAAACAATACATAAACAGTTGTTCCATGTCTATTACCCATCATCCAACTTGATCTCTCAACAAGCAAACATATGGCAATTATAGTTGTGGACAAACTTCAAATTTTATTCTTTGGTCCTGTTTAGAATCTATTGTTGGTATGAATGTTAGTGATTTGTTGTGCTTTTGTCTTTATAATTTCCTCATTTCGCTTCCACTTCTCTTTATGCTACTCATTTTTATGAGCCCTACATAGTGGTTCTGAGCACCTCAATCCCATCAGTCGGTTCTAGAAAAAGTTGTAAACATGTTATAATTTTAGAAATTAGAAATAATGTGAAAGCTTGGATGACTTGACTTGTTTTGTTGCTTTAGAACGATAACTTAAATGTAGGAGGACCTATTTCAACAAGCCTTGTGTTTGCAACTAAGCATTAAAGCGTGTGTGCTCATTTCTGTCAGTTAAAAGTCTGTGATTTGCTTTGTTATTTATAGCCCATTCTTGTGCCTTTTGTACCTTTCTCCTGTATTGGGCTTAACTTTCTGTATATGTTGCTTGTAGTCTGGTGTGCATCATACTTTGAGCCTTTGAGGCACTAATTAGCTTTCATTCAGTTTCTTGTGGAAATTGATTTATTTTGCTTGCAAAGTTTTGGATATCATATCTATATTAACTTTTTTGTCCGAGTGCAATAAGAATACTTTCATTGCCAGTTTGCCACTATTATTTTGCTTGTTTCTCTTATAATTAAGGCATACATTCAGGTATCTGTTATCCATAACTTGAATCATATTATTAAGTTAATTTTCCCGTCTTTTTTTTGCAACATGTAAGTAGTGACCTATTATTAATATATTTTTTTAACTAACGTCTTTGTAGTTTTCGTTTGGAGAAAACAAACCATCCAGGTTTCTTAGCATTTAGGTTTTCTTTTAGATAGGTTATGTGTCTTGGACGAAAAAAATTCTAGAAATTTCATTTCTTTTTTTTTCTATTGTTTTCACTACAATATGTACTCTTGGTTAATAATACAATATTTTGGCTGAACTTAATGTTCTATGTTTTGAAGGTGGGATCAATAGAAGGGAGGGTTGGTGTGCACCATCTGGATGATGCACAACAAAGTAAAAACTTCACATTCAAGTGTCACAGAGAAGGAAATGAAATTTATTCTGTGAATTCAATGAATTTCCATCCTGTAAGATTTTCGATTTGTTTTGATTGTTTCTTGTTTGATTTTTTCTTTCTCTTGTTAGAAAATAAATGCTTCAGTGATTTTAGCTGTTGAATACTTAAAAATATTATTTTTGTCTATTGAACATTTTGAGCCCCTAGATCTTCCTATTAGTTTGAATTGTACGCTGCAAATATTTTATATATCCCTGGTTAAATATTTTATCACATAAATGATCAGATAAAAATTGTAGAACAAATAGTATTATTCAATATTTAATTAGCAATAGCAGCTTTATTAGGTTGCATGAATTGCTATTATCCTTGGCAACAATATTTTGGAAGCCTAGTTATTTTGGGATGACAAAATGAAAACAAGGGGACTTTATCTTTACATTTACATGTACATTATTTACAGCACTGAGTTTGTTATAATTTGAAGAAGAAAATCAGTTTAATTTTCTGTTCTAATTTTATACCAATCCTTTTATTTTGCAAGTGATTTTCAAAACTTTCACCATAACATGTTCCTGGTGTAATTATATCTATATGCAACCTGATATGTGAATACAATGAAGTTGCATCTGTAGGATTTAGGAGTAAAATATGCATTACTATTACTCTGAAAGAGGATGGGAAATGGTTATAAAATTGTAAGTTGAGTCATATTTGTAGGGGCATTTGAAATTCTTTTGCTAATTATTGGCTCTAGTCCACCCCATTTGATTTATTAATTATGCCATCTAGATCAATGATGTAGCAGCTCAATGAATCCAGCTATTCAATCCGCAATCAACAGCTGAAGATGATTGCTTATTTCATTACTAACAAAGTAACAAGCTCTCAATCGAGAGTGTTCAGTACAAGGAAGTGGAAAATTACAATTGAAGAGAATGAATTCAAAATAAAAAGCTGCAGGTTTAAATATGACCCGCAGTCTAAGATCATTGAATCTGGACCGCTGATCCCAAACTAAGTGGGGATCAGTAACACGTGTCCTTTATTTATCTGAAAACTACCAATGCGGAAATCACATGAAGCGAAATCATATAATGAATGCATTTACATTGTTATTCGAAAAAGAAAATGAATGAGCTGAAGCAAGGTGGCTGTGCACGGTTCTTTTAACTTCAAATCAATCCTTTACCTTCATCAATCCATCCCACCTTTGGAGAACTCGTCCACAAGTTCTTCACAGTTTACAGAGGCTGTATCAACTGGAACATAGGAGAATAGGTCTGCTACATTAAAAATTGGCGAAATCTTGAAGTCCTCAGGTAAGTCCACCAAATATGCATTATCTCCCAATACTTTGAGTATTTGAAATGGCCCCACCTTTTTAGGCTGCATCTTATTATAAGTTCCTGAAGGAAATCTCTCTTTTCGCAAGTGTACCATAACTAAATCTCCCGCTTGATAAATTTTCAGTCTTCTATGTCTATCAGCAGCTTTCTTGTATTGTTCATTTGACCTTTGAATTGTTTCCTTGATCTTTGGATGCTGTTCCCAGTAATTGTTTGCAAATGTAGTAGCTTCTCTATTGGACCCAGTTGTGACTGAAATCAGGTTGACTGTGAAATTAGGCACCCTGGTATAAACTATTGCAAAAGGGGAGTAACCAGTTGACCTGTTCACCATGCAATAAGATGCAGCCTATGCAATAAGTGGGAGTAACATCCCACTGTTTTGGCTTGTCCATTGCTAGGCTTCGCAATATTCCCCCCTGGTCCTATTTACCACCTCAGTTTGACCATCTGTCTGAGGATGGTAGGCACTGCTAAAATTGAGTTTGGTACCAAACTTCTGACAAAGCACTCTCCAGAAGTGACTTATGAATTTAACATCTCTGTCAGAGGTAATGGACTTTGGAACACCATGAAGTCTCACTACTTCTTTGAAGAACAGATTGGCTATGTAGCTTGCATCTGAGGTTTTTTTGCATGGTAGAAAATGTGCCATTTTGGAGAATCTATCTACCACTACAAAAATAGAATTGAACTTTCTCAAAGTGACTGGGAGACCCAATATGAAGTCCATGGAAAGGTCTTCCCAGATTGTACTGGGCACAGGTAGGGGAGAGTACAATCCTGTATTTTGATGGTGGCCTTTCGCTTTTTGACAAATCATGCATTTCTCAACAGCTGAAGCTATCTCCTTTGTCATTTTGGGCCAAAAATACTTTCCTGTTATCAGTTTAATTATTTTGTCCCTGCCTAGATGAGCTGCTAGTCCACCAGAGTGCAGTTCATCAATGAGGTATTCACGAAGTGAAGTCCTAGGAATACATAGCCTGTTTTCCTTGAACAGAAATCCATCATAAATATAGAAGCCTTCAACATGTTCATGTGCAGTGCATTTTTCCCAGATGTTCCTAAAATCATCATCTTGATATAGCTCCTTCAAGTATTCAAAGTCAGTGACATTTACTTGTAAGATTGTCATCAGTGAAGTTGTCCTGCTAAGGGCATCAGCAACCTTGTTATGTTTCCCACTTTTGAACTGAAAAGTGTATTGGAATTTTTGTAAGAATTCCAACCACCTAGCATGTATGAATTTAACTTCTTTTGAGAGGTGAGATACTTTAGGGGCTGATGATCACTGCGCAAGACAAAATCCTTTTGGATCAAATAGTGAGTCCAGTGGTCAAGAGCTCTTATTACTGCATAGAGCTCCTGTTCATAGGTGGTCCACTTTTGTGTGGCATCACTGAGCTTCTCACTGAAGTAGGCTATGGGCCTTCCTTCTTGCATGAGAACTGCACCAATTCCACACTTGGATGCATCTGTTTCTAGTTCAAAAGTTTTGTCAAAATTGGGTAAAGCCAATATTGGTGCCTTGGTTAACTTGTCTTTCAATTTATTGAAGCTATCCTCTTGCTCTTGTTTCCAGATAAACTGACCTTTCTTAAGGCTGTCAGTAAGTGGTCTTGCAATCTCACTGAATCCTCTAATGAACCTTCTGTAAAATGTTGCTAGGCCTAGGAAACTTCTCAGTTCAGTAATAGTGCTTGGTGAAGGCCAGTCCATGATGGCTTTAACTTTCTTGGGATCAGTTTGAATGCCCTGCTGACATATAATGAATCCTAAAAAGAGCAACTGGCTTGTTAGGAATTCGCATTTGTGAACACTGAGATATAGTTTATTTTCTCGAAGCACTTTAAGGACCTCTTCCAAATGTTTTAAGTGATCTGATTCCTCTTTGCTATAAATGAGGATGTCATCAAAGTAAACTACTAAGAATTTACCAATAAAAGGCTTCAAGACTTGGTTCATCAGTCTCATAAAAGTACTTGGAGCATTGCATAGACCAAAAGGCATGACAAGCCACTCATATAGACCTTCTCTTGTCTTGAAGGCAGTTTTCCATTCATCTCCCTGCCTTATCCCAATCTGATGGTACCCACTCTTCAAATCAAGCTTCGAGAACACCTTTTAACCTTCCAATTTATCTAGCATGTCCTCTAGTCTTGGTATAGGGAACCTATACTTTACTGTGATTTTGTTTATTGCCCTGCTATCAACACACATTCTCCAAGTTGAGTCCTTCTTTGGTACTAAAAGGGCTGGAACTGCACATGGACTGTTGCTCTGCCTTATCAGCTTTTTTTCTAACAGGTCATCCACTATATTCTGGAGAATCTCATGCTCTTTAGGACTCATTCTGTAGTGTGGTAAATTGGGGAGTGATGAGCCTGGTATTAAATCAATACAATGCTGAATGTTCCTCAATGGTGGTAGTTCAGCTGGTAGTTCATCAGGGTACAAATCTCTGAACTTTGCTAGCAAAGGTTTCACCTTTTCTGGTAGAATTGAGGATTTGCTGGTTCAGTGTTCCTTAATACCAGAGCCATAATGATATCTTTTGATTTCATTTGTGTGGCATTGTTGTCTTTATCAGCTATTTGAACATTAGCTTGGATTGCAGTACTCTTTGCAATAGGCGAGGGTGATGCTTTAGGTGCACTTTGCTTGTTCCTGGTTCCTTGTGGTAACAATGTAATTTTTTTGGAGTTCCAGCTGAAACTATATGTATTGAGTTTGCCATTGTGTAGGGCATCCCTATTAAAGAGCCAAGGCCTGCCCAGCAGGATGTGGCAAGCATCCATGTCTACCACATCACAAATTATTTTGTCCTGATATACTGCTCCAATTGAAACTTGAAAGGTGAATCTGGCTTTGCTTGTCAACTATAATTTCAGTTCCCCTTTTGACCCAACCAATTTTATATGGATTTGGATGTGGAGTTGTGGGCAATTGGAGAGTGGTTATCATAGCCTTAGAAACTACATTCTCGCAGCTACCTCCATCAATAACTAGTTCACAAGCTTTGTTTTGGACAGTACAGGTTGTCCTAAAGATCTCATTTCTTTGGTTTAATATTTGTTTTTTCTCAGTGATTAGCAGTCTTTGCAAAATGCACATAAGGGGTTCTCTCTCATCACCTTCCAGTTGAGTCTCTTCACTGACATGTTGTTCTTCATAAAATTCTCCATCATCATCATCATCATCATCATCATCATCAGCAGCAGCAGTATGCTCATTTATCTGTAACACTCTCCTCCTGGGGCACTCATTGGATTTTTGGCCCAGGTTGTTACATTTGTAGCACTTGATGGGAGGTGGTCTCTGATATGGGTTAGCTGGTTTGACTGGTTGTGATGTAAGCTTCTCAGAAGTAGTGTAATTTGCATCAGGTTTTGACATGGTTGTTGTTCTGTTCTGTGAAGAACTAGCACCACTGTTCAGTTGACAAAACTGGCTTGATGGGCTTGGATTGGTATGCTTAGGCTTATCAGAATAGCAATCTGATAAAGAATTCCACCTGACTGCTGGTTTGGTGGAGCTACGAGAGAGTTGCTTCTCAACCCTCATAGCCAAATGTACTGTCTCATTTAAGCTCTACAAGGTATTGAGCTCTAGCCTCTCTTGAATTGGTAAATTTAAACCACTAATGAATCTTGCTACTTGTTGAGTTTCAGTCTCTTGTAGGTTATTCCTGGAACTCAACCTGTAAAATTCTTCCGTGTATTCAGTTACACTCCGGCCTCTCTGTTGGCAGTGGTGAAACTGCTGAAACAAGATCTGTTCATAGTTAGCAGGAAGAAATCTCATTTTCATAATTGCCTCATTCTTGCCCACATTTTGATTTTTTCTTTGCCCTCTCGAACTCTGTTCTGCTGTATTGATCCCACCAAGCTGAGGCTCCACCTCGTAGCTTGTAGGATACTAGTTTAACTTGCTGATACTCGGGTATACTCATATATTCTAAAAACATTTCAACACTATGCAGCCAGTCCAAAAAGTTTTTAATATGCAATTGGCCGTCGAAAATTGGGATATCAATCTTCATTTTATAATCAGATGCTTGTTAAAGGAGTACCTTCCTTGATGGCCAAATGGAGATAGGTTTCGAGGATTTGGTGGTTGTAAATCGCCTTTGTGGAGGTCCTGTGATGGCAGCTTCGATTTCATCATCAGAGTCCAAATCCGGCATGCCCAGGGACTGGCGACGCTGATGCTGCATTGTTTCTTCAGGATCACCATAGTTGGATCGCCGATTCGTGTTTGAGTGGGAATACGGAGCCCCAACAAAAGGGGGTCGAGGAGATTCCCTGATCTGAGATCGCGCCGGCGCAAAATTGACCTCAGTGGGTGAAGATGGTCGCTCAAGGGATTGTCGCACCTCCAAGGTGAGATCATCTATCTTGCGATTCATTGTCTGCATCTCCTGCCAGAGGAATTCCACGGAGATCACAGATTTGGGGGAGTTGCCGTCGGCGGGACTGGTCATCGAGCTCGGCGATGATCCGGCTCTGATACCAATTGATGTAGCAGCTCAACGAATCCAGCTAAGGATTCAATCCGCAATCAACAGCTGAAGATGATTGCTTATTTCATTACTAACAAGCTCTCAATCTAGAGAGTTCAGTACAAGGAAGTGGAAAATTACAATTGAAGAGAATGAATTCAAAATACAAAGCTGCGGGTTTAAATATGATCCGCAGTCTAAGATCATTGAATCTGAACCGCTGATCCCAAACTAAGTGGGGATCAGTAACACGTGTCCTTTATTTATCTGAAAACTACCAATGCGGAAATCACATGAAGCGAAATCATATAATGAATGCATTTACATTGTTTATTCGAAAAAGAAAAAGAATGAGCTGAAGCAAGGTGGCTGTGCACAGTTCTTTTATCTTCAAATCAATCCTTTACCTTCATCAATCAACAGTTTATTTTATACACAATTGTAAATTTTTTGAGCCAATAAATTTTTTGCTACGCAACTTTTATCCTAAATTATTCAAACTATATGAGCTTTGTTTCTTGTTTCTTGCATTACTCCCCATGTTAATATATATTATTTATAAGATTATGATTTACATCAAACTTATCATGGGCAATAAGATAGTTAATTGAGGTGCACTAATATGAAGGAAAAAAACCATCCGGAAAGGAAACCATCGGCCTTCTCTGAACTTCACATTGCTTTTTGAATACTGGATTATTACCCTGTACTAGTTCAGCCAAACTGCTCATATTTGGGATCTCATATAAATTTGCCTGGCATAGGTCCACCACACATTTGCCACTGCTGGTTCTGATGGTGCTTTCAACTTTTGGGACAAAGACAGCAAACAAAGGCTGAAGGTCTGCTCATATCAAGATAATGTTTTATTGTACTTAAATGCTGTGTGCTCTTATTCTCATATCCTGCCTGTTTCATATTTGTATCTTACCATGTATATATGAAATCTTACTTATGCAGTTATGGTAGCTTCCCTGAAAGCTCAGTTGCTTTACTTCAATATGGTGGTTTGACAGTGGTTTAATGGTTGACATTTGCCACATTTGTCAAACTGATAATTTCTTAAAATTATGGAGTTCAGCATAAAAATTATTTTTCGTGAATTGCATCTTTCTCATCTTAAATATTTCTGCATTTTTCTTGTAACTTGTGTAACATTTCTAAGTTCTGCCGATAATTTTGTGAATCTAGTTTTTGTACATCTTTTTCCATCTCAGATATTTATATTATCTTACCTCATACATAGTATTGTCTGCGGGTTACCCATATATCCTATCAAGGACTGATATGCCACATGGTTATCTTGGTCTAGCATGTTAGGTTACTGACCCATGCTTGTATACTGCATGAGAATCTGGTCATTACAGATCAGTATGAACATACATCTAGAAAAAAAATGATTTTTCTATTGTTCTTAAAATGATAAATATATTCCTATTGCACTTTGCACTGTGAAAATTGATGAAGTGATTGTTACTTTTTTAGTTTGAAATTTGTCGAGGGACAAACAAGTAATGCAATCTAGTTGTGAAGATTGATTGGGGCTTTTTATAGTTCATATTTATATGCACACACAAGTAAACATACTAAACTAACATAATGCTAAGATATATAGTTTTATTGTAGTGTTTTTCTGAAGAGAGTAGTTATATGTGGCAAGGTTTAAAATCTCGGTACCGGTACCGGTTTCGGTCACCGGCCGGTACGGGTACATACTGGTACCGTACCGACTCACGGTATGGACCGGTATGGAAAATGCATACCGGCCGGGTTTTTTTTTTTTTTTTTTTTTTTTTAAGAACTAACTCTAATTCTCCAATAACACATAACTGATGAAGAAATGTTTAAAATTAATATTCAAATGTCAAATACATGAATACAATTTTTAAAATGCGGACGAATGACGTCCGTCGTACCCATACATATCTTCGGCTTCGGGACATACACGGCTAAGGTCAACACTGTAGTTCTCTAATGCCCATATTTGGAAATTTTCCCATGGCATAATGCCTTGGTATCAATTATACCACATTGACATTAGCGTTTTTTTGTTGGGTTTCCAAGAACTAGACCCTGTATCATCAGTTGAGTAGGTACTGGATACAGAGTAGGTGGATTCAGAAACCTCTTGCAAACTACTCATCATATCGTGATGGTAATCTTGCAAAGCTGTCGGTCCACCTCTTCGACGCGAGCCTCTCTTCTTGTACACCTGAGTTGTTTGTCCGGTACTAGCACCACGGTCATCATCTTGGGTGGCGTGATCGAAGTATTGCTCATTTGTCCATGGATCATCATATGACAATGTTGATGGCACGACGGTGTCTTCTCCACCAGCTCCATCATCATCATCATCATCTCCTCCGTCTTTTGTGCTGCTACTGCTATGAATGGAGGGCTCGTCTTCTTCGTCCTCTTCTGCTTCTGCAATCGCTTCCAAAGGATCAATTGGTCGTTTACCTTTGGCTTTGCCTTTTGCCTTTGAAGGTGTTGCCTTCTTTTTTCCCTTTGATCGGGAAGATGGAGAGTCTGATTTGGATCGGCGTCTTGCTTGCCGAATTCTTTGAGAGTCCAAGGGAGTAATGGCTATGTCTTCTGGTTGGCTCTCAGACTCAAGTGCATCAGATATAATTGGTGAAGGCTGAGGTGGTTCGCCTGGTTCATCAAGAAGAGGCTGGTCGCTCTCCATTGCACTCCACCAATCAATTATCAGGTCTGCATCGTCTTGGACGAACTCAACATCGAACGGATCTACATGTCGAATATCTTCGTTTTGTAATGTCCGCATTCGAAGCCGCATGTTGTAATGAACATATACTAGCTTCTCTAATCGGACATATGAAAGCCGATTGCGCGGCTTGGTATGAATTAAGGAGAAGGTCGACCAATTTCTCTCGCATCCACTTGCTGATGTGGTTTGCGAGAGGATACGTGTTGCAATCTTTCGAAGAGTTGGAGCTTCGATTCCAAATTGCAACCACCATTCAACTGCAATAGATTTAAAATTGATTTTAGTAACGAGATTACCAATTTTATAATTAATAAATAAATTGAAAAAAATTATATCTACCTGGATCCATAGAATCTCGGCACGATATTGCAAATGGATCTCCGAAATTGTCACTTGAATCTCGAAAATATTTTGATTCATTTAGAGCTTGTGCCGCTTCTCTGGTTGTTGCCGACATTCGTTGTATGACCTTGCGAAACGGATATAACAAACTATCCGTCGTTCCAAGATCATATCGATACTGGTATGCGGGATTTAAATAATACGCTACAAAAATTATCAATTTAATAAATAATTTAGCATAATGAATTAAAATTAAATAAATTTTAGAAAATTAAATAAAAAATTACCCGCAATGTGTATGTCACGACCCATTTGATCCTCCCACCTCTGGGAGATAATGTCGATGAAGGGTTTATACTTGGTCTCCGAAATCAACACCCTCTTGATTTCTTCTTGTGCTTGATGGATGTAGTAGTAGAGATGACCCATTTGAGGCGTCTTTTCCATCTCCACCTGTTGTAGAACCTTGTACAATGGTTCTACGGCGACGACTATCTCCGCGACGCGATCCCAGAACCGCGTGTTGAGGACGTTCTTCTCGGTTTGCTTTCCATTATTAGTTCCGATATATCTTGATGTAGACCATTCCTCACTTGTAAACATTGATCGAAGGCCCGCCTTACGTTGTTGGAGCGACCTTAATGCGATGAAATTGGTTGCAAAACGAGTCGCTCCCGGTCGAAGAATTTCACCTAAAATATGAAATTATTATTAGTAATTATCACCTGAACTAATTAATAAATAAATTATTTTTAAAAAATACCTTCTGTAAATTTTCTCATAAGGGTGTGTACTCATGTGTGGTTGTATATGAAGCGCGTAATTTGTTGCCCCATTTTTACCGTCTTATTCACCATCGATATATCACCGATATCTTTCATCATTAGGTCTACACAATGCGCTGCACATGGAGTCCAATATATGTGAGAATAATCCAGTTCAATTATCTCACCAACCCTTTTGAAATTAGCTCCGTTGTCTGTTATAATTTGAACAAAGTTCTCGGGTCCATTCTCCTCGATCACCTCCTTCATCAGCTTCGAGATGTAGAGAGAACTATGAACTTTATCGGATGCGTTCACCGACTAGTGATAGATAACCCTTCTGTTGCAATAGATGAGGAAGTTGATGATGCTCATTCGGGTTGGACCGGTCCAACTATCGCACATCAAAGTGCATCCGTAATCCCCCCATTGCCGCTTGATTCTGTCGATCCATTGATTTATTTCCTTGACCTCTTCTTCAAGGAAAGGTCCTGAAATTTCATACGGAGTTGGATGGGTAATACCCGGGCCTACCTTTTGGATGGTAGACACCATAGTTCGGTAGTACGGGTTGTTGGCTGCATTTGCGGGAATCCGACTGAAGTGGAACCATTTGGAAATGGCTTTTCCCAACTCCCACTTCTTCGACTTGCCGTACATATCGTCTATGCGTTGTTGCTTTGCCGATGAAGGAGGAAATGCCCTGGGATCAAGATCAGAAATATCAACATTAGTTCTCCTACCACTTGCTAAGAGGTTTGTGAAGAATCCACGAAGGCCTCCTCTGCTGCTTCCTCTGCTATGAGTTTGAGGTGCTCTCATGCTAGAACTCCGGCCAATATAAGGACCGGAGGGAATTGGACCGCTTCGGTCCATTGCTCCGGCAGCCGAAGTTGAGCCGACGCTGCTTATCCCACCGCTGCCATTGCCGCCGCCATATTCGAATTGAGATCCGGGATAATACATCCGTTCTCGTTCGAATTCAGCATGCTCCAATGAAGCTCGGATGCCGGCTTCAAGTTCTGGATCCTCGTCGTTATCGCCACCTTGAGCCTCATAATGGCCACCGCTGACATCTTGGGTAGCTCGTCGGTCGAACTCGGCTTGTTGAGCTGCAGTCTTAAGACGTTCCTCCTTGTTGTTGAGTTGCGCTTTGAACATCTTCCGGACTTCGGCCGGTACTTTGGCGCAATTGACGACGTCGGGATATCCTCCGGCCAAGTGTTGCTTCAATCGAGTGATGCCTCCACCACGTGAAATCATATTACAGTGGTGGCATTGCCAGTGATGAGCCTTCTCCAACCGAGTACTGTGCTGCCATGTGGGGTCGGCTTGAGATTTCAGCGCCATTTCGATAGAATTTCGACGTAGAAATTAATAAAGAGAGAGATTTAGAGAGATTGAGAGTTTAGATGGGTAGAGGGGCGAGTGAGGATGAAAGAAGTGTTTTGGGGGCTTTATATAGCCCCCCAAAACAACCCAAATCTGCCCCAAACGGCTATAGAGCCGTTTGGGGTCACTATTTATCATACCGGGCGGTATACCGCTCGGTATGCATGTAATACCGCCCGGTTTGGGCGGTATATATCAAATACCGCCCAAACCGGGCGGTATGATTCCCCATGTGGCCGACAACCCTGTCGGGCTGTCGGCCACAGAGCCGTTGGCAACGCCAATGGCATTGGCGTGACATACCGCCCGGTATCGCCCATACCGGGCGGTATGAGCATATACCGCCCATACCGGGCGGTATATCGCATCATACCGCTATATACCGCTCGGTATACACAATATACCCGGTTTTTTCAAAACCGGGTATATCGAATACCGGAAATCTCAAAAACCAGTATATACCGGCCGGTATATACCGTTTCGGGCGGTATTTTAAACCTTAATCTGTGGTAATGTTCATTAGTGGCACTACATGCGGATGGATGTTATGATGACATATACTGATATGACACCACCTCTCCACACCTATTCTAGGAGGGAAAAACATCCCACTATTCCCTCAACTCCACATTCTCTCAATCCCCACATTCCATAATCGTCAAGCACTATTCCCACTATTCCCTCAACTCCACAATCCCTCAATCCCACATTTCATAACCATCAAGCACTATTCCCACTATTCCCTCAACTCCACATTCCCTCAATCCCACATTCTATAACCGTCAAGCACTATTCCCATATTCCTTCAACATGCGGATGGATGTTAT
Organism: Canna indica; assembly: GCA_034359265.1. NCBI lineage: Eukaryota > Viridiplantae > Streptophyta > Magnoliopsida > Zingiberales > Cannaceae > Canna > Canna indica. Next base: position 74,652,906 of record CP136890.1, read on the forward strand.
GATGACATATACTGATATGACACCACCTCTCCACACCTATTCTAGGAGGGAAAAACATCCCACTATTCCCTCAATTCCACATTCTCTCAATCCCCACATTCCATAATCGTCAAGCACTATTCCCACTATTCCCTCAACTCCACAATCCCTCAATCCCACATTTCATAACCATCAAGCACTATTCCCACTATTCCCTCAACTCTACATTCCCTCAATCCCACATTCCATAACCGTCAAGCACTATTCCCATTATTCCTTCAACTACTATGAGTTACCTACAATTCAGCATTTTCTTTGCTATAAATATGTGTTTGTTTTAGTATTTGCATTGTCTTTGTTTTGCTATCTATTTGTATTTGGAGTATTGTCCACTCCCAAAGGACAACTTAGTTGAAGAACTTAGTGTTGAGATTCTTGCACTTTGTCTCTTCAATTGAATATTAGTTCATCTTTCCATTTCGATCTCTAATTCCTACCATATACCCATTTATATCACCATGCCATGTCATAGGAGCATGATTATCAAAATCGCGAGTCAACTCGTAAACTCGGACGATTTTACGATCCCAGGTATCAAAAATCGAGCTTACCCTCGCACCTAGACTCGTTTTTGGGTAAATTCGGGTGAACTCGAGGTAAACTCGGTAAACTCGCATAAACTCGGTCAAACTCGTGAGTAAACTCGGTGAACTCGTTTTGATGATAATTAATATGGATTTGACTTGTACTTTTATATTTTATCTTTGAGTTATTGTGTGTGCTTTATTATAGATTTAAAATGCTTCATTATGTATGGATTAGACTTGTACTATTATATTTTATTTTTATGTGTGCTTTATTATGGAGTTGAATTGCTTAATTATGAACTTCAAGTTTTATTAGATTATATTTTTGTAGCATAATAATTTTTTTAAAATATTTTTTAAATATCAGGTAAACTCGTAAACTCGAGTCGAGTTTACGGAGGCTCCACGAGTTTACTTAAACTCTCGAGTTTAACAATCTTGCATAGGAGTGATTGTTGTATATTCCTTCCTACTCCTTCCAAGGACCATAAGGATCCACTTTACATTTCTTGCTTTTTTGAAATGAGGTTTTGCTATTCAGAATCTCTGATGTCTTTTTTTCCATTATATTTTATAATTGGATTAAATAATGAATATGGATTTACTGATCTTAATGCAAATTGATAAACTTAGGGATTGGACTCCTCTGCACAATCACATTAAGTGACTAAATCTATTGTAACCTAATCTCTACCCTAACAAGCAGAAAGTCACTCTAGGCACACTGCAAGTGAGAAATCACTCAAAGCAGATTACATGTTAAAAATCCTGAATGCCAATCACGGGTCTAGCTCCCAGACATTTTTTTAAGAAAATCTAGTTCTACTAAACCACCACATTATAACTAATGGATACAGTGACTCTTCAAGTAGGATTGATGAACCATCAACCATAGGCAACACAACTGGATGCCATAACCATGTAAACTACTGGAGGTTGATAACCCCCTACTTTTCATTACCATTGATGCCATAGGCACTGGAATTGGATGTCATAATCATCTAAACAATTGGAGGTTGATAGTCCCCTATTTTTTCATTGATATTGTTTATATGCACATCTACGACAGTACTTGATGTATGGGCCGGTACAAATTATTTTTATCATTTCAAAAGACACATAATCCACTAATAGATGCTGAAAAAACACAAACTTCTCAATCATGGTCCATAGATCGAAAATATGATTTTAATCTTCAGGTTACAATGAAAAAAATATAAATATATACCTAAAATGATGAACTTTAAGAAAGTGGAGAGAATGAGAGATTTGAGAGAGTATAAGGGCTAAACTGTGAGTGAGGGGTAAATTAGAGGATTTGGGGGCTATATAAAGCCCCATAAACCATAAAAATATGGACCCCAATGGCTCAGAGAGCTGGTACAAAAAATTCCTTACGGCTGGAAAACTAACAGTTGGACTTGTACCGCCCGGTACAAGCTCTGTAATGGGCTGTATTGACCTGGTATGGAGGTTGTATTAGGGTGTACCAGTTTTGTTTTTTTCAAAGGGTTACCATACAATTTGGTCCCTTAAATATAACCGGATTTTCATAGTGATCCCTCAAAAAAAAAATTCGGTCAATGTGGTGGGCAAAATAGTCCCTGACATTCATGTTAGGGACTATTTTGCCCGAGTCATATTTTAGAGGGACAACATTGATGAGTTTTTTTTGAGGGACTACTATGAAAATTCGACTATATTTGAAGGACCAAATTGATCGTTATCCCTTTTTCAAAAAACCAGTAGTATTAGACGTCCACTCGCCATGATACAAGATTTGAATCCATTGTCTTTTAGTTTCAAGATGTGCTCTAGTCTTTGTGTGAAACACCTGCATGCTCGTTTAGTTTAATTAACTAGTTAAATCTCTGTATGAAATGCATTAGGATCTAGTTATACATATGGATAATATTGATTACCTCTTATATTTGAATTTTTATTGCACTTTGTTTACATCTTCTGCCCGTTTGATTGGTCCTAGGAATCAAGTTGGATCTTCTGAGATATTGATTTGATACATTTTTTTTTTATATTTACGTTTAAGTAATGGTGTTATTCCAGTAATGTTATTGCTGGACCTTTATATGAGACACAAAGTTGTTGATTTTTTTAAAAAAATTAATTACCTTGCATCCTTATATCAAGTTGCTATTTCAATTTTCTTTTTTTCTTGACAGGCAATGGCCAGGTGCCCTTCTCCTATTCCCTGCAGCACTTTCAACCATGATGGTTCAATTTATGCATATGCTGTAAGTTGTGATCCTTGTGGTTGCTTTATTTAAACACTGCTTTGAATGTTAATTAGAATGCTTGTGAGATTAGTGATCATTGTATTGATTTATTATGTTTCGTCCGCTAAACTACAATTTCCTTTTTGATGCAAGCATTAAACTGCATGTCCTTATTTTCATGAATGTTGCATCACAAACCAAATTTAAGATGAGCTCATGCTATTCATGAGTTGGCAGAGATGTATTTTCCTGTGCTCATGTCGACCTGGAATAAGTCTTGTGATTGGACATTTGCGATATCAGATTGGATACATCTATCTGATACATGCTTTGGTCTTGAGTTAGCATGGCATGATAGCATTAGCAGTTTGGTGCACACAACATAGTAAGCAATACTAGTATACACTATCTCAAAGTGCAGGAATCATTGGCTTATTGTATACCTTAATTGATGAGCTCTTTAATCCATATATATATGACGAAGAACTCTAATAGTAACATATCAAAGTACACCTCTGTTTCATTGTACTTTCTTGACTATCTGTTTCAAGGTTGAACTTTCGTTTCTAGGTAAATTGGTAGCCTTTTCACTAATATAGTCTACTAGATATATGATTTCCATTTAAATTGAAAATTTTCCTACCCAATCCCTAATTAATTTTAACAGTGTTATCTAGAGCTTATTTGATGTAACATCATTATATATCTTCCTGGACATGTGGCAGAATTTAGTACCCTAATGGTATGTTTGCTTCATTGGATAGGATAGGTTAGGATAGGATTGGATAATAAATGAGGGTGGATTGGATATAAATTTTTTAAATCCGGTGCACACCGGATATAATATCAATTTTATACTCATTTTCTTCTAATCCATGCGCTAAACAAATAATGAATATTAATCCTATCTCTTATCATATTCTTCCTCATCATATGAAGCAAACATGCACAAAGTGAATAGATGTTCTTCGCGAAAGAGAGTTTTTGACCCAAGTTGTGACATACTGGTACAGGTCTGTTATGACTGGAGCAAAGGTGCTGAAAACCATAATCCAGCTACTGCAAAGACATATATTTACCTTCATAGCCCACAGGTATTTTTGTGCTTCAGATTGTTCTCTTGCCTGATGTATCATTTATTTGCCCAAAATTTAATTTTATCCTATATAATTATTCACACTTGTGCATATTAAGATTTTGTTATATCCTCTCATCAGGATTTGAGTTAGTCTTGGATCATGTTGCAGCATTTATTTTCTCATGCTAGTTTCTGCATGCTCTTGGAAGATTCCCATCAGGATTTGAGTTAGTCTTGGATCATGTTGCAGCATTTATTTTCTCATGCTAGTTTCTGCATGCTCTTGGAAGATTCCCATCAGGATTTGAGTTAATCTTGGATCATGTTGCAGCATTTATTTTCTCATGCTAGTTTCTGCATGCTCTTGGAAGATTCCCTTAATGCTTGATCAAATTTCTAAATTATATTCATTATCACATCAAACTCGCATTTTGAAGCACCTGCCATGTTTTCCAACAAACTTAGGAACTGATGGAAAAGAAATATAACATTGCCTTGATACTTAAAGTATGAAAGGGAAATTTCTTAATGCTTATGTAGTTACTTTTTTCCCCTTCTCTTTTCTGTCAGGAATCTGAGGTGAAAGCAAAGCCGCGTCTTGGAGCTGGAAGCAGAAAGTGATCATACTTGGTGCCTTGAGCTGAAAAGGACCATCCTTTCCCTTCTTTTTGGCCATGGATTATACAAGTCTTCTTCCCCTGTTTTTTTAATCTTTTGAAGTATAGCATGTTGTGTATCTGTTTGAGGCTATCTTTTTAATGTTTGCTAGGATTTAGTGCAAATGTACTTCGCTAGTATGATTAATGTCATTGGTGTAGAAAAGCTTCGTGTTATACCCACATCTGATGTCATCGGCTAGGCATATCAAACCATATTCGCCCGTTGGGACTACATAACAGAACAGTTTAAAGAAAGTTTTCTATCGTTCACAGCTGTTTATATACAAGAAAAACAAAGAGAAGAAAATCCTTTCTTGTTTGATTACAACAAACAAAATAAAGAAGAGAATATATATTTTTTCGAGCCAGGCAAGGGAATAATTTTTTGCAGGTCGGGTCGAGCCGGGCTGGGCACGATTTTTTTTGAGCCGGGCCGGGCACGATTTTTTTTGAGTCGGGCCGGGCATGAACTTTTTCGGGCCGAATCGGGCATGAATTTTTTCGGGTCGGGTTGAGCTGGGTTGTGCACAAATTTTTTTTGAGTCGAGCCGAGCACGAATATTTTCGGACCGGGCCGGGCATGAATATTTTTGGGTTGGGTCTGACACGAAATTTTTTGGGCCGAGCTTGACACAAATTTTTTCGGCCCGGGCCAAAAATTTAGGCCAAACATGATTTGCTAGACCTAGTTTGATAAATTAATAATTTTTAATTTTGTATAATACTGCAAAAAATATTTTAAAAAATCTATCAAACGATATCAAATCTAAAATCGCGTTCAGCGTGCGAAAACTTATAACTTTGATATTTATCCCGTCTTCATCCGACGACTCTAAGTCGTCAAAATTAATTATTTTTTAATAATTAAATTATTGCATTTGCAGCCCGCAATCTTGTGTTGCGGGTTTTTTGGGCAATTTTATTTGCGACGGCCTGCAAATGATATTAGAAATACAAATTGCAATTAATAAATGATGCAAAATATATTTATAGTCAATCAAATAAATTTATTATCTAAATGCTACAATAAGAGTTACCCTTTAGTTTTTTTTGCAGTAACCCTTCGGCACTTCATTTTCCATTATCATATTTGTTATTGAAACACTTAATACTTCAAGGTTGAATTTTTTTGTCATGTTTGTTAGAACATTACTACATATTAATTATTTGTATTTCAAATTTTATATAATTAATTATTTAAAAATAATATATTTATAAAACATACTTTATTATATGGCTGAAAAAATGACAATGTTATTATTTCCTATTACTCTTATATATTGTTTTTAAAATTTTTGATTTCACCTCATTCCATTCTTTCCAATTAGGATTTGAATTTTTTCAAATTTTTATTAACAAGGGGTATTGAAAAGAATAAAAACATGCAAGGAATTTGAGACGCTTCATAGGGGTATGTTTGGCATAAAACTCAAACAAACATCTATAGAGGGAAGCGGCACAACGTAGCGGTCTCGCTTTCCCTTCCTCCCATCTTACTTCTCTCCCTCCTTCCTCCTTCCTCCGTCGCCGGTAGATCTCCAATGCCGCCACCCAAAAAGGTTAGAGCTTTTCTTCATCATCCGATGTTTTGAATCGTCCTTTCTTTCTTTTCTAATAAACTCCTATCTTTTTGTGAAGTTTTTTCCCCTCGAAGTATCATACTGCTTTCTCTTTTATTGATCCTTGCTCACGATCTCGGCTGCCGCCAGATCCTTGGAAAAGATACGTCGCCGATGTGTTCTAGGGCTGAATCCGGCGCCAAGATGGGATTTTTTCGTGGCTTGGGCCTGTGGATCTTGTTGTCTTGCCTTGTTATCCGCCCTGGCGATGGGTTTTACCTTCCGGGCAGCTACCCACACCGGCACCCCGTAGGCAGCGCCCTCCAAGTGAAGGTGAACTCGCTGACCTCCATCGACACCGAGATGCCCTTCAGCTACTACAGCCTCCCTTTCTGCCGCCCCCAGGAAGGAATCAAGGACAGTGCCGAGAACCTAGGCGAGCTCCTCATGGGCGACCGCATTGAGAACTCCCCCTACCGCTTCAAAATGTTCACCAACGAGTCTGACATCTTTACCTGTCGGATCGCCCCGCTCTCGGCTCAGGATCTCGGCCTCCTCAAGAAGAGGATTGACGAGATGTACCAGATCAACTTGATTCTCGAGAACCTCCCTGCCATACGGTACACCAAGAAGGACAATTACCTCCTTCGATGGACAGGGTACCCTGTTGGGATTCGGGTTGGTGACTCCTACTTCTTGTTCAATCACCTAAAATTTACAGTTTTGGTGCACAAGTACGAAGAGACGAATGTGGCGAGGGTGATGGGCACGGGGGACGCAGCTGAGGCAATGCCGGATATGAACAAGGCGCGATCAGGATCACCGGGGTGGACAGTAGTCGGATTTGAGGTGGTGCCCTGCAGCTTCGGGCATGATGTGGACTCAGCCAAGAACCTGAAGATGTATCAGAAATACCCAGCGAAGATCAACTGTGATCCCACGACGGTGGCCATGATGATTAAGGAGAACCAGCATATTGTCTTCACCTATGAGGTTGCATTCGTTGAGAGCGATATCAGATGGCCATCTCGATGGGATGCCTATTTGAAGATGGAGGGGGCGAAGGTCCACTGGTTCTCAATCCTCAATTCACTCATGGTGATTACTTTTCTTGCGGGAATTGTTTTTGTGATCCTTCTGAGGACTGTTCGGAGGGACCTGACACGCTATGAGGAGCTTGACAAGGAAGCACAGGCTCAGATGAATGAGGAGCTATCAGGATGGAAGCTTGTGGTTGGCGATGTCTTCAGGGCACCAAGGCGGCCTCTGCTGCTGTGTGTAATGGTTGGTGATGGAGTTCAAATCCTTGGGATGGCAGTTGTGACCATCTTGTTTGCAGCACTTGGGTTCATGTCCCCGGCAGCTAGAGGGACTCTCATAACAGGAATGTTGTTCTTTTACCTATTTCTCGGAATTGCTGCAGGATATGTTGCTGTTAGGCTGTGGAAGACATTGAAATTTGGCGATCACTCTGGTTGGATGTCGGTTTCTTGGCGCGTCGCTTGTTTCTTCCCTGGCATCGCCTTCTTTATCTTGACAACATTAAACTTCCTGTTGTGGGGTAGCCATAGCACAGGGGCAATACCCATTTCTTTGTTTGTTGTGTTGTTATTGCTCTGGTTCTGCATCTCGGTTCCACTCACCCTTGTTGGTGGCTTCCTTGGTGCCAAGGCACCACACCTTGAGTACCCAGTTAGGACTAACCAGATACCTCGTCAAGTCCCTCCACAGAAATATCCATCCTGGCTGTTGGTTATTGGTGCAGGAACTCTGCCATTCGGCACACTGTTCATTGAGCTCTTCTTCATAATGTCAAGCATTTGGATGGGCCGTGTCTACTATGTTTTCGGCTTTCTCTTCATTGTATTGATTCTACTCGTTGTTGTCTGTGCTGAAGTTTCTTTGGTCCTGACCTATATGCATCTGTGTGTCGAAGATTGGAAGTGGTGGTGGAAATCCTTCTTTTCATCAGGATCAGTGGCCATTTACATTTTCTTGTACTCTGTAAATTATCTGGTTTCTGATCTTAAGAGCTTAAGTGGGCCTATCTCTGCGACCCTCTACCTTGGCTACTCGCTGTTGATGGTCATCGCAATCATGCTGGCGACTGGAACAATTGGATTCATTTCATCATTCTGGTTTGTCCATTATCTATTTTCATCAGTCAAACTAGATTGATCCAATTCCTTTGGTAAAGCCTCCTCAATGAGTTCCATGACTAAAGCTTCCTCAACAAAGCAAAGCAAAAGCTATATGGTAGGTTTAGTAAAATTAAATTTTACATCATTTGGCTGGCCATTTGAAATTTGAGGCTGTATAGGAACATAGAAGTTTACATGGTTATCTATACCTGTTAACTGTTTTAACTGTATTCAGCAAACTATTTGTTTTGTTTTTTTGTATTTTCATGCCTTTTTTGTTAGTGCATCCATCTGTTAACTCAAAGCTTCCCTGTTATAATGACAAATTTTTGTTCTGAAAGCCTAATGTTATATATGATTGGCTTTATATTGTTCTACACTTGATTCTATTGGACAGTTATCACCTGTCTAGTACTGAAAAGGTTTTCATCTGAAGTATTTCTTTCCTTTTGGTCTTTTTATTTGTATTAATAGCTCTCTTGCTATATAAAACAATGCAGAATAAGTTTTTATGTTTTTGATCTATGCTTATAATAAATTATGACAATGTGCACTCTTAAAGTCTTAAAGGCAGACATTAACTTGATATGTCACATTATGTTGGGAGTTGCCAAGGGCAGACATTAACTTGATGTCACATTATGTTGGGAGTTGCCAAGGTCAAACATTAACTTGAACGTCATATATGGATCTGAGGTTGCTAAAAAAACTTTCATACTCACGGTTCCAAAACTTATATGGGCAGCCTGCCCATATAAATCTCTATGAACGCTTAGATATGACTTTTAAACGACATTCAAGACTTGTTGTCAACTTGTAATTTTGTGTATTCCCTTTCTTTTTTACTTTCGGGAATGTAACCAAGCTGCCCACTGGGCAGCAAACTGGGCTCACTCGCACCAGTCATTTTTCGGGCTTGTGGCTTGCGCTTCGGCCCCCTGAGCCGATGTTGGACTTTATTTTGTCGTGTGACCGTTTCGGTCTGCCATTTTTGCGCTCTTAATATATATATATATATATATATATATATATATATATTTCCTTTTGGTAAAAAAAATGATTCTATTCACGAGGTTGGATGGGGTCAGTTGCCTGATGTGGTGCAGAAATCTATTCCTAGCGTGCCAGATGAACTATGAGGTAGTGGCAATGAAGGCACCTAGCTTTGGGGGTGAATTAAAATTTGGAAGAGTAAGGAAGAGCTGAAGATTACCATACCATTGCTCTATTACTCCCTAGCTGAAAAATCAATACATAATTTTTGACCCAAAATATTCCAAACTTGAGAAGTTATAGGACATTGAAAAAATAGATGATTGCAAGTTTCCAGATAAGTATTGCAAAAAAAGACATTTATCAAAGTTAGCAATATCAATTTGAGAAAGCCAAAATTTTGTTGGAAGTTTTTCATGTAAAAGTTTCTAGGAAAACACTTAAATTTTTGGTGGAAATGGTAAAGTCTATAATTTTTTCCAAAAGACTGAAGGTTTAGTATAAGATGATTCATGGCTTTTGAGGAAATAGTACATGACCTCCTGGTAACATGACCCTTATTCTAGCTTTACCATGCCCATTGGTCATCATTGTGATTGGATGGAAGAGGTATTAGTTTAATGGAATCCCAAGTAGATTGGCCAAAGAGGTCAATACATATTGGATCAATTCAGTTTTGGCCCCAAATCAAAACTTTCACAGAATTACCAAAGAGCACAAAAGTAACATTAATGAAAGTTGGTTTCAATGTAATTAGAATGCCAAACAACCAAGGATCATGCAGAATATAGATGCTTGTACCCAAAGAAGTAATTTTAGTAAAGTCAAATTTGGGATTAGCAAAAGGCATGACAAAACAATTTCCAGGACGGGTTTAGGGGTAGGTCTACAATTAGAAAGGTGATGGTGGGGTATTTTAACTTGACTAATTTGACCCAAAGATAGTCCCAATTATTTAAATAAAGCATGATTCTTCTAGCATGTAGGTGAGGAACAAGTCAGGTTAAGGTTAAGGTCATGAATGCCAAGATCACATTGGTCTTTTGGTAAAGCGACATTAATGTTCCAATTGATAAGGTGTAAGGAATTGAAAGACATTCCCTTTGTGCCAACGGAAGTATTTGGTGCACTTTGTTATTTTGTTTAATTATTTGTCAGAGATCCAAGAAATAATCGTGGAGCAGAGAGGAATAGAGTTGAGGGCAAAGTTTATAAAGATTACTCTCCTAGCTTGGGGTAGATAACTAGCTTGCTAAGAGCTCAGTTTGCCATTAATGCGGTCAAAGACATGATTATGTGTTGGGAGGGGTTCTTTTTGGCGAGATCATTGCACCAAGATATTTAAATGGAAAGGACCCGGATTTCATGTTATTAAATGAAAGGACCCGGATTTCATGTTAAGATCATTGCAGATGCGCTGGATGGTGTCGCTAGAAGTGTTTCTAGGGAAGAAGACCACTAGTTTAATGTAATTTATTTGTTGTCTAGTGAAGAATTCATGGAGATCAAAGATTTGTTTGATGTTTGATATTACTTTTTTGATGTCCCAAATAGTAAGAAGCACGTAATCACAGCAAGCATAAGATGGTTGATGTTGAGTGTATTTTTAATTTCAAATGAGTTAATGAACTTTTGATTCACAACAAGTGTGAGTAGATTGAATAAGATTTGAGAGACTAAGATGAAGATGAATAGGAAGGGGAAAGGAGATCCCCCTTGCCTAATACTTCTAGAGGATTCGAAGAAATTGAAGAGTGCACCATTGACTTGGCAAGCAGAAGTAAAAATGGTGATACATGTTTTGACCCAGTTAATAAAGGGCATAACATGAAGAATTGCATCCCAAGAAACAAAATCAAGTGTCTTTTCAACATCAATTTTAATAAGGATATAGGAAGAATTATCTTTAGAAGAGTACATAGTATGTGCTACTTTCTAAGCAATTTGGATATTATCAGGGATACTTCTGCCTTTGATGAAGACATATTGCTGAGGACAAATGATATAAGACATACAAACTTTTATTCTATTGGTTAAGACCTTGGCAAAAATACCGTAAGAGAGAGATTACATAGTGAAATTGGCCTTAACCAAAGTTGGATTGGTGCACTTGGGTATGAATGTAATGATAGTTGTATTCCATTCATGAGGTATAATGACAATGTTGTGAAAGTGAAGTAGACAATTCATGAAATCAGTGAAAATGATCTGTCGGTAGTGTTTATAGAACTATACAGTGAATCCATCATGACCAAGGCTTTTGTCATTGCCATTGCCATTGGCTATTCAGTAGAGATTGCTTTGAAGGAAAACCATATTTGATTATTTAGGTTGGAGTGTGAGGAAAGGATCCAAAAATTGATGTGGAATAGCTTGAAGGAGTCCAAGATGTTTCTTTCATTAGAATCTATTTATCCTAGATAGTCCGTAACAATAGTGATATGATTCAATCTTCTTTCTTGGTGACTACTCTATAAAGAAAAATAATATTAAAAAAGCCATCAATGAGCCATTTTATCTTGAATTTTGTCTACCATTTAAGCGAGATTTGTCTTTAAAGGGCATTGGCCTTGTTATAAAGGCATTTAAGTTCAATTTCTTAATGATTATTCAGTCTAGTGGTGGCTTCTATGTGTTCAAGGGAGAAAATTTCTATGTTTGTGTCAACTAAGTTTGTTTCAATTAGGACAAGGCATTTCTAGTGAACCTTAGTTTTCGATTAAAGAGGGCTAAAGTGGGGGTTGAGCTAGGAGGCACTACAGTGCTAGAGTCCTAATATACTACCCAAAAATATTAAAAGCAAAAAAAACTATTCTTAAATAATTGATCTATTAAATGAATTAATAACGGAGCATGATTAGAATTCCTCTATTAAGATGTATAGTAGAAGCATAACCATAAAAATTAAGCCATGATGCATTAACAAAAACATGATGTAATCTAATTAAAATGCAATGATGACCACCACTATTATTACACTAGGTGAAGGATCAATTAGTCCATAATTACACACAAATTGACGAAAAGATCTAACGAGCAATCATAGATAAGAAGTAAAATCACAATTTGAGAAACTCGCAAAAAATGGATTTCGAGCATTAAATTTGTATTTGCATATACTGTGGAGAGAAGAAAAAGAGTAGGAGTCAAGACTTACCAAATCATGAATTATAGTCCAATGTCAAGCAAATAACATTAGACAGATCATGATTATTCAGTCTAGTGTGAGATGAAGCATGACTATAATTCCAAGCTACAAATTATCTTTGACATTGGACTAGGTCAAGTGGCAAATAACAAATGGCATTTCTGTGCACTATTTCTCAGTCCACTATTTTAACAACAGTCACGGCAGTGAGTAAATTCATAGCCTAGTTTTTGTTACACTTGATATCCATACATCTTAATAATGACAAAATAAAAACAACCTTAATATACAAAACGGATAAGACATGTGAGCATCACATATTCATTTAACTTACACGTTTACTTTTCCGCCTACGATTGAACTGGATTTTAGTCAGCATCTTCAGCCGTGAAATCAGGCTCAGGTGGTTTTTGCAACCTCACCAACTCCAGGACACTCTTATTACGCAATCGATGAACACCTCGCATGGCATTGGCTGCGAATCGCGACGCGAAGATGGCTGCACCTAGGCTTGATGTGCCTCCAGCCAAGTTTTTCTTTAGTCCTTTCTCCTCTTCCTTGCGCCTGAGTTCTGCCATCTTCCTCTTGGCATAGCGCCGCCACGCTGCTTGGATAAAGCAGGCTGCCCACGTCCTCCACTGTTGCGAGTAGAAGCGAAATGTATGCTGAACTTGTCTACTATGGAGTCGCCTGAACTGGCTTGCCACAAATTTCAATTCATCGGCATTCAATGCAAAAGCTTCAACCTCCTTCAAGGCTTTCACTGTCCTAGTGGAAGTTGGAAGGTTACCGCCAGACTTTGGATCCAAAGCCCAGGTCAACAACTCTTCGCCACAGAAATCTCGTTCTTTAAGAAAGCTTCGATTGAAGAACCCACTTCTTCCACCATCAGTGGTTATGCTTTCCAAGCGTCCTCGTATAATAAAGAGCATCTCATCGACAGGGTCTCCCTCTCTCAAGATGTAGGTATTCTCCGTGAAAAGAGTAGGTTTCAGTCGTTCACAAATTGCATCTACTAACCGTTCATCCAAGTTCTCAAACAGAGGTACCTGCAGACCAAACATCCAAAGGTTAACTTCCAGTATATGGATGGTTATAAAAGTAACTGCTAATGATCAGACATTCAAACCTACCCTCCTAACCAGCGCTAAACAGAGATGACGCTTGATATCCCGCCTAAGGTCCTTGGGGAGGCTCTGAACCAAACCTTCTTCGTCCACACCTCTTGTCTCTAACCATTTATACTGATCATATCGTCTAACACGGTCCCTGAGATCTGGTGGTAGCATCCGGTGATGCATCCATTGCTCTGAATCACGCCTTTTAACTCTCATTTCTTCGAGTCTTATTGTCATCGACTGAAGGTATGTCTGAAATAATAGTATACATACCCCTTTAACATAGTCATTTTGTTTAAAAGTTACTATCATAGAGAGAATGGCCACTCATGACTGTTGCAAACAAAAACTAGTGTTAAGACCAACTTTACCTGCATGTTACCTATTAGGAGGGCAAAGAGAATTAGTCCAAGAATAGCAATTGCAATTGAGAAGATAACCTCTCCAAGATAAGTACTTGTTTGCAATCCTTGACCAAGGGTACTGTTGAAAGTACAATGTAAAATATAAAAATAATATCATGTTAAGTAGTAAAAATACCAAAAAAATCCATACAGGTTATATATTCTGCTAATAGAAGATATGCTTTGTATTTAACTATCACTAGAACGTGTGCTCAAACTTTAATAAACAAGTCAGGAAGGAAAGGTCATGAAAGAAACTAGTGCTCGACTGGCAGGTTGAAACTATCAAACTAATAGGATTGGAGGCATCAGGCAAGAAGCAAAGTAAATGCAGTTCAAAATAAAAATTGATGAAATAACTGCACTTCAAATAAAACTTGATGAAATAACTTCTTAAAGTAAAACTGGATGAAAAAGCTGGGGGTAATAAGAATGATAACATTCTCAAGTTGAACATAAAGTACAAAGACTTGAATTTCCAAGTACACTGATAAAATAAGTATATGGCACATGGACAATTCATGCAGATAAGTCTGTTAGTTAGATCTGTTTCACATCAAAAAAAGATTGTTACATACTTCTGTCACTAACAGCTACTGATGTTATATCTCAATCTTATGCAAGAGAAATCTCCAGTGTCTTGCAAAGATTTCATGTCCGTGGAAAGATCAGAGAACTATTATATCACAGGGAGGTTAGCAATTCAGTTTGATTTAGATAACAAAAGCTAATTCGATGTGCTTTTACCTTTACGAGCACAATTTGATCTATATTATAATGTGAAAAATCCAAAAGTTTTGATGATCATGCAAACACTAGCCAAGCCTTGAAATCTGCACAAATAGCAATTTCCTTCTAATGCATCACTATTGAAACACCAAAATTAATAGTTCCAGAGCTCTATGCAGTTCTACAAACCACCTGAAAGCTTAAGTGAACTAATGATTTTCAGTCACCAACAAGTAACCACAACCTCATTCTTTTAGGATATCCTTTCTCATCTCTATCTATAGATGTATGATAAACCCATATTTCTTTGATTGGTCAAGATGGTAACTCTTCATAATCTTCGTAGCACAAAACTGAGATTAAAAACAAGAAAAAGCGATGCAGTGGTATGGTTTATCCTGTTTCATATAATTAAGTCCAACAAAAAAGTTGGCCATAGATTGAAATTTGAGCAGGTCCAAAATAATAAGCATCTTCAAAGATCAATATTAACTTTTGAACATACAGTCCTGACAAGGTTTAACTAAATCTTCAATATAAATTGACAGCAACTGAAGGCTAAATGCAATTAGGAAGTCTATATTTTGCATCTTTAAATTGTATAAACCATACATGGTAGGCACTGAGATTAATAGCAGCATGCCTATATTCTAGGTATAGTGACAGAGAAAGGTATTACCTTAGATTCTGCAAACCCCACCAGAAACAATAAGCAAGCTTGGAAAAGAATTTCTGTGATGCAACAACACCAGAGGTTAAGGCCAGTGAATAGATTCCAAAGTTGAAATTGGAATTGCTATTATCATCATCGTCATCAGAAGGGGGTGAACAGAAGTTCTGGATTTCTCCACTGGAATTCTTCCATTTGTCATAACCATCAAGATGGTCATTGCCACAATACAAGTATTTTACATTACATGTGCTGTTGTTACTACAAGTAATGCGCCAACATTCATATTCACGCCCAACAGCCAACAAATACCAGAAAGCACCAACTATCTGTACAAAGACCAACAATTTTAATAAGAATAATCATCATTCATCACATACTAACGAAGCCCATAGATACATAATAAGACTTAGTGGCTGTTTGATTGGAAAATGTTGAAGTTGGGAATGGGTTTCATACCCATACCCGCTGTTTGGTTGAAAGGTTTTAACAAAATGGGTATTATGGGTATGATATTCAAGATCTTTGGGTTTTGAAATCCAAGTAGGGAATGAAATTCATTCCCAAATATAATACCTAATATCTCTTTCACATGGATTTATTTTATTTTATTACTAACAAAACATTTTAATTTGTATTTTTCTAGAAAATGATTGTATATTTAAGAGTTAGGCCCATCAATTTTATAAATTTTATAATTTTGTCCTTTATCAATAAAATATACATATTTTAAATAAAATAAATCAAAATTAAGTGAAAAATAATATATTTTGCATTTAAATCCTATATATTTATACATTGTATGTTTTAGTGCTTTAGCAATAAAGAGATACATATTTTTTTAAAAAATAATTAAAATTAAGTAAATAAAATTATATTCTGAATTTAGCTCCTATGTTTATGAATTTTATATCTTGGTCAATTATAAATTTTATAAAATTACATATTCTAAAAATAATAAATTTAAATTAACTAATTAAGTAAATAAAAATTAGTGAAAATAATTTATTTTTCATTTAATTTATAAATTCTATACTTTATTCCTTTATACATATTTTGAAATAATAAATAAAAACTAGTGGAGATATTATGTTTTTCATTTAAGTCGTTTTACCTTAATTTCATATTTTACTCATTTATCAATAAAGAATTACGTATTTTTAAAATAATAAATTAAAATTAGTGGAAACAATATATTTCACATTTAGTTTCTTTGATTTCATTAAATTATCATCAAGCAGAATATTTTTTTACATAAAAATTAATTGATTTCATTCGTAAACGTTGGTAATCCAGGAAGGCAAGTTGAAAATGATTCTAGTACTAATATACTGGAAGTATTATATAGACGTTTGTAGTCATATGATAAGAGTCCGGCATAAAGATTCTGGGATTATCCTAATGGGAACAAGTATCAGAAATGATAATAGATCTAGAAAGAAATTAGAACCGATCCGAAGCACATAAATGAAAGGGAAATAAGAGAGATGGAAAACATAACATTGTTTATAATTCACATCTTAAAAGTTACATATGGAAATCTTGCCAAATTTTTTTAACTAAATATAGGCAAAATACATGCAAAAACATAAAAGAAGGCAAGTTGCAGACAATCAACTCGAGCACAATCACATAGATCCTTCACATACGACCGCTTAATTACTCTACAACAATAGTCAACGGAGGAAAGAAATGATGTTAATTAATTAGTTAATTATGTCAAAGCAAAAGAGATACTCACATGACAAGCCAGCATATAACACAATAGATAATATGCAGCACCAGCCCAAGCACTTTCAGCAAAGACACCAGCAGTCCTTTTCAGTTCTGATGTTAAAGGACGCATGCGAGATAATCTAGGAATATACTGAAGCACAACTATTGCAAAAATTGCATTTTTTGTATCCAACACATCATAGCCTTTAGATCTATGAAGAAACATCCAAACTACAATCTGCACGAAAGTACTGAGACTGAATTACCTTGTATCAGAAATTAAGATAAGAACAAAATAATCACAATATTAGTTTATAAACAGGCACAACAAAGCAACATAGGGACAAAAAATGGTATAATAACTGAAGACACCTCTTGAAAGCAAGCTAACAGAATAAGGAATTCTCTTCAACTTGACTATCATATGTAAATACAGACAGTACATGTGCATATATACAAACCATATACACACATATTGTGTATGTGAGAGGATGAACTGGGGTACACTTAAATCCATCATACCAGGCCCTATATACATACTGAAAATGAATTATGGAGAACATGGATCAAACTTTAACATTATTGAATATGGTCCAATGTATCTAGTTCACATCATAAAAACTGAGTTTCTGTAATCTCCTATTTCCTACCATGCCATCCTTTCTTTTTACCAACCAGCCTATCATGCCATCCTAAAATAAATGGATTTGACTATTTGAAATTATATCATAATCTGATTCTGTCAGCAGAAGGTATTACTTTTTACTCAATACAGACGTAGCTTGTGTACAATCATTTGGAACTTTTTGGTTATATAGTTTACATTTACTTCCATTTTTTTAATTTGACCTATCAATAAAAGAACATCTGAAAAAGGAACAAAAGCTTGTTTGTTTGGGCACTTTAACAACATCAAATTATCTCAAGTGGTGACAGATTTTATCAAGTGCTTCATCATTGTTTTTCATTGGAAAGTATCTTTCTGAGGCTTACAGTTGTATAGATGTTTGATTTTCTACTCATTTTGGAATTTTAAGTTGTGACAATAAGTCTATCAATCAGAAAATATTCTCGTCAACAATTTCCCTAGATTCCAGTTTCTAAATATCACCTTACAAGAAGAACCATTATATTATTCATTACTCCATCATGTTGCCATGAACAAAGTGATGGAAGGAAAACTCATGATGCCCTCTTTTCCATGTGCTTGTGCAAGTGCACTACTCCTAATAATGGACTCACAAATTTCAATATCATATTAATAATTTCTTGGTCCATTCTGAAACCAGTTTTTTGGAGTATAGGAATATTCCAAGTGGATGAAACATTGCCTATTGACAAGGAGTTATACTATAGAAACATTACTGAATATAGGCCCATTTCTCCGAAGAATATCATACATAAGATCTCAGTCAAAGTTTCTCCTGATGGGATTAACTCCCTATTGCTTAATTTCAATCATGTAGAATGGGCTTGTTACATATGAAGTATTCATCAGAAGATTCAATATAGCCTGAGAACTTGCCTAGTCTATGCATGGACCAAAAGACAAATTTCAACCAAAATTAATATGAGCATGCATTAGATTGTTGTACCATGCACTTATAAAGTATGGAACTATGGATATAACAAAATTTCTGCAGTTAGTTAATTGGATTGATTATCTGGTAGTTCTGGCTTGTTTCAGTTGTTCCTCATCTCCCTTCCTTTTCATAACTGTTTCAGATTCCTCTTAACCAATTTCGAAATAAAAGAAATTTTGCATTTCATAATATGGTTATGAATTTGAAGTTTCGCATCAGAATACACAAATGACATTTGAATTTTATCAGGACCACCAGAAATTCTTGTAACAATATCGTAAATAGAGTGAATTTTATTGTATAGTAATTGCAGTTAAAGAACACTTCTGACTTTTATAAATTCAAGATAATCCCGATGAGAAGAAAAGCCTCAACATACCTGTGGAAGAGGTAGCACTGAGAGAAAGTCAACAATAAAGTTGCTTTTTAGGTACTTTTTTGCAATCTTTGCTGGGTCAATAACAAGTTCACCTCTGCCAAAAACTCGGGTGGATGGAGCAATGTATGCAGTACGAAATTGAAGAACCATGCGGATGAGATAGAAACAATCAATGATAGTCCGCACTGTGGTTGCTACAATTGCTAGCTTCCCATCTATACCAAGACAAACTGGTTGATTTTCATTTTCATGTTTTATGGGAAGATAAAAGAACAATGGATCAACTGCTACTGAAAGAATACATGACATCAGAAAAAGCCTGTTCATGAGGATAAGAAATTTATCCTGAGGATCAAAAATTTTCTTCTCAGAAACCTTCAGGTCTTCTGGAAAGACTTCCTTAGAAGCACCAAACCTAAGTGATCGACCAAGCAATTTAAGTCCTCCTCCCTTTAACGATTTTGATAAGCTCTTGGATCCTCGACTAGATCCATCAACATTTAATGCACGTCTATTAGTTCTACTCGAGTCAGACGCACATGATAATCTAGGGCTTGATTCTTCCAGCCTATCAAGAAATAGAACACACTTATTTTGAGCTAAACATATTTTCAGTACAACCATGTGTATTTCTATATACTTCCTCACAAACATATAACAGTAAAATGTAAGCAAAGCCCAAACAACCTCAATTGGCTTTAGTCACATAATGACTCACCGACATGAAATCTAAATAAATCAGAGCCCCTACTGGGCAACATGAAAAATAAATGATATACTATAGTTTTTGTTAATGATTAATAGGATCTCAGATGGAAAAGAAACTCGCAATTAAGAAAGAAAAGCTGGTAAAACTGCTCAAACAACAGAGTATATAAAGTAATGATAAATGGAGTAATTGTTTTGTATAACGGGCATGCATATCGCTAATCAATAGTGAGACCACAGCATGTAAGGGAACGATCAGGTTCAACCATGTTATGATCTCATAATGGTTAGTGATATTTTATACATTCTATACAAAATAATTCCTCCATACAGTGACAAACATTTAAAGTTACAAGGAGTTCCAATTAAATAAGCACACCTCATAAACTTTTCCTTTTGACCATCCATATATTGTGCCTTATAACCACAGTCAAACATCTTGTATATCGCGTACCACAAGGACTAAGAACTTCAAACTATCATGACCTGTCCAGTGTCCATTTATGGGATGTGCATGAGGATTGACCTGAACACAAAAAGAAAACATCCAAGATCTTGTGAGGCTCCTGTATATGCACAAGCAGTTAACTAACTTAGCTTCACTAACAAGAATAGGACATATCTCACAATAAAGTCTTTGATGCTAAAGATGTCAAAAGTATTCCTACTTTCTAACATAAAGAGTCCAAAGCTTTGCATGAGAATGCAACATGCAGCAGAAGAAGAAATTAGGGCATTGGCCTATACAATTTAAAATAGCAAATACCAACCAATTCTAATTAACTGAAGGGGCAAAGTCTAACTTCAATATTTGTGTACAAAAATAACTGCCATGTTCATTCATAAGCGAACCATCATTAATTTTTTTGTATTAAAGTTATTCATCCTCTAAGATTAATTATTTAGTAATGCTAAAATTCTAAAAACTAAACTACATGTTCTGAAAGGATGAAACTACGATTTCATATGAAAAGATCTTTGTTTCTGAAGGATCCATCTGGTTGGGGTCTGCTAAAGTTAGGACAATTAGGCTCTAATCAGGAAGTTATCCATGACTTTTCATTCATCACGATATGGATTCTTACTAACCCAGTACTACGAAATCCCTATATCAAGGACGAGATTAATCTAAGTCTTCAATCAACCAACCAAAAAAAAGAGAAGATGCAGATTTTTTTTTTTTTTAAAAAAAAAAAGACAAGAGGACAAGAGGAAACTAATAGGTCAACATGTAAAATTATAGTTTCTCAGATCCGACGCCAAGATACAAGCATCGGCACTAAAGGTTCGCTAGCATAAAAATAACGGCGACTGGAAGGCGATGGTCGCGATGCTTACCTCGAGAAAATTAATAGGGGATTAAGGTATTAACTTGATTCCACTCATGGGCACCGATTGAAGAAGACCTTGCAGTTGCCCACCACGAGAGGGATTTTGGAGCACCGAAAGGAGGAAAGGAACTCCGACAGTCGGCGGCGTTTTTCCGGGACGATTGCCGTGCCGAAGGAAATTGATTGGATGGCAGTCGACGACGAGGACGACGACGACTAGTTTTAAGTCCACTTTCGAGCCTGGCCGAGTCTCTCGGACCGAGTCCGAACGGGTCCTGTAGGAACTCGGTTACTCGGTCTCGGATAACTGAGCCATTCTCGTCAAGTTTTATATGGGCGCGTAGACGGAAGGTCTTAACTGGAAATACTTCTTCTATGTGTTAAATGTTACCCGGAAAGATACCTTTACTTATATTGGAAGAACAAATCTGGGATCCATTTCCCCGCTACTGTGTCTCTGGAATGGAAAGGTGAATAAAGGTTGGCGCCGTTTAGGCGCTTAAGCATGACATCTGATCCGTCCATCTTGCATCAGATGTTGAATGTACAGGCTTCCGTGAGGTAGCAAATAAACATGTGAAGCTGACCAAGAGAAATAAGTCAACAGAAGACACCCTTCTATGTTTAACTGAGCATTATTGGGTTCAGTTCAATGCCTTATGCTCACCATGTTTGAGCTCATTGATGCTAATAAATAAATGAGTATTAATAAAAAAATTAAACTTATATATTAGGATAATTATTTGAATATATAATGAATTATACACTTTGTCTCATTTGTGATCAATTCTAAAATTTTATCAAATTGTATTCCGAACTTTAATATTTATCTCAATTACATCATCCAGTCAAGTCTCCGTCGGCAGTCCCATTAATACGATGATGTGATTTTTCAATGTGAATTAAAATAATATTTTTTTAAAAAAAATAAAAATTCACAAAAATAGAGTCTACTTGTTAACTATAATATAAATACACCTGTTGTGATCTCCATCTCCCCCTCAATAATCCCCATCGATCTCACTCTGTGCTCTCCCGCATTAGCCATGGCAAAGTTGTGTTGTCGTCATCGTCGATGGCGGCAAAGAGAGCATGAACGCTCTCCGTTGGGTCCTCGACAACCTTCGCGAAGCCAATGTTGGGGCCGCAGACCGCGCCCCGTAGGAGCTCGGCGCCATCATCGTCCTCCATGTCTAGTCCCTGCCCTCCATCGCTGCCGACCTCAACCTCGGCGCTATCCCCTTCGGCGGCCCCGATAATTATAAACCCTAACTCCTCTTCTTCGCTTTGGCCTCAGTCCTTCTGCTTTCCCCTTTCAGTTTCTATCATAGTTACCGAGAATGAATTCAGATGTTTGCATGCTGAATTAAATGGAAACATTTGAAACATACGTTACTAACTCTGACCAATCACCACCTTTTGTTTGCCTTAATCATGTATGTTATTGATGGACGAATTCAAATATTTGCCTTAATTGTCCCTATCATAGTATCATGTCGCCAATATTGATTGTTGTGGACTATTTTTTCCCCCCAAGAAACAAAGTCCAACTATTACAAACTAAATTACATTAAAGCTACAAGATCAGGAGACCACTCCTTGGTCCAATTAAAATTTTGCTTTAGAAGCTTTGCTTTCTTTGCGAGCCAATCTGCAGCTCTATTCAGTCCCCTTCTGATATAGACAACTTTAAGTTCCTCAAACTGACCTGCAAGGATACGAATGTCAGCCATAATATTCTTAATCTCCCAGAAACATTCCATTCACTCATTAAAGATATCAACAAGAATACTAGAATCACTCTCAATAATAATCTTTTTAGTATTATACTGAGCAGCATATGAAAGAACACTTTTAATAGCCATGGCCTCATTCACTAAAACATAACAATTACTATGATAAAAACCAGCTGCCACAAAATATGAACCATCACATTTACGACCAATAAAGGCATAACTTTTGAAATTTAACTCTAAATCAATAGCATCATCAGTATTGTATTTAGACCAATTAGGTGGAGGTGATTTCCAGGCCTCTTCTTCCTCAATAGATTTTATCTGATTGCCCTAAAAAATGGTAGTATCTGCATAATGAATAGTTAGAGCCAAAGAGCTCGAAAGCAAGGTCTTAACAGGGGAAAGGTAGTAATACTACCTGATTCTGAGCCGACCAAAGAGACTAGAGAGCATTCAAACAAAGAGCCAAAGCAGTGGAAGAATAATTAATTTGTCTATTGCTTGGCTCTCTGTCCAAACCAACTCTACTAAGCTCACTTTTAATACCTGCATACCGACCCTCAATCAATTCCCAGAGGGCCCTGACTACCTCACACTTAAAAAACACATGATTCATAGTTTCTTGAGGGCTGCCGCACAGGGTACAACAATGGGTATTAATTATTCCAAATCTAAATAGCCTTTTCGTAGTAGAAAGTTTATTATGAATTGCTTTCCAAGCAAAGATTTTTACACGAGGGGCAACTGGAGCTTTCCACACATTTCCACTGAGGAAGGCTAGTTAGGTTGGAATAACTTTGATTAAAAATAAATGTATAAGCAGATTTAGAACTAATTTTCCCCATATTATCTGACCATCAAACCCAAGTATCCTCACAGGGCTGGGAAGAAAGGGGCAAGCTGGAAATTTCCTCCACAAGATCATCACCAAAGAACTCAGTTAACAAGTCCAGATTCCAAACATTATTGTTAATAAAAAAATTAACAAAGACATCTAATTCAAATAAAGCATTATTCACAAAAGAATATTTTAACTGTAAGGGAATGTCAAACACCCAGCAATCCTTAAGAACAGAAGTATGACAACCATTACCAATTATTCTTTTAGAATCATATCTGAGAAACTTAAAAGCAGAGCAAACTATTTTCCAAGAATTACTTCCTTTATTTTTTGACTTATAATTCTATAAGGAAACAAAATCATATTTGGCATAAACCATCTTAGCAAAAATAGAATCAGAGTCATTTAAAAGTTGAGCAATTCTTTTAGCATTTAAGGAAAGACTCATAATTCTTAAGTCTTTAATACCTAATCCTCCATTATCCTTAGGTTTAATAACATAATTCCATGCAATCAAGTGGAGGCCCTTATTATCATCTTTAGAGGACCAAAGAAAATTCCTAATTAATGTAGTTATTTTTTGCAAAATCTTCTCAGGCAACCATGTAACACAAATAGTGTGGAGAGGAATTGAATTCAAGACAGAATTGATAAGAACCAAGCGACCAGCTTGGGAAAGACTTCATCTATTCCAATTATTTAACCTACCACTAATTTTATCAATAATATGATTAAAATCATTAATTCTATTAGCCCAAGGAGCAATATTAACTCTCAAATATTTCATAGGGAACTTACCAATCCTCATGCCAAAAGCCCTCTCTATTCTGTGTTTAACAGTAGAGGCAGTTTGATTTGGAATTTTTTTTTCAAACTTAGCAAGATTAATTTTCTGATTAGTAATTCTACCATAGGCATGGAAAATATTTTTAACAGATTTCTCATTTGCTCTAAAAAATAGAAGAATGTCATCTGCATAAATTAAATGACAAATCTTAAAAGTATTCCTAATTTTAACAGCAGTGATTTTATTATTGCTAATAGCATCATTCAACATAACAGACAATAGATGACTAATAATAATGTATAGGTAAGGAGAAATTGGATCCCTCTGCCTAATTCTACACTGAGCATTAAAAGTTTTAGAATTGCAATTGTTAATGCAACAATGAAAAGAAGCAGTAGACATACAACATTTAATCCAATTAATATATTTGTCAGGAAAATTCATCAAATGCATCATGCCTAGAACAGAGTTACATGAAATTCTATCATAGGCATTTTCTAAATTTATTTTAATAACAATATAAGGATTCATCCCTTTAGAATGATTAAAGGAATGAAGAACTTCTTGAGCAATAATGATGTTATCATGAATAGACCTATCACTAATAAAGGCAGATTGATTCCTAGAAATTAAATCATCAAGATAAGGCTTAATCCTATTGGCTAAAACTTTAGACATAATCCTATAATTAACATTACAAAGAGAGATATGTCTAAATTCCTTAATAACATATGGAGATTCAATTTTTGGAATAAAAATTATTTCAATTTCGTTCCAGCCAGTAGGCAACATGGGCGCATCATGAAATTCATTGAAGGCCCTAAGGAAAGAATCAGATAAGCAATTCCAATAGATTTTATAAAATTCACCCGTATAGCCATTAGGATCAAGGCTTTTGCCCTGGGCTAATGACTTAACAGCAAAAGCAATTTCCTTAAGAGTAAAAGATTTAATTAAAGAAGCATGAGCATCATTAGAAATTCTAGTGATAACAGGCATCTTACTAGCATCAGGGAAAATATTATCATCATAAGACCACATGGAGGAATAAAAGTCAGCAAAGTGATTACATATACTTTCATTTTCTGTAACACAAATATTATCAACAGTAATGGCAGAAATATTATTTCTTCTTTTGTTTTTTATTACAGTATTATGATAGAACTTAGTATTCTTATCACCATTATGAAACCATTTTTCTTTAGACATTGCCCACTATTTTAAATTTATTTGTTTTCTCAAAGCTTTAGATTTATTATAAAGACATGTAAGATAATCAACATCAGAGTCAGTTAAAGCATAATTTGTATCCTTAGCCTCCAATTCATTTATATGAGCATTAACAATACTAAGGCTAGCTTTAAGATTACCTAAAAAATATTTATTCCAAAAAAAAATATTTCTTCTAAGCATAATAAGAGCTCCAGGAATGACAGAAAGACATGAAGTAGCATAATTACAAATATTCCAGTCATTCTCAACAATTTCAGCCACTTGAGGGCACTGAGTTCAGAAATTCTAAAACTTGAACTTATAAGTACCCTTAAAAGCAGAATCAACCACATTTAAATAAATAGGACAATGATCTGAAATGGATCTATTCATATGAGTAACATAAGAGTTACTGAATAAAGATAGCCAAGAGGGATTTGCAAAAGCCCTATCTAATCTCACAAGAATTCTTCAAAATTTTTTTCTATTATTACACCAAGTAAATTTACTATCCGAAAAACCCAAATCAGCAAAATTACAATCACTAATACATTTTCTCAAGGTGAGAACATTATTATTTACATGAAAAGGCAGACCCCCAATTTTATCACAAAAAATAATAATGCAATTAAAGTCACCAATTAACAACCATGTAACATCATCAAGCTCTAAACTACCAAGATTATTCCATAAAGAGTTTCTAGTAGTGGGATTAGTAGAAGCATATATCCTAGAAAAAAACCAAGGCTTGCCATCAAGATATTGAACAACCACATTAATAATATGAATAGACTTGAAAATAATGCATGCTTTAACAGAAGAAGATTTCCAAGCAATCAACAGACCTCCAGATGCACCAATTGAGCTAACAGTAGTACCATACCCGTTCTTACCAAGAGAAGTAATAAAATCTAAAGATATATTATCTTGCACATGAGTTTCTTGTAAAAAGATAAAACAAACAATATTATTCCTTATTTGAGCCCTAATAAAATCCTTAACAGGCCCTCTTTTTAAACCCCTACAATTCCAACTAAGAATTTTCATAGACAACTTTATTCACTACATCATCAGTCACAACCTCATGACTTTTAGAGGGGATTCTAAATCTTGCTTCTAAAATAGATTGCTCAGCAGGCAATTTGTTAGAAAAAGATTCAATGAGATAAGAGGGAATGGACTTAAGGAGCCAACTATCAATTTCAGAGTTCAACTGAGGGTGACTTTTTTGACTTTTTTCTTCTTCTTGGTTTGAATAACATTGTCCAATTTGGCTATGTTTTTGGCAATCTCTACTTTAGTAAATTTGCCTTTCCTAGAGTGAACCTTAAGTTTCTTAGACCCATCCCCAGGACCTGGGGGATTCTCAATGTTTCTATCCCCAAAGTCCCCTAAACTAGCAGTGACTTGATTAACTAAACCTAAGAAGGATAAGCCATCCAAAGCCTTGGCAGTATCACCTTGGATAGCAAAACCCTTATCCTTGAGAATAGCAAGATTGGGTTATTTAACATAAGAGCCTCTAAAAATATCTTTACTGTCAACAATTTTAACAGAGACATTGACAAGGTCACTATCATCCTTATGAAGGGAGCCATGGGCTGAAGATTCCTGCAGGCTAGGAATCTCACTCTCCTGATGAATACTGGGAGGGTCATTCAAAAATCCCTCCTCTTGAATAGAAGATTGAGGGGGTCATTTTCCTCAAAAGTAAAGTCCATCCTAGTGTTATCAGTTAATTTAACCGGGCTAGCCATATCATGAGCATGATCATTCTGGGCATTACCCTTTTGATCACTACTACTAAGACTCCTTTTAAACTGAGGTTTTCCTTTTCTCCCTACTTGGATCCAAGGACCGTATACTGACTTGGATATGACATTCAGATTTTTCTCATTACTACTATTTTCCTTAAGAATTTTACCACTTTTATCAGTACTAATTAAAGCAGTAGTATTATCATGCATCTCAGTATCAATATTATTACAAGTAGTAGCGGAAACATAAACATAATATTTATTGGCCAGATGCCCAACCATACCACATTTAAAACAGAAAGTGGGAAGACACTCATACCTAATGGCCTGAAAAATGCCAGCACCAGGATGACCAATCCAAATCCCTTGTTTCAGAGGTTTATTAAAGTCTATCTCAATACAAATTCACACAAATTTCCCACGAAGCCAATTAAAAGAATTTTCATCAACTTTAATTGGTCTACCAATAGCTGAAGCAATTTTAAAAAGACTAGCATTCTGCCAATATTTAAGGGGTAAATTCGAAAATAGGACCCAAACAGGCGCAAAAGAAATGGTCTCTGTTAGAGCCTTAAAATATGGTTTCCAAGACTGGAGGTTAATTAGATCCCCTCTAAAAGCCCAAGGACCATTAGTAAGAACTCTAACAACGTCCATTTTCGATGCAAAACGAAATAGAAAAAACCCATATTCAAGATCTATGACATTAGTAATATTAAAAGATGACCAGATCGAAAACGCCCAATCTCGAACATGGAAATGCGGAGGCGATCTACGAATAAAATGCCCGATTAAAGAGGCAAACCAAGCTTTTCGAAGATCGCTTAATTCAGAATCGCTAAATTCCACAAAATCCAAAACATAAGATTTAATCGATGATAACAGCTCAAAGGACGAGAAAGAACCAGAATCTGAAGCCCTAGCTTTAAAAAGACTGGCCCAAGAAACATTGGCCGGCGAATTTTTAGGGATAAAACTCGGAACATTATTTTTAGATCATAACAGGTGAGAGAAGAATTTTTACCTTGCTTGGAAGCATAACTAGACCCCGAAGGCAACAACGATTTACTCTGATGCTGCACGCTGGCAGTATTACGATCGCCCAAATCACCAGCCCGAGCAGCTCCTAGATCCCGATCATAATCGACAGAAATATTACCTACTTCATTACCAGAACTTAAACATTTATCTTGGGCATCAAGATCTTGCATACAAGATGGCACCAGACTGAGATCGCTGGCCATGTCATCCTTCCTAGTTTCCTCAGTAACGAAATTACCACCTGGAGTGCAAAGAGCTATTCCAAAAATATTATCAGTCGAACAAGCAACGGAGATGTCAAATACCTTACATGATAAATCAGAACCGACCTTCATCCCTTTCATTTTTTACTTTAGGGCTTCCCATCTCGGAACAACGCCGAGAGGGGAAACCCTAAAGTGGCGACGAGAAAGCAACCACAGCCCGCGACGCATGCAAAGAATGAGGCAAGAAACCCTAAAGAAAACTATTATACAAGCCCGATCCTTTCACTCGTGTGAAGCACGAGAAAAGCACCCCCCTTAGATCACCGTTGAGACACAACTCCAACCTTGCATTGGCCCAATCCCAGCCACCACAGTCCAACTCGGACTTGGGATCTTGAAAAGGGTCAAGAAGTCAAAACCCTAGCAGAGCGCACGTCTCCTCACTGATGAAAAATTATCGATTTTTAATTTTGAACTCGAATTCTACCTTGTTGGAACCTAGAATTGGACTCTACTCAAAACCTATAATGTAATACAGGTTCCCGATTGAAGTGAACTATTAACTGCACTAATTAATTATGGTATTGGTAGTTAATATTAATTACACTAATTTATTGTGATAGTGACAGTTAATATTAATTGCACTAATTTATTGTGGTAGTGGCAGTTGTTGGATGGACCTTGACACTAGAAGGGGGGTTGAATAGTATCAATCCCAATTTTCAATTTCTTTTAACTTAATTTTGTCTTAGCTTAATGGAATTGTTATTTAATAAATGATATGATCACAATTCAATCACAATAATGAAAGCAAGTAAAGAGCAATGCAAATAAATCAATTTATAGTGGTTTGACCAACCGCCTACTCCACTACCTTGGCTCATTACCAAGAATTTCTAAACATTACTTTATAGAATGTATGTTTCCCTTTGAATACACTTGAGGACACCCTTCTCCCTCACTTGGAGAACACCTCAATCCTATTCACCTAGGCAAAACACACTTCTACAAAGTTTACCCTAAGTGTTTCCTAGTACACCTAGCAAGCTATCTTGATAAGAAAACAAGATTCAATAAATTACAAACTATAGGAAAGAGCTAATGAAGAAGAAATTTGACCCAAGCTTCTTTCCACGGCCTTCTCGTCTTCAACTTGCAACTGGAAGAAGACTTCAATGAATGCAGCAAGGTTGAAGAGAAGAAATCAACGCTTGATGAAGTCGAAACTGGGAGCAGAGAGGCGCGCGTAGGTGTAGCTCGTATGAAGGCTTTAAGGCTCACTTTTAATGCTCAAATAAGTTTTGCAAAAGTATTTAATGAAGTTTGGTCAGGGGTATTTATAACCCCCTCAGCCGAACGGCCGTTCAACGGATAAAAAATCGACCGTTGAAGTCGTTCGATCGCAAGGCCGGTCGATCAATCGGTCGACCAACGGATCGACCGCCAGGTCTGACCGCTGCAGCTGAGAGAGGTCGGTCGACCGACAGGTCGATCGCCAACATTTCTTCCGACATTCGGTCGACCCGTCGGTCGACCGAATTGCTGCAATGAATCACGCGATAGAGGCCATCTTTAGGTCGGTCGACCGCTACCTTTCTGCCAAATTTTTGCCTCTGTCGGTCGACCAACCGATCGACCGACGCAGCTCAGCTATTTGCCCTTCGCCACATTTGGTTGATCGACTGGTCGACCGAATGGCTTCTGCCAATTTCTTGTCATCTCCGATCGACCAGTCGGTCGACCGAATGGGCTGCATCGCCATTTTATTGCCTTGATCGGTCGACCGACCGGTCGATCGATCCCAGGCTGAGGATGATGAATTCCTTATATTTTTACATGCCAATTCTAAGGGTTTGGTTACCAAGTTTCAACTTGGATAACCTTACATTTTAGGCTTGGGATAAACTATTCTAGGGACATATTACATTAAATCTTCTTGACTTAATCCGGAGCCTTTCTTCAATGATTTCTTCTTCCGTTCTTTTGACGATCTTTTCCGTCATTTCGTTTGAACGGATTAGGCATGTGTATCGCAACCTCAACCTGAATTCAAAACTACACACTTGGATTAAATACATGTTTGTTATCATCAAAATAAAGATCGAGGCTTAAGAGAGACCCTTAAGCCAATAATCTTCCCCTTTTTGATGATGACAAACATAACATTAAATTTTAAGAAAATTAACAGCATTTGTGAGTTTGAGTTAAGGCATTCAACTTTCTAACTTAGCCTATACATCCAACTTCTTATAACTCAACCTATGCTCCCCCTATCAATGTGCATGTTCAAATTATCTATAACTTGACCTATGCTCCCCCTACCATTGTGCATGTCATTTTTAACTCCCCCTAACTATATCTCTTGCCCTTAACTATAAAACTCACACTACCTATATGCATCTTGAAAATCAAGTGTGACCTTACTTTTTCTCTCCTTTTTGACATCAATCAAAAAGGGTAAGAATTAAGGTACAATTAATGAAATTTTATCATAAAACCAGAAAACCGAGAAAGCCACAAGAACCAAGTATCATCTATCACTATAGTCCTTCCCATTAATGTAAGCCTATAGAAGGCAAACACCAATAGATCGCAAAGCCCCACTACAGAGCAATACATAAGTGTGATGACACTTTTATAGAATGCAAGTTTTAAAATCTTGTAAAATTTTCTTTAATCACAAGGTAAAGCACAAATTCCTAGTTGCATCCTTAAGGTTGTGAAACTCTCTTCAACTAAGGGTTTTGTAAATATATCAGCAAGTTGTTTATCGGTGGATACAAATTCTACCGATATGTTTCCCTTAGCTACATTATCCCTAAGAAAATGATGTCTCAAATCAATATGCTTAGTTCTAGAATGTAATTAAGATAGGATTTTTGGTTAAATTAATTGCATTAGTGTTATCACAATGTATAGGTATGCAAGAATACCTAAGTCCATAGTCTAAAAGGGTTTGTTTCATACATAGGACTTGCGCACAACAACTAGCCGCGGCGATGTATTTCGCTTCGGTAGTTGAAAGCGCAACCGAGTTTTATTTCTTTGAGAACCAAGAAACAAGACTCGCTCCTAGGAATTGACAACACATACTAGTGCTTTTCCTATCTATCTTACATCCGGCAAAATCAGCGTCCGAAAAACCGATTAAATCGAATGATGCATGACATGGATACCATAATCCTAAGTCAACCGTACCCTTTAGATATCTCAATATACATTTTACCGCATTTAAATGAGACATCTTAGGACACGATTGAAACCTAGCACATAAACATACACTAAACATAATATCGGGTCTACTTGCAGTTAAATAAAAGAGACTGCCGATCATACCTCGATATCATTTTTCGTCCACTTTAATGCCCTCTTCATCTTTGTCAAGCTTGATGGATGCGCTCATAGGTGTAGAAGCTATCTTGGCTTCATTCATTCCAAATCTCTTGATGAGCTCCTTTGTGTACTTAGCTTGATTGATGAAGATCACTTTGTTGGTTTGCTTGATTTGGAGACCAAGCATGAAGGAGAGCTCTCCCATCATGCTCATCTCAAATTCTTCCTGCATACACTTAGCAAACCACTCACAAAGCATTTCATTAGTGGCACCAAAAATTATATCATCAACATATATTTGAACTAATAACATGTTATTTTCATGATGCTTGATGAAAAGTGAAACATCTGCTTTTCCTATATCCAAACCTTGTTCAATTAAGAAAATAGAAAGTCTTTCATACCAAGCCCTAGGGGCTTATTTTAAACCATATAAAACCTTTTTAAATTTGAAAGCATAATTTGGAAACTCAAAACTTTCAAAACCGGGGGGTTGTTCAACATAAACTTCTTCATTTATAAAACCATTTAAAAAGGCACTTTTCACATCCATTTGAAAAAGTTTAAAGCCTTTAAAGCTAGCAAATGCTAAAAGCATCGTAATTGCTTCTAATCTAGCTACGGGTGCATATGTTTCATTATAATCTATTCCTTCTTGTTGGTTGTACCCTTGTGCCACTAGCCTAGCTTTGTTTCTAATAACTAGTCATTCTTCATCTAGCTTATTCCTAAACACCCATTTGGTTCCAATTATGGTTTGATCACTAGGTCTAGGTACTAAGTCCAATACATTATTCCTATCAAATTGGTTGAGTTCTTCTTGCATGGCTAATACCCAAAACTCATCTTCTATAGCTTCCTTAACATTTTTAGGCTCTACTTGAGAAACAAAAGCTACATATTGGCATAAATTTTTAAGTTTAGAGCGTGTTACCACTCCCGTTGAAGGCTCTCCAATGACTTGGTATATTGAATGATCTCTTACCAATCGGTATCCCTTGGGGAGATGTGGCAGAGCTTCTTCTTCTTCTCCATCTTCAACTTGAGGTTGACTTGAGGATGGAGGTTCTTCATGTTGGGTCTCCTCATCATCTTCATCCTCCACTTCCTTATCATGAAGTGTGAGATCCTCAAGCTCCTCACCTACATTCACAATCTTGACATTTCTTGAAGAATCATTAGTTTCATTAAAAGTCACATGCATAGACTCTTCAACTATCATGGTTCTACGGTTATAAACTCTATAAGCCTTAGAACTAGTGGAGTAACCTAGGAAAATTCCTTCATCGATTTTAGAATCAATTTTTTTTAAATTCTCCATACTATTTAAAATAAAGCATTTACATCCAAAAATATAAAAATATCTCACATTTGGGATTTTACCATTCCAAAGCTCAAAGGATGTTTTCTTGATTTTTGGTCTTAATAAAACACGATTAAGAACATAACAAGAAGTATTTATGGCTTCGGCCCAAAATTATTTTCGCACAACATGGTCCTAGCCATTTCTTGTAGGGTTCTATTCTTCCTCTCAACCATCCCATTTTGTTGAGGGGTCCTAGGGGAAGAAAAGGTATGTTGAATACCTAAATCATCACAAAACTCGAAAAAAATTTCATTTTTAAATTTCCCTCCATTATCACTCCTAATTTTTAAAATAGAAACTCCTTTTTCATTTGAAACTTTTTTTGTAAATTTTTTGAAAAACTCAAATGTCTCATTTTTCTTTGCCAAAAAGAAGACCCGTGTAAATTTTAAAAAATCATCAACCAAAACATAGCAATAAAGCTTTCCATCTAGACTAGCTACATCACATGGACCAAAGAGATCCATGTGTACAAGCTCAAGAATTTTAGATGTACTAACCTAATTAATACTATGGAATGAAGATTTTACTTGCTTACCTAGTTGACATGCATCACATAGTTTATCTTTTTCGAATTTTATTTTAGGTAAGCCTTTTACTAATTCTTTCCTAGCTATCTCTTGGATGAGGCTCATGCTAGCATGTCCTAGCCTTCTATGCCATAACCAAGAGTCATTTTCCATAGCTACTAAACATCTAACATGAGGATTGGGCAAGACATTTAATTCTAGAGTGTATACATTTTCTTGCTTATTTCCTATGAACATGATATCATTTGAAGGTGTACTTCTAATAATGCACTTTGATGCTTCAAAAATAATTATGTACCCATTATCACATAGTTGAGATATGCTAATCAAATTATGCTTTAAACCATCAACTAATAAAACATTTTTGATACATGGGTAAGGGAGTATACCTATGTCACCAATGCCAACAATCTTACCTTTGACATTGTCTCCAAATGTGACATGTCCACCATCTTTACTTGATAGGGTTGCGAACAAGTTGATGTCTCCCGTCATGTGCTTCGAGCAACCGCTATCTAAGATCCAAGTACTCTTACTTGGTTGATGATGCTTCTCCACCTACAAAAGGAGAAGACACTTTCTTAGGTACCCAAATTTTCTTGAGTCCTTGGGTGTGAGTCACTTTTGGAACCCATGTGAATCTTGCATGTAGGTTCCTTCTTAATGCACAATCTTTGGCCATATGGCCAAAAATACCACAAGAAAAACAATTACCATGAAATTTTCTTTGTGTGTGTGTGTGAGCATGAGAGTGTGATGATTTCTTTTCATTGACAACTTTTGGCATGACATTTTGAATAGTTGTCATTTTTTCATTGAGCATGCAAAGTTCTTTCTTTAATGTTAGCATGCTATCATTTAAATGCTCTACTGTATCACATAAATACTTGTTCTCTTTTTCTAATTTTTCATTATCTATTTCTAGGTCCTTGTTAGCCTTTTCTAGGGTGCACTTTTCTTCCTTAAAGTTTTCTACCTCTTTCCTAAGATTATTGCAGGAAAGTAATAATCTATCATTTTCAATTTCCAAGGACCTATTGTCCTTTTTGAGGTCCTTAAATTTTCTTCTAATTGCAATAAACTCATCATGCATTTGCTCAAATTCAATTTGTACTTCTTCTTGGGTAAATGAAATTTTACCAAAATTAAATCTTACCTCATCTTCCTTTGCCATCAAGCAAAGGTTGGCTTTTTCTCTCCTTGCCCCTTCTTCACTTGATGAGGCCTTGCTTTCGTCCCATGTAGCCATCATTGCCTTCTTATTCTTTTTGTACTTTTATCTATTGTGAGGGTTGAAGGTAGTGACCATCTTTAGAAGCGGGCAATCTTTCCTTAGGTGCCCCGACTTGTTGTAATTGTAGCACGTGTAGCCACTTCTTCCTTTTCTCATGCCTCCCTTCATGAAGCTCATGATCCTTCTTGCAAGCATCGCCATTTCTTCAAGGTCATCTGTCTCTTCCTCAGATGATGATGTCTCTTCGGCTCGATGGAATGCTTTCAAGGCAATGGTCTTGCCTTTTGGAGCCTCTTCTTCTTGATATTGCTTTATGTGGGTCTCATATGTCATGAGAGACCCAATGAGCTCGGTGATCTTCAATTGGCTCAAGTCCTTGGCTTTCATGATGACGGTCACTTTGGGCTCCCAAGATTTTGGAAGGGAGCGGAGGAGCTTTCTTACCTTCTTCTCTTCATTTATTTCCGTGCCAAGGTTAGCTAAATCATTCATAATATTTTGGAACCTAGCATGCATAGACTCGTGTGAAAGCATTTTAAACATCTCATAATCATGCATGAGTAAATTGATTTTAGATTCTTTTACTTGCGAAGTCCCTTCATGGGTGGTCTCTAGGACCTTCCATACTTCATAAGCGGACTTGCATGTAGAGATCCTATTAAATTCATTAATTGAAAGACCGCAATATAGAGCATTGATGGCCTTGACATTTGCATTAAAAAGTCTAACTTCCTCTTGGTCCCATTGGTCCATATCCTTATTGGGTTACTTATACTCTACCAAAATCATTCTCCATATATCCATGCCTAATGATTGAAGGAAGCCATTCATCCGGATCTTCTAATAGGCATAGTTGTTTCCATCAAAGAGTGATGGAGTATGGGTAGAGAACCCTTGAGCTAGTTGAATTTCACTAGACAAGATTGTTTGTAGGGAAGATGGTTAGATCTTAACCTACTACCTTTCTCTGATACCAATTGTTGGATGGACCTCGACACTAGAAGGGGGGTTGAATAGTATCAATCCTCTTTTTTAATTTCTTTTAACTTAATTTTGTCTTAGCTTAATAAAATTGTTCTTTAATGAATGATATTATTACAATTCAATCACAATAATGAAAACAAGTAAAGAGCAATGCAAACAAATCAATTTATAGTGGTTCGGCCAACCGCCTACTCTACTACCTTGGCTCATTACGAAAGATTTCTAAACACTACTTTATAGAATGTATGTTTCCCTTTGAATACACTTGATGACATCCTTCTCCCTCACTTGGAGAACACCTCAATCCTATTCACCTAGGCAAAACACACTTCTACAAAGTTTACCCTAAGTGTTTCCTAGCACACCTAGCAAGCTATCTTGACAAGAAAACAAGATTCAATAAATTACAAACTATAGGAAAGAGCTAATGAAGAAGAAATTTGACCCAAGCTTCTTTCCACAGCCTTCTCGTCTTCAACTTGCAACTGGAAGAAGACTTCAATGAATGCAGCAAGGTTGAAGAGAAGAAATTAGCGCCTAATGAAGTCGAAACTGGGAGCAGAGAGGCATGCGCAGGTGTAGCTCGTATGAAGGCTTTAAGGCTCACTTTTAATGCTCAAATAAGTTTTGCAAAAGTGTTTAATGAAGTTTCGTGAGGGGTATTTATAACCCCCTTAGTCGAACGACTGTTCAACAGATAAAAAATCGACCGTTGAAGCCATTCGGTCGCAAGGCCAATCGATCAGTCGGTCGACCGATGGATCGACCGCTGCAGCTGAGAGAGGTCGGTCGACCGACGGGTCGACCGCCAACATTTCTTCCGACATTCGATCGACCCGCTGGTCGACCGAATTGCTGCAGCGAATCATGCGATAGAGGCCATCTTTAGGTCGATCGACTGATTGGTCGACCGCTACCTTTCTGCCAAATATTTGCCTCTGTCGGTCGACCAACCGGTTGACCGACGCAGCCCAGCTATTTGCCCTTCGCCACATTTGGTCGACCGACTGGTCGACCGAATGACTTCTGCCAATTTCTTGCGATCTTCAATCGACCAGTCGGTCGACCGAATGGGCTGCATCGCCATTTTTTTGCCTTGATCGGTCGACCGATCCCAGGCTGAGGATGATTAATTCCTTGTATTTTTACATGTCAATTCTAAGGGTTTGGTTACCAAGTTTCAACTTGGATAACCTTACATTTTAGGCTTGGGATAAGCTATTGTAGGGACATATTACATTAAATCTTCTTGACTTAATCTGGAGTCTTTCTTCAATGATTTCTTCTTCCATTCTTTTGACGATCTTTTTCGTCGTCTCGTTTGAACGAATTAGGCATGCGTATCGCAACCTCAACCTGAATTCAAAACTATACACTTGGATTAAATACATGTTTGTTATCATCAAAATAAAGATCAATGCTTAAGAGAGACCCTTAAGCCAACAACAGTTAATGTTATCCATTAACATGATTACACTGCCAATTTTTTCACCTTTCGGTCGAGGCAATGGCAGTGCTATCGGTTAACATGATTACGCTACCAATTTTTTTCCACCTTCCAATCGAATACTTTTCTCCGCTCGTTCGAACTTCGTCTAACGTGAAACGCGAAGACTTGGTATGACTCTTATGATTTTTTTTGTATTTTTGTTATATATTTATATTTATTGTTTATATTATTATATCGACCTGTTGGAGCGGCGAGAAACCCGTTGAACATGAAGACTTGTTGGAGCAAAAACATGGTATATATATTTTTTAGTCATTTACTTTTATTTATTATTTTATATTTATTACCTATTGAACGCGAAACTTGTTGCAGCGAGAAATTTGATTTCTTATTTTATGTCTTTTAATCATTCTTTGTTCTATTTTTTTTTCAAAATACTCTTGAACTGAAAATTTGTTGGAGCGAAAAACCTGGTATCTTCTTTTTTTTTATTTTTTTATTTTTAAATCTTTCATTGATGTAGATAAGAATGTTCAATGTTATTTTGGTATTTTTAAACCTTGCACTGCTGACATTAAAAACTGGTGTTTCCGTACTTTTAAACTTTGCACTGCTGACATTAAGAACCACCAGAATTACTTATTTTGGCCTACATTTTCTGTAGCAAGAAGATGAAATTTGGAAATTGGAATCAAACCATATATTATTCTTTCTTATATAGTCACATAGAGGCCAATATCTATTTAAAAAGTTGGAAATACAAGGTTCCATAAAGTATAAGGATCTCAAGGATGCATCACTTAAATATCTAGATTGGCTAAAAACCATATAGAATTGCAGTAATGAAATAGTATGTCATGTCATACAAAAAAGTAATGAAATTTGATGTTGACTAATATAAAGTGAAAATGAAAAAAAAGAATGTTTGCTCTATCTTCATCAACCTGAAGATCTAGGCTATTTGGAATGGAGATAAAATAAGCTAGATAATTACTAATGTATCCTAATCAATTTCAATATAAAAGATTATCATATTCATTAACTCAATCGCGACAAGGGACCCTTCGTCGCCTTTCATGTTTCTTCAAGTGGCGGATGTGTTCTCGAGAATGATGGAGGCAACATGTATGGATGGGCTGATAAACGAAATTAAGATGTGAACTTGATAAGAAATCACAAATCTAGAATTTGTCGACGATTTTATTATTTTTACTAAAGGAAGTAGGGAGGATTTGATTAATCTGAAACTACTTTTGTTCGCCTTTGAGGTGACTTCGGGGCTGAAAGTAAATTATGGAAAGATGGTGATGACCTATGTATTGGATGATAATGAGAAGGCTGATGAGGCGGCAGGGGCTCTTGGGTGCGCTATGATCATTTTTTCCGATTAACTATTTGGGACTGCCTCTTTCAAATTCTCGAATTCAGAGAGAGGATTGAAAAGAGGTTATTCAAAAGATTGACAACATATTGGCTAATTGGAAGGGCCGACTTCTTCCAAGAGGGAGGTAGGTTACTCTTATTAATAGTGTTTTGAGTAGTATCCCCGGGTACTTCCTATCAATCTTCAGAGTTCCAAAATGAGTGATTTTGCAAATTGACCCTAGAAGAAGAATGTTCTTATGGAATAACAGTAGGGAGGAGTGGAGAGGTATGTCTCTGGTATGCTGGGAGGATGTGACTTCTCCAAAGAATAATGGGGGATTAGGATTGTTAACTTGGACGCACATAACCTCGCGAGACTCGGAAGTTGGTGGTGGGTGGTGGTCACTAGCAAAGATCTTTTGTGAGTGAGCATTGTTTGGCAGAAGTACTTCTCCATGAAGAGGTGGTGCAATTACCACGTGCTTGGAAGATAGTTGGGTGTGTGGCGAGGAATTCATCGGGTGAGATTGCCTTTTTCTCTTGGCTTCGAGACAATAGTTGGTAATGGGAGGAATGCGAGTTTTTGGAACGATCGTTGGTTGAATGGGAGGAAGTTATCTACGATGTTCCCTGATCTTTTCGAGGCTTGTAAGGGTCGTATTACATAGGTGGTTGATTCGATAGGGTCAAACGATACGGGGTGGCGAGTAGTTTGGGCAAGGCTGATGGACGATCGGGTCGGCTTGCTCTTGGACGAGCCAGAAGAGGTGACATTGACGAAAGAGGATGATAGAGGGAGCTAGCGATGGAGCAGTAATGGCTCCTTCTCCACGGCGTCTATGTATAGATTCCTTTCTAAGCGAGGGGTGGTCAATAAGAATCGCTCTAAGGTGTGAAAAGACAAAGGACCTCTAAATAAGAAGTTGCACATGTGGATCCTCCTATGAGGAAGGCTAAATACCAAGGATAGACTCATCAAGCATGGAGTCGATATCATTGATCCTCTTTGCATCTTCTGTCGGGCGGAAGATGAATTGTCGGAGCATCTTTTTGAGAGATGTACTACTACTAGGTTTGGATGACAGAATTTCCTGAAGGAATGCAACCTGTCTAGATTCTCGCTCGTTCTTCATTCATCGGGAGGATTTGTAACATGGGCCCTTGCAAGAAGATTGGCGGGTATGATTGGGTGTTGGTGCCTTTGGCAAACCAAGAATCAGGGGATTTTTGGTCATGGCCCTACTGTGATTGATGGAACAGTGAGGACTGTGATTTCCTTTTGGTCTCGTCTGGAAGGTGTGAACATCCTAAGTTGTGCTTTTGAGTGATCCCGAGAAGAAATTGTAGATATGGGAACTTGGTATGATATTATTGTTTTTTTGAATATTTTCCCACGGAATTCTTTAATCATGTACAAACTTTGTACTTTTTACAAAAATGAATAGAGTGGTGTGGTCTCGACCTCACTTTCATTCAAAAAGATATTTATTAACTCAAGCCCATAGGTCATTTCAAATGGCTTCTCATGTATCCTAATCAATTTCAATATAAAAAGATTATCATATCCATTAACTTAAGCCCTTAGGTCATTTTAAATGTGAGTAGCACAGTTGGTGGCAACATCTTGTATGTTGCCTAGAGATTTAGGATTTGAACCCTAGTATGATCACATATTATAATTTTTTATCTTTGTTATAAAAAAATGGCGAAGCCATTAGCTAGATAGTTAACACACAAGTATTTTGATAAATATTCATGTGAGGAAGATGCACGACAACAATCGTGTATGAAGAGTAATCTAGGATGAGCCAAGTAAGTTAAAATATATATATTTAGCTATACACTAAACTGTGGAAGCACAAAAATAGGCAGTACCACTTACAAGCGAAAGAAGCATTATGAATATTAGAAAACTGGTAATAATCGATGTGTAGAAAAAGAAAAAAAGAAAGAACAAATTGTATTGATCTCTTGAAAACATGAAGCAACAAATGAGAAAGAACAACAACTATGATTGAATACAGAATGCTATATAAGCAAAAGTAAATGAGCTCGAAATACTAGATGCAACAGAAAGAAAGTGGAATAGGTATTACACGTTTATTAGCTAACACGTGTAAACTAGGGATGTCAACGGGGCGGGTTCGGGGCGGATAGTGCCACACCCGCACCCGCACCCGTTTACTAAACCCGTCTCCCGTACCCACACCCGCACCCGCGATGGATATCCATCACCCGCACCCTCGCGGGTAATTGATACCCGCGGATATCCGCGGATACCCATTTAATATATGACAAGAATTTTTATTTTATTATAATAGTATACCACAAATGATTCCCATTTCACCACTATTAATAACTTGGTTGAGAAACATTAATCCATAAAATAAACTACGTAACAATTAAATTCTAAATCATAAAATTATCTTAAGAAATAGCAATAATCATTTATGCAACATTAAATTTAAAATCAAAATTAAATTTAAAATCAATGTACTTTCAATTAAAATTGGAAATTGATATCCCTAAAAATATATTATATTTAGATTTATTTTTAAATTTTCCATTAAATATTAATATATAAAATTATAAATTTAATTTTTCATATATATTGGCGGGTAGCGGGTATCCGCGGGTGTGGATAGTATAGTATCCATACCCGTACCCGTTTATTAAATGGGTAAAAATTTATACCCGTACCCGTACCCGTACCTGTGGGTATAATATGTTTACCATACCCGACCCGTGTCAGGTAAATATCCGCGGAGTACGGGTAATATTGCCATCCCTAGTGTAAACCGATCCCAGCTACTACAACAGAGCCACTACTATTATAACAGCATTAACACGTAAGAAAATGACAGTGTACTTAAAGCAATATCAATATGAATTAATACTTAACATACTCCCCCTTGATTCATATTGTCTGAACTCCTAATAAGTTTCTAAAATGTTCAAATTTGTCTACTGGCAATGCTTTTGTAAAGATATCAGCAATTTGATCTTTTGTGTGGCAGTGTCTAAGTTAAATCATTCCTTTCCCAATTTGCTCTTGGATGTAATGAAACTCTGTCTCAATATGTCTTGATCTAGAATGTTGAACTGGATTTTTCGAGATAGCAATTGCAGAAACATTGTCACACCAAATAATAATAGGTTTAGTTACCTCAACTCCAATTTCAGCTAAGATCCTTCTTAACCATACCACATGTGATGAAGCTGTAGAAGCAGCAATATACTCTGCTTCTGTTGTTGACAAGGCAGTGATAGGTTGTTTCTTTGAGCACCAGCACACTGCAGCTATCCCACAGGTAAAGAGATAGCCAGTAGTACTTTTTCTATCATCTATACTACATGCCTAATCAGAATCTACAAATCCAATTAGTTCATATCTGCAACCTTTTGTTGGCCTAAGGTTTTCTATCTTGGTCTTAATTTCGGTGTTGATGATAACAAACATGGAACTAATGATTTCATGGAGAGTTATTTTCAGGTTCAATATCGGTTAGCGCACGATGTCCCCGATCAGAAAAATCGAAGAAATCGGAGAAATCGGCAAAGACGCTCGTCGTCGCTCGGGATTCTTCAGGAAGTTAGAGTTTAGATTTAGGGTGTCTAGCATGTGTTGTAAACCTCTTTTATGATGCAAAGAATCCAAAAACCAAACCCCAAAACATGAAAACCTGGAAATCGCCTTAAAATTCACTAAGCCTAGGGAGCTCCTCGGAGGGCTATATAACCTAGACATTTACTTGACATAAAAAATGGCGGTAATTGTTCCTAGGGTAGAAATTAGATAACGAGGTATTTTTAAAGATTTTTTTAAAGCCTTTAGCCTACCCATTCTTGACTCGAAAGATTAGAAAATTTTCGTTTTCCGAAAATTTGTACTAGACCCCAAAATCTAGATTTTGATTCTTAAAGATTTTAATTTTTTAGATATTTTTATTGAATCCAAATGGGGGGTAATTCTTATATAATATTTATGTTTTAAAGTTATATAAGTAGACTTAGGTAGGGGCGGCAAAAATAGGCACGACACGTACGATAACACGGCACGAGCACGTCACGATAACTGCGGGCCGGGCCAAAAAATTCGGCCCGATAAGCTTATCGGGCCGGCCCGGCCCGTTTGGCCCGCTAAATATATATATATATATATATATATATATATATATATATATATAAATTAAGTCTAGATTAGGACTTGTTTAGTGCTTTAAAATTAAATGTGAAGTTAATCTATGGAGTTTTTCATGTGAAATGTCATATTTGATGCTTATTTAGTCTCTTAAATATTTTAAATTATTTTTTTTACAATTTTTTAAGAAATTTTTTAGTTAATAAGAGGGCTCGCGGGCCGTGCCGGGCGGCCCGCAAAATATTGCGGGCCAGGCCGGGCCGGGAATTTCCGACCCACTGAGTTAGCGGGCTGGCCCGTTTTGCCACCCCTAGACTTAGGGAAGACGGAACCAAAAATCGAGCAAACAAGCAGAAAAAACCAAGCAAAGAAATCTGCCCAGGTTCGATCGACCGAAGGAAAAGACATTTTGATCGACCGAACGATGCTAGAAATAGGCAAAAGCTGCTTCGATCGACCGAATTGCAGATAAAAAGAATCGCGACTCATTCGGTTGACCCGTCGGTCGATCGAACAGAGCGATTAAAGCACAGAAAGCCAGCGGTCGATCGATCGGTTGACCGACGATCGATCAGCAAGCGATTGAACGATGAAAACAGCTAGTTTTCCGCCCGTTGATGCACTGTTTCTCATGGGGGGTTATAAATACCCATCCCAATCCTTCCTCTAGCCAACTATTGATGCTTCTAAGCCTCAAAGAGCAACCCCTTGCATCTCTACAAGATTCTTGAGCCATCTTTGCAAAGAACCCTAGCTTTGAGCCTTAGAACCTTAAGATTGACTTTGAGCTTGCATTGATTCATCTTCAAGTCATCAAGAGGAGCTAGGACATTGTGTTTAAGAGCTAAGTTTACATTGTTTATTATTTGCTCTCATTATTATTGTATTTTGTTGTTTATTTCTTTGTATTTGAGCTTGTAAGAAGACCTAGTGTTAGGTCTTGTGAT
This sequence comes from Canna indica, assembly GCA_034359265.1. Classification (NCBI taxonomy): domain Eukaryota; kingdom Viridiplantae; phylum Streptophyta; class Magnoliopsida; order Zingiberales; family Cannaceae; genus Canna; species Canna indica. The sequence goes on from CP136890.1 coordinate 74,696,852, forward strand.
TGAGTGGTATCTTTGGTGTAGAAGGTGTAAAGCCACTTGTGTAAACGTAGTTTGCTAGGATTAGTTGAGTTGTCATTAAGGTTGAGGTGGGAGAGTGCTCTCGGTAGGAAGACAAGACACTTCCGGGTGTGGAAGTGCCTTCGGTTTGAGAGCGGAGACTTTTCGGTGTAAAGTCCTCATTGTAAGGAAACTAATTAATCTAGTTAAACTTGTTTGGAAATCCTAAGCGGGGTGCTTAGGTAGTGAAGTAGGCATTGGGGCCGAACCACTATAAATACTTGTGTTAGCATTGATAGTTTGTTTGTGTTTATTGCTTCATATTTATTGCTTCCGCTTGCTATAAATATCGTGCATAGCCTAACTAATCAAGAAATGATTAAAATCAAAATTAGGCGAAAGATTAATTAACACACTATTCACCCCCCCTCTAGTGAGACCATTTCACCCAATAATTGGTATCAAAGCGGGTCGTAGTTTGAGATTTCACCATCTCCTCTACATCATCTCTCGATCTTAAAATGACACTAGAATCGGTAGCGTCTTCACCTCCTAGGTTCGATGAATCGAACTTTGGTATTTGGAAGTCTAAAATGTACACCTACTTAAAGATTAGAGGTTTTGATGTTTATAACATGATTAAATTAGAATACATTGAACCTAAGGTTGACATGCATGATTGGAGTGAACATGATAAGAAAATGTTTCAATCTAATGGAGATGCTATGTATTTCATATTTTGTACCTTACCTAATAGCATCCTTGATAAAGTCATGCATTGTACATCGGCATTTGATTTATGGGCTACATTAAATATGTTATATGATTTTGCTAAAACCGAAGAGCTTAATACACTTGTTGAGGGTGGTGATGACAATGGTCTTCCCCCTAGTGCTAACCTTGATTTTGATGCTCTTAGTGCTTCTAGTGAAAGAAGCAAATCAAAAAGTCGAAAAAGAAAGGTTATATGCTACTTGTGTAAGGAAAAGGGGCACATTAAAAGAAATTGCCCTGCATCAAAGAAAAATGTCAAGAGGAAGATAAGTGCGTCAACTTCTACAACTGAATCACAAGAAGCATCCTCCTGTCATGATCAAGAAGTCATATATCAATTTTGCCTCATGGGTCTTCGGAATGAGGTAAAATCTTCTACTTCTAGTCATGATAGAAATCTTGATAGTGATAATGATGATAGTAGCTCAAATTTTATGATGAGCTATTAGAAGAATCTAAAAAGATGTATGCCTTGCTTATGAATAAGATCAAAGAAAATAGAAAACTTAAAAAGGAAAATTTAAGGCTTGATTCACAAGTGCATGAATCAGAGAAAGAAAAATTAAATACTAGTTTTGTTAATTCTTGCCATGACAATTTTAAGCTTGAAATTGAAGACTTAAAAAGTGAGAATATTGATTTGAAAAAGAAAATGAGGATTTGAACTAAAAAATGAAGCTTAGAAGTAATGATTTGAAAAGTAATTTCAAACTTGAGAATGAGAATTTGAAAAATGAGAATTGCATATTGAAATCTCAAGTGTGTGCTTTCCATAAATCTATTGATACCTTAAAAAATAAGGTTGTAGTTTTAAATAAAAGAGTAAATGAAATTAAATATGCTTATTCTTCTAGGAAATTTGAAAAGGAAAATATTTCTTTCAAGAATACTCATGCTAACCATAAGTCTCACATTTCAAGATGTTAGGCATTCCACATTATTTATGTTAAGAAAAATAAAAAATTTCATGGTCATTGCTTTTGTTGTGGTGTTTATAGGCATGCTATATATGATTGTGCATTTAAGATAAACCAAAGTGGTGTTAAGACACTTTGGGTAGCTAAGCCATCAAACCCCCAAGGACCCAAAACCATTTGGGTACCAAACGTCTCATGCTCTTTTGTAGGGGGAGCAACCACACAAGGGTAAAGAAAATTGAAGAATTGAAGTTGACCATGGACTTCAATGAAGAATTCATCTTTGGTTGCAACTTCAAGTCATTATGATGCCGTAGGTATGAAAATTGACATCTAGGTATGTTTAGTATCACCTCCTTGATATGTCTTGTCATTTTAAAGTTAGAGTTATGATACTAGTTAAATTTGAGTTGGTTTTGCCCGCTCACGATATGACTTGAAAAATAATTTTTGATTTTTTGATTTCCGGTCTTTTTGGAGACCTATGTGGCCTATAACAGGCTCATTCGACCTTGCGGTTCTAAATCGTAGACTCATTGTGGTTTCAACCAATATGAAGGGTTGGAGATCATGTTTTTATTTATATGTCACTTGTGATCTCTTTACATTCGTTTTGATATCACTCGATTTCATTTTGAAACGAATTTGAAACTATTTAGCAAAATAGACTTTGATATCGATAATTGATCTCTCTTTGCTACTTAGTTTGATAACTTGCTAGTAATTACATTTCCATTATCCTACTAATGAATATTGCTTGCAAGTTATGATGTTAATGGAAGACTATGCTATCTAAAAGAAAATGGAAAAGAAAATGAAAAGTTTGGGAAATTCCAAGAATGATGTATGAGTTCATTTTTGCAAAAATCTTAGTATAATAGTTGAATATTTATGTTTTAATGATGTCTCTATATACTCATGATTGATTTTGCATGATAAATATTGAATTTTCATGAGTAGAAAAAATCATGATAACTAGGCAATTTCATGATATTGATATTGAATGAAATTGGACTAGGTTGAAATTCCTTATTAGAGACCTCATTTTGAGTAAACACCCAATAAACATGTTTAAATACACACATGATATGATTCTAGGTGTTTAAACTTGAAAATTCATGTATAGATGAAAAATGTGATAACTAGATCACTTTAGAGGATTTAAGCTTGGAAAAGTTTTACCCAAGTGAACAAATCGACTTGGACATTTCATTTTAAGTCTAAACTTCATAAACATGTTTAGGAATTGGTATGACATGTTTCCATGCTCTTAGAATGAGAAATTCATATGAATATGGATAAATTGACATAGATGTCATTTCATGATAACATCTTTTGAACCAAGTTGACCCAAGTCAACAAATTGACTTAGAAGTCTCATTTTTAATCCATATTTGAGGAACATGTTTAGATTTACTCATGTTAGGTATCCATAGGTTTAAGTTTGAAAAACTATGAGTAAATGATAAGATTGAAACTTAACAAATTTCATGATAACTAGTTTAGTTTTGAATGAAACCATACTAGGTTGATATCTTAACTTAAGGACATAATTTTCATTCCAAACTTGACATACACTCTTTACATGATCATTATGTGATGTCATAAAAGTTTGAATGAAAATTGATTTTTTTTAAAAAAAATAACTAAAAATTATAGAAATACCATTGAAAATTTAACATTTTCAGTTATTTCTAGAAAAATATAGAAAAATCATTGTTAACTGATTCTTAAAGTTGCAATCAAACGACAACTTCTTGATTTCTGCATGTATCTAAATAGTAAACCAACTGAAAACATAAGATCAGATCTCAAGTTTGTTAAGTACATGAGACCACTAATAAGAGTTCGATATAGCTTACCATCTACAACAATCCCTTTTTCACTGACATCAATCTTGTAATCAGTAATCATTGGTGTATTCACTGGCTTACAATCCTGCATATCAAACTTCTTTAGCAAGTCTTTAACATATTTTGCTTGTGGAACACTTATTCCTGAATCAGTTTGACTAATTTCCAAGCCTAAGAAATAGTGCATAAGACCCAAATCAGTCATATCAAAAACACTAAACATGTCCTGCTTGAACTCAGTAATCTACTTCCACCTATGATAATGAGGTCATCCACATACAAACATGCAATGAACTTATTTTTCCTATCTTTCTTCAAGGTATAAAGTGTATGATCATTCGAACTTCTAATGAACTCACGATAAAGAAAATACTTATCAATTTTTTGATACCAAGCTCTAGGAGTTTGGCGCAAACCATACAATGCTTTTTTAAAATGATATACATTGTCTTCCTCACTTTCTTTAATAAAACTTTCAGGTTGTCTGACATAAACTTCTTCAAGAAGTTGCCATTTAGGAAAGCCAATTTAACATCAAGTTGGTAGATCTTCCAATCCTGGTGTGCTGCAAAGCTGATTATAATCCTTATTGTCTCAAGTCGTGCCACTGGTGCGAATGTTTCATGAAAGTCTACACCCTCAATCTGCATGTACCCTTTGGCCACCAATTGTGCTTTATACTTATGCAAGGAACCATCTGCATTGTATTTAGCTTTGAATACCCATTTCAGTCCAACTCCTTACCCTTTGGCAACTCAACGAGAGTCCAAGTCCCATGTTTATCTATTGATTCTAACTCTTCTTTCATTGCTTGTAACCAGTTTTTGTTTTTGGAAGCTTCAAAGAAATTCAAAGGTTCTCTAATGTGAGCAGCATTGCATACCTGCGTTTTCCGATAAATTTCTCTGAGACTACCATATTTCCTTGGTGAAGAGGAGCTGTCTGAATCATAACTGGCTTCTCCAATTACTAGTTCATCATATTCATAACTGGCATCTTCAATACTTCTTTCATTTTCTAGCTCTTCCTCAGTTGCTATCAAGTACTCAGATTTCTTCTCTGGTTCAGCTCCTTTTCCAGTCTCCCAAATGCAGTCCTGATTCTCATCAACAAGTACATCCCTGCTTACTACAATCTTCAAATTATTCAGATTAACCAATCTATAGGCTTTTGACTTAGTATTATAGCCAAGAAACATGTATTTCTCACGGTTATCATCTAATTTCTTTCTTACTTAAACTAGGTGTCAACACATAAACCAAGCTACCAAAAACTTTAAAATGTGAGATAGAAGGTTTTTTACCTTACAACTTCTCAAAAGGTGTTGTTTTCACTGCTGAAGAATAACTTCTGTTAAGAAAATAAACTGCAACTCTTGCTGCTTCAGCCCAAAATTTCTTTGGTACATTTTTTGCTTTTAACATGCACTTCATCATTTCAATAACAGTCCTATTTTTTCTCTCTGCCACCCCATTTTGTTGGGGTGAATAGGCTGCAGTTAATTGTCTAGAAATTCCATGAGTATTTCAGAAATCATTAAATTTCAAAGACAAAAACTCTCCACCGCGATCTGTTCTCAACATTTTAATTTTGGTATCAAACTCAGTCTCAACATGTACCATAAAATCTTTAAATGCCTCAAACGCATCTCCTTTCACTTTCAAAAACTTAATCCAAGCAAATCGACTATAGTCATCAATGAAGAGAATGGAATACCTCCAGCCTGTTATTGAGTTTTCCTGCATTGGTCCACATAAATCCGAGTGTATCAGCTGAAATGATTTTGTTGATCGACCTTCTGATTGCTTTGGAAAAGATACTAGATGCAGCTTTCTCATAGCACATCATTCACATGTGTTTAGAGCTTCTTTATCAATAGCAGGTATACCTTTCACTAAAGAATTTCTGCTCATGTGCACAACATAATTTGAGCACAGACGTCCAAATCTATGATGCCAAATTTTAGCATCATTCTTGACATCAGCCTTTAGAGCATGTCCTGCTTCCAGTGGATTAAAGCTGAATAAATTGTTAGTAGCCACAGGAACTCTTATAAGTTCATCATTCTTAGTTCGATCAACAAATACAGTACAAGTTTTGTTACGCTCCACCTAGGTTCATCCCTAAATAAGGAACACCGTCTAGGAGAAGCGCAACCAACGATCAATCCAACACAACCAAACCTTCAGAAATAACTTATAGTATAAAAGTTATTAGAATTCCAACGGATAAGTGTCACACCCCAACTGAGGGTAGTGTGATCGGCCAGGGCCTACATCCTACCCTGTAGCCTATTGTCCACACTGACATAAGGAAAACCAAATCGTATCGATAAAAGAAATCTCAACACACTTTATTAAAAGTTTTCAAAGTCACAATTTTATGTTTTCCAAAACAAGTAAGAACACCAACATCAAAATAACTAAACGTTTCAAGTAACAAGTTTTACAACTCTTTTAAATACAACTGTCAATGCAGAAACTAAAAGCAACTACTAGACACTGGTCTAAGACTCATGGACGCTGCTACGAGATATGGCACCGCCTCTCGCCCACTAACTGCACCATGTCGACATGCCAAAGTCACGGCTCATGCTTTGCAAAAATAAAGAATAAACTGTGAGTCCACTTGGGACTCAGTGAGTGGCTCTACCGAATCTCCACCTAAGCCTCAGTTATGCATGCATATCATATAAGGCAACAAAATGAATGTACAAGGAGGTAAACTTCTTCTAATGCGACTACCGACCCCAATGGGTCAATCTGTACAAACTGAACATGTGATAACCTTCCATCTCGGCCTATCAAGCCTTCGGCATCCGGCCCTTGGGCCTACTTATGGAATAAATATCTCGGCTACAGCCGTCCCTACCATATCAGGTAGTATCATACTAGCCATCGGCCACATCATCTCAAGATGTAAGAAAACAATCCTGGGCCGTCGACTAGGATGGTCCACTAGTCTTCGGACACAGTCTAGGGTAAGGATAGCTAGTCCCACCCAACTGGGGTCTGGCACCTAGCAGGCCCGCTGGCGTACCTCAAGACCCAACACTGGCCGAGCTGAGCATTGGTCATTTCCGACCTCCACGCTCCTCGGCGGACCATCTCAAGCACATCACACAATCAATATCCTAGGATTTCCATACATACACTTCGGGCCATTGCCCGTATCTGGCCCTAATCCGGGCTACAGGGTCAACAATTTATACTGCCTTTTCAAAATGTGTACACCAAAGAGTTCTAGGTTTCCAAATGTTTACAAGAAGTCTTAGAAGTGATATCATCTCCTAGCTAAGTTTCCATATAAGTACGATGAACGTATCGCAATGCCCTACATGTTATCTAACCTTCCACACTACCTTGGGTGAGGAATTCCTTGTATCGGCTTTGGAATTCTGTCCATGAACATTTTTGGACAGCATGTATAATCTAAAGAAAAATATTCAAATATTACAACATCTACTATATATAACTACAATATTCATGCATAACAACTTTACACTACCTTAGGAATTAAGCTCAATAAGAAACAATTATCTAGCATGGCAAGGTAGCAATGAATTCAAAAATGTAGGAAATACTAAGCATGGTAAACAATTGCAACATTAAAGATCTAATGCTAAGGATGGTCATAAAGCTAGCATTCCTACAATCTCATAATCAATCAATTTACTTGTTATAATTGGTGTTCTTCCTAAGTATCGTCATACCTCTATTGTTGAACCTTATAACCATGAAAGTTTTCATCTAAAGCTACCCTCTTTCCCCCTCCCTAGTCTTGGCCGAGACATGAGCAAGGAAAACCTTGCTCGGTCATGGCCCTTAAGGTAGAAAAGGGAAAGGGGACTCTAACTATGCCTCTAATTCTTCGATTCCGATATAACTTAATATCAAGTGGACTGTTTTACCCCTTTCTTTACCCTTGGCCGAACCCTCTTCATGAGGTGTAGGGTTCATTCGGCCACATCAAAGGTTTCTAGGGAAGACATGCTTCATAACACGTAAAATTGACGATTAAGACTACATCATTCATGAACATGAGATCATCCAAGGGCTTTCTTTCCATCAAGGGAATTGGGAAAAAATTTGGCACAACCTTTCCCCTTTTCCCATGACTCGGCAGCCCTAGTACTTAAGAAATCGGCGAAGAAACAAGATGATCCGACAAGAACTCGTACAAAACAGTGAATACACATAGATGAAACCAAGATCCGTCAGAAAGATCGCGAGAAAACTCATCCTATCACATCTAGGGGTTCGGCTACCCGCCTCCCCCCAAGCTTTCAAATTCTAACCACTCACCTTGATTGCGGAGAACGAAAGATCGGATGACGATGACTTTGAATCTTCTGGCGATGGCGCGAAATCCCGGATCGATCCAAGTCCCCCTTCTCCTTGCTCTTTTCCCTCTCTCCCTAGGCTGCCTTGTGCGACTCCAAGGATGAGTCGCACGGCACAAGGATGAGGGGTTTTTAATCTCTCATCTAGCCTTCCATATTGGCTCTTGACTTACTTGACTCATACTCAAGACTCGACTAAACCCGAACTCAACTTGGGTTCCGACTCGACCCACAACATAAGTCGATTTAAACTTGATTTAAGGTATGATTGCATAAAAGGAAAGTCAATCACCCAATAAAAATCCATGCATCATTAGTCGAGTTATACCTTTTCACTCGAGGCAATCCTGAGGCTCGACTCGACTATCCTCGGGTTCGGGGCGCTGCACCAAAAATAGATTTTTATATTAGGAAATTTTCCCGGGTCTTACAATAAGAAACGACATGAACAACCAACAAAGGAAGTATTTTCAGCAATAAGGTTCAACAACTACAATAAAACAGCTAGAATATAACTACTAAACAGCGGATGACGTCTCCTCATCTATGACTCTAGCTACCCAACTTCAACTACTGACATACCTGCAAATCTGAAGCAACAACAAACAACGTCAGTGGAAAACTGAGTAGGAGTATCAATATGTCAACAATAAGGACAACAATCATGATGCGATGATATTGCCAAATGCAATAATATACAACTCTGCAATAGAATGCAATATGTCAACAACAAGACACATTTTCACCTATCAACTAATGCAACTCATACCAATCAAGAGCGTAGTGGACAAATGGGTTTCCCCCGCACTCTCACACCTCCGAGAGTGGCACCTCAAGCCCGCTCTAGCAGGAGATGCGACTATCCAAAAGGGTAATCCACCAACGTCTAACACCTCGACGCCGCACACGCACCCGTGTGGTAAATAGGTGATCACCAGTGTCACTTTTCCGTACACCTCGGGCAATAAATCAACAGTGTCCAGGGCCTTCGCCCAATAAAAGATCAACAATGCATCATGACAATTGATCTACGATGCTAACAATAATAAATGCTACAACAAGCTATCAACTGAAGATGCAATCAAAATAATTCATGCTAGCAAATACAACTTATGACAACGCTGATACTACAACGTGCATCATGCGCATCATGCCTAGCATAATATCATGCTCAAATAACCATCAATACATAACAATTAAATCAGACTCATGCAATTATCAACATGACATGTTCAACAAAATAATGCAACATGAGATTAACGGATTTCAGAAGCAAATAGAGGCAAGGGGTAAAACCGACATTTTACTCATTCAATATTCATCGATTACAATAGGAGTCAACTTATACTCAACACAACTATCTATACACTAAATCACCACCTAACATAAAATACGTACAACTATTCTACATTATTTAATTATTTATCAAATTGAAATAATAACTATTAACTACCAAATAATACTGAAATATAGAAACGACCTACCAGACAATCTCCGATCAGAAATCTGATACTACCATCGCATTCAGAACACGAAAATCTACAACTTTGGTATTCACTCTGACTCGATCCGACGACTCTATGATTAACTTCAAAAATACCCCAAATTACACTCATTTAATGTGATACAACTCTCTTTTTATTTAACCTATTTATTAAATCAAATAAAAGCCATCTCTCTCACTTGTCTCCTACCCCCAATGCCGCCCTCCCCTGCTCCGCTCGGATCCACATCGGCCGGCCCTCCCGGCCGCCGACGATCACCCCGCCGATCTCTCTGGCACCGGCTCCAAGCAGGGCGACTGCGGCGGCCTCCCTACAGTGGCAGCAGCTGCTGCCCCATGGCGCGGGCAACAATCGACTGCCGGATCCACTGTCGCGGCGACGACGTGGTTGCAGCGACTGCCACCCCTTTGCCCCAAGCACGAATCTATCTCCTTCAATTTCTCAATCCTACCGTGTCCTATCCTGCTATGCCGCCGATGAACAAGAATGGAAGACAATAGTAACAAGGAAACAACAGAGACAAAGGGAGAGATAAAAGACTCCTACTTCAATACTCCTCCAAACTCCAGTTTTCACCGGAGTCTTCTCACTGCTGCCGCCACACGTCTCGCTCCTCCGCTGCTGCTACAGTAATCGAGAGAGAGGGATTAAAGATTAGATTAGGGCTTAATAAACTCCATTAGGAACTTTGCAAAAAGGTCCCTCCAAAATATATATTTACAATAAGGTCCCTATAATTTTCTAGGTCATAACAAGTTTGATCCTCAAAGATCAAAGAGAAACCTTCCTTCGTTAGCTGGCCTACACTCAACAGACTTGAATCTAACCCCGGTACATATAGATTATAGAACATTTTAAATCATCTTATTATTGTGACCGTTTACTTTGATATGACCTTTAATTTCCTTGAGTTCTTTTAACTGGTCCATCACCAAACTTCACTTCTGCCGAATGAGATCTATTTAGTTTAGCAAACAGATTCAATTTGGTAGTCATGTGGTTACTACAACCACTATCAATATACCATGGACCAAATTGAACCCCTATATCGGCCATAAGTATGACTTCTTCTTCCTTGTTTTCAGTTTGTTCAGCCAAATTTGCATTAAATTGTTTCATATGCCGTGATTTCACTCTACAAAAATGTTAAATACGACTAAATTTCTTACAATAATAGTACTGGAATTTCTTATTGTAAGGTTTCTTAGTATTCTAAAAAGATCCAGATACTTGACTAGCTGTTTTAGGATCCTCTTCCTTTCTCAGATTGCTTGCTTCTCCAACATTTTCTTTCCCCTTTGACCAACCACTAGACTGCTTCTCATGCCAATTTCTTCTCAGATCATGTGAGCTGGTACGCAAGGCTCTTTCCTCCTTTCTTTCTTCATGACGTTTGAGTCGATCTTCATGAGAAACAAGTGATACCAGCAGTTCGTCGGTGGTCATTTCTTCTATATCTTGACCCTCCTCAATCGTCGTGACAATGTGATCATACTTTTCAGGAAGACTCCTCATGATCTTCGCTACAACCCTGTATGCAGGAACATCTTCCCCAAATCTCCTTAATTGGTTAGTCAAATCCAACATATCCGAGAAACAAGAACTTAAAATCTCATCATCCTTCATAAAAGCCCCTTCGAATCTACGTCTTAATGTTTGCAATTTCACTTTGACGTACCTTAGTGTTGCCTTGACATGTACTATGTGGGATTTCCCAGGCTACCTTGGCTGTTCTAGCAAACGAGATCCTCTTGAATACTTTGGCATCGACTACTTGTTGGATGAAGCTCAATGCCTTTGCATCTTTCTTCCTCGTCTCACGCAGAATAGTTGCTGACATTCTATCTTCTTTTTTCACGTGCACCTTCAAAATCAAGTTTGGTTGACATGATAATTTTATAATTTTTTAGAATTTTTTTTTCTCTTCTTTTTTCCGCCCTCACTCTATTTCTATCATTTTTTTACTCTTTTCGTTGTCATGTCACGTGTCTTTCTCTCTCCCGAATACCTCTTCTTCGAGCTCGAAAGTAAGTAAGCTTGACTCGTTTATATTCTCAGATAAGTTTGTTTAATGTTTACTAATAATGTTCAAGTACTCATTAATAATTGATTTCTGAGATATTTATAGTTAATTAATTTTAATTCTTTTATATGAACTTAGAGCATGTTTGCTTCATATGATTAAGGGGATAGGATAATGGATGGATTAATATCCCTTGTTTGTTTTATGCATGGATTGGAAGAAAATGAGAATAAAAGAATATAAGATTGATATTATATCCGATGTAGACTAGATTTAAACTGAGATATTTATAGTTAATTAATTTTAATTCTTTTATATGAACTTAGAGCATGTTTACTTCATATGATTAAGTGGATAGGATAATGGATGGATTAATATCCCTTGTTTGTTTTATGCATGGATGGGAAGAAAATGAGAATAAAAGAATATAAAATTGATATTATATCCGATGTAGACCGGATTTGAAAAATTCTTATTCAATCCCCCTCAATTTATTATCCAATCCAATCCTATCCTATCCTATCCTATCCTATCCTATCCAATGAAGCAAACATATATATCATAAGATTGGATTGGATAATAAATAAGAGATTGGATATGAATATATTAATTTTTTAAATTCGGTCTACATCCGATATAATATTAATTTTATACTCTTCTATTCTCGTTTGCTTCTAATCCATGCACTAAATAAATAATGATATGAAGAAGATGAGGGAGGGAATTGCTCATTGGATACTAATGCATGAGCACCCATTTTCTATTGTTGAGGAGGAAGGCTTTAATATGATGCAAAAGCGGGGAATGATTGAGTGGGAGAAGGTGTCACGCACGATCATAAAAAAAGATTGTGTGCAAATGTACGAGGCCGAAAAGAAAAAGTTGAAGGAACAATTGAAGGATGTCAATAAGATTAGCTTGACAATAGATTTGTGGAGGTTAACTAACCAGAAGATCGGATATATGGTTCTCACCGAACACTTTGTGGATGCAAATTGGAGATTGCAGAAGCGTGTCCTCAATTTTGTTCACATACCTCCGCCTCATCGTGGGGTAGAAATTGCATATACCATCTACAAGTGCTTGAAGGAATGGGGAATTGAGAACAAAGTCTACACACTTTCAGTGGATAATGCATCAAACAATGATTCTGCGATCAGAATTTTGAAGGACACTTTTTTTAGAAGTACAAAGTTATTATGTGGAGGAAAATTATTTCATGTTCGGTGTTGCGCACATATATTGAATCTCATGGTTCAAGATGGCCTTTCAGAGATCAAGCACATAATTGAGGACATTCACGATAGTGTTAGTTATGTTAATCAAAGTGAGACTATGCTTCAAACTTTCTCAGAGATTGTGCATCAACTCCAATTACCTAATTAATAGGAGACTCATTTTGGAATGCAAAACACGTTGGAACTCAACATAGAGATGTTGGCTACTGCAATTAAGTTCAAGGAAGCATTTCCGAGATTTAGAGATCGTGAGCCTAACTATGATTCTTGTCCAATTGAAAAAGATTGGGAGAAAGTTGAGAAAGTAGCTGCAGTTCTGGAAGTCTTTACTAAGGTAACTAACATCATTTCTGGCAGTAATTATCCAACTTCTAACTTATTTCTTAATGAAGTGCGCCAAGTGAAGGTATTGTTGGATAAGAAGTCACAAGAAGAAGATGATTTTATTCGTGTAATGACAAGAAGGATGAAGGAAAAGTTTGAGAAATATTGGGGCGAGTGTAACTTGTTGATGGCGATAGCTTCGGTTTTGGATCCAAGGGGCAAGATGAGAATTATTCATTTTTCTTTCACTCAGATGTATTCTAAACAAGCTGCCCGTGAAAACATAACAAAGGTTCGAGAGGCTTTATTTGAACTTTATGGAGAATATGAGGTGTAGTATTATAGTGAGCAAGAAGGAAATGAAACTTCATCATTTTGTTCTGATATTGGTAATTCAATTGGTCAAACTTCCAAAACAACGGGTTGGGATGAGTATACAAGATATGTTAAATCAGTGGAGACATGTCCAACTCAAAGATCAAATCTTGATAGATATCTTGAAGATGGCTGCCATATTCATGAAGGAGGTACACTTTCTTTTGATACTTTAAATTGGTGGAAGGGGGAGAGTGGAAAATATCGCATTTTATCTAGAATGGCCCGTGACATCCTTGCCATTCCGATCACTACTGTGGCTTTAGAAGCCACTTTTAGTTCTGTCACTAGGGTCATTGATCCTTATCGTTCCTCATTGTCTCCGGAAACAATGCAAGTGTTGTTGTGTGGTGGTGATTGGTGACGCCATCTTCATGGAGTGAAGAAGAAGACCAATGTTAGTAATGTTTTTCTCTTTAATTTTCTTATCACGGTATGTGTTATAGTTACTTAGCTAATGTAATGTATTTTTGTACTTTTGGTTTGTTAGGCGGAGAAGAAATCTATAGAAATTATTCTTCTGTGATCTAAGTGGTGGAGTGTCGTGCTTGTCTCGTGCAGTCGTGCATAGTAACTTAGTATTATACTGCTATTGCATACAATTCCTTTCCTTATATGTTTCTCTTTTTAAAAGAATTTCATTCTTGATATTAAAGTGCTATTGCATTCTTGCAGGTGATGGATTTGGACTGTTATGGACAGTTATGGAGTATGAACTATTATGGACTTGTGTATTTTTGAATCGTGTAACTGTTATGGAGTATCTACAAATGTTTACATTAGTGATTGATGGTTGATTGGTTGTTTATGTTGAGTGTCTGTTATGGATTTACTAGTTGTTTAGTTGAGTATAAGTATTTGAAGTTTTGAACCTCTTTCCATGTTGATTTACTAGTTTTTTTTTGTGGTTGTTTTTACTTTTATACGCTATTATGTTGAGTTACTTGAGTATCTGTTATGTTGAGTACTGGTGGTGGATTTTACTTTTTGGTGGATGTTTATATTGAGTAATGTTTAGTTGTTTATGTTTTCAAATGTCTATTTTTTAACGCTGCTCTTGTTCAATTTTAATCATTGTATGATGAGAATCTTGGAGAAGCTATAGGCCAGATATTTATAATATGTGGCAGGAACACAAAACTTGCCAATAGATTGTATATAAGGATTTGAGGTTTTGAGCTTTTAAGGATTTCAGTTGTAGTTGACATTTAAGTGTTATATGTTTTCTAATGTCTATTTTTTTAATGCTACTCTTGTTCAATTTTAATCTTGTATGATGAGAATCTTGGAGAAGCTAATTATAGTTGACATTTTGTTATACAATATTCCTTTGGCTACAGCCAACACTGCAGAATAAAACAAAAAGTGTAGATAACTACTTAATCGAGCTTAGTCGAGCTCGATCGAGCTCGATCATTCACGAGTTTAGTCGAGCTTGATCTCGAGTCGAGTTCGATCGAGCTCACGAACGAGCTCGGCTCGGCTCGACTCGGGAAAAAAATCGAGCCACACAAGCCGAGCTCGAGTGACTTGAATGTAGCTCGAGCCGAGCTTGAGCTCATTATTTTTCAGACGAGCCGAGCTCGAGCAGTGACAAGCTCGGCTCAGTTCGGCTCGATTACATTCCTAGTAAGGAACAAAGAGGAAGAAATCTGGGGAAGCAATGGTTTTTTTTATAGGGACAAGTAAGTAATTTGCCTACTCGTCATGAGCGCTCATTTTCTAGTATCATGATTTTTCATTGTACAAAAAAATGCATCAATTATCCAGTACCCTAGTCAATTTTTGTCTTGTCCCTTGGTGCATTTTGCGTACCAAACACGGGCAAGCTGAGTTGTTCCAACTATAAATATGGTTTTGCAGTTCGTTTATTATTTATTTTAGGACTATATTTAATAACTCGGTATTGATTTTATTATTTATTATCCCATGCAACTACAATTATGCTTCTACAATTCGTTGACTTTGACTTTGTGTTGGTTTCTGCTGTGATAACCCTTTGAAGTGAATAGTTGATATTGCTCATTCTTAAAAAAAAAGGAAACGCCAACTCATCAAGATGTTTTTCACTTCATTTTCATTACTAAGATGTATCACGTCAAGAACGATTGCTCAAATCGAATCATGTCAAGATTTTAGGGTTATTAGACGAAAATAATTTTATTTTTTATGATTTTCTTAATTTTGATTAATTTTTTGATTGATTTTAATTGTATATAAAAATTTTAATATTAATTCTAATAATGGCTCCTCGTCTATGAACCATGAGTATAATCATTATTTCGCTGATGTGATGATCCAAAAATAATTAAAAAAATAATCCAAAAATAATTTAAAAAACTCCATTACTTTTTAATATCCATGTAGATTCCACCTCTCTCTCGAGCTCATCTATCGCGATTCTCCGTCGCCATTGTACGACCCTTCAGCCACCCACTTCGAGTGCGTGACAGCAGCTGCCCACCGTTTCCTCCCACCAAGCCTATCGTATCAGTGCCTCCCGCGGTTCGCTTGCCATCGGCGACGATAACACCATCGTGACCAAACTCTCCTCCAACCCGGTCCGGCGAGAATCTCATGGAGCTCCAGCTCGACACGACACTCCATCGTTCAAGCCAACAGTGACCTCATTTGGACCAATTGCAAGCCCTGCACCCGCTGCTACCAACAGGTACCACCTCTCTTCAATCCCATCCAGTCCTCCACCTACAAGAAGCTCCTGTGCCGCACTCCGCTCGCAGAGCTGCAGATAGGGATCGATCCACCTGCCAGTACCACTACGCCTACAAAGATCGATCCAACGTCGATGGAGTCCTCTCTGCCGATACCTTCGACACAAAAGCCGACGACAAGGTCATCGTAAAGAACGTTGCATTCGACTGCAACTCCCAGAGCAGTGGGACCTTCAGCAACAGAACAAATTGAGAGGAGGAACAAATTAAGAGCTCTGTCCTCTTCCTCTAATACCTATTCGGCTATTCATTCTACTAATTTAGTTTTGTTATTATTGCGCTTCTCTCCACCTCCTCTCTGCATACGTTCCTCTAAAACGATGTCACCTGCTCTCTCTATCACAAACAACTGAAGAAGGGAGGAAGAAAGTGAAGAAGAAAGAAAAGAAAATAAAGGGGAAAGAGAATAAAGATAACATAGTAGAAAGACCTTCACGAATCATTATGATGCAGCGGCGACACAGGGGCCATCGGGCAAGCGTCTTAAATATAATTATATTATTGTTTAATTTGTATAATTATATAAATATTAGATTAGTTAACGCATGGGCCAAAATGGGTATATAATGACTCGTTTAATTTGTATAGAGTAAATTTTATTGTTTATTATTCCAAAATGGGTATATAAGATTGTTTCATAATCCAATATTCATACAAATTAAACGAGTGTGTTGAATATTTACTCGAATGAGTCATAATGGTTTCTTTCATAAAATTTATTCAACAATTTCTCAGAATCATAATATCTTTAATGTAAATTTCTTAATATGAAATATAGTTGCTTAAATTTTCAAATACAAACCTAAAATCTAAAAAAGCATAATAACTCAAAAAAATTAATTTTAATTTATGAAATATATTTTTTGTAATATAAAAAAAGTTGCTAGAGTCAAAAAAAAAAAAAATTTAAATCAAATATTTCACCATTTTTAATTAAAATTTTATTTTATAAACTTTAGATAAAAGTCTCTAACCACGTTAGAGTTAAAATCTTTTGCAAAGTTTTGCCCGAAGTGACACTAAATTTAAATTAAAAATAATAGAATATATTGTTCAAATTTTTTTAGACCATAGCGGCTCTTTTACATCGTAAAAAATATATTTTGAAAATCTCTAATGCGCCTATCTTTTATAATACTAAATTTAAATTGAAAACAATGAAATATTAAATTAAAAACAATAAAATATTTTGGTCCAAAATATCTGTTAGACCCTAACACCTCTTTTATATCATATAATATATATTTCATGATTTTTTTTTTGGCATTACGAAGCTATGCTAGAATTGGAAAAAAAAAAGGTCTCCAATGTGCTAAAGACTTTTGCATGGTCTACAACATATTCATAACTCTAAAAAAATTATTTTAACCCATGAAATGTACTTCATACGATATAAAAGATATTTTAGGATCTAAAAGAATATTGTGGACTAAAATATTTTAATTTTTTAATTTAAATTTAATGTTATAAAATTCGAGCAAAAATCACTAACACATTAGAGATTTTTGTCTAAAATCTAGAATAATTTCATAACTAAAAATATTAACTTTAGTTCAAGAAATATATTTTTTATGAGGTAAAAGATGTGTTAGGGTCTAAAAAAAATATTTTGGATCAAACAATTTATTACTATTAAATATTAATTTAAATTTAGTGTTATATAGACTTTTATGTTACGTTTACTATCCAAAACTCTAAAAGAAATTAAAATTAATTCATAAAATATTTTTTTCATGATGTAAAGAGACGTGCTATGGTATATAAATTTTTTATTTTAGACTAGAATATTTTACTATTTTTAATTTAAGTTTAGTGTTATACGATCTTAGGCAAAATTAACTCTCCATACCTCATAAAATTTTGCCCAAAATTTATAAAATTAAATTAAAATTAAAAATAATAAAATATTTTGGTTCAAATTTTTTTTAGACTTTAGCATAATCTTTTTATATCAAAAAAAAATATTTCATTAATTAAAGATTATTTAGATGTACGAAGCTTTTGGAGTAGAAAATGAAAGTATATGTGTTTCTCAGGAACTTCTCTCAAGGGTAGTTGAATGAGGAGTTGCAACTGCTATTGTAATTGCTTGTAGGAAGCAAACTAAGAATCAAAATAAAAAATCACAAGGAAGTACGCAAACACAAGAGATTTGTTTACGCAATTTAGTGACAAAACCAATCACCTAATCTGCGGGGCACTCACCGGACAGATGCACAATCCACTCTCTATAAGTACAAAATAAGTCATCTGAATTTCACACCCGAAATCCGACTACAGTGCTACAGTGAATTGGAAATAACAAAAACCTATTTGCTATTATAAGTAAATACCAACTTGCCTTTCTATAACATCTCAACCATAGAGTTTTGTCATCCACACAGCCTTTTGTTGTAGTGAGCTCTCCATCCGAAATCAATCTTTTCCTGAAGATAAGAAATGTCTGCACTCAACAGTCTGCACACAGCAGTCTCAACTCCTCAAATAACTAGTAACACAATTTAAGCACATAGGAGTTGATAGAAGTGGATCCATAGAAGTAGATCAATATGCGCGGATCCGTAGTGGAGTAGATAGGAGTGGATCTATCAAAGATGATCAATCTTCTCAAATATTCGCTCACACATTTTATAAGCAAAGTAGGCAACCCAAAAGACATAGTCATTACTACTTAAGAAAACTCCTAACTCCATAACTCCATTAATAACCATTCACTCCACCAATGAATGATCAAAGTATTACTACTCAAGGAAACTCCTAACTCCATAACTCCATAACTTCATTAATCTTCATATAAGATCATTCACTACACCAGTGAATGACCAAAGCTACAACTCTCCATGATGACCATAACTCTACCAAAGTGAACGATCAAGGGCATAAATTAGAGGCTCCATGATGACCAAAACTCCATTAAGCATCATACAAGACCGAATCCAAAAGTCACCATAAATAAACAATCAAGATTAACTCCACCACTATATATATATATTATCAATAATCTCAGGAGCATTCAAGCAAAATCACAGCAGGATAAACATCGCAATAGTATAGATTTCACTACAGCAAGAGCAGTTGAGACTGGCCAACGAGCAGTTAAGACTGTGTTGACATAGGTGACTTGTAGATCCATAACTTCTCTTTCCTCATAAATAGAGAAAGCCAACCAACTTCCATAAATACCACTTAACAAAAGATCTTAACTTCAACAGTTTCAAACTCAAAAGATATTCATAACTCATCATAATACTTCGGCCATAAAAGCTTTCAAGAAAAATTGCCGCCATAAGAGTTTTAAGAAAAAACTGACAACCCATTAATGAAGACCATTTCATTTCTTCCATAATTATTTTTGGTCATAAAAGCTTCAAGATAACCCACAGCCCATCAATGAATACTACATTTCTTCCATAAATGAATAGGCAATAAAAATATAATTTAAAAATATCTGAGATATAAAATAGAATCATCATTAATACTGGAAATCAAAAGTCATTATATCTGCAACATCCTTATCCAGAAAACCATAGACTGCAGGAGTAGTTAAAACTGTCCTCACGCAGTTGTAACTGCCTTCAACATAAGCAGAACTCCTCATAGTTGTGATTGTCCATTTAATAGAGAATAACCTGAAATACTTTTGCTTAAGCAACCACAGAGCAAGTAACAGTTAGAATGTAACCTATAAATATAAATTGAGAACTTCAGTATAAAACTCCACAACAGTTGCAATTGACATACAACTGAGAACTGACCAATAATTCTTTTGCCAAATAAAGCCAACACATCATAAGTCAAACACCAACAATCTTCCCCTTCGGCTTATTTGGCAAAACACAAGATGTCAAGAGAATATCCATAGTATATCACAAGCAATCAAGAGAATATCCAGAGTATAACACAAACTGTCAAGAGAGTATTCAGAGTAGAGATGGCAATGGGCCGGGCCTACCCATGGGCGGCACGAGCCCGACTCGACTGTGCTCAAGGGGCGGACTGGGCTCGTCCCTTGGGCATGTGGGCCGTGCCGAGCCCGGCACGGCACAGGCTAGGCTTGGTGCCACCCAGGCCTAGCCTGGTCCGCATCTAGGCTCGACCTGGTTTTTTATGCTTGGCTTGAGCATAATATATTATACTTACTAAAATTATATTGAAATAGATAATAAGTATTGGTGTGGTGGTTAATTCTTTAAAAAAATAGTGAAGTCGACGATTTGAGTCTCACCATCGACCTTTATATTTCATATTTTTAAAAATTCCCCGACCCGAGCCCGAAGGGCGGGCTCAGGCCCGGGCTGGGCCGCCCCTTTGAGCAGTCGAGCCGTGCTAGGCACGACCCATTGCCACATCTAATTCAGAGTATATCTTAGTCACAACATTTGTAACCAAAGAGTTAATAGAGATCACACACAGTATCATAAGTTTCAAGAAATTATGAATATTTTTGCCAAATATAGCCAACACATATAAGCCAAACATCGAGTTAAAATAGATATTAAGTTTCAGATTTGAAATTTTAAGAAAAACGGAGGGTATATAATAGGTACAATGTTTTGTATCTGAATACACCCTGAACTATACACTGTTTCTCATTTGTGATCAATTTTAAAATATTACCAAATTATATCCCGAATTTTGATATTTGTTTCAATTACATCCTCCCGTTAATTCTCTGCCAATAGCCCCGTTAAGACGATGATATGACTTTCTGACGTGAATTAAAATAATATTTTTTATTTAAAAATAAATAAAAAAATCATTTTAATTTATATTAAATAAGTATAAAATTTTATATTTTACATTAAAAAATAACTCTGAGTCATGTCCAGAGTGAACATGGAGTGATTTTTTAATATAAAATAAAAACATTATTTTATATTAGTTAATATAAATTGACATGATTTTATTTTTATTTTTAAATAAAAAAATATTATTTTAATCCACGCCAGGACGCCACGATATTACCTTAACGGTGTTGCTAACGGAGAGTTGACGAAAGGATATAATTGAGAAAAATTTTAAAATTCGGAATACAATTTAGTAATAATTTAGAATTGACTATATATAAAAAAAATATAGTTCATGATATATTTACTTTATTTAGGTAATTGCCCTTGAGAATATTTTGATTCCAATAAATTTATCAAATTAATATTCATGACATGAGCCAGGTATATAATAGGCGGAGGCGGGTTCGGGTTTGATGGTCTCGATGCCGAACCCGCCTTGCCCCCATTCCAAGTTTAGGTTAATCGAGGTCTCTCCACTTTGTCAATTAATTATTAAATTATTAAATAAAGGTTTATTGTTGTTAATGAATTGCACCTCTGCTTCGTGTTTTTTTATTTCCGTTTGTGCGTGGAGAACGAGACCTCGAGACGGGTGCAGCGATTCCAGGAACGAAGAAGACTATTACTATATTACCTCACCTCAAGGAGACCCTCTGTTCCATCTACCTCCTGTCCCTCCCCCTTTGTGATGGTCACCTTCTCTTTAGCAGCCAATGGCGCAGCACTACTACCTTCTGCTACTGCTGCCGCTCCTCTTGTTCTTCTCTTGGGGCCAAACAGTGCGCTCCTCCGACCCTCTTCTTTCGCCCAAAGGCGTCAACTACGAAGGTGACATAATATACTCTTTTCACCGCATTGTTACTTCCCCAGCTGTCTCTTATGCGATGTATATACTGTGGAAATCAGTGGCGGCTCTAATGTCAGTGAAGAGTAGGATGAAGGATGAGGCCGGGGTGATGAACGGGTGGGACATCAACTCGGTGGACCCCTGCACTTGGTTCATGGTCGGCTGCTCCTCCGACGGATTCGTCATTTCCCTGTGCGCATTACGATTCCCCTATTCGTGTTATTTCTCTTTTCAAATTTTCTTTCTTGATTCATTTGTGTCAGAGCAGGGAAATGGCGAGCAATCGCTTGTCTGGAACTCTGTCGCCAAGCATTGGCAACCTAAGTCACTTGCAGACCTTGTGAGTACTACAAATCCTTTAGATCAGTTGAAAATTGAAAAGCTAAGAATTTGGGTTAGGAATAAATAATTATCTTGTATAGGAAACCCTTGACAAATAAAGGATAATTTTACCCTTAACACACTTTACATGAGTTGAAAGTATTGGGATAGTACTAAATTAGATCTGTCTGTAACTCTTGAGAAGAGAGAAAGAATGATGAAAATTTGTAAGTATAGCAGATCTATGAGTCAAGTGATTATCTACACTTCCTATGCTTTCATTGTATCATGTAACCAAGTACTTGTTGCCTTTGATTCCAGGCTATTGCAAAATAACAAAATATCAGGTCTTGTTCCTCCAGAATTAGGGAAGTTATCACAGCTAAAGACCCTTGACATTTCTGGTAATCAGTTTAATGGGGAAATTCCAGGCTCTCTTGGGCTTTTATCTCAATTAGTTTACTTGTAAGTAAAATTTTGGATAGTTAAAGTACTTTGCTTTATCACTTGATGTTTTTGATGTTGTTATCCTACTCTTCTCCCCTTTAGGCGTCTTAATAGGAACAATTTGTCCGGCCAGATCCCTGACGGTGTTGCTAATCTTTCAGGTCTTTTGTTCTTGTATGTACCCTGGAACTACTTACATTTCTCATATTTATTTTTACAAAATAAAAACTTGCAATGCTTTTTTTAAATTTTTTTTACAGAGATGTATCATTCAACAATCTAAGTGGTCCAACTCCAAAGATTCTTGCGAAAGACTACAGGTGAGAAAAATGATTACGGTAGATGCATAATTCCTTGTCTTCCTTGGGTCTGAAATGGCTCTTGAAACTTGAGACTGGTTGAAGTTTTGATCGTTTCATTATCCTAATTTTGATAATAGCTTTCCCAAGTAAATGTAGTATTATCTTGAACTTGTCTTATGTTTATTTTGTTATTTTTGTCTCCACTATTTAAGTATGTTGTATGTTCATCTAAACTGATTGCAAAGCAAATTAAAATTAGGATAGATGAATGGAGGCATTGAGTATTAATCTTGATAATGGCATAGTTCTTTACAAAATTATATGTAGTGTAATCTTTATGTTTCCAAGTTATTATGGATTTCAACCTTGAGGCTTGAGTAATAGTCAACTTTGGGACCATAATTTCTCCTATCCACCTAGGTCTATGAGTTTCTATGTATAATGTCAAACTTGAGAAGGAAACAGACTGTAGATCAACCTAATAAACGTGGTTTATACCTGAGGACTATTTGAACAGGCTAATTTTCTTAATTTCTTGGCTCACAAATGAAGCACATCAACTCCAGATTTTTGTTTTCTATTCCTCTTTCAAATATTCTATGAGCTTCTTTTTATTGACATTTTAGTGACTTTATGTGGAATTTATAGTGTTACAGGTAATACGTTTCTCTGCAACTCATCTCTCTTACATGGTTGTGTAGATGTACCCCAAATAGCTAATGGTAACTTACTAATGACATACTGCTGTTACTTTAGTATATCATCATAGGTACTTATCTGTGTTGTGACTTTGATCTACCTGCAGAAACTAAAACTCCAGGACAAGTAAACAACCATCAATTAGCAGTTGTGATTCCTTTAAGCATTGGTTGTACCTTAATAATATCTTTGCTGCTTCTTGTTTTCTGGTTACGTTGCTGCAAATGGAGTATGAACTTTGCAGTAGATGGTATCTTTCAAGGCTCTATTTTGTAATCATGCAGAACTTTAGTGGATGTTATTCACCAATTACTGATTTTTCTGCAGATCATGACTATGAGTTCGAAATGGGCCACTTGAAGAGATTTTCGTTCCGTGAACTGCAATCTGCCACAGACAATTTTAATTCCAAAAACGTGTTAGGTCAAGGTGGATTTGGAGTTGTCTATAAAGGTCACCTGAGAAATGGGACTCTGGTGGCGGTGAAAAGGTTGAAAGATCCCAACTTTACTGGAGAAGTCCAGTTCCAAACAGAAGTCGAGATGATCGGCCTAGCCTTGCACAGGAACCTACTGCGTTTGTATGGTTTTTGCATGACCTTGAATGAGAGGCTACTTGTTTATCCCTTTATGCCAAATGGGAGTGTTGCTGATCGCTTAAGAGGTCAGTTCTCTAGTATCTTTGGTAACATGTTTTGGTGTTTGGATACATAAACTAAGAAACCCATCATTTGGTGGTTCCTATAAGGTTTCAAGTTCTGGAAGTAGCTCTTTTGAGCTTCTTTTTTTACTGTTCAAATCTTGTCAGTATCTGGTTAAACAATCATTGTTTCTACTTGTGCTTTAGAACTTTTCTTTTGTTTATCAGTTCACGTATGTTGAGGAATAATTATGTCATGAAATTATTTAACGACGATTCTCGAAGACCAATCTTCTATGATATGCCTTCCAGTTCAAATTTGTCTTTTCTTAGTGGATGCTGCAATTGAGAACCACTTCAATCATTTTTATAGGGAAATTTGTTTTGAGTTTTTGGCTTGATATGGAATCTATACTTATTTGTGATCCAATTTTCTTGATAACTGGTTTTGGATTACTTTCCTTGAATTCCCTCTTGAAGTAGTTATACTATTTTTTGCAGATCGTAGTCATAATAAACCAGCCTTGGACTGGAACAAGCGCATGCGAATTGCACTAGGGGCTGCTAGGGGGCTTTTATATTTGCATGAACAATGTAATCCAAAAATTATTCACAGGGATGTTAAAGCTGCAAACATTCTACTCGATGAAAGCTTTGAAGCAGTTGTTGGAGATTTTGGATTGGCAAAACTTCTAGATAGGAGGGAATCCCATGTGACAACTGCAGTGCGCGGTACCGTAGGACACATTGCTCCAGAGTATCTTTCTACTGGGCAATCCTCGGAGAAGACTGATGTGTATGGATTTGGCATCTTGCTGTTGGAGTTGATAACAGGGCAAAAGACCATGAGTTCTGGAAATGGTAACAACCAAAAAGGAATGATCCTTGACTGGGTAAGCATTAAGTGCCCTTCTATATTTATAATTTTCTCCTTTTGCAATAACTACAAGGAAGTAACAAGTTCATGACAAAATGAAAGAGAAAAGGAAGCTTTTCCTGGATAATTTTGATAATTGGCTATTGACTGATAAACTATTGGCTACTGCAGGTCAAGACTTTACATGAGGAGAAGAGAGTTCATGAAATGATAGATAGGGATCTTAATGGTGCCTTCGATGCAGCTCAACTGCAAACTGCTGTGGAGGTTGTTCTGCTCTGCACTCAGTCCAATCCTAGCCTTCGCCCAAAGATGTCTGAAGTCGTTAAATCGATTGAATCTGTAGCCGGCCCAGCTGAACAAACCGAAGAAGAGCACAGAGAAATACTTTATGGAAGGTCCTGCAGCTCCTCCAGAAATGTTGATGGTGCTAATGAAGCATCTTCTTTTATAATCGAAGCAATCGAGCTATCTGGGCCGAGATAACACATACTTTGTAACTGCTATTTTTACGAAACTTGAATATGTTATTTTGAATTTAACATCATTGGATAGCTGAGACTGCTGAAGCCATATGCCATGTGGATGAGTGATCATTTTGGGTGTTAGAATGGATACAGAAACTGTACATATAGAATTTACTCATTTTACTGGCTTTCAGAAAAAAATTAAAGCCTTATGGAAAATTTGAGCTTGTGAAGCATGTTGCTGTGTACTTTGTGTCCGTTAAATTTGATTGGAAGGCTAATTATTTTAAAAACTTATCTATTAGAAAGGAGATCAACCTATTCATTTATATTATTAACCGTGTCAATTTTACAATTGTCTTTTCGCTTCTATAAATGTAATCCACAAAAACTCTGGCATCTGGTCTATTATTCGACCACTAGAATTGAACTTGCTTCCTGTTCTCAACCCTAATGATTCTCCTTTTCTTCGTTCAATAACATAATTTCTTTTTTTGGGTAAAAAATTAATTAATTAATTTAAAGTACCTATTTCATGCTCTTTCACTTCTATTTTCCTCCTTTAAAATTGTTTAACGAGGAACCAAATTATTTAACAATATTTTTTAAAAATAAAAATATCATGAATACGTTAAAGTGCACATGAAAGATAAAAATAATTATGACTACGTAAATGATGTATTTAACATTCTATGAATAAATAATAATCATATTTTTTTATATAAAAAAAAACTAACTCTCATGTATACAATAGATTCAAAATTTTGAACACAATCTCAAGTTCTACCTCTTAATTTGATGTAATGTATGGAAAAATGACACCTTATAATTTTAATATGAATTAATATTCAAAACATATAAAAATGATTTGAACTTTTTTTAACTTTTATAAAACAGTTATAAGTTATTTAAAAAAAATCACCAAAAGTCTTTAAAGAGTTAAAATAAGATAAAGATTACATATGATAATTTTAAATACATAAAAATATATTGCTCCAAAAGTCTCTAACATAATTTAGGAAATCTTAATATTATGCTATGGTATTGGGAAATTGATCAAAATACTTTCTTTCTAATACCCTACTATTACTAATAAAATTTGGTGCTAAATATATGGCGTAATTGATTTTTTTAATGGCCTAATTGATTAATCAACCGGTCTAATCAAATGATTCAATGACCCGAAAATGATTAGCCGGCTTGAATGTGATCCAACTACCTGAAACATCCAGCCTTATCTAATTAATTACTTGCATCAACAAGACTAAGCCGGCACGAGAACGCCACAGTAGCAGGAAAAAAGACACGTGGTCAAACCGTATCGAGTGGTGCCGATGCATGTCGGACGAACCGATACTTCCAATCTTCCGTAATAACCGTCGAACCAAACGCTGACTCTCTCGCGTCAAATCCAAGAATGACCTCTTACCAGACTTTAAATTACCTCCTTTGTGATTGTTTATCATACTTGGTCCCACGGCTTCCTCCAATAACAAAACCGGTGTAGTAGCAAGTAAAATAAATTTAGTATACACATTTTCAAAATAATCTTCTTGCTTAAAGTTTAGATTTTGTCATGTGTATAAATGCTCTTCTTCGATGATGAATTGATGATCCTTCCAAGTTTCAAGTAAACCAGTAGCCATGGCTTCGACAAAGCACATCATAGTTTTCCTCCTTATCACCACCTTCTCTTCTTCCATCTTCCCATGCTTTGTGGATGCTTCTCACACCCCGGCCGCCATCAGAGGCGGCTACTGGCCTACATGGACCTCCTCCTACCCTCCCTCCTCCATCGACCTCTCCTTCTTCACCCACGTCTACTACGCCTTCGTTCAAGTCGATCCCTCCACCTTCCACCTCGCACTCACTGCCAGCGACAACCTCACTCTGCGGAGCTTCGTCGCCGCCGCTCACTCCCGCTGCCCACCCGTCAAAGCCATGCTCTCGATCGGCGGCGCCGGCGGCAACGCCTCAGCCACCTTCGCCGCCCTCGCAGCTAACTTCTCTGCCCGTTCTGCCTTCATCATGTCGACCATAGCCGTGGCTCGCGAGTACGGCCTCGACGGCCTCGACCTCGACTGGGAGTACCCGATGAGCCCCAAGGAAATGGCCGAATTCGCCGGACTCTGCACCGAGTGGCGCATCGCGGTGGCGAGAGAGGCGGCGGGCTGTCCCTCTCGGCCGGCGCTCCTCCTCTCGTCAGCCGTCTACTTCTCCTCCACGTACGTCTCCGGAAACCTGACATCGCCGTATCCGGTGGCCGAAATGGCCGCCGCGTTCGACTGGATTAACGTCATGGCCTACGACTTACACGGCGCGTGGGACGCGTCGGCCACCGGAGCGCACGCGGCGCTCTACGACCCGAAGAGCGACTTGAGCGCGAGCTACGGAGTGACGTCGTGGCTCGCCGCCGGAATGCCGGCGCAGAAAGTGGTGATTGGCATGCCGCTCTACGGCAGGACGTACAACCTTACCGACTCTAAGAACAACACCATCGGCGCGCCAGCGAACGGCGTCGGGCCGGGAGAAGGCGGAGTGCTCTTGTACTCGAAGGTTGTGGAATTCAACAGGAACAACAGCGCGACGGTGGTGCACGATGAGGCGACGGCGACGGCGTACTCCTATGCGGGAACGACGTGGATCAGCTACGACGATCCATGGTCGGTGACGAGGAAGACGGAGTATGGACGGCAGCTCGGCCTCGGTGGGTATTTCTTCTGGGCCATCGGCGGAGACAAAGACTGGAGCATCTCTGAAACAGGTAATCTTCGTTTGTGTTTGGCATGCCGGCAGTTGCAGTGTTTTTTAAATCCAAACGTCTTCTTGAACTCAGTCTATTACATTGATCGACTGACGATTTCATTTGGTTTTACTTGGCAGCTTGGAGTGCGTGGCGATGTACATGTTGAGCAAAATCTATACATATATTCTGTATCATTTTAATTGTTGTTATGTTAATGATCGCTGTGAGACTAATGTGTAATAAAAAAAAAGTATGTTGGAGTTACACCTAGTTTGTTGTTTATTCTCGTGAAGGAATCACTTGTACTGTATTCCAAAGGAAGTGTTTCTTCCTATGTTCAACTTGTCATTGTCAGGTATGTAAGAAGAAATTTAATGTCATTAGAAATATTATATGAATTAAGAATATCAAAATATAAAAAAATAAGAAAAAATCTTACTTTAAGTAAAATAGAAATACAGCAGAAGTAATTTTTTGGATCTCCAGAAATAACTAAATCTTCATCTACATCACTTTCTCAAAAGGCTCTCCTTTGATGTGAAAAATAACAATGAGCTAGAATTTCTAATATCTTATTCTATCGTATGTGTGTAGAGGAGACCTAGTCTCTATTTATAATTGATTAAATGTGCCCTCACCATCACAGACTTTATTAATCGGGCATACACTTGACTAATCACACAAATCAATGTTAAACGTTTCGAGCTCAAGTCACATGGATCAAATTAAATGAGCCAATATGCATCTCAAATATGATCATAAGATTAATCTGTTTAAATCAAAAATCACAATTGACCGTAGCCCACAAAAGGAATATTTAAAAATAAAAAAATATTTTAATTAAAAAATATTCTAACATTCTCCCACTTAGGCAAGGTCAATTGCATAACTATAATTTGAAAATATTTATTTAAAAAATGACTCTCGAATTAATCACAAAAATATGATCAAAAAAAAAAATATGATCCAAGAAGCAGCACTTATTATGACTCTTATCAACAAACCAATAATATTGGATCATAGCAGTCATCACATCAATCCTGGACATAAGACTTTCCATGGTCACGAATACTAGTGACATTGCCGACAATTGTCATTGGTGTGGAGTGTAGCATGAAAATAACACTCAAAATGATCCAACAATACTAATGCTATTTTCATTGTTCGTCCTCATACTTTCTCTTTTATATATATCTTTCGGCAAGAGAAAGCGTATGATTTCAAAAAACCATCATGTCCCTATACTCGAATATAACACCGAGTCTCAAATATGCAAAACACATATTTATAAACAAAGTCATGATGCCCTAGACTCGAATATGGTATCAATCAATGGACATCTTGATTCAAATGATACTGAGTCTCAAATTAATATGCATATAGATAATCAAAATCATCATGTCGCCCAGGCTCAAATATGGTATCAATCAAGGAAAAAGTTGATTCAATATGATACCGAGTCTCTAAACACATTGAACACATATATATAATTTGTGACAATAGAATACAAATTATTAAGCATGCGGTAACATAATGTCTAACAATCACGTATTAAATTGCTCAATAATTAGCATAAATAGACATAAAACTCCCACTAACCAAGCACATCAAAAGAACTCAAAAAATGCCCATATTTTCAACATGTCTTTCAAAGACTATGGGCTTAAGTCCTTGGTTAAGGAATATGCTAATATAAAAATTATTTCCACGTGTTCAACAATTATGTCTCCTTTACAAGATCTCTAACTATCAAAAATTTGATTCTAAATGTTTGGAGTATTGTAATGAGATCTACAATGTGAAGTCATATATTAATATTTTTAGGTCATATAGCTTGATATTTAGCTAGTTCTAATTGAAAAAATATTTTTCTCCCACTGACCTTCACGTTTATATATTAAATCAATTACTTTCTTCACATCCTATGAAAGTCACTATCTCATCAACAAGTAGCTTTAGAACCAGTTAATCAATGAGAATACATTACTTTAAATTATAGCGCATATCCTAAAATTGAAATTGAGACTAACCAAATATTACATATTCACCTTTGGGCAGAACATGCAATCACGAAATAAAGCCTCGATGAATTAAATAATGAGAATACACTGATTTTCGAAAATTTATCACCTTTGGGCAGACAGATTTCTAGACCAATGCACACTCTTCTAACTTCATTACAAAACTTTCAATTAAAACACCCAATAATCCTCCTTTGGGATAAACTATTGAATGAATTAATTTGAAGCATTCCTCGTATGATAAGAAAAACCACTAATCACAACAAGTAATCTCACTTTGGCAGTAATTGCAAGCAATAATTAGTGAAAAATTCTTATATAGGAATCAATTGCCCACATGTCAAATATTTAAATTCATAATATATTTTGCAAAATTGGTACAAGAATAAAGTACTGCAATTAATAATGAATTTAAATCAATGATCATTTCAAATTATTATTTATGTTTATGTGGTTGTAAATTATGCCAATATCCACACCTAATTGTAGCTATATTAGGTTTCACATATATAAAATGATAGTATAATTTACAATAATAAATTAACATTCAAAATAATCTACGTAACATAAAATGAATAACAATGTTATCATTAAATAATAAATTAATCCATGAATATTCTATATAAAATATATATTGCATAACATGTAGCATGGCAATAAAGTTGACGGCAATAAATTATGGATTAAATATTGCCAGCAAAATGAGGATAATAAATCAATTGTATTGTGTTAATTATGCAGTATTATAATAAAATCATGATAACATTGCTGTATTAGGCCTAAATAAAGAAGAAAAATAAGCTTATTTATAGTGCGTAGAACTTTTAATAGCAGCAGGATGAAAAATTGGAGATGAACCATTAATAACATTTGGCTCATACAAAAAGTCCAATAGCCAAGTTCAATTCTAGCACAAAATAGAATAGATTATGCATCCATATTAAAATTTAAAATCCTCCAATGAAGGCAATATAATAAAATTGACAACAATAATCATGTGATCAATTATAGCATGATATTTAATATGATAAATCACATGACACATATTGGGATCAAAAGTCTGGTCCATAAATACACAAGACTCCCAAATATTAAATACAATGAGAAAGGGTTCCAACACAATTTAAATGTTGTAAATGCACTTTCATGAATAGTAGATTTATTTAGAAAAATGACCCATAAATAGTATTGGGTCCAAATACATCCAATATGTATTAAAATGAGAAATATACTATCATATGCATTATATCAGCTATGCATGAAGTAAAATTTAACATAGTATGAAGTACAATGATAAAATAATAAAATAATATTTTATGACCCCACACGAGGCAAAATATATCATGATGTACAATAATAAATTAACATTCATAAAATTTGCGTAAATTAAAAAAAACAAATAATCATGTCAACGTATAGAAGAATAATATAAATAGATTAGCCACATGAATTCTACAACAGATATAGTATAACAATAAAATTGACAATAATAAATTAAGGTCAATTATATCATGTGAGCAAAATGAGCATGATAAATTAATCTATGTTGTGTCCATATAAGCCCATGAGTGGGTAGACAATAATATTGTATTCAAAATTTTATGTCATGATCTAATTCTAAAGTAAATTGGTCAAAAATATAGTGAACCAATTAAAATTTCATAGAATCAAAATTGAACCAATAAAAATAAGAACAATTAAGCATTAACAAAATGTAATTTAGATGAACCAAACATAATTTAGGTGAATTGGTAAAAATTAAATTGAACCAGTTAAAAAATATGGTGAACCGATTGAAAATTAAATTGAACCAGTAAAAAATAAGCTGAACCAGATCGAAATCATTAAACCAGTTTAATTGAATTGAAATTGAAATAAATCAGATTCAATTCAAATACTGGACCGTGTTAAATTAAGATTGTACTGGGTTAAGATACAATGGGCCGAAAACATGGCCCGACAAAATAGCCTGAGGCAACATAAAAATACAGCAAAAAAAATTATATTAAAAAATGCTGGGCCCGCGGTGCTGGGCCAATGGAATGGCCCAGCAGCCTAGGAAAACGGGCCCCGTGCCCGTTAGGGCACGACCCTGGAACTGCGCGACGGGCCCGCGTAGTGGGAACACGTCGCCACAGGCGCTTCACGAGACGCACCCGGGACACGACGCGAGCATTGCCCGCATCACGGGGAGTGCCCAAGATGTGACGCGAGCGCTGCTCACGCAACTGCGCAGCGCTCGCGTCCGCGATGAGTTCCCGCACAAGCGCCGTGAGCGGCGTGGGGACGAGTGCCCCGGAGGCACAGTAAACAATAACCGCAAGAGTTGCACAGGCGTTGAGGAGATAGTTTACAAATAAATAAATATGAACAGTAGATCCAAAAATGGCAAATAATGGGATCAAAGATTTTCAACGGAGATTTCAACAATGATAAAGAAATATGAAGCAGGATCACGTCGCATCAACATAAAGCATGATCACGTGACATCAACATATATTAGATTCTCAATTTATATAAAATTTGGCTCTGTTTTTGCCCGACTTGACGAGCGCGTCGTAAGGCCCGTAAGCATTACGTCCGCTATGCTGCCGATGAAATAATATGTGTTTAACGCACATCATGCGCACAGATCGAGCGGACGCAATAAAATCTGAGTAGTCTGATATATTTTCCGATTTAAAAAATAGCCGGTATGATTTCGATCAAAACAAGAAATATATTTCCGATCAAAACAATAGATAAAATTTCGAAAGCAATCTGATATATTTCGGACGGCGCACTTGCGAAAAACATGAACCATAAAGAATCACGTGGTGCAAAAGAATAATACAATAGATCCGGAAAAAAAAAATTCAGATCTCCAATGAATTTTTCTTTTATTGCACGATTCAGAAAAATCACGATCATATCACACCGGAAAAAATTGGCTTTTTAATTCATGTAAGGAGGCTTTGAGAAAAAAATTTAATGTCATCAAAAATATTACATGAATTAAAAATATCAAAATATAAAGAAATAATAGAAAATCTTACTTAAAACAAAATACAAATACAATAATTTTCTAGATCTCCGAGAATAATTAGATCTTTCTATACATCACTTTCTCAAAAGACTCTGCTTTGATGGGAAAAGCAACAATGAACTAGAGTTTCTAATCTCTAATTCTATCATATGTGTGTAGAGAGAATTTAATCTCTATTTATAATTGATTAAATGAGCCATCACCATCATGGGCTTCATTAATCTGAGGGCTCATTTAATCGGGCATGCACTTGACTAATCACACAAATCAAAATTAAGTGTTTCGAGCTCAAGTCATATGGATCAAATTAAATGAGCCAATATGCATGTTAAATAAGATCATAAGATTAACCCGTTTAAATCAAAAATCACGACCGTAGTCCAAAAAAATATATATTTAAAAATTAAAAAATATATTATAATTAAAAAATATTCTTGTTTACACCGGAACAAATATTTGTTAATTAAAACTAATGTAAGAAAGATAATAGGCTTTTAATTCTAGACTCTCCATTACCATATTGAGTATTGACACGAGCCTCATGCGAGAATGAGCGCCCTCTAACCCGAGATTAGGATGCCCAGCCTAGTTGACGGGCTCGTTGCTCCCATAGATCTGTTATCTTCGTCTCCTTTCTCAAGGCTGCCTCAGCTCGCTCTCTGGCTGCCTCACATATCTCAGTTGCAGCAATGCACTTCTGAGCCTCTTTCTGGTATTGAGAAGCTGATTTTTTGGCATCAATGAGGGTTGAATTCATGTGGCGGGCTTTTTCCTCAGCAACAACCTGTTGGAGCTTTAGTTCCTCAGTGAGGAGCTCCACAAATTGCTTCTGCATCTCTTGGCCAATCTCAGAGTCATTCTTCCCACAGTCTGCCAAGTTAAATGGTCTACTTTGAAATCACTTTCATGAGAAGAAGATGTGACTTTGTCATAGTGGTTTAACTTTGCAAGATAACCCCAAAAATTTGTACAGATATGATGCGAGGATTTATGAATATGATAAGGCAGAAGAATTAAAAAACTAATTTGGAAACGACCTCCATAGTATATCTTATGGAGGATAGGTCAATGAACCATATTCATTCACTCATTGTCCTCGCCCATTGCCCATGTTCACTCACTCACTCACTCACTCACTCACTCACTTCATAAAATCTAGTGTGAAGACTATCTTCATACTAGTTCTCTCCAACAGATTACCAACAAACAATGTTGATGTTCGTTGTAGACATTACCACAATTTCTGCAGCTTGGCATGGAACTCATCTTTGCAAATTCTGAAAACTTTTACAGATGTCAGTAGTGTTATATTGTTATATGTCATCAGTAATCTACTAGTTAACGACTGTATATTGACTTTAATATTGAATATGTGAAATGAAATCTAGGCCATTGAGGCTAAAGTTCGCCATCAAGCCATCAATATTTCTACTCGTTAAGGATTCTATATTGACCCTGATAATCATAGCCCTTATCATTCTATAACTGAGATGCTTCTGACAGATCTACGTCATGTACAAAATCAATCATCCAGTAGTCGTCAAAATTTGTTATGCCACGGAGAGTCATCATGATATCATTCACAAACACATAAAACCTCATACAAATCATGGCAAAGAGTGTAATAGAAATCCAATGTGTGTGGAAAGCATAAACAAATCCCTTCCCTCACTGAAATGATGTAAAATAAGAATTCTGTTTTTATATTCATAGTAAAAGAAGAGTTCTGTTTTTATATTCATACCCCTACATTGTCATGTTTGTGCATACTTCCTCAAAGTTAGTATTCATATTAAAACCATCCAAAATATATATTCCCTCAAAGTTACTGATTGTGCATGGAAAGAAGATTGATAGGAAACTAAAAATATAAAATTCATAGCAACAACATCCACTAGGCCTGTCAGAGATCTATGTGCAAATGTGCAGCACCCACTGCAAAGACAACTGAAGAATAATTATGAAATGGGCATGATTACTCATTCTCTTTCCTTGTGATGAGTTATGTGCAGCACAACACTGCAAAGAAAACTGTAAAAAAATCATAATGCAATATGATTGCTCATCCTATTTTTATTTTACAAGGTATCTTATGCAGTTTCTAGAAACTACGTGGGCTGATAAATTGTTCTTATGAGTGGTAATTTTGCAGGATGATGCTTTATTTACTTGAAGAACTATTTATCGTTGAACTAACAAGAAAAGGAGAGACTTTATAAGAAAGATTGGAAATTCAAACCCAATGAAGTATATGTTCAGAGAAAAAAACAATGTACCTGTAATAGAAAGGTTTGACAGCCCTGCAAAAGGAAAAAAATGAATCAATATTAAACCTTGTAGAAGTATTAGTTTACAAAGTTCAAGTAAACTATAGAAGACTCAGCAAGAAAGAACTCATACCAGTATACCACATACCAACATCTATGAACCTTAGACTATAACTTAAATTAGTAAGGTATAAGCAGTTATTGCTCAAAGACAACCTCTCAATTTGGTGCAAGGTTCTGAGCCACCATATATTTAAACAAGATGAATAGCTTTAAAAACAACAAAGTCCAGGTGCTGAGTAGGTTTTGCTTTTGCATCGACAAAACCAATATTTCACTGAAAAACTGAATGTTAAGTCCTTTCTCAAAAAAAAAACTGAATGTTAAGTACAGAGATACCTATAAATAATTTATATCATCTACCGGTGGGATAGAACTGACAAGATGGATCTTGCATTGCTGGATATCACAGTCTCAAATTTGAGGCAGGTTATGAATTCAAAGAATCTTTGCGAGAAGAATACGGTGATGGGTGCCTGGAGGATGCTCCCCGCAACATTCAAGTCAGAACACCAAAAATGAACTGTGGAAGTTGTATGTGGAAAGAACGTTCACCCCTAAATGAATTGAGATGTCTCATTCTATAGGTGTTTCCTTGCTATCGACTCTTCCTAGCATTTAATTGGGAGATGGGATTGTGGGAGCATTCACAAGCACTATGGGCTGTGTCCCTAGCAAAATGCTCATGATCTTCGGAGATTTGTATGGCGGTTGATGGAGATCTCGAGGTTTTAGTTAAAAACTTAAAATGGGTTGAGAAAGTACATTACTTGTGTATAGTGAAACTACATGAAGAAGAAGGTTTTCTTTCATTCACCACCTCTTCTTCTCCAGTTTTCTTTTTTTTGTTCTGCCTCGTTGAAGTTGCCTTATTTGAGGGATCTCAAGGCATTTGGGCTTCATTTTGCCTTGTCTTGGTGCCTAGGCAAGCACCTTGATAATAGTATTCTCAAGTATGTTATCGTAGTTGGTATTTCTTTAGCTTGAACTGTAGTCTCGAGTATGCTGTCTTAATCGACATTTATTTAGCTTAGGTTAGACATATCATTCGAGCCTAGTAGGTCAGGTTTGACGATTATGCAGTTGACAATTGTGTTTATGATGCTATTTTAGGTAATATTTCAATTCCTTGTCATATTTATTTTTTTCTCTTTTAGGTAATACAGTTGTATTTTGCTTTTCTCACCTCAACACTGACCTTTTTTCTTCTTCTTTTATGAAAAATAAAGACAATGGTGATTGGAATGAGAAAAATACCAATTCAAGAAAAAAGAAACCAGACAATAGCGAGAAGATAAAAATAAAGGGCCCGTTTGGTTTGCTAAAAAACGGGGGACTGGACTGGACATCCGCCCATGTCCCCCGTTTGGTTTGCAAAAGAAGCTTCGGGACAAGGACTTCTCCTTGTCCGGGACAGGATTTCCACCCATTTTGGTGTACCGAGAAATTTCTCGGTACACCGAAATCGGGCGGAGGACAAGGGCTGCAATTGTCAAAATTACCCCTTCCTTTGATCGTAGAATCGTCGGATCGAGTCGAGGTGAATACCAAAGTTGTAAATTTTCGCGTGCTGAACGCGATGGTGGTGTTAGATTTTAGATTGGAAATCGTTTGGTATGATTTTTATATTTTTCGGTATAATTAGTTGAACACTTATTAGTTAAACTAAAACTTCTTATTGTATTAAAGTATTTGATACTATATATTAATATTTTTTTACATATTAATTAATTTTAAGACTAATTTACAAGGGTATTTTAGTCATTTATCATATATAATACTTTGTTATAGCGAAACAAACGCAGGACATAACGGAATATCGTGTCATGTTCTTGACGAAACAAACACGGTATAGCTATTGTTCCAGGACATCTTATGTCCTGTCCTTGTCCCTGTCTGGTGTCCTGTGATGAGCAGTTTGCGAACCAAACGGGCCCAAAGAAAGTGACATCAGGAGAGGGGACTCAGGGGAGACCATTGGAACATGTTCTTTTGAAGCCAAGAAGCATATATTTAGGAAAAAAGAGAGTCAAAAGTAACAGTCAAATATATCTATTAAATTATTATTCGAGGGGCATTTGATAGTAGGCATTCGGCTGCACAAGACCCACATGACATAAATTAGTATCAGGTATCTATGTAGCTAATATAAGAAACATCGAGGTGTGCTTTTTACTAAGAAGGAGGAAAACCAATTAAGTACAATTTGTTTCAATTGAACAAATCAATATCAAAAGGTTTACATTATGAAATTATCTAACTATGTGGCCATCCACAAAACCTACTCATCAATTCTCCGTAAACATCGCAAACTTATCACACAATAAGAGCAAAGAAAAGAAGAAACAAACTAAAAAGAATTCAGAGATTTATAAGTGAAAAGAACGGACAAAGAAAAACATTGCAAGACTATGGTATATATAATAATGCAGAATGATCTTTCTTATGACTTAGATGGAAAATTAGTAGACAAAAATTATTGTTCACTAAGATCAAAGACATATTTCAACATCTATGAGTTAACTAACAAAGATCATTTGCATGACAAGAATAAACTAACAAGATCAACAATTAACGAAGATTCAGCAATGCACAACAGCACAAGGGTTGAAAACCTAACCCTCCATCTAGTTTGAGAAAGGCATATAAAAATGACCTTTTTATAATCACTATTACATACTACAAGGGAAAAAGGAGATTACATGTTATCAAGAGTTCGAATAAAGTTTTATCCCAAAACAAATAAGAATATAATCCCCAAAACTATAATGAAGCCATTATAAAATAGTATAAGGATTTGGAGTTCTGGCAACAAATCTGTGTTACTTAAAACCTATATCTCCATTCGCTAAAATCTCAAATAAGCAATCAAGTCCATCCATATTAATCAATTGCTGCGGGATGCATAGTTTGATTCAAAACGATTAAATGGTTCACCAGATCCATCGCTCCATTCAAAACGATCGATATTGGTGCAGTAACTCAACCCCGAGAACATAAAACCGGAAATCACAGAAACAATCGAAAAGAATGGAAGTAGAGAGGGAGAAGAGAGGGAAAGAAAGAACACCTGGGGCAATGGCATCGAGGGAGAGGGGAGGCGGGCAGTCACAGACGCAAGGAGGGCAGTTGGATGAGGTGGCCGAGGAGGACAGAGCTTGGGCGACAACGAAGCCCTTCTGGAACTTCCAGAAGAGGGCAGGGCCGGAGACGTAGAGTGCGGAGGCGACGGCGAAGGTCACCAGCAAGCACTTGATGCACGCTCCCGATGGCCGTGACGCACTCAACATCCTCGTATCTCTCAGGACACGGGAGTGGCGTCGATTAAATAAGTCGCGGTAGTTTCGTTCACATGGAAAGTAATTTTTTTTCCTTTTTTTCTTTTCGAAAAAATTGTTATTTTTATGAATTAATTTTTATATGTATTTTAAAAATAATTATAAAAAATTAGTTCATAAAATTTTCTCCTGAATTAACTTTTTCACATTATATTTGGTAGATATGTGTACAGTGTATTCTCCAAAAAGTACCCACAAAATGATCAATATATTATTCTTTTAATAAATTAATATTTTAATATATATATATATATATAAATCAAAATTTATTTAATTAATATTTTAATATATATATATATATATATACATATATTATATAACGTTTTATATACAATTAATATAACACATAATTTATTATATAAGAAATTTTATTTTATTTAGTTAATATGGAAAAAATTACATATTTTGTTCTAAAAATAAATTAAGATAAATAAATATATCAAGAATTCATAAATGATCTAATATCATAATATAGATAACACAAAATATAAATTCAACATTAAATACAAATATGAGATAAAATTATCTTTCCTTCTAAATACAATGCATGAAGTGCAACTTATCTGGATTACTTCTTATGAAGTCACTTTAATTTCTACAAAATGCAAAAAGTATATCAGCCAAACAATGTGTGTTTTGGTCATGAGAAGTACAACTTCCTTGCACCAAACAAGTTTAATTTTTTTAGCATAAATAGCATATTTGTTTCATAAGATAAAAGAAAATAGAATATGGGATAAATTTATATACATTATTTATTTAATACATAGATTAGAAAGAAATAAGATCAGAGGAATATAATGATATTATGTCTGATGTACATTGGAATAAAAAATCTTCTCAAATACTCTCTCGTTTATTATTCTATTATATTCTATCATATTGAAAATGCACCTATAATTTGAAGTTTATTTTCATCAATTTTGAGTAATTTTATTATTCAATTATTGATGTAAGTTAAGGAGATTAAAAGGTGTAATAGATAGTCCAATATATGAGGTTTGAATGAGAAAATTATATAATTCAAGTAGGAATTATATAAACAAGTTCTATATGCCCAATGAGGGGTATATGAAAAGGTACATTCATGTTGTTTGTGAAAACTAAAAATTTAGTCCCACAATGAGAAGTGTGCTAATTTAATATTAGTTTATAAGTATAATTGTGTATGTCTTATCACTTGGGTGCACAAAAGGGAAGCCCAAAAATATGACATTAGTGTGGTGCACCGCACAACGCACGCGCGTCTCTTAGTTGCATTAGGAATTGTAGATTAATTTTGAAAATATCTTGCTCATTACTCATAATTAGTTGTTACTATTTTCTCAATAATGAGCATTATATGAGAATTATTTTGTATTGATCAATATATATGATCTCGAATTCTCTCTTGAGATCAACCTCTCTCCCTTCTCTTCATCTTTCTCGTCACTGTTGCATCATTTTTTCGATTCTAAGGGGCTTGATATATCCTAGAGGTGTATTGCCTATGGGGTAATAGAAACCTTAAGGACAGAGATAACCCGTCAATCCTTTTGAACATCTCAAATCCACTTTCTCTTTAACAATCTTAAGGTTTCTATTGGAGATGGATTCAAAGTCATTCAAGATCATGAACCAGGATCTTGTCAGGCTTGATTGTTTTGACGGCAACAACTTCAGTCACTGGCAAGACAATATGAAGTTCCTTCTGACGATGCTTAAGACTGCCTACGCTCTAGACCCAAATATCCAGCATGTTCCTAAAGATCCAAAGCCAGCTGAGGTTCAAGATCCAAATCAAGCTGTGATTGATTCTCTAAACGAGCAGAGAAAGAAGAGGGCTGAGAATGAGGAACTTGAACGTGGACACATCCTGAGCACTCTCTCGGATCGGCTGTATGACCTCTACACCAACACCCGATCACCAAGAGAGCTATGGGAGGCCTTTGAGTTCAAATACAAGGAGGAAGGTACAAATAAGTATATTGTTTCTAAATATCTTGATTTTAAAATGGTTGGCAACAAACCTATTCTTGAGCAAGTGCATGAGCTCCAGGTTGTTGTCAACAAGCTAAGGGTCTTGAAAATTGCTTTGCCTGAAACCTTCCAAGTCGGAGCTATAATCGCAAAACTGCCCCCAACCTGGAAGGATTTTGCCAAGAAGTTGATGCATAAAACTGAGGACTTTTAATTGGAACAAATTCAGAAGCATTTATGTACTGATGAAGAAGCCCAAAAACGTGATGCTAAGAATTTGAACCAAGGACAACCTAGCGTCAACTGTGTGGAGGCTAAGAATAAAGGACCTATGATCAAGAATAAAAATGTACGGTTCAAGAAATTCGGACAAAAAACAAAATCTAATCCTAATAAAAGAAAGGACAAATGTCATGTTTGTGGAGAAACATTACACTATGCTAGATAATGTCAACATCGTAATAGTGGATCTGGATCCGCTAACATGGTTGAGGAGAACCTTGTAGCAATGATTTTTGATCTTACTCTTAATGTGGCTATGATATCTGAAATCAACATGGCTAGTGAGCCATTTGGATGGTGGTTGGATTCCGGGGCTATCGTACACATTTGTAACAATCGAAAAATGTTCAAAACTTTTATTGAAGTTGTTGGACAGGAAGTACAAATGGGTAACAGTTCCCATGCCAGTGTTGGAGGCAAAGGAACTGTGGAGATCAATTTCACCTATGGGAAGAAATTGACATTACTTAATATTTTATTTATTCCAGAAATTAGAAAGAGTGTAATTTCTATTTATCTTTTGGATAATAAAGGTTTTAAAATTTCTTTGAGTCTGACAAAGTTATTCTTACTAAGAATTGAGTCTTTGTTGGAAAGGGTCATGAATGTAATAGAATGTACAAGATGTCTATCAATAATATAAGTTCTGCTTCTGTTTATATATGTTCTTTAATTTTTTTATGTCATAGTAGATTAGGGCATGTTAATGCTAAGAATTTAAATATTATGCATGCAATGAGACTTATAAATATTGATAACAATAAAATTGACAAATGTGAAGTATGTGTTAGATCAAAAATTATGAGAAAACTTTTTCCAGAGATACAAAGAGAATCACAATTGTTAGATTTAATTCATACTGATTTATATGAATTAAATAGAATATTGACTAGGGGTGAAAAATGATATTTCATTATATTCATTGACGATGCTAGTAGATTTAATTATATTTATTTGTTGAGAACAAAAGATGAAGCACTTGCTTATTTTAAGAAATATAAATCAGAAGTAGAAAAGCAACTTGAGAAGAAGATTAAAATTCTACGTTCTCATAGAGGCATGAAATTTTGCTCAAATGAATTTGATACTTTTTGTGAAGAAAATGCATGGTTTCATTCACCAAATGAGTGCTGCTTATACATTACAACAAAATGGTATAGCAGAAAGAAAAAATTGCACATTCCATGACATGATAATCTGCATGCTAAACCATGCTAATTTACCTTATAATTTATGGGGTGAGGCACTCTTAACTGTCTGTCATATTTAAAATAGGATCCCTAGTTCAGTGGTGAAAAATAGTCCCTACGAAATATGGAAAGACAGAAAGCCAAACATAAATTATTTGAAAGTGTGGGGGTGTGTTGCTTATTTTAGAGTTCTAGATCTTAAAAGGACTAAGGTGATAGAGCTATTGAGAGCGTATTTAATTTGTAGGATATGCTACTAATAGCAAAGCTTATAGACTTTTTGATTTAGAGTCTAATATTATAATTGAGTCGAGGGATGTGGAATTCTTCGAAAATAAATTTTCAAAAGATGTTGAAAATGTAGCAACACTCACACTTGACGAACCTAGAGGTCCTATAAAGTCAATGGTTGAGATTGGGGAACCTAGTATTTCATAACAGCCTAAAGAACCTAGAAGGAGTACTAGAGCAAGAATAGAGAAGAATTTAGATAAAGATTTCATCTCTTCTCAATCTTTATTATTTCTGGTACGTAGAAGGGGACCAAAATAATGAAGTGATAAATGAGATACCCTACATATATAGTCTTGAGACTGATCCTAAATCATTTAAAGAAGCAATGACTTCTAGGAATGCTGCCTTTTAGAAGGAAGCTGTTAATGATGAAATTGATTCAATCTTAGAAAACAATACTTGGGTATTAACATATTTGCCAAGTAATTCTAAACTCATTAGGTGCAAACGGGTGTTTAGAAGATAGTATAATACCAATGATACTATTTTTGCCTTTAATGCTAGATTAGTAACTAAAGGATTTAGACAAATAGGAGTTTATTATTTTGACACTTATGCACCGGTAGCTCGAGTTACTTCCATTAGGATCATCTTTGTCATGACTTCTCTTTATGATCTGTTTGTTCATCAAATGGATGTAAAGACCATATTTTTTAATGACAATTTAAATGAGAAAGTGTATATGGAAGAACCTGAAGGTTTATTGCTCCCAGCAATGAGGCTAAAGTGTGCAAATTGGTCAAATCTCTTTATGGTCTAAAACAAGCACCAAAGTAATGACATGAGAGATTTGATACTGCTATTTTAAACTTTGGGTTTAAATATAACAATGCCGACATATGCCTATATTCTAAAACCACTTCGGACTATATGGTGATATATAGTCTATTTGTACGTCGATGATATGTTGATCATTAGTACAAACATGGTTGGAATAAATGAGACTAAAAAGTATCTAAAGTCTGTCTTTAAATTGATAGACTTAGGTGAAATAGAAACTATTTTAGGTATCAAAGTAACATAATAGAGGTTTTGTGCTATGTCATGGCGTGAAATAAATTTTCTTTTTTCCAAAACAGTGACAGATTTGTGACGAAAAATCTGACACAAGATGATTCCGTCACAAATCAGTCACATAATTTTTGATCAATTTGACCTAGAATTTTTAATAAATAGCATTAGTGACAGAATAATATCGGATTTCACTTCCGTCACTAATTTTTCGACACTAATC
The DNA here is from genome assembly GCA_034359265.1 of Canna indica. NCBI lineage: Eukaryota > Viridiplantae > Streptophyta > Magnoliopsida > Zingiberales > Cannaceae > Canna > Canna indica. The sequence continues at coordinate 74,740,737 of CP136890.1, forward strand.
CGTCACTGAATTTTTTTCTTCATATCCGTCATAGATTCGTCACTGAGCCACCACATAACAATGACAGATCAGTGATGGAAATAGAATTCTGACACAAAATTAAACTAAATATTAGTAAAACAAATTTTATCATGTTTAGTCCCACATGGGTTAAAAATGGTTTTTTACTTATTCTTAACCATTATAAATATATTTTTTTTAGTCCCATATGGATCAATTTTTTTTTTCTCCTATTTTTTTAAAATTGTACAAATTGACACATCATGAGACCAAAAAGTTTACTATCATGCTATCTTTTATAAATTTATTAAAAATATTATAAAAGAATAAATAATAATATAATGTAATATCATTATTGATTATTATAATATAATATTATAATATATTATAATATATTATAATATAATATAATAATATATTATAATATAATATTATAATATATTATAATATTATTATTATTATATGCTATTATATTATAAAAATATATAATATAATATAGTTGATATATTTTTATTAATAAAAATTATAATTAATATCATAATTAGTGACAATTTATTTTCGGACATCGACATTAGTGACGAATTTTGTGACAGAAATTTTTTCATCTCAGATTTTTGTGACGGACACATCCGTCACAGAAGAGCTAATGAAGCATTAGCCACGAGACTTTCAACGACGAAATTTGTGACGGAATTTCAGTCACTGATACCATTCAATGACGGATTTTCAAGCATCAGTGACAGATTTTTTCGTCACTGATGCCTGTTTTTCTTGTGGTGTCCCTTGAGATCAACCTCTCACCCTTCTCTTCATCGTTCTCCTCACTGTAGCATCATTCTTTCGATTCTAAGGGGCTTGATATATCCTGGAGGTGTATTGCTTGTGGGGCAATAGAAAACTTAAGAGCAAGGATCACCCGTCGGTCCTTTTAAACATTTCAAATCCACTTTCTCTCTAACAATCTTAAGATTTATATTGGAGATGGATTCAGAGTCATTCAAGATCATGAGCCGGGATTTCGTCAAGCTTGATTGTTTTGACGGCAGAAACTTCAGTCGCTGGCAAGACAAGATGAAGTTACTTCTAACGGTGCTCAAGATCTCATACGTTATGGACCCAAATCTTCAGCCTGTTCCTAAAGATCCGAAGACAGCTGAGGGACAAGATCCAAATCAAGCTACGATTGATTCTCTAAACAAGAGAGGGTCGGGTTAGGGGCGCGTATGCGGGCACCTAAGTTGTCCGAAAAATTCTTAATTCACCCGAGCAATCTTATTGGTGTACTTGTGTGTACTTGGAAATGCATTTGGATGTGATTGTGCTTGTGGTTGATCGATGGTCGGGCCGAGAAGCGCGCTAACTCGTCAAGTTGGTGTTCGACTCGGCGAGTGTGGTTTTGGTTCGAGATGATCATCGGTGAGCCACGCTGACGGTAGACCCGAGTGACATTTTTTTTGGAGGGTCTTTCCCAATCAAAGGGGACATTGGAGCTAGTAGGCCATTATAGCTCAGAGGGCTCGGGCAGGAAGCTCGCTAGATGTATATTCTACTGTCCAACTCGTATGCTTGCTATGCATGTCTCATAGTTTGATTTTGGGCTGGTGGATGCAGTGCGATTGCACACGAGTTAAATGATGGATTTCTTTATTGTGTTGTCATAGTTTATTATTGCCTCGCTGATTTACTCACATGTTTAAAAATATAATTATGTGTTAGCTTAGAGAGGGCTTGGGGCAGAGCCACTCACTGAGTTCATTTGGAACTCGCCACTTTCTTTATGTTGTTTTGTATATCCTGATTTGTGAGGTATGGTAGTACCAGTATGGCACGACCGAGAGTGCAAGTTCACACTACAGATCTAGTGACGATCATAGTCGAGTCGTAGGATTTCCTTTTTGTGTTTTTTTTTCAATAAAAACCTAAAAACTATATTAATCTCCCGGAAGATCGGAAATAATACATTCTCTATCAATGATAGAGACGAGTTTAGGGGGGCGAGAGGAGGGCCAAACAGTGGTTTCCTTGTGAACTCTAGCCCAGTTTGCTGCCAAGTGGGCAGCTTTGTTTACATTGTGAGATATAAAAGTAAATGTTACACTTTTAAATTTTAGAACAATACACAAAATATCATGAATAATTGAAGAAATTTTCCAAGGAACAACCGAAGCTTAATTGAGGGAATTGATCAACATTTTGCAATCAGATTTAATCCCCACCTGCTCCAATTGATTTGAGAAGGCAAAAGACAAAGCATGCCAAACTACCAAACTTTCACAAATCAAAACTGAGTTAGTAGGAAAATAATTACAAAATGCAAAATTACAACAACCCAAGTGGTTTCTAATGATACATCCAGAGCCACCCTCATCATTCTTATATGAACCATCACAATTGATTTTATAGAAGTCTAAAGGAGGGGGCTGCCATCGAAGAGTATTAGTAACAGAAAGAGTAATGCCCTTAGACACGTATATGTTCTTATGATGATTTGAAAAAATCATAATTTGGATAATAGAAGTTATGCTTGAAGGTTTTTCATCTCCATGCAATACAGAATTCCAAAAAAACTATAAGAACCAAAGGGTGTTAGCAACAATGGCCGAGGAACAAGAATTCCTAGAGGAATTTGAGTCCTGCATCAGCCAACTACCAGAACACCAATCATTCCTAATAAAAAAATCCAAGTTAAGTTTAGAACCCAAAAGAGACCAGATATCTGAAGCATAAGAGCAGTCACAAAAAAGATGAGAGGTTGATTCATCTTCTAAATTACAAAGAACACAAATCTTTGTATCAGAAATTTCCAAGTGAAATAATCTCATCCAAGTGAACGACCATGAAAAAACTTTCGCAGAATTTTTTTTCACTTTTGGATAAGTATTAAGATGCTACATTTTAGGCCAAATTTGATCAAAACCAACAGGAATCTGTTCATGATTTTTCAGAAAATTGTAAGCATAAGAGGAAGAAACCAGACCAGATTCTTCATTTTCCCAAATAAAGGTATCCTCATAGGGATCCTTAGGCAACCGAATACAACCGATAGCATCCCCCAAATCTTTGTTGCAAATAGAGTTAATAATAAAGTTAGACCAATGGATATTATCCATCAAATTATGAACATAAGTGATAAACTTAAGCATGTTAACATTTATAAAAGTCAGCTTAATAGCTAAGGGTAAATCCAACACCCACTTATCATTTAAGAAAGAGGTATTAGCTCAAGAATCAATAAGCTTATGGAAACTAAATCTAAGGGCCCGTTTGGTTTGCTAAAAAATGGGGGACTGGACTGGACATCCGCCCATATCCCCCGTTTGGTTTGCAAAAGAAGCTTCGGGACAAGGACTTCTCCTTGTCCGGGATTGGATTTCCACCCGTTTTGGTGTACCGAGAAATTTCTCGGTACACCGAAATCAGGCGGAGGACAAGGGCTGCAATTGTCAAAATTACCCCTTCCTTCGACGGAGCCGGGCCACCATCGTCGGACTGGTCGCGGAGGTCGGGGAGAGGGCGGACGTGTCGCCGAGATGATCGTCGGCGGCCGGGAGGACTGGCCGACGTGGGTCCGAGCGAAGCAGAGGAAGGCGGCGCTCGAACGGGAGGAGGCGGCGGGATCGGACGCAGAAGGGGCTGGCGATGAGTCGGATCGTGTCGCCGGGAGTGATCGTCGGCGGCCGGGAGGACCGGCCGGCATGGGTCCGAGCGAACCAGAGGAAGGCGGGGCTCGGGTGGAGAGGGAGACGAATGAGGGAGAGGGTATTTATTTAATAAATTGGGTAATTAAAAAAGAGAGCTGTATCATATGAAATTGGATTAATTTATGAATTATTGGAGTATTTTTGTAGTTGATCGTAGAGTCGTCGGATCGAGTCGAGGTGAATACCAAAGTTGTAAATTTTCACGTGCTGAACGCGATGGTGGTGTCAGATTTCAAATTGGAGATCGTTTGGTATGATTTTTATATTTTTCAGTATTATCCTATTATTATACTTTTTGGTTAGTTGAAAACTTATTAGTTAAACTATATATTAGTTGAAAAATATTTGATACTATATATTAAGATTTTTTTTACGTATTAATCAATTTTAAGACTAATTTACAAGGGTATTTTAGTCATTTTATCATGTACAGTACTTTGTTATAGCGAAACAAACGTAGGACATGACGAAATATCGTGTCATGTTCTTGACGAAACAAACATGGTATAGCTACTGTTCTAGGACACCTGATGTCCTATCCTTGTCCCTGTCTGGTGTCCTGTGACGAGCAGTTTGCGAACCAAACGGGCCCTAAGAGAATGAAAAGTTTTATTAAAGAGCTTCCAAGCCCAAGATATAGAAGCAGAATTAGAAGAAGATAAGTTTACGGGAGGATATTTAGATTTAACAATATTAACCCAAAGAGAGTCTTCATTGTTTAAGTAAGCCTGAATTCTCTTAGCATGTAAAGCTATACTCTTGTTAGTAAGATCATGAATACCTAGTCACCAGACTTTTTAGGGAGGGTAGCAATATCCCAATTGAGTAAATGCATACCCTTGGAATTAGAAGAGTGATCCCAGAGGAAGCTTTTAATTTTCTTCTCAATTTTATTGGAGATGTCATGATTGAACCAGGTGAGAGAGAGAGAGAATGAATAGGAATGGAGTTAATAAGGACAGACTGGATAATTAAGAACTAGTCTGCCAGCTTGGGAAAGAAAGTTGGACTTCCAATTACTTAGTTTATAATCCATCATGGTAAGAATGTGTTCATTGGAGCTGGGAGGAGGTCTCCTTGGAGCAATCATAGTGCCCAAATACTTGAAAGAAAAAGAGCCAGCTTTTATGTTTAAAGAATTAAAAATAGAATTCCTAACCGAAGGAGGAGTGCCTTTGGGAAAAAAGATCTCAGATTTAGAGAGATTGACTTTTTGACCAGTCAAGCTTTCATAAGTAGAGAAGATAGTTTTGAAAGAAGCTAAACTTTTAGAGTTGACCTTAAATGTGAGAATGATGTCATCCGCAAATATGGGGTGGCTGATGACCATGTTCTTAATTTTGAAGAGAATAAGCTTGTTGTTTTCAACAAAAGATTTAATCAAATTGGAAAGAGTTTGTGCTACATTCATGTAGAGGGAAAGGGATAGTGGGTCCCCTTGTCTTATACCCTTAGTAGCATGAAAGAATTTAGAAATGTGAGCATTGATTAAGCAAGCAAAGAATGAATTAGATATACACATCTTATTCCAATTGATAAACTGAGGGGGAAAACCAGTAAGAGATAAAACCTTAATAATAGCCTCCCACCTAAGCATATCAAAAGTCTTATCAAGATCAAGCTTAACAATAATAAAGAGAGTTTTACTCTTAGAATGAAAAAAAGAATGAGATAATTCCTGAACCACAAGGATATTATCATGAATATTTCTCCCTTTAACAAAAGCTGATTGCTCCTTAGAGATTAAGGAGGGGAGAAAATATTTGAGTCTATTAGCCAAAAGCTTAGGAATGATTCTATAAGAGATATTATATAGAGAAATGGGTTTAAAGTCCTTAACATATCTGGGGTTGGAACATTTAGGAATAAAAGTGAGTAAGGTTGAATTCCAACAAGAAGGCAAACTAGCACCAGAATGAAAAGAGTTTAATACATTACAGAAATCAACTTTTATAATAGACTAGTAAGCTTTATAGAACTCAATGATGAATCCATCATATCCAGGACTCTTACCATTCCCAAGGGATTGGATAGAGTCCCAGATTTCTGAATCATCAAAAGGAGCAATTAAGAAAGAGAAAGAGTCAGTAGAAATGCAATTGAAAGAAGACCAAGCATCATCATTGTAAAGACAAACATTAGAGGAAGCTCATAAATTAGAATAATGAGTTATAAATTCATGCAAAATAAAATTGCTCTTAGACATAGAAGTAAGGCTACCATTCAAAATAGCAGAAATAAAATTAGTTCTATGCCGCATGGTAACTAAACGATTGTAATAGGCAATGTTCTTTTCACCATCTTTAATCCAAACAGTCTTGGACTTAGACCATCATTTAAGGCAGATTTGCCTTTGGATGGCTAAATATTTATTGTGAAGGGATCTAAGCTTAATATCTAAATTAGGAGGAGGATAAGGAGCCTCCCCTAAGGCTTCAACTAACTTAATTTCATTTAAGGTGTTCTCAAGATTTTCCTCAAGATTACCTAGAATATTTCTATTCCAAATACTTAAGGCACCTCTAGTGGACTTAAGCTTGCTATTGAAATTAGAAGGGCCATTAGCAGAGAAATTAAGGTTCCAAGAAGAGTTAATAACACATCTACCATCTTCATACTCAGTCCAGAAAGTCTGAAACTTAAAAAGCTTACTTCTGATTTGATTTTTGTTGGGAATAGTGATAAGAAGAGGCTTGTGGTCTAAAGTCACTCTATATAGCATGACCAAGGAAATGAAGCCAGACTGCATTGGAGAAGACCCTATCAAGTCTAACAAGAATTTTTTTCAGGACCTACCATATTATTAGTCCAAGTAAACTTGCTATCTTTAAAACCTAAATCAATTAGACCACAATTATTAACAAAATTGTTAAAATCAATAGTTGACTTATTGAATTTAAAAGTAGCATCATCATATTTATCAGAACTATGCAGAATACAGTTAAAATCACCCATAAGAAGCCACAGATAAGCTGATAAGTTCATACTTATAAAAGAATGCCAAAGAGAGGCCCTTATAGAAGGGTCATTGCTAGCATAAAATGCAGAAAGAAGAAAATGTGCAGAATTATAAATCTTAATTACAACATTAATAACTTGAGAGCAAGAAGAAATAAACTGAGCCTCAACAAAATTAGAATTCCATGCCACAATTATGCCACCAGAAGCCCCAATACTAGGTTGATAAACACCTTGTCAGGTTCTACCTAGAGATTTGATAAATCTAGAAGATTTGATATCATTTAAATGGGTCTCCGGAATAACACAAACTTTGATAACATAATTCTTAATATGAAAGTGAATGAAGTCTCTCACAGAGGGCCTATTAGCCCCTCTAGCATTCCAATTCAGAATATTCATTAGAGTTATTTTGGAGAGGGGTAAAAGCATTAATGCTAGGAATGGGGATAACTTCTAAAGAAGTATTTTCTGAAATGGAATCTACTCTATGCCTTTCATTAGAGGATCCAATAGGAGCAAGAGGCTTAGAGTTAGAGTTTGACTTAGGAACAGGCTTAGTAGATTTACCTTTCGTCTTAGTGTTAATTCTAGAAGATCTAGCAGAGTTGAAATTCCCAGCCTGAGAACTAAAAACAACATTCAATTCTGAAGCAAGTTCAGGAATGGTTCTAGCAATAGGGCTAGGGGTAATAGATTTAGAAGTAGTTTTATGGGAGCTAACAGTCTTAGGCAAAGCATTCTAGATATTTTTAACCAAATTCTTACCCTGCCTAGGCTTAACAACATTCATACAACAAAATTTAAGTTCTTTTCAACCGAAGAATTAAAAGAAGCATTATTAACAAAACCATTCGAAATATGAGAAATATTACCACCACCAATCTCACCCTCCTCCATGGAATCCACTAACCCATCAAAGGTTCGAGCACGGCCATCCTTCCAATTGGCACGCACTACGAGGATGATTCCGACGATTTTTCCGTTGGACCTAGATCCAAGGACCAGCCATAGGGTCAGGATTCAGAGGCACAACCGAAGGGGCAACAAGGGGGGTCTCAACAACCTCTTGATTCAAATAAGATATTTCCATAGAATCGATAAAAATAGACGAAGAATCCATAGGCGTAGAAGAATCGAAAAAGGGATTTGAAACCCTAGAATTTTTCTTTTGAAGAAGAACATGGCATCCGGCTTCCCTATGCCCAATTAAACCACATTGAAAACATACGGAAGATAGATTCTCATAACATACAAGGAGAAAAAAATCTTCATCATCTACAGAAATCCACACCCCTTGGCGGAGGGGTAAAGCTAAATCCAGTTCAACACAAACCCGGATATAACGACCTCTTTCATAACCAAATGAGCGATCGTCAACGCAAAGAACATTACCAAACTTACTAGCAATGTGAGAAATGCAGTCGTTGATCCAAAACTCTAAAGGAAGAGACTGTAATCAAAGCCACATAGAGAAAGTTTCATCCCACGAAAAAGGCTTTCATGGAATCAAGCGAATAGCATCCCCACGAAGGGACCAAGGGCCACCCGTTAAAACAAATTTCGCAAAATCAATAGAATTGAAACGAAAAACAAAAAAAAAATCGTCTAAATCGAGAACCGAAAGAAAATCATGAACATGCCAAAGACGGTTTGCCCACGAACAGACAATATCAAGAGGCGGCGGCTTACCGAGAAATTTGCCAATCAAACTCATCTCCCACGACTGACGTAGGGATTGAATTTGATCGAAAGTAAAGATAACCCGATTAGTGGTTGCTGATTGAATTTTTGAAAATAGGATAGAAGAGTTCGTACCTAACCCTTTTTTAGGGTTGGAGTTCTTAAGGATCTTAGCCCAAGAGACGGGCTTAGAGGGGGTTGCCGGACCACCAGCACTCAGAGTGATAGGAACAGGGGAAACCTCGCCTTTTTTAGCCACGAAAGAAGAGGTAGGTCGGGAGTCTCCAGATCCCGAAAGACCATCCATGGAGACCGCTGAAGAGTTCTTCAAAGGCGGAGAAGACTGGAATTCTGACAGAGAGGCCATCAGAGGACCACCGGAGTAGACCACCGGCTTTGGAGAAGAGGGGGGGGCGTCAAAAGGCGTCATTTGGCAGCAAAATATCGTTGTAGAGGAAGGCACGAGCGGAGAAGAGGAAGGAGGGCTCTTGCCGAAAGGGGGATGGGGGGGGGGAAGGGAGGCGGATGGGAGTTCGGGGACGGGGAAGCCGGCGAGGAAACCCTAGGGTTTGCCATCGCCAGTGGAGTCGCCAAGAAAATCATCGCACTTGATTTCCTTTATGTGTTGCATTTGGTAATTTCATTGTCTTTGAATCTTGTAATCATACCTGAAGTTTGGAGTTGAACTTTTTATCTATATATTTATATATGCATCATGAGTTGATTTATCTCAGTTGTCATAGTTGTTTATATTTTTCCTGCATGGTATGTGTTTTTGGTAGGCTTCGGAGTATAGGTGCATACTCTGGCTAGTCAGGCGACCCTAGGAATCAGTGCTTGACAATTAAAATATAATATTTCTAATTTTATGGTTTCGTGAAAGATATATAATTTTGAAAAAAGTAGTAAATTTTAGGAATAAAAATATGTTCGTAACTTTTTAATATTTCTCACTAATATCATAATTATGAGTTTTATATATTTTGAAATTTATTTTCTCACTAATATCATAATTATGAGTTTTATATATTTTGAAATTTATTTTAGTTCTTACCGTGAGTGCTATGATATATAAAAAAAATATAATATTAAATGGTTTCAATAATAAATATAATATTTTGTTCTAAACATATTTATTTTCTTTTAATGGACTTAAATAACATGAAATAAAAAAATAGAAAAGTGCATTATTTATTATGTATTTTGAGTATAACTAATTTTAATTTATATAGAAGTTTGTAATTTTTTTCATTCATAAATATTTGAAGTAAAAAATGTAAATATAAAATGTGATGTTAATAAAAATGAGATTTTATTTGTGATATGATTTAGATATTAAGGTTTACAAAGTTGTCTACATATAATAAGAAGTGGTAATTTATTGGAGCATTTAATGGAGGTACTTTGGAGATTTTAATTAAAATAGTATGCTTTGGGAATTTTACAATTGTAGTTCGATTTTGCGAAATTCCCAAAAATTATTCTGGAGAAATTGCTGGTAGGCAAAATTAGAGGGATGCTGAGATGTATTTGTTTCATTTTAGTTAATTGATTTTTTGTTTGGTAAAAAAAGAAGAAATTTATTTATTTTATTTGATTTACACAACTATGCAACTTCTCTCTCTCCATCCATTTTCAAAATAAGGTGTTTTTATTTGAACCGGATATGGAATCGATTGGATCGGCCGAGAGCGAACTGGTTGACCCGCTCTTCTGCTGCGCTACATTCACATATTTTTGTCACTGACTCGCTGAGTCATGCGAGTTACGAACGTACGCGAAAGATGCAAATGCGCAGGTTGATCAAAAAAAGAGAACACGCACATTCGCGCGGAGAATTATTCCCGTCCCTCATTACCACTCTTGGTATCGCAAACCTCTGCCGTCTCCTCTCTCTTCAGCCCCTCAACGAAGAAGAGAGCCCATGCTGAGCTCAATGGCGGCGGTGCCGGCAATGGAGATGGCAGCGGTGAAGGGGCTGAGCGTCGAGCGGTACATGGGGCGGTGGTACGAGATCGCCTCCCTCCCCTCGCGCTCCCAACCCAGGGACGGGACCAACACCCGCGCCACCTACGCGCTGCGCAGCGACGGCACCGTCCACGTTCTCAACGAGACTTGGAGCGGCGGGAAACGGCGCTGCATCGAGGGCACCGCCCGCAAGGCTGACCCGGCGAGCGACGAGGCAAAGTTCAAGGTCAAGTTCTACGTGCCGCCCTTCCTGCCCATCGTCCCCGTCATCGGCGACTACTGGGTGCTCCATCTTGATGGCGAGTACCAGCACGCCCTCGTCGGGCAGCCCTCCCGAAATTACCTCTGGGTACACGACCTTGATGCTTCACTCTACCTGCATGTTCTTGGTCTGCTTGCAGGTGACATGTTTGTCGTTATGCCTCAATCATGTTTTGGCTTTTAATTCCATCGCGATCCAAGATACTCTGCAGGGAAACGCAAATGGATGAGGAGGTATACGACCAGTTGCTGGAGAGGGCTAAAAGAGAAGGGTATGATGTGCAAAAGCTGCGGAGGACACCACAAACAAGTTTTCATCCGGGAGGAGAGGAAGGTCTCAAGGACAACAAAGGCATTTGGTGGATCAAATCCCTGCTTGGCATCTGAATCAAGCGGTTGATGTTACTTGATTTCCATTTGAATAAACTGGTGATAATATACAATCTATATATCTTCTCAATCTAAAATTTCAGCAAGCTTCGATGGACTTTGTAGAAGGGATCAAAGAGAAGGTGTTTTGTTCTTGTATTTTGTACTTAGCTTTCATCACTTCAATCAAAGAATTTCTCTCAATGGATTACGTTTAACTGAGCTTGGCTTTTAAATTAGACGCATTCGGTCGTCAAAAGAAAGTGACAGTATTTTGCTAATTAGACTATTAACATTACAATTTCGATAATCAGTTAGCCTAAACACTCGTATAAAATGAATGTAAATCTTTGGTGAGGAATATACACGTGAAACATTTTATATAGGCCAAAATTAAATCATACAACTGCAATTATTAATAATTTCAGTTAGAAGAAAGAACCCTTTGGGATTGATGTCTCAATTCTATCACAACGTTGAATTAGAATTCTATTACGCCGAATAATATGTCACATCAAAGCTCAATTTCGTGAACACATTTGTGTTCCATTTTGACATCATAAAATATACATCAAGTGAAGAATACAAGTTGAATTTAATCATGTAATCATCTGACGATTTCAGTATGTGATCGGCCATTTTGATTATTTCACCATCCACAGTGCTAGTGGAGTACATAACTTTTAAGAGCTGTCAAAGAATACAATTTCTACTCCATCTAAATTCGTAATAATCCCACTAGTTAGCCAATACTTTTCTCCTCAATGAGCCTCTTCAAAGCCATGCTACTTGCTGGGAGTGGCCTTCCATATACCACTATTTTGAAATTATATTGTCGCAGCAGTAATTAAATCTGGTTATTAATTATCGTAACCACGGTGCAAGTCCAACCAGGCAAAGCAATGACATCATTGGAACATAAACATGACAAACTGCTCATCAATACAACATGGGAGATACTAATGAGAAAAATCAAAGGAAAACCACACTAGGATAGCATAACCATCAAAACTGAACCTGTAATTCTGAAGGGAAGAAAGCACAAAAGAGAAAATGATATAGGAAACGTCAAACCTCCTATTGATCACTTCCCAAACCAAGAATGCATTGAGCAAGATGCGTCAGGTATGGTTCTGCTTGTGAACTGCTGGCTAAGATGGGAGCTAGACTCTGGAGCTCTTCATTAAACTCCTTTCCAAATTTCCTGCACCAAAGAGCAAAACCAAATTACAGATGTGATAAAGAGGAGCTGTTTCGGATTAAGATTTTTTGTGCCCAACAAATGCCTTAGTTCCATACATGATTGAATCATTTATTATGTTATTTTCTGCTGCAACTTCATGTTGCTGATTCTTATTTCTTGATCTCTGTGGTTTGGATTTTCCCTGTACAAATGGACCAACTGCATCATTTGTAGCTACTTCTGGTACATAGACAGATGGTACTAACAGCTGGATAGATGCTGCATACTGAAGGCATATTGATTTTAGCTTCTCAATTTTCTGCATGTGGAAAAACAATAGATATCAATATAATGATCAATGTGCTCCTTCAAACAATCAACAGTTCACTTATTCAATTATTTAGTACCATCATTAGCTAAGCTTCTGGAGCATCTACCTAATCATATCAAAAAACCCGGAAAAAAAGAGAAGGATGAGGCCTCTCAACCAAATCACGGGTTAAAAATCTTCTTTCAGAATTTGGGTAGAAGATATATTATTCTGCCTAACCTTTTTTATTCTTAATATTCTAAAGAATTCAGAATAAGACCAACCTTAAAAACCTGAGGTAAAAGCAGCAAGCATTCTTTCAGACACTTCTGAAGGAAGTAGTCATGGAACTGGATCACCTGCAAGCACGATGTTCTAAATAATACATTTAGGTTTTGGAAGACCTTCATACACTTCAGTTGAACAAAAAAATAATTACAACCTCATCTACACTTTTTGCAGTTTGTAATCTATCATGCATCAAATGCCAATTTGGTTCCAGAACCTAAAAGGCATAAAACATTGTTAGAAATTGAATATCAATAAACAGAGCCCATGTGAAATGAAGATGCATATTACCTCAAAAGTTAGATAATGCAAAAGGCTATTGATAAACTTAAGCATGCTTCGGCAAAGAATAGACGACCTAAGAATGGGCGTTTTGAGAATTTTGACGGCACGAAATCCCTGAATGGTTGTTACTGGTTATGCCATGAAGTGGAATGAGAATTATTCAGACCAATCATCCAAAAATAATAACATTCATACTTGATGCACTTGCCAGGCCATGCAAAGCTGGCGGTTTACATGTTTGCAGTGGAATAACAGACGGAATATCAACTGGTATTTTGTCAAAGCTTTTTTGGGGATAATTAATGATAATGGCCATTGAACCTGAAATAAACCATGTTAAACTTTTCTCCAAATTGATCTTGAGAATAATATACAGAAAAATGAGCACAAATGAACAAAACCTTGCAACCAAGGCAGAATGTCTCCAAGCCAGTGATATTTAACAGTTCAGACTGTAGATCAGTATCAGAAGTGGGTTTATTATTTACAGAAGGATCAGTGGTATCCAAGTCTTTAAGTGCATTTAGCCTTTTGAGTAAAGGAACTCTTTCCTGTTTGGAAAAATATTAGCAAATAGAATTAATTAAATATATTTTTTCCCTCAAAATCATGGCATAATATGAATTCCAGCAATTACCACACAACATGTCAACTCCTCATGACAGGGATCTGAAGCAGCAGCTGTTGAACGCAAAGCAAGGTCAAGAAGGGACTGTTTATCAAATGACAGAAATCATATTAGAAGTTTGATGCAGATTTTCACTCTTACATAATAACTAATAGGTACAGGTTCAAGGTGACACATTAAAAGCATGGGAGAACACCTGCAGCTTCTCCACAGAAATTTCCTCAGGTCTTTTAGCAAGCTCGTCTCGAGAAATATCCATAAAATGAACCAAATAATCACCCTATGAGACCATGGCCACATTATTGAAACTTTAAAACAATTTTCACTTCAAGAAGGTGTAAAAGGTTAGAACATACACAAGAATACAAGGAATATGAATTCATCATAAATAAAACTTGCAAGTTGCAATTTTCCTGGAAAGAAAATAGAGAAGTTCTCCCAAAATGCTTATACAAATACTGATAGTCTTTATGCACGAAATGATTGACATCTAAATATCTAATCACAATCACCAAATTACTATTTTACTGTAGTAGCTTCTGAAAATTTTCGTATTTCCATATCTTCCTCTTCTTAGCTATGAAATGCTCATTTTTTGTACTGGATATTGAAACCCAGCTATCAATAGCTCATTTGATTCATCAACCAAACTCATTGACAAATGAAAGGCAACACATAGAACTCCTACCAAATTGATCATATCCAAATTTATGATATCCAGTTACTTTATTAGCTTCTTCTTGTCCTATGAATGGGGGTGTAAATACATAACTTTCTTGTAAATGTATGAAACAAAATAGCACATTAAATCTAACAAAAGTTGCCCATCTGTCATGTCATGTGTCTGCACATCCACAAGTATATAACATGAATGTCCATGGTAATCCCCATATAAAGTAAATCAAAATTATGTTTGATAATAGGGCCTATCATGAGTTTTTGGAGTTCCATCTTCCACTCCATTAGGTGAGAGCCATCTTTTCTATCTGTTTCATGTTGAGATTAAATAGAAGATATATTCTCATAATTAGTTAAAATAAAGGCCTATATAATGGTTTCGGATGTAAAAAGGTACCTTGGCATGATATAAAGTATTCCTCTTTCACTAATTCTCCTCACACTTGGTTCTGCGTCAATGTTTATCTATTTGAAATTAATATGCATTATATTAATAATAATACTAGTAGCTAAGGAAACAAGCTCCAATCCCAAAAGACAGAATAAGTCTCTAATCCTTCATAGATTTTGATTACCCTCTTGTAAATAAGTTCATAAAAGAAGTTATTAATATACAAAAATGTTAACTTCTCAAAAAATATAACTTTATCTGAAAAAGAGTATAAGCATACCTCAAGTTACAGCTTAAATTACTATTCACCACTTTTAAAAAAAGTGGTATATATACACTATATATGAAGTAGCAAGTTTCACTAGTTTGAATATCATTCAATACTTTATCTACACAATCCAATAGAAATAAGCATATGCACACAAGATTATAGTAGTTAGTCTATTAAAATCTTTGCAAAGGAAGCTCAGGCTTATTGGTTATTCTACACTCAAGACTTCTTTGTCAAGATCATTAAAGAATACCGAAACTACAGCATTACACTTTGCCTTGAATTATCAAAAATAATAGAACATAATTCCGTTCAGCATTTAATTTGCCAATACCGCATAACCACAAATGGGATTAATCATCGAACAAATTATCTGTGCAGGAAAATTAGATACTACATGAGTTACCTGGTCAAGAAGAAAGTAACGCTTCAGAGACCGCAGTTTTCCCATGAGATCATACTGCAGTAAATAAGGATTATACTGCAATTAACAGAAGAAGATAATGGATACATATGTCCAGTAATTCAGACTGTGACTTACCTTATGTATGATAAGATTCAAGAGTTCACCACTTGCAAAGTCGTAAGCAGCTTTGATGCATTCAAGATAATGATGGTTTGACTCAAAGCTCATCAACTTTGAACTTTCTGATAATGGGACCTACTCATAGCAAGTTGTTCACTTTCTCAAAACTTACACTCGGAAAAAAGTACACATATACATAGAAGTTTACGACATTAGAATTTACCTGAACGTTATGCCCACACTCTCTCATCACGTTCAAGTATTTTCCTGTTGTCAAGATTATCCCTGCAACACTGACAAGGAAACTAGGGATACCATCTTTGAGGCTATAACGTTGTATCCAATACTTGGCATCATAATCCCGAGTGAGACTTTCCTAAAATAACATAGAGAAAGAACTTTTATAGCAGAAAAGCAGATTAATGGTTATAACAATGTGCTTATATAAAATACCTTTTGCAATGATTTGTTTTCAGCAATAAAAAATTCACCATAAGGGTCGTCAATAACACCCTCATAAACCCACCTACATTATATGACATGAGCAAAAAGGATAGTTTTTCAGCATAAAACATGGATCTCTAAATTGTAAAGAATAGCTAGACAAAACTTGCAGCAAAAAAAAGATACAACATAAAGTATTATGTCACATCATGTGGCCAAATAACACAGTCTGACTGCAAGCCAAGAATTGCAAAGGTAATGACAGATGACTGAGACTATGAAGAGAAAACCTTTCTAATATTGCAAGGTACGCAGAACTTGCTCGTTGTGTCATCTTTTCAAGCATTGACCGGACTGCATTATCACCTGCCATAGCTTTAGCCTGCATACCAACAGTTACCAGCATA
Organism: Canna indica; assembly: GCA_034359265.1. Classification (NCBI taxonomy): domain Eukaryota; kingdom Viridiplantae; phylum Streptophyta; class Magnoliopsida; order Zingiberales; family Cannaceae; genus Canna; species Canna indica. The sequence goes on from CP136890.1 coordinate 74,757,088, forward strand.
ACCCATAATCATCTGACGACTCTAAGAAACTCAATAATGGAAGGCAGTACAAAGTTCTTAAAAGAGCAGCTACCCAAAGTTGAAAATTTAACTGAAAACAATCTTTTATGACATATACGGAGAGAACAACAGATGAGAAGATGAAAGAGTCTTGTGTAATTCCTAGAAAGTACTAAACAACTCAAACCTATTGGAACCTAGTATGAGAATAAAATAGTTGAGGAACAATCAAGAACAAGATCAGATAAGCATTGAGCATTGAAGAGGGACTACAAATAAAGTTGGAATTCGAAATTTGAGGTAGCAATATAAGGTATTTACCTGGCTTTGCAATAGGTTAAGAGTTGTAGCACCTGAGAAGTTGTTGGAGGAAGCCTTCTCAACCACAGTTGACAAAGCATGTAATGATCCCATCATTGGCTGGAGAACATAGCATACATACAGATCTTTGTGCTTAAAAAACAGTGGAAAATTAAGAAACGCAGAAAAAAAAAAAAAACCTGGCAGAAAAACCACAATGCTTGAACCGAAAGTCTTCCAAGTCGGAACTGATGCTCCAGCTGAGCAACCATTGCCTGATAATCCTGATCAATATGGGGAAAAACAAGTAAAAAGAACATAGATGTTAAACAACCAAACAGATAATCACAAAGCTCAACAACAAAAATATCTTTGCCATGGGAGCAAAGAATATTTCCAATGGGGATCGATGAAAAGGGACAAATAATACTTCCCTAATCAGAACCATCTAGAGAAGACATGACAAGTCATTTCAAAAACTAATACAATTTATGCTAGTTCCCAAATTAAATCCAGAAACAAAATATTTAATAGCAGTTCACGGTTTTAAGTTTTCTCATTAGGATATTCTCAATCTTCTAAGGGAAGAAACAGTTGATAATATTAGTTATATGAATATGATTGGTGCTTCTACATTGCAAATAGGAGCTCCTCCCACATGGAGGAAATGGTTTTACTAGCAAATAAAACCAACTTTATGGTTCTTGCATACCCAAAATAACCAAATCACTTATGTGATTGATATACACAGAAGCCAGAAGCAACAACACTCTAGTATAACATACCTCTAGAAAAAGAACTTTAACTTGACATAGCATGAGCTATGTTAAACTAGCTATGCGTTTTCAGTTAACATGCCACAGTGCAGAATGGTTTAGATTTTATCTTGTAATTAACAGAAGACATGATTAATTGATTTTTTCAACATAATAAGCCTACATGCGAATTATGATTTAGGGTATTAGAGCATGAGCAACAAAATTAGCAGAATGTGCGTGAGCAAAAAAGAGAGACACAAAGAAAGAGAGGATCTATTTATACCAGGAGGAGGGCTCGTAATGCAGCAGCAAATGCATGGTTAACCAGCCCACTTTTGAATTGCGATTTTGACTCAACAAAGTGATTGATCAATACATAATCCTGACAGAGAGGGAAAATCCTCTCTGTCAATTCCTGCATCAAGACAAATTCAGTGACATGGAAACCAATTGAACTGCTTGTGCACAATAAAACAAGGGTCTGACCTGAAGTGCAAGGTCCATGGATGGATCAATCTGAAAGACGACATGGCATTCCTTCCCCTTTACTCTTTTAATCGAAATGAAGCGCCCCTCTATGCCAACCAGCGCTGACAGTAGGTCATCAATAACCAAAAGCTCCTGCATTTCCATAAAAGCCTCAAGTTTTGTCAATCTTCCCACATAAAAGTTGTTGCTCAAAAGGAACAGCAAAGTACTACATTGAGTAATACAACTCATACCTGAACCGAAACTGGGTAGGATCCAATGACATTATTTGAACCACGGCTGCACGGAAATGTATCAAAGTTTGAAAGTTTAGTAGATAACACACTACAGCGAAGCCAAATGTGAGCAAAAAAGCACTGTGAGACAACATAATAGATGACTAAAAGAGAGAGAGAGATCAACAAGCTGACTGGAGACATGAAAAGCGCTACCGTACCTGAAAGAGTCCATAGAGAAGGGTTTCGATCCCATGACCTGTGCAGGAGCTTTGATCTCCTGAAATTTTGGAGAATTAAGGAAAGAAGAGGGCAGAACTGGATTGGTAGAAGAAAATACCGGAGACCTACCTGATGAAATCGGCCGGTGAGGAAGGGGCGGTCTAGGTTCCATCGGGGAGTGCCGGGGGCCGGATCCATGGTCGTAGGATCTACTTCAGAGAGAGGGAAAGGTAACTACCAAGACAATGAGAACCTTCGCCGGCGACCTGCGCGCACAGGAGAGGGGTCGGATCCCCGGCGGACCTGCGAAGATGGAAACTGGAGTGTTGTCCGCTGGGAAGGGGTTGAGGGTTTTTTTGAGAAAAGAGTATTTGTTGTTATCCTAATTACAAGATTACCATCTACTTTTCCACTTCGTCTTATTGCCAAATAGTGACTACCAAGCTCGGCTACGAAAAAAGGCGGGTTTTCTCGAGATCGAATCGATGCCTCCTTGGTCTAATTTACTTCAATTTTGAACCGGACCGAGCCGGAAAAGACTTGATGGGCCGAGCCTGACCCAGAGGTCATGCACGTGTAGATTATGTTTCACACAATTGAGCTAAATTGACTTAAACCAAACTATGATACATACACCATATTTATGGCATATTTATGTGTTTAATAGTATGTCTAGTAAGTATTATGGTCTTTCTAACTTTGTGAATGGATTATAATAAATTGGATAGGTTAATATATTCAAATATATTGTTTAGATTATAAATTGTATTTCAATTTAAATATTTATTTGATATTTGTAAAGTGACATTTTAATTATAAATTATATACTTTAAAGCTTTGTATAGAAATATTTATAATTTAAAAATCAATCTCATTTGATTAGAAACCCACAAATTCATAAATCGAACTAAAAATAATGCTTGTTTTTTTTTTCTAAATTTTTATTAGGAGAATGGTATGGAAATTTCTCTTTAAACTCAAATTTTTAAGGTAACTCTGACCAAGGCACATCAGTGGTGAATGACAACAGTCAATTGAATCTTTGACATCCCTCTTGCTAGAAAACCTTCTTTAACTTCATTCATGTGGATGCTTATAATTCCTCAACTGTTATCGGTATATAATACAAGACCAAAAGTGGAATGAAAACTTGGGTCTCCAGCTTTTTGGTAGGCCTCTACGGGACTCCATTTGTCATATTTGAACTGCCTATACATTCTTATGATGACAAAATAATTCGAGTGAATATATGAGGCTTTTGGGCGAGCTTCCTCATGTCCGCTTATCGCTTCATGAAAACCTCTAATTTTGTGCAGGCTGGGCGATCCAAATTAAAAAACATTAATTTATAAAATAAATTATGTAATAATTAAATTATAAATTATAAAATTTTCTTAAAAAATAATAATAATCATTTATAAAATATTAAATTAAAAATTAAATTAAAAATTAAAGTACTTTCAATTAAAATTGAAAATTGATATTTCTAAAAATATATTATATTTAAATATATTATAATATTAATATATAAATTTATAAATTTAATTTTTCATATATATTGACGAGTAGCGAATATCCACGAATATGAGTAGTATAATATTCATACACGTATCCATTTATTAAATGGATAAAAATTTATACCTGTACCTGTACTCGTGGATATAATATATTTACTATTCCCGAACCGTATCGGATAAATATCCACGAGTACAAATAATATTATCATCCCTGTATAGCATCAGGAAAGAATCTAAAGGCAATGTCAACACTAGTAAAATTAGTCTAGCTCATTAGAGTCCTCATCCATCGTATGGATTAAAATAAATTGTGATGCTTCGTAGGATTGCGATTATATTGTAATTGGTTTTATCGTTCGTACATAGGATGGTACGTGTGTTCACGCAGAAAATGCTTTGGTTAACTCTTGCACACCCCTCAACTGTGAAGCGTTGGCTTTATTGAATGTGTCAAGTTTGTTGTGTCTATTGGTTTCCCATTTATTATTATTGAATCTGATGCACAATCTCTTATTGATGTTTTGCAGCAGAAAATCGAGACTCAATCGGTCTAGCATATTACTTCAGACATTTTTCATTTGGTTGGTTAATCGTAATTGTGTTAATTTTGTGTATGCCTCTAGTGTTTATAATAAAGTAGTTCATTAAGCTGCAAATTATGACTAAAAATTTAATGAATCATGTATGTCCACGCACTCCCATTTTGTGGGTAAAAAAATAAAAAAATAGAGCAACTGATTATTGACGCTCCCAAGGGCCTAAATAGGCACCCATTAATTTTACTGTTCGAAGTTGATCTAATAGACCAATAATACTAAACCGACCGAGCAATACCCATATATTGACCCTACATGACAGCTTCAGAAAACTAATACCTGCCTTGGTAACCATTTGGGTAGCCATTTTCTAGTTCCAATGAGGAAACAAAGAGGCATTTAATACCCGCACGACACTTCCCCGACATGTCTTAGTCCCGCCATTTTATGAAACTATGGCGTATAGCTCGGTGGCAGAGAAGAAGCCAATCGCGACCAAACGCCCCACTGCACTCTCTCTTTGCAAGGCGTCTATGCCACTTCCATTGCTTCCCCTCCTCGTTAGGCTCCGTCTTTTGACTCAAATGTGACGCCTTGCCTTTGAGCATGGCCAAACACGATCGACACGCCGCTGCCCGCTTCCGCCCCTGGACGCGCTTCTCCGCCGCGGAGATCCGCCGGAAGCTCCTCAATGTCGTGGCCTGTGGAGCCTCCGGCCGCCGCCGATGCCGGAGGAACGGCCACGTTTCGCCGATTTCGCGCCCGCCGCCAAGGCGCGGTCACATGGTGCGGCTGGAGGAGCTTCTGGAGGCCGAGGCATCTCGGTCTTGCTCCCACCCGGCGGACGAGGCGGGCAGAAGGCCAGAGAGTGGAGCTTTCGAGGAGCTCCAACGCGCGGTGAGAACGCTCCAGTTGGGCGGCGGCAATGAGGAGCGGAACCGGCGGAAGGAGGCCGCGACCAAAGTGAGGAGGCTTGCTAAGAACGATCCGGAGGCGAGGAAGACGCTCGCCATGCTTGGGGTGATCCCTCCTTTGGTCGCAATGCTCGATTCGAAGGATTCCAACCTCCACCTCTCCGCGCTCTACGCGCTTCTCAATCTTGGGATCGGCAATGCACTGTGAGCATTCTCTTTCCTCCTATCTGGGAACCAAAGCTTGCTTGGTCTTTTAGGCATTCCTCTCATCTATTGCTTAGGGTTCTTTGTTGCCGGTGGCGGCGACACGCGATCATGGATTTGATTGCAGGAACAAAGCGGCCATAGTGGAGGCCGGCGCCGTCGACAAGATGCTGAGTTTGATCGAATCGGGATGTTCTCCATCGGTTTCGGAAGCCATCGTCGCCAATTTCCTAGGCCTCAGCGCTCTGGACTCCAACAAGGCCATCATCGGCGTCTCCGGCGCGATTACCTTCTTGTTGTCCGCCTTCCTAAACGGCAGCTCAATGGCGAGGCAGGACGCCCTCCGCGCACTCTTCAACCTCTCCATCGCCCCCTCCAACGTCGCGCGCCTCGTTAACGCCAGACTCATACCGGCGCTCCTCGACTCGCTGTCCAACATGGAGGTGAGCGAAAGGGCGCTCGCGGTGCTTGCCAATCTCGTCGTCACCGTCGAAGGGAGGCGAGCGCTGAGCCAATGCGCCAAGGCATTCTCTAACCTTATCGACGTTCTCGGCTGGTGCGACGCCGTCGGGTGTCAGGAGAAGGCGGCCTACGTACTGATGATGATGGCACATAAGGCCAGGCCATGCGGCGGAGAAAGAGCAGCAATGGTCGAGGCCGGTGCTGTGTCGGCGCTCCTCGAGCTCATTCTCCTCGGCTCTCCCCTCGCCCAGAAGCGGGCATCGCGGGTGCTGGAGGCGCTGACAGCAGACCAGGGGAAGGGGGCCAACTCGGCGGTAGTTTCCTGTGTGGCGACGGTGTCGGCACCGCTCTCTGGGGGAGCGGCGGTGGCGGAGGAGGGGGACATGATGAGCGAAGAGAGGAGAGCGGTGAGGGAATTGGTGCAGCAGAGTCTTCATAGCAACATGAGGAGGATGATCCGGCGGGCGAATCTGCCACAATATTTCGCGCTCTCGGAGAGGTTCACCTTCACTTCCGCCACCTCCATTCCCAAAAGCTTGCCTTTCTAAGGAAATGGAACCGGAAAAAAGAGAGCATATTTTTATCTTCGATGGAGTGCCACGTTTTGCTTGCAATACGCAACAGAACATAGAAATAATAATTCCAACTTAGTTGTTGATGTTGTAATTTGAATTCTTTAATGTTTCTGGTTCCAAATTTTCTTATTTTTATTTATTTCTCCTTTGAATTCTGATGCATGGGTTCATTAGTTCAAGTTGGTGTCTGATAATTTTGGCTTTGATATAGGATAAGGGAGCTTGACTTTTGAATTTATTCCCTTGTGAAGAATCTTTGGAAGAAAAGTTTTGGATTCTTTCAGCATTCAAAATGCTGCTTTGTCATCTGGCTAAAGAGTCAAAAGGGGAGGTGAGTTTCTACTTTCTAGTTCTCCTTTTCTAGCTTTCAGTATGGCTTCATTTGATGTATGGGAATCTATGGCAGTAACAGGGTTCTGAAGTTAAAATGTAAGCATTGGTTGGAGTTTTATCGGGCATTGGAATTGATGAATCAGACATTGATGCTCTGATCAGAATTATGATGTTCTGAACCCGAGAAAGAGTTGGCTGCAGCAATCAAAGTGAAGTTCCATTAGGTTGGGATAGAAAATTCTATATCCAATCTGAAAATACCAAATTTGTAAAAATAAAAATCAGAAACTTGAGTGCATTCGCAAAAACATGAGTTTGCAAACAAAGTGAAAGTATCAACCGATCAAAAAATACCAAATTTTTGAAAAATGAAAACCCGAAACTTGAGCAAATCACAGTTCAAGTGAATTTTCGGATTAAGTGGAAAATTTACTATTCAAATCGTATCATATTAAGTGAATTTTCAAATGAAGTTGGATAAACTTACTTGCACATTGGAGACTCCTGATAGAGATGAGACCTATATGCACAAAGTCCAATCATTCACTCGCAGGAAAATGGATGATGATCCATTATTGGATTCCAGACAAACCCTGCAATTTGGTGAATCAGAACAAGTGGTCCTTGATTACCTCCTACTATTCTAGCCTTTGCCCATCAACCTCAATGTTGGATATCATGCTTTGAAAGAAATTATAGACAGGGTGTTTCAATTAGTACTAATGGTCCATCTGAGGCACTATTGGCAGCTAATCCATGGTGTCATATATAGGAAACAATAGTTGTTTCATTAACAAATTACACGTGCATTCATCCTCCCACATTAAGGATTTGCTTAGGACCATAACCACTATAAACAGCAATTGGAATTAGGGGATGTAGCATGAAAATGGTTTTTTGTCCTTAATCAGTATGTTTGTGACATGTGAACTACTAATTGACCTGAGACTCACCAGCAACTGGAGTTTCTCTATTTGCATTTCGACAGAGAAATTAAAAGATGCAGCGAACTATGATAACTAAAAAATGTTCAACAAGAACCTTGAGTTCGAACAAAAAGTCATGCTATACAAATTAGCTTGTTTTAATGTTTTAACATAAAATGAACAGAAAGATTCCTCCACCAACATGAAATTGTTATATTATTCAAAAAAATATGAAAAGATTTATAAATTTTCCTCTGCACGAATTGGCGTCAAAATATTTGGGTTGTATACTTGTCGTCAACTTATAAGGCTCGCAAACCAAAATTTTTATGCAAATGAACATGCAAGTGAAGGAGATTATAATCTATGCAAAATAATATGCTTGGAAGTTAGGAGTTCCGAAGCTTGGGATATCAAAGTCATCTCTGTGAGCTTGATGCTGATTTTGGTATGAGCAATTGGTAAGATGGATTGGTTACTTGCTTCCATTAACTGGTAGGTACACACCCTCTGCTGCCAACCAGACATTATCGCGGTGCTTTTCACGAACACCACATACCTGAATGAGATTGCAAGAGTGGGCTTGGAATTAAAAGATAACTGGAAACATAAATTAAGATATATATGCAAGACTGCTATCTGTGCTTTGATTAAGAAAATTCCAGACAATCATAGATTCGATGGAGATCCATAATGTAACTCAAAGACAAATCCAGACTCCAGTAGATTATTAGATATTACCTCTTGCTGCCCTCCTGCTATCCTGTTGTACTTCTTGTCATGACTGTGTAGGTAACCACCAGTATCAACATGTCGAAGCCTTACTCGCTGCTCTTTCCTCCATGTTTTTCCACTACTCTCAATCTCAAGGCTGATCAGTAAATACACATTACAAATCAAATTAGCAATGATAAATTAGGGAGTCACTTGTGTCTAAACAGCACAAGAATCTCACTGCCAAAAATCACCAGTATCTGATTGGTCATCCCCACCATAGCAGCTCACCTATAGACATGGCATGTATAGAAAGTTATCAGACTATTACCATAATCTTGTTTTTTCTTAGAAAAAACAAAAAAACCACAATTCTATGAACAGACTGGTACAGAAATATGCATCACCTATTCACCTGGATTGTAAAAAATTAACCGACAAGAAAGAAGTATGTGCAAAGAGCCAAAGCTACTAAACAACAATGGAACCAGTAAGCATGCATACTTGCCTCATCATCACGATCTTCATCATACAGAGTTGAAAGGGAAAGGAGAATAGTTGTGTTTATATAATCAATAGAATATCACTACCCTCTTTCTGGGAATCTTTTGAAATACACGTCAATTCCAGTCATTTGCAAAGATGGACCAAATCCAGAAATCCTAAGCACCAACAAATTGGAATCATTAAAGCCTGGTTTGGTAACCTAAGATTGCGAACTCCAGAAAGGTTGTTCCTAGCACAAACAATCCTATGATTTTTTGGGAATCATGTTTCTATCCAGTAGGAAAAAGTAGAGAAGTTTGGATAAAATACTATGACACCCTTCTCTCACTTAAAAGTTAAATTATCGTATATTGACTACAACAATATTTTTAAGATGATAATACTATTAATAGTATAATATATATTATTTTATAATAATATAATAAATACTAATACATTTACTATTATTACTATTATATTTTAAATAATAAATTTATATTATGTATAAGAAGTATATATAATTTTTATGCAATATTAATAATATATGATTATAGTATAATAATATTAAAATTTAGGGCATGGGAATTGGGAAAGTTGAAAAACTCATCTCCTAGATGGATTTTGAAATCTCACATGCATGGATTTCTATCTTGTTTTAGTGGCAACAAAACATGGGTTTTGTAATTCTCATATAAATCAATTGAAATGGGAAAAAAAACCATACTTTACGTGGTCTAAGAAATAAATGGAAAAATTAAATCTAAAAGTTGTTATTAATGATGTTTTCTGAGTCAATGCAGAGTTTTGCTTATGGGTATATTTTCATCTAAAGAATGCAAATTCAATTTTTTTAAAAAATATATAATCAAATACATATAAGATGCATGTAAGCATCAGCATGGATATGAGCACACAAACATAATAGGGTATGAATGTGATGACCTGTGATTCTTATAAAGTAAGAAAAATGGTATATATGTATTTAAATTGTAACAAGAAGGGCATTCAAAAAGGACAGGGTAAGAAAAAGGTTTGAAATAGACGCGGATTCTTAAGAATTTTCCTCACACTGGATAATAGATTTTACAATGCGCTTCAAACTAATCAACATATGAATACGATTCATGTCGGATTATATGCCCGGATTCATGTTAGAAATGTCGTTCATGATTACTACTTATTTCATGCATGGATTAAGGTTGTTTAGAAATAATTCATGCCTCATATGCTATTATTGAATCACCATGTTCTTTCCACATGCCGCTGCTCATATTTATGATTCTACTGTTCATGCATATTGTTATATTGTTCAAATTTATGATTACATCTTAGTCAATTTCTCGTTGTACTGCACGTTTTATTCTTCCTCGTATGTTCTTCTCGCTTTCGCTTTTGGTGATGGCCGCCGACAGTCATGCTAGGATCGGCCGGACAACAACTTCAATGCTGTTTCCGGTGGTCGTTGGCCATCGGCATCCTCCTATTGCCTCCGACCTTCAGGTGACAGATAGAAGATGAAGGGGAGGTCCGACGGTAGGCTGATGAGAGCTGTCATAAATGCTTCTCCCCATTACATAGACCTCTCCCTCTTGCTCAGTGTCCTTCTCGCGGTTGGTCGTCGGTGTAGTCATCGGCGACACATCAAGTTGGCCAGCGGTGAAGGGTGGGTCTGAGGACAAGTTGCGGCGGCTAGACCTACAGGCAACCGCTGCAGATCAAATGTTAGGGTTTAGTTACCACACGTAAAGGAGAAGAGAAGATTAAGTGAGGAGAATGGATTAATGACTAAGATTAAAGGAGTTCTTTTTTAATGACTATGATTGAATAAAATTGAAATCACGTGATTGAGACATTAAGTGAATTATGTATTTGATAAATTTACCTTATAATTAGATAATGTCATGTATAATTGCTTTTGATTATATTTGAAATTTATTTACAATGATTTGATTGTCATCATTCTGATCAAATAGTAGAAAAAATAATTTCAAATAAAGATGATCATTATGTTATATACAAATAAATGCCTATTATTGTGATGAGTTCATTATTTGCTAGATTTTAGTTTTTGTTCAAACGTAGATTATTATTCTGCAAATAGTGAACATAAATGGTGTAAATTATTTATTTTTATCATATGCATATTAGTTTATCCAAAAATAACATATGTATATGATTAAGATTTTTTAATTTAACATTATAGTTATCGATTCCTTTAAGACATTTAAATTATGATAACATTTAAATTATGATAGCATAATATAGTATATGCCCAAAGGAGAATTGTGTTGTGCTTTAATGATTTATTTTCTGAATCCTTATCATGTATTTAATTTGAGCATTATGTATATAATTTCACAGTTATTTCACTTCATACACAAGCTTCGTTTATAACTACGTTTATTGGTGTGAACTTTTCTGAATAGTCCGAGCAAGTCAAGTTTCACATAGGTGTTCTTGACCTTGACTTAGCACTACTTGAAGAAAAGCCCGCTGTTATTAGTGATCTAAGCAGTGAGGATGAAAAGTCACATTATAAAGCATTGGAACGTTCTAACAGACTTAGCCTCATGTCTATGTGTATGACAATTGCAAACAATATAAAAACAACCATTCAACAGACAAAAAGTGCGAAGGAATTCCTTCGAATTGTGGAAGAACGCTTCTATACCGCTGATATTGGTACCCAGATGGTAGAACTCACGACCAGGAAGTTTAACGAGTCACGAAGCATGCAAAATAATATCATCGAGATGACTAACATTGCAGCAAGACTAAGATCCTTAGGAATGAGCGTGGATGATTCCTCGGTTCATCTTGAACTCGCTCCCTCCTGAGTCTGGACCATTCCAAATAAATTATAACACTATCAAGTATAAGTGGAATGTTAATGAATTGTCCAGTATGCTTGTGTTCAGGAGGAAACTCATCTTAAGAATCAAGGAATTCATTTAGTCAACCTCACAGGTCAAGGAGCTGGAAAACACCTAAAGGCAAAAGCCAAAAGTTCAAGAAAAGCAATAAGTCCGCTGAAGCTTCTCATGTTGAAGGGAAGGATCAAAAGCCAATAAAGTGCTTCTTCTGTAAAAAGAAATAACAACTCAAAAGTATTGCCATAAACGTAAAGGCTGGTTTGAAAAGAAAGGTAATGATATTTCTTACATAAGTTATTTATCAAACCCGACAGAAGTTCTTTATAATACTTGGTGGCTTGATTCTGGTGCAACTACTCATGTAAGTAATATGATGCAGGGATTCCTTTCGATCCTAACCACAAAGCCCAACCAAAGTCTTTTAACAATGGGAAATCGAATGACGGCTTCGATTGAAGGTATAGAGACTTATAGTTTGATCCTAGACACTGGGATCCATTTAGACCTTCATAGAACTCTCTATGTACTTCAGTTTCTAGGAACTTGATTTCCATAGAAAATTTAGGTATTGCTGGATTTGATTTTAAGATTAAGATAAGATATTTTTATTGATGGTTTATATAAATTGAAACTTGATGATAATTTTGCTGAATCCTTGCTTATAGTATATCGGAATGTAAGAATGAAACGTAGTATTAATAATGAAAATTCTGCTTACTTGTGGCATAAACGTTTGGGACATATTTCCAAAGAAAGATTAAAAGGTTGGTAAAGAATGAGATTTTTCTGAATTTAGATTTTATGGATCTTAATATTTGTGTGGATTGCATTAAGAGAAAGCAAACCAAACACAACAAGAAAGGAGCCACAAGAAGTAATAATCTTCTTGATCAAACACACTGATATTTATGGACCTTTTGATGCTACATCCCTAGATGTAGAAAAGTATTTTATCACCTTTATTGATTATTTTTCACGTTAAGATTTTGTTTATTTGCTTAAAGAAATGTCTCAGGCAGTGAATACTTTGAGATTTTCATAACTGAAGTTGAAAGACAATTAGATAGATGTGGTGAATATTACGGGAAACATAATGAAACAAAATAATGTCCTAGGCCATTTGTAAAGTTCATCGAGAAACGCGACATATATGCACAATATACTATGTCAGGTATGCCTCAACAAAATGGTGTGGCAGAAAGACACCATCGGACACTAATGGATATGGTTAAAAGTATAATGAGTAATTCATCATTGCCCAAATTTTTATGGATGCATGTCTTAAAGACCGCTTTGTACTTGCTTAATAGTGTTCCTAGTAAGACACTTCTAAAGACACCTTTTGAACTATGGACAGGCAGGAAACCTAGTCTAAGACACTTGCATGTTTGGGGTTGTCCAACTGAAGCAAGAATTTATAATCCACATGAAAAATATTGGACTCTCGAACGACCAGTGGTTATTTTATTGGTTATCTTGAGAAATCCAAAGGGTACATCTTTAAAGATTGTCCTAATCATAGTTCGAGAATTATAGAAACATGGAATGCTAGATTCATAGAGAATAGTGAAGTTAGTAGGAGTACCGAAAAACAAAGTGTGGACATTCAAAGGATAAGGGTAAATGTTTTTTTATCAATAAATGTTCCTTTGTCCACAACCACTCAAAATGTTGTTCTTAATGACTTTGATCAACATTCGAGTAATGAAACACCTCATGAAGAAACTAACTCACAAATACCTAAGACAAATGAACCACAATGAATTAAATTAAGGTCTCATGGAGAAAGAAGATATGCAATTCCGGATGATTTGGTGGTATATTTACAAGAATGTGATTTTGATATAGGAATTGGTTTTATATGAAAAAGCCATATCATGTGCTGAGTCGCCATATAATGTGTTGTATTTGACAAATGGAAAGATTCCATAAAAGATGAGTATAACTCCTTAATACAGAATGAAGTCTTTGATCTTGTTGAGTTTCGAGAAGGTTATATGCGAGTCAAGCGTAAATGAGTCTACAAGACCAAACGTGATTTAAATGGCAACTTCGAAAGATATAAATCTAGACTAGTAGCTAAGGGTTTTACTCAGAAAGACGCAATTGATTTTAAGGAGACTCACCGATCTCAAAGAAAGACTCATTCAGGACTATTATGACTTTGGTGGCTCAATATGATCTAAGAGTTACACCAAAGGAATGTAAAAACAATTTTTTTTAACGGAGATCTTGAAGAGGAAATTTATATAAACCAATCTAAGGGTTTCTCGGTTGACTGGAATGGTCACTTGGTGTGTAAGCTTAAGAAGCCAATATATGGACTTAAACAAGCTTCCCGACAATAATATATTAAGTTTAATGATATCATCACTACTTTTGGTTTTGAGGAAAACACTGTTAATCGGTGTATATACTGAAAGATCAGTGGGAGCAAGTATATTTTCTTAGTGTTTACATCTTGTATGATAAATTACAAGTGTTATAGTATACGGAAGGAAGTATACTAAATGATTTGTATACAATCGTTATAACTTACATTTGTTGATTTATCATATATTTGTAATTATGATGATGTTTTATTGCACTCCTAATGTTTACAGTATTAAACATGATTCATTTATTAGGTCAAGTGGGAGAATGTAAGATAATTATGTAACCCCAATTAGAAAGTCACATTAAGATAATTATCTCCACGTTAAGAGATAAATATGGCCTAATGAATGGAGATAAACATTAATAGTGTCAACGGATCTAGACTGTTGATCTGCCCACTCGATGGATGTATCAAATCAACTGACCGTTGAGGATAAACCTTGTGTTGGTCCTCTCCTTGCCTATAAGGAGGAGATGCCTCCCTAGACACAATAATATCTAGATCTCCACCATCACCTAAGGTTGCATCTCCTATAAAGAGAGGAAAAAGAAAGAAATCAACATTAGCGAAGCGATCGGCGAACCAATGACGAATTTATCTAATCTGTGTACGTGTTTATTGTTTTCCATTTTAGTAGAAGCATGAATTGTGAACATCCTAGACTTATTTTTAAGATATAATTTATGAATATCTAATATTCATGCTTTTGTAAGGAAAAAACATTGGTAAAATCTAATCAACAGGTTTTTTCCTCACAAAAGTATGAATGTTAGATATTCATAAATCATATCATAAAAATAAGTCTACGATATTCACAATTCATGCCTTCTACTAAATTGGAAAACAATAAACGCGTACCCGAATTAGATGAATTCGCCATTAGTTCGTCGATCGCCGACCGCTTCGCCAGAGTTGATTTCTTTCCCTTTCCTCTTTTTCTAGGAGATGCAATCTTAGGTGATGGTGGAGATCTAAATTTTGTTGTATCTAGGTCTTGAGACATCTCCTCCTTATAAAGGCAGGGAGAGGATCAACTCAAAGTTTATCCTCAACGGCTAGTTGATCTGTTTAATAGTGTAAACATTAGGCGCGCATTAGAACAAACATCATAACTACAAATATACGATAAACTAACAAATGTGAATTATAACGGTTGTATATAAATCATTTAGTATACTTCTTTCCATATACTACAACACATGTAATTTACCATACAAGATGCAAACATTAATTTTCATAATGGTCCTCTATAATGTCTCGGAAGATTTTCCTATCACAAAAGGATGTACGTACAATATAATTAAAATGAAATATTATAAGTCAAAAATACATAAAAGAGCTCAGAGTGTCAAATATTATCATGATACATTAGACCCATTCTTTGAACATATTCATTAAAAACTTTTGGTTGTAAACCTTTCGTTAATAGATCTACAATCAATGATGTGTTGAACACACTCTTTGTTTCTAAACTTCCTCCTTAATTGTCAAATACTTTAACTCCATGTGTTTAGCACATCGAGAGTATTTATCGTTCTTGAAGAAAACTACTGCAACATTATCACAATAAGTTTTCAGCGGTTTGCTAATTGTGTCGACACCCGCGATAAAATTCCGCAACCATAATCCTTGAATTATGGCTTCAAAATATGCCACAAATTTAGCTTTCATAGTGGATAAAGCAATGACAATTTGTTTAACGCTCTTCCATGATATTGCTACTTCGGCGAACAAATATATATAGCCAAATGTAGACTTTCTACTGTCTAGATATTCAGCAAAAGCTGAATCCGCATATCCAATAACTTCAAGATGTTCGGATCTTCAGTTCCTTTGCTCCTTGTAGGTACCTCAGAATTTTTTTTGCAGCTTTCTAGTGATCAATGTCAGGTTGCTTTGATACCGCCCTAATAGTCCAACAGCAAAGCTAATATTCGGCCTCATGCATGTTTGAACATAATTCAAATTGCCCACAACTGATGCATATGGAATGGATTCCATTGCCTTACGTCCAACATCATTCTTTGGACATTGATCGAGACTTAATTTATCTCCTTTCTGAATTGGAACGATTCCAGGAGAACATTTATCCATATGAAACCTCTCTAGAATTCTTTCGATGTACCCTTTCTTGGACCGTCCTATCAGCCATAATAGTTCTCAATGAGTCTTTCTTCGAGACTGGTGAAAAAGTCTCCTTAAAATCAATCTCATCTTTTGACGTTACCATTTAAATAACGTTTGGTCATGTAGACATATTTATACTTGACTCGTGTACAACCTTCTATTAACACAACAAGATCAAAAACTTCATTCTCTATTAAGGAGTTATACTCATCTTTCATGGAATCTTTCCATTTGTCAAACTGAGCACATGATGTGACTTCTTCATATGAAACCAGATTTTTATTGATTCCAATAACGAAATCACATTCTTGCAAATATACCACAAAATCATCCGGAATTGTAGATCTTCTTTCTCCATAAGATCTTCTTAATTTAATTTCTTGTAGTTCATTTGCGTTAGGTACTTGTGAGTTAGTTTCTTCATGGGGGTGTTTCATTACTCGAATGTTGTTCAAAGTCATTAGGAACAACATTTTGAGTGATTATGGACGAAAGAACATTTACCTTTATCCTTTGAATGTCCACACTTTGTTTTTCGGTACTCCCACTAACTTCACCATTCTCTATGAATCTAGCATTCTCGGTTTTTATAATTCTCAAAATATGATTAGGACAATAAAAGATGTACGATAAGTCGATAACCAATAAAGTAACCACTGGTCGTTCGAGAGTCCAATTCCTTTTCATGTAGATTGTAAATTATTACTTTAGTTGGACAACCCCAAACATGCAGGTGTCTCAGACTAGGTTTCTTGCTTGTCCACAGTTCAAAAGGTGTATTTAGAACTGCCTTACTAGGAAGGCAATTTCTTTTCACTGGTCGTTCGAGAGTTCAATTTCTTTTCATGTAGATTGTAAATTCTTGCTTCAGTTGGACAACCCCAAACATGTAGGTGTCTTGGACTAGGTTTCCTGCATGTCCACAAGTCAAAAGGTGTATTTAGAATTACCTTACTAAGAACTCTATTAAGCAAGTACAAAACGCTCTTTAAGGCATGCATCCGCAAAAATTTGGGCAATGATGAATTTCTCATTATACTTCTAACCATATCCATTAGTGTCCGATTGCATTTTTTTGCCACACTATTTTGTTGAGGCGTATTTGAGATAGTATATTGTGCACATATGTTACGAGTCTCGAGGAACTTTGCAAATGGCCTAGGACATTATCCTGTTTCATTATGTTTCCTGTAATATTCACCACATCTATCTAACCTTATGATTTTTCATTTTTTTGTCTAATTATCAACTTCAGTTTTGAAAATCTCAAGAGCATTTACTGCTTGAGACATTTTTTAAAGCAAATAAACAAAACATTAACGTGAAAAATAATCAATAAAGGTTATAAAATACTTTTATACACCTAGGGATGTAGCATCAAAAGCTCCACAAATATCACTGTATATGACTTCAAGAAGCTGATTACTTCTTGTGGCTCCTTTATTGTTATTTTTGGTTTGTTTCTCCTTAATGCAATCCACACAAATATTAAGATCGGTAAAATTTAGATTCGGAAGAACCTCATTATTTACCAACCTTTCTAATCTTTTACTCCACAAGTAAGCATAATTTTCATTATTAACACTACGTTTCATTCCTACATTCTAATGTAGTATAAGCAAGGATTCAACAAAATTGTCATCAAGTTTCAATTTATATAAACCATCAATAAGAATACCAAAACCAACACATAATGTATTCTTAAATAAATTAAAATGGTTTTCTCCAATCTTAAAATCAAAACCAGCAATATTTAATTTTCTTACGGAAATCAAGTTCCTAGAAATTGAAGGTACAAACGATAAGTCTCTATGCCTTCAACCGGAGCCGTCATTCGATTTCACATTGTTAAAAGACTTTCGTTGGGCTTTGTGGTTTGGATCGAAAGGAATCTTTGTATCATATTACTTACATGAGTAGTTGTATCAGAATCAAGCCACCAAGTATTATAAGGAACTTATGCTAGGTTTGATATATAACTTACGTAATAAATATCCTTACCTTTCTTTTCAAACCAGTCTTTATGTTTATGACAATCCTTTTGAATGTGTCTTCTTTTTATAAAAGAAGCACTCTATTGGCTTTTGATCCTTTCCTTCAGCTGAGAAACTTTAGCAAACTTATCACTTTTATTGAACTTTTTGGCTTTTGCATTAAGGTGTTTTCCAACTCCTTGACCCGTGAGGTTGACTAAATGAATTCCTTGATTGTTAAGACGAGTTTCTTCCTAAACAAGCATATTGGACAATTCATTAACATTCCACTTATCCTTGATAGTATTATAATTTATTTGAAATGATCCATATTCAGAAGGGAGCGGGTTCAAGATGAACTGCATAGTGAAGGAATCATCCACGCTCATTCCTAAGGATCTTAGTCTTGCCACAATGTTAATAATCTCGATGATATGATTTTACATGCTTCGCGACCCATTAAACTTCATGGTCGTGAGTTCTGCCATTAGGTTACCAATGAGTGATTTATCAACGGTCCGGAAGCCTTCTTCCACAGACTGAAGGAATTCATTCACACTTTTTGTCTATGGAATGGTTGTTTTTATGTTGTTGGCAATTGTCATACGCATAAAGATGATGCTAAGTTTGTTAGAACATTCTCAAGCTTTATAATGTGACTTTTCATCACTAGTTAGATCAATAATAGCAACTCTTCAAGTAGTCTCAAGTTAAGGTCAAAAACACCTAAGATAGTGTTTGGTTGGATGGAATAAAATAATAATGAATAGGAATAAACAAGGAATTAACAAAGAATAGGAATAAATAAGGAATAATATTATCTTGTTTGGTTGACATTAATAATAGACAAGGAATTGAAAGGAAAATAACTAAAATACCCTTCTAAAAATATAAGTTGCATTACAATTATTCTAATTAATAACAACATAATAAAAGTATGCACTAATGTAATATAATTTATTAATTTAAAATAATAAAATAATATTATTTATTTTATTTTAATAAAAAAGTAATTGAATCTACATAAAATAATATTTAAAATAGTATTTAAAAATAAAATAATAATTATCTATTTAAGATATGTAATTATTAAAATTAATTTAATAATTATATATATATATATATATATTCTTATGTAATATTATAAATATTTAAGGATAGTGTTGGAAAATATCATGGGGAATAGTATTCCTTGGGTTGAGGTAAGGAATAGTATTCCTCATGCATGGGGAATAGCATTCTTTATTTATTCCCTATGACCCACCTATTCTTTGTCAACAAGTTACAATCAAACAAGGAGATAAGTAGGGCATAAGGAATAGTATTCTATTATCCATCTATTCCATCTAACAAAATGTTATCTAAGTGAAACTTGACTTGCTCGCACCGTTCAGAAAAGTTCACACCAATAAACGTAGTTACAGAAGAAGTTTGTGTATGAAGTGAAATAGTTGCGAAATTATATACATAATGCTCAAATTAAATACATGAAAAGGATTCAGAAAATAAATCATTAAAGCACAACACAGTTCCCCTTTGGTAAATTCTATATTATGATATCATAATTTAAATGTCTTAAAGGAATTAATAACTATAATGGTAAATTAAAAATTCTAACCATATACATATGTTATATTTGGATAAACTAATATATATATATATATATATGATAAAAATAAGTAATTTTCACCATTTATGTTCACTATTTGCAAAATAATAATCTACCTTTGAGCAAAAATTAAAATCTAGCAAATAATGAACTCATTACAATAATAGACATTTATTTGCATATAACATCATGATCATCTTTATTTGGAATTTATTTCCTACTATTTGGTCACTTTGGTGACAATTAAATCATTGTAAATAAATTTCAAAGATAATCAAAAGCAATTATACATAACATTATTAATTATAAGGTAAATGTGCTTAATCAAGTTAAACTAATCATAAAATTGATTAATTTGACATGAACAAAAAGTACTTGAACTAAATCATTCATAATTGCATTGAATCGGAAAATTAAATTGGATTGGTACTAGACCCATGAAAACCAATCTGAATCAATCAAAATAAATAAACCAGTTTAATTGAATAAAATAAATTGAAGCAATAGATTAAACCATATTAAATCAAAACTTGAACCGGCTGAGTTTAGAATTAAAAGTATGAACTGATTTTAAATAAAGATATGAACCGGTTCAATTCAATTGAAAGAATTCACTCAATGTCTCAATCACTTGATTTCAATTTCATTCAGTCATAGTCGGAACTTTTTTAATCTTAGCCATTAATCTCTTCTCCCCATCTCCTCACTTAATCTTCTCTTCTCTTTTACATGAGGTAACTGAACCCTAACATTTCATCTGCAGTCGCTGCATGTAGGTTCAATCGTCGCAGCCTCTCTTCCGACCCACCCTTATTTATTTGTCGTCTGTCATTCATCGCCAACCAACTTGATACGTCAACGATGGCTACGTCATCAATGGCTACGTCGACGATTGGCTACGAGAAGGACACTGGGCAAGAGGGAGAGGTCTTTTTAATGGGGAGAAGCATTTATGGCAGCTCTCATCAGCCTACCGCCGGACCTCCCCATTATCTTCAAGCCGCTGCCCGAAGGTCAGAGGCAATAGGAGGATGCCCAACTAGCCTAGAGATGGCCGCCAACCAACAGAAACAACACTGATGTTGCTGTCCGGCTGATCGCAGCATGGCTAACCGGCAGTCGTCACCAAAAGTGAAAGCGAGAAGAACATACGAGGAGGAATAAAACGTGCAGTATGACAAGAAATCGACTAAGATGTAATCATAAATTTGAAGAATATAACAATATGCATGAACAGTGGAATCATTAAGAAGTATGAGCAACGGCATGTGGAAGAACATGGTGATTCAATAATAGCATAAAAATAAACCTAGGATGTTCACAATTCATGCTTCTACTAAAATGGAAAACAATAACGCGTACCCGGATTAAATGAATTCGCCATTGGTTCATCCATCGTCGATCACTTCGCCAGAGTCGATTTCTTTCCCTTTCCTCTCTTTCTAGGAGATGCAACCTTAGGTGATGGTTGAGATCTAGATTTTGTTGTATCTAGGTCTTGAGGCATCTCCTCCTTATATAGGAAGGGAGCAAGGAGAGGATCAACTCAAGGTTTATCCTCAACGGGTAGTTGATCTGGTACGTCCATCAAGTGGTCAGATCAACGGTCTAGATCTGTTGACACTATTAATGTTTATCTACATTTGTTATGCCATATTTATCTCTTAACGTGAAGATAATTATCTTAATGTGACCATCTAATTGGGGCCACATAATTATCTTACAGCGGATTCTTAAGAATTTAGATTTTACAATGTGTTTCAAACTAATCAACATATGAAATGACAATTCCATATTAATTAAAATATGGAATGACACGAGCACCCCTGAATCTGAATGAAAGAAGTGACAAGAGAAACTAAGCAACCATGATAAAGTTGTTGAATAAACTTTATCATGTACATAGTAGGTAATAACCTCAATCTGATTAAATAACGCATCTGAAGTAACAGACATTAAACTCAGTAGCAAATATTAGCATGTACATAGTAGGTAATAACCTCGCTAACCTCAAGGTTACCGGATAATGGAGAAGCATACAAGTGGCTATGAAGCCAACTACGGGTTGTCATATGCTGTAATCGGATAATAGCTCCATTCTCAATGGTATCACCCTGTCTAGCAGATGAATCTGGTTGCGGCCTTACAATCTGTAAATAAATGTCCATCTTAAGAACATAAGTATACGGAGGAATAAAAAGGAGCTGCAGTTGCCTAAAATCAATGTGTCAGTCAAGAAAAGAATCCCAAACAACATTGGATAATAATAATAATAATAATAATAATAATGGGGTGGGATTTAATCTACATTCTCTAAACTGTACCATGCAAATTAGAGCTAGCATGCAGAATGGTTTCAGATAACAGTAACCAATTATGTAAGGTCTTACTCTCTGGTAGACTAGAACATAAAATCAAAATATATTCAATGTAAATGAACTTTTCTTGAACTTGAAATGTATGATTAAATATGGGAATCTTGTTCTTAGAGAAAATAGTGAGAAGATCTTTTGAATTTTAAATGGATGTTTATCTAAACAATTGTAAAATTAGAAGAACACTGATGAATCTGGCCTTGGGGACGAGCCTTGGAGCAACTATAAGGTTGGTCCATTGCGACCTTGGAGACCAAGATTTGAGTAACTGAACTAGCCTCTTTACTAGGATAAGGCTACATATATTGACCTTAACCTGAGGACCCAGATTCTCCAACAGATGAATCATGGTTGGCAATTTGAGTTAAGAGGACATAAACGGATCATGTCATACATAATACAAAACACAATTAGCTTAAACATGAAGACAACATGTTTATTAAATGGGCCAAAAGAGAAAATGTGAAATGACCTGTTTGTTAAACAGGTTACCCGACACATAACACCATATGACACGACTTAATTAACACAAATACCAAATGTATCACTCAACTTATTAAAAACTTAACTAATTAAACTATTTATATATTTTATATTAGATAAATGAGTTAAATGGGTTACTCAAGTCAACCTATTTATGACACATTTTTTGTCAGTATCATAAATAAATCCGTTTAGATACAAAACATGAAGCATGTTAATTAAACAGGCCGTGTCAATTTTTTCTAGCCCAAGCATGAATCCGATCTTGATCAAAGGATACCAGAGAGGTTAATGATAAAAGCCAAATAGAAGAACAATGCAAACACAGAGTAGTGAACATCTCTAGTACTAGAAACAATGAGGAAGATAATGTAACCAATGAACTGGACTCCTACCAAAGATAATTGAATCCCAACAAAGGTCTCAGACTCCTTAATTGCATGTTCGTAACAGCCAACAGTCCTTCGATATATTTCTCTTCCATTATCTGCTTTTTTCCTATATGGCAAAAAGCCAAAAACCTTCTCAAAGAAGGTTTGATCTTTCTAAGATCAAATCTAGTTTAACTTGGGCATTAAGTATTCTGATATTTCTTAATAATGCACTGTCTAGAAAAGAAGGGAATACGGATAAGAATGTAAGCTTGATGTTATCTTGTAAAATATTCATTTTTTGTTTAAAAAGAACTAAAGCGAGGTAGTAAACAGATAGCACAGAACATTTCACAAACAAAATCATTTTTGAGAAACATTCAAGAAGATCGTCATACACCCACCCAATAGCTATTGGAATCATACACGTCAGGAGATCCAGTGACCGATTGCTGCCCGCTCCCGGATCCATATGGCAGGTCGTGCGAGTGTAGCCGGTGCTTCGTCCTCTCGTGCATCAATTTGAGAACAGATCCATAAGTAATCTGCCCGAACAAAATCCAACAAAGAAAAATGAAATTGAGAGGAAAAGATGTAAGAAAAAACATTACATTGTGGAGATCTAGGGTTCATGTGCACTTGCCTCTACGTCATTGGCTGAGACGGCGGCGGCGGAACGGTGAGAGCTCTCGTCAAGGTCGAGGAAGAGGAGGAGGAGGAAAACGGAGAGCGCCATCGCGAGTGCAAAGGAGAACCAACTCCGTAGCTGAAAACAGGGGAAGACCAGGTGATGTTTATTATGCAGCCAAACTATATCTTAGAGAAAGTTTTGAGTTTTTTTTAAAAAAACGAATTAACTTTATATAAAATTCTTAATTAAAATAAGAGCACAAAAATCTTTACAATCAAATCAAAAAAGTAAATATTCTAATTTTATCCTCGGAAAATAAAATATTATTCTAACTTTTGAATAAGTCTAAATCTCAATGAAAATATATTTTAAAATTCTAAATAATTTTATAATTCATATAATTATTCCTATGAATAAAAAAATACGATTAGAAATAATTTTTTGTTCAAGAGCTTTGCAAAAGCTTTTGAACAAATTCAAATCTTATTTTAAAAATCCAAAAATAATTTATAGGACCAATTGATAATAAGATAAACTCTTGAACATGAGATTATCTCAATAAAAATATTTTTTCAATTTCCAAAAAATATATAGTTCATAAAATTGTTCATATCCACCTAAAAAATATAAGAAGGCTTATAATGCATGCAGATGATGAGATAATTTCAAGTTTAAGAATTTTGCTAAACTCTTGAACTAAGTCCAAATCTCATTGCAAATGTGTTTTAAAATTTTAAAAAATCTATAATTAATAAATTTTCTCTAGGAACCAAGAAAATATGATGATACTTATAGGACTTGTAGATGATGAGATAATTTCTGATTTAAGAGTTTCGACAAAACTCTTAAACATGTTTAAATCTCATTGAAAATATGTTTCATCATCCGCAAGTTCCATAATATTTTTGGGTTCCTTAGAACAATCTGCCTTAAGAATTATATTTGTTGTAATTTTTGAACAAAAAATTATCTCATTATTTGTAGGTCTCATAAGTCTTATCATATATTTTTTGTTTATAAAAATAATTTTATAAATTATAATAATTTTAGAATTTTAAAATATTTCTCCAATGATAGTTAGATATGTTCAAGGTGAAATTCTTGAACAAAATAATATCTTAATATCTACATTGTAGAAGGGTAAAATAAGAATTCTCTTACTTTTTGATTTCGGCTTTGGAAAATTCTGTATCATATCTCGATTTTGAAAAAATGCTAAAAAAGTTTTCACCTATAGGACATGTATTTCAAGTGTACCTTAAATACCTCTATATGTTATTTTAATATAAAATAATAATAAATAAATATTTTATCATAGTGAATATAAAAATTATCCTACAAAGTCTCCCCCCATATTGCTGGTGTCTGTTGTGTTGGTGAAATGACCACGCTAAAGGGGAGATAAATAGTATATTTGCTAATCTTAAACTTAATTTCGATTTCAATCATTTTCTTGATTACTTATGTTAATGCACAATTCAACTACTAAATGAATGCGAAAGCGAATAAACAAGTCAAGTAATCAATACACAAAGTAATCAATACAAATAAGAGATTTATAGTGGTTCGGCCCCAATGCCTACCCTACTACCTAAGCACCACACTTAGGATTTCTACACTAAACTTTACTAGATTAATTATTTCCTTTACAACGAGGACGATTTCACCGGAGAGTTTTCGCTCTCACACCAAAGGTACTTCCACACTCGGAAGTTTTCGCCTTTCTACCGAGATCACTCTCCCACCTCAAACCTAAAGGACAACAATACTAAACCTAGTAAACTAAGTTTACGCCGATGGATTTAAATCTCAAACACTAAGGCTACCATCCAATTTTAAGACCTATACTCTAGGTCTTACACTAACTCAAATACAATGAAATAAATAATAAAATACAATAATAAATGAAGCAATAAATCAAATAATAATATACTTAGCTCCACAATAAGATTCATAGCTTCCTCTTGATGCCTTAATGGTTAAACAATGAAGGAATGAAGGCAAGATCAAAGTTTTTTGCTCAAACTAAGATTTTTGCAAAGAGTGGCTCAAAGAGACTTGTGATTGATCAAAAGGATGTACCAAAGGTAGTAGAAGTGATCAAGATTAGGGAGGAAGGCTCTCATGGCCTTGTATTTATAGGCCATGAAGAAAAGAGTAACACCTCTCTTCTCAACGGGTAAATTTGTGTCCGTTAACGACCGTCGATTGCTTGCCGGTCGATCGTCGGTCGACCGACCGAAGCGCTATGCCAGTTCTGGGCACCATTCGGTCGACCAATCTATCAGGGACCCTCGGATTTATCAAGTCTTGTACATGTCATGGCGGCCCTTAACGTGCATTATAAATATCGCATAATACACATACATGTAAAACATTCGTGCACCGTCCACCGCTCTTGCCCGCGGCTAGAAAACGACCCTCGTTTGCTAACCATGGAATGGCCAGTGGGGTGTGTGGATCATGTAATCATGCATTGTAAAAGCGCTCGTGCACCGTGTACCGCTCTCACTCACGACTATAAAATGCCCCTCATTTCCTAGCTGTGGCATGGCCAGTGGGAGTGTGCGGCCATAGGAAATTTTGTCATGCTCCTCGTGCTTTTGGGAACCCCGTGGGTGGCACAAGGGGCTAGGCTCCACAAGTATAGTGCTCAGGTATAGCCTGGGCACACTCTAGTCATTCGCTCTAGCATTCGTTCACGCATTTGTAAGCACTTTTCATACAATCGGCCAATGGCCCAAATATTTTTGCCTCCAAGCGCACAAAGGCTTAAAGAAGAACGAATTGGGAGCCCACGACTTTTCGACATTGGCAAAGCGGTCTTTGCCTAAGGCTCATCCCTTGCATGGGAGCAAGGGAGCCACACGAACGTTTTCCACCCAGAACGGTTAGTCCGTGATAGTTGGTGTCAAAGTGAGGCAAGCTCGCAAAACTTTTGTGCAAGCAACCGATGCAAACCGTCAACAAGCTCTTGCCTTCGTCGTTGGAGACAAACGATGTTAGGGCACTCGACAATCTCACAGGAGAGATTTTCTTGAACAAGCATGGCTCTCAAATGAGTCAGTGAAATGAGTGGTGTCGCCCAAGTGGTGATGATCAGTCCGGAAGAAACGTTGGGGGATGACCCAATGCAAACTCAACAAGCTAGGATGAAAAGTTGCACCGTCTAACGGCTTGGGGACTTGGAAACGATGGTGGCCGCTCATGACATAGTCATAAACATCATTAAGAACGGCATGGGCCCGTAGGTCGGCAAGCTAGCCAATACACAAGAAGTTCTGGAGGCAAGACTAGACGGACTCCAGGACGACACTCAGGAAGCAATCAAACAACCTCAAGAGGAGATTGCATAACTAAGGGCTACAATTTCATTCCTAATTCGAGAGATCCACTCGGGCGGTGGCAACTCCTGGCAACGCAAAATGCCATAACATCACCTCAAAGCACTTGAACCAAAGCCTTACAATGGGGCTCGAGATGCAAAAGTGGTGGAGAACTTCATCTTCGACTTGGAGCAGTACTTCAAGGTCACGAGGATGATCGACGATGATATGAAAGTGTCCATTGAAACCATGTGTCTGTCTGAGGATGCAAAACTCTGGTGGCGGATCAAATATGACAAAATTCAGAAGGGTCATGCAAAGATTGGCACTTGGGACGATCTCAAGCGAGAACTAAAAGCTCAATTTTCTCGAGAATGTGGAATTCATCGCCCGACGGAAGTTACGACAACTCCTTCACAATAATTTAATTCGAGAGTATGTGAAGGAATTCTCAACCATTATGTTGGATGTTCCGGATATGGTCGAGACCGATCAACTATTCACCTTCCTTGAAGGCCTAAAGCCATGGGCGCAACAAGAACTTACAAGAAGGAATGTCAAGTTCTCGTCGGAAGCGAAGATCATCGCAGAGTGACTCACTGACTATAATTTTGAAGAAAATACGACAAAGGCGGCGCCCTACAGGCCAAGATTCCAGAAGCCCGATAACTACAAGGGTAAAGGCGCCGCATGCAATACGAGATGAAGGGATCACTCGCAAAGAGACACACTCCAAATGGGCCCCCTCAAAGAGATTATCCTTCGAGGGGGAACCAACAGAGACCCACGCCTATTTGATTCTTGTGCAGAGGACCCCACATAGTCTGAGAATGTCCTCTGAACACTATTATAGCAGAATCTGTGGCGAATAACATAGCCAACATCACCACCAAGAAGGAGAAGGCCAAGTCTCCTTCAATCCTCGACGTGGGGTCTTCGGGGGACTATTCCAGCGAAGAGGAAGATGTTGGAAGACCCAACATGGGAGCAGTGCGACTCCTCAATACTCTCAAGACTCAAGTGGGGGAGCAAAGTCCAAAGAAGGGACCCCCCAAGGCGGCACATGAGCTGATGTTCATTGACATCGAGCTTAATGGCAAGAACACCCGAGCGATGGTCGACTCGGGAGCAACTCTTAACTTCATCGCCAAAGGAGAAGCAAAACGACTAGGGCTCAAGCTAGAAAAGAGCTCGAGTCATGTCATGGCGGTGAACTCCGAGGCGCATGAAATCAACGACTTCGTATGAGATGCCCCACTGAAGATAAGAAGATGGAGAGGACAAGCCAACCTGATGGCGATGCCCCTCGACAACTACAAAGTCATTTTGGGGATGGAGTTCCTCAAATCCACAAAAGTGGTGCCCATGCCATTTCTCGACACACTATGCTTAATGGGGGAGAACAACCCCAACCTTGTTCCAACGGTGCGTTCGACGCCAAGAAGCGAAGACAAACTCCTTTTCGCCATACATGTGAAGAAAGGAGTTCGACGAGGCAAACTTACAATGGTGGCTGCAGTGAAGCTGAAAGGGCCACTCGATGGGACAAAATGAGAACCTGCAGCAGTCTCGAGAATACTTGACAAGTTCGAGGACGTGATGCCAGCTGAACTGCCAAAGACCTTGCTGCCAAAGAGGGGGGTGGATTATCGAATCGAGCTAGAATCGGGGACTAAACCCCCATACCGACTACCTTACCGAATGACGCTACTAGAATTGGCGGAGTTGTGGAGACAACTAAAGGAGCTGCTTGACAGAGGACTGATCTATAGCTCCAAAGTTCCATTTGAAGCCCTTGTACTGTTCTAGAAGAAGACGGACGAGAGTCTCTGCCTCTGCGTGGACTACCGGACCTTGAACAAAGTGACTGTGAAGAACAGGTACCCCATCCCACTCATTATGGACTTGTTCGACCAACTTTGCCAAGCAAGATATTTTTCCAAGCTGGACCTGAGATCGGGCTATTGGCAAGACCGGATTGCTGAAGGGGACGAAGGAAAGACCACTTGCGTAACGCACTATGGAGCCTATGAATTCTTGGTGATGTCGTTTGGCCTCACGAATGCTCCAGCCACGTTTAGCACCATGATGAACCAACTGTTCCATGAACACTTAGACAAATTCGTTGTGGTGTACTTAGACGATATTGTGGTCTACAGCCAGACCTTGGTGTTGGCCTAAGATTTTCTACCTTGGTCTTAATCTCGGTTTTGATGATAATAAACATGGAACTAATATTTCATTGAGATATCTTTCAGGTTCCATATCAGTTAGCGCACGACGTCCTCGATCGGAAATATCGAAGAAATCGGGAAATCGAAAGGACGTTGGTCGTCGCGCTCGGATTCCTCGGAAAGTTAGAGTTTAGGTTTAGAGTATCTAGATATGTTGTAAATCATCATGATGATGCATAAGAACCCAAAAACCAATCCCGAACCCCAAATCATGAAAACCCGGAACCGCCCTGAAATTCACTAAGCCTAGGGAGCTCCTTGGAGGGCTATATGTCCTAGACATTTACTTGACATAAAAATAGCGGTAATTCTTCCTTGGGTCAAAACTTGATAACGAGGTATTTTTAAGGAATTTTTGGAAGCCTTTAGCATACCCATATTTGACCCAGGAGATTAGAAAATTTCCGTTTTCGGAAAATTTGTACTAGACCCCAAAAACTAGATTTTGATTCTTAAGAATTTTGATTTTTTAGATATTTTTATTGAATCCAAATGGGGGTAATCCATATATAATATTTATATTTTAAAGTTATTTAACTTAAGATTAATAAATGTTATATAAGTAGACTTAGTGAAGGCGGAACCCAAATGAGTAGAAAAACCCAAGCAAAATACAAAACTGCCCAGTCTGTCCAATTTTTGGTCGACCGGTCGATCGACCGACAGAGGCAAAAAAATGGCAGTGGGTGCGTCGGTCGACCGATCAGTCGATCGGATCACGGATCGCTGAAGTTGCAACTCATTCGGTAGATCCGTCGGTCGACCGAACAACGGGTACAAAGCACAGAAAGCCGCGGTCGCTCGGGCGGTCGATCCATTGGTCGACCGACGATCGACCGGCATGCGACCGAACGACGGTAACAGTTAGTTTTTCGCCCGTTGAGCATCTTGTTTCGTTCTATTTCTTCTTGGCTCTATAAATACTCATGCAAAGCCTTCCTAAGATACTTTTGATTACTCTTAACCTTCATTGAGCCATCATTGATCAACTCTAAGTTTTCATTGAGCCATTTTTTAGAGAAATCCTAGTCTGAGCTTTCATTCATAGAGTTTGCCTTCAAGTTTGATTTGATTCATCATCAAGGCATCAAGGGGAGCTAGGATTCATTGTGTTGGAGCTAAGTATTTGTATTGTTGTATTTTTTGCTCCATTACTTGTATATATTTTTATTTCTTTCATTGTATTAAAACTTGTGTAAACCTAGGTTGCTAGGTTTGGTTTGGTTGGTGGTTGCCTTGGTGTTAAGGTTTAATTCTACCGTTGTAAACGTAGTTTACTAGGATTAGTTCTAGTTGTCCCTTAGGTTGAGGTGGGAGAGTGCTCTCGGTAGGAAGGCGAGATACTTCCGGATGTGGAAGTGCCTTCGGTTGGAGAGCGGAGATTTTCCGGTGTAAAGTCCTCATTGAAAGGGAAACAAGATATAATCTAGTAAACTTAGTTTGAAAATTCTAAGCGGGGTGCTTAGGTACGTAGTGGAGTAGGCATTGGGGCCGAACCACTATAAATCAGTGTGTTAGCATTGATATTCTGTTTGTGCTTAATTCTCTTATTTTTGCTTCCGCATCTAGTCGATAAATAGTGATTTGCCTAAATAAAGTAACCAAAAAAATAATTAAAATTGGAATTAGGCAATAAGAATTAGTAAACACACTATTCACCCCCCCCCCTCTAGTGTGTCATTTCACCCAATACTTGGAGGAACACATCTGACATTTAAAGATCATCTTCAAGATCCTCCGGGAGAACACTTTGTTCGTGAAGCGGGAGAAATGCTACTTCGCCCAAGAGGAGATCGACTTTTTGGGACACCGTGTTGGGGGCGAAAAAATTTGAATGGACGAGGTAAAAGTCCGCGTTGTAGTAGAATGACGACCACCCACAAAGGTCAAAGAGCTCAGGTCATTCCTTGGCTTTGTGAACTACTACCGAAGATTCATCGCCGGCTACTCAAGGCGAGCAGCTCCACTGACGGATTTGCTCAAGAAGTATAAGGCATGACACTAGTCTCAACCTTGCATGGAAGCATTTGAAGACCTAAAGCAGGCAGTGATCGAGGAGCTGGTTCTCAAGCTTCTCGACTATGGGAAGCCATTTAAAGTTCACACTGACGCCTCAGACTACGCCATTGGAGATGTCCTTATGCAGGAAGGGCACCCCGTCGCTTTTGAGAGTCGTAAGCTGAATGACATGGAGCGATGATACTCTGCACATGAGAAAGAGATGACGATAATAGTGCATTGTCTCTGTGTTTGGAGGCACTACTTGCTTGCATCACGCTTTGTTGTGAAGACGGACAACATAGCGCTGAGTTACTTTCAAACTCAGAAGAAGCTCTCGCCGAAGCAAGCTCAATGGCAAGACTTCTTAGCTGAGTTCAACGTGACGTTGGAGTACAAGCCAGGACGTTCCAACGTGGTGGTAGATGCCCTGAACTGCAAGATAGAACGGGTTGCAGCAGTTCAAGGAGAAGCCGGAAGCAGCATTAGTCAAGTGCAATCCAACTTCAGTAGAAAGATCAGCATGGGCTTGCTCAAAGAAACCCAGGTGGAGGCACTATTTAAGCTGATAAAAGACGGGAAGACGAGGAAATTTTGGGTCCAAGACAAACTCATCCTCACCAAAGCAAATCGTCTGTACGTGCCTAGGGTAGATGGCCTACGCAAAGATTTGCTGAAGGAGTGTCACAGTACTCTCTGGGTAGGACACCCTGGCATACACCGTACTTTGACCCTATTGGAAAGGGCATTATATTGGCCAAAGATGGCGGACGATATCGAGGAGTAAGTGAAGACTTTCCTGATCTGCCAACAAGACAAGGTCGAGAGGCAGAAGCCTGTGGGTATCCTCGAATCCCTGCATATTCCTAAGCGACCATGGGAAAGCATCTCCATTGACTTTATAGCGAGTCTACCCAAAGTGGGGGAGTTCGTTTCCATCTTGGTGGTCGTGGATCGCTTCACTAAATACGCTACATTCATGGCATCCCCCTCACACTGCACAACAAGCGAAGCCACAAAGCTCGTGATGCAGAATATCGTGAAACTTTGGGGTGTGCCAAGGAATGTCATCAGTGATTGAGATCCACAGTTCCTTGGTAGATTCTAGACAGAGGTGTTCAAATTATTAGGGTCTCAACTATACTTCTCCACGAGCTTGCACCCTCAAATAGATGGGCAGACAGAGTGCATGAATGCACTCCTCGAACAATACCTCCGACACTTCATAGCGGCGAACCAAATGGACTGGACGAAGCTGCTAGATGTAGCCCAGTTCTCCTACAATCTGTAGAGGAGCTCTGTAACCAACAAGAGTCCATTCGAGATATTATTGGGACGGTAACCAGACACACCCCACTCACTAGTTCTTGGCTACACTGGAAGCAGTCTGGCTACTTATCAAATGACCAAGGAGTGACAACAAAATTAAGAGATCGTTTGAGCCTACCTCGAATCGGTAGCACACAAAATGAAGAAATGGACCGATGAAGGAAGGAGACATTAGGAATTCGAGGTCGGGGACCAAGTACTGATAAGACTCCACCCAGCATCCCTCACAATCTTCTGGTGCAAGATACACAAGGGCTTCGTACGCAAATACAACGACCCCTACCCCGTCATCAAAAGGGTAGGGCCGGTGGCCTATCGACTTCAACTGCCAGCATGGTGCAAAATACACCCTGTCTTCCATGTGAGCAACATAAAACCCTACCACGCCGACCCGTGCGATGACGAACGCAACATTCTAACACGTCCACCTACTATAACCAAGGCGGTGCAACGTGAAGCAGAGGAGATCTTGGCGGACCGCAAAGTGAAACTTCCTAACAGCAACAAAGATCGGGAGTACCTTGTTAAGTGGAAGAGACTCGCTACCTCTGAAGCTAGCTGGGAGAAGGAGAGCACCTTGCGACATGAAGAAGACATCATCACTGCATTCAAGAAGGGGTCGACAAGGGCGTCGACTTCGTAAGTGGGGGAAAATGTTAGGGACCCTCGGGTTTGTTAAGTCTTGTACGTGTCATGATGGTCCCTAACGTGTATTGTAAATATCGCATCATACACATCCATGTAAAACATCCACGTACTGTCCATCGCTCTTGCCTGCGGCTAGGAAATGACCCTCGTTTGCTAGCCATGACATGGCTAGTGGGGTGTGCAGATCATATAATTATGCATTGTAAAAGCGCTCATGCACCGCCCACCGCTCTCAAGCACGACTAGAAAATGACCCTCGTTTTCTAGCTGTGGCATGGCCGGTGGGGGTGTACGGCCATAGGAAATTTTATCATGCTTTTGGGAATCTCGTGGGTGGCACAAGAGGCTAGGCTCCACAAGTATAGTACCCAGGTATAGCCTGGGCACACTCTAGTCATTCGCTCTAGCATTCGTTCACGTATTTGTAAGCACTTTTCATACAATCGAACATTGGCCCAAAAGTTTTTGCCTCCAAGCGCACAGAGATTTAAAGACTAATGAATTGGGAGCCCATGACTTTTCGATATTGGCAAAGCGGTCTTTGCCTAAGGCTCATCCCTTGCACGAGAGCAGCACAAATGTTTTCCGCCCAAAATAGTTAGTCTGTAACAGTAGTTCATGACAAGTCGGTCGACCAAATACCCTACTGCCCATATCCGGCTTCTGTCGGTTGACTAGTTGGTCGACCGAACCTAGGCAAACTGCTTGATTTGGCTGATTTTTTTGCTTGTTTGTTCATTTCTGGGTTCCGTCTCCGCTAAGTCCTTTTATATAACATTTCTTAACTTTAAGTTATATAAGGATTACCCCAATTTGGATTCAATAAAAATATCTAAAAAATCAAAATCCTTAAGAATCAAAATCTAACTTTTGGGGTCTAGTACAAATTTCCAAAAAATAGAAATTTTATAATCTTCCGGGTCAAATATGGGTAGGCTAAAGGCTTCAAAAAAATCATTAGAAATATCTCGTTATCTAGTTTTTACCTAAGGAACAATTACCGGGACTTTTGGTGCTAAGAAAATATCTAGGTCATATAGCCCTCCAAGTAGCTCACTAGGCTTAGTGAATTTCAGGGCCGTTTTCTGATTTTCTGATTTGTCATATTTTGGGGTTCGGGTTCGGTTTTTGGGTTCTTGTGCTTCATCATGAGGATTTACAACACATGTTAGACACCCTAGACCTAAACTCCAACTTCCTAAAGAATCCCGAGCGTCGACGAGCGTCCTTGCCGATTTCTCCGATTTTTCCGATCGGGGATGTCAAGCTCTAACCGACTTGGAACCTGAAAATAACTCTTCATAAAATTATTAGTTTCATGTTTGTTATCATCAAAACTGTGATTAAGACAAAGGTATAAAACCTTAGGCCAACATGTTGTTCCTGCCTGAGGATTGAAGTAATGACATATCCATTAAATTGAGATTATTATCTCCATGAAATTATTAGTTCCAATATCTCACAAGAATATTGCCCAGAATAGGTCAAGGCTGATCGCGGAGATGACTGGCATGTAATGACATATCCTCGTGATAAGAAAGGACGCGGATGTCCATGTATGACCGGGTGGGGTCCTGGTGGAGCCATTTGGTCTAGCTCGAATCTAGTCTAGGAGCGTGGTTGGGTTGAGCCCCCGGGCGGGGTCTGTTTGGTTCAGCTTGAGGCAAATTATGGGACGCTGCTGGGTCTGATCTGATTGGGCCCAATAGTTCTGATCCAGTCCACAACCTTGAGCTCTGTCGGAGTCTGGAGGACTGTGTATTGATCTCTTTAAGTAAGTTAAATTCCTTGCTTCTGATGCCTTCGAGGCTTAAGGAAGTTCTGAAAATATATGTCGTGTTATGTTCAACCATTATAAGGGCTGGGTTGTATTGGGTGGCCTTGGAGGCCGATCTCAAGTAGGTGACTACAGAGGTCATGTCAAAGTGGTTGGTTATGGAGGTCAAGCTGAAGTAGGTAGCCGTGAAGGCCGAACTGGAGAAATCGGCCGCGGAGCCAAGCTGAAAAAGGGTGGTTATGGAGGCCTAGCTGATATGAGTGACCGTGAAGGTCATGCTTGTTGTGCCATTGAGGACCCCGCAAATAATAAAAAATTTGTTTACACGTAGTGGAAATATAAACGATCTTCCACCCAAATAGATCCATGTGTCTCAGTTAAATCGATACTATGTTAAGGATTATACCTTTGAAGACCGAACTCCATCTTATGCTCTGTGAATCCAAGATCACGAACTTGCTCCGGATCCAAAGTGACATGATGTTTGAACTTCCACTACTAGAATAGTTGTCGTCATCAACGACTAATCCCGTTGCTCAACCGTCGGTGACGACTATCACAGACGGCATGTGTTGTTGTAACGAGCCGTCGCTTATGTGCGCGTCTCAAATAACTTGTGAGGGTGCGGGGCGACCGTCACAAGTAATTATCAACGACAATCGCTAGAGTTGTCGTTGATATAAATTCATCAACGATGGTCCAAACGGCTATCGCTAACATTTAATTATTAGCAACGGCTCAGAGCCATCGTTGATATTATTAGCAACCGTGATATCTTCTATAGCCCAGGCCATCAGCCAATTACGATACACTTTCGACGACAGCCTAGTGACAATCAACCGTTGGTAAGCTGTCGCTGACATTATATCCTGTAACCAAAGAATTTTAAAATTTTGGAAATTCTTGAATACATAAATTTTCACACGATAAAATATACAAAAATAACCAATTTAAGATTCAATCTAAACCTCAAACAGATGCTATATATACAAATATCAAAATATAAGCCTCAAATGGAGGCTATATATACAAATATCAAAAGGGAGAAGTGCAGATTTGGTCCTATAAATTTCAATTTTTTAGATTTTGGTCCTATAAGTTTCATTTTGGTATTTTCAGTCTTATAAGTTTGCTCTGTATCATAGATTTGATCCTATCTGTTACGGTCGTTAACTCTCCGTTAATGTGGACTAACGTCATTCATACACATTAACAGATTTGGTCCTATAAGTTTCATTTTGAAATTTTCAGTCTTATATGTTTGTCACGTTGCACAAATTTGGTCTTATATGTTTGCCCTGTAGCACACATTTGGTTGTATCCACTACGGTTCGTTAAGTCTTTGTCCACGAAAAAATAAATGACGTTATGTCCATGTTGACAGAGTTAACAGACCGTCGTGGATAGGACCAAATCTATATGACGGACCGATATATAGACAAGTTGGTATGTTAACTTTGTAACATAGATCTGCTCTGTAACATATATAAGTTTGCTTCGTAACATAGATTTGGTCCTATTCATGACAGTATGTTAACTCCGTCAATATAGACATAACGTCGTTTATTGTTTCGTGGACGAAGAGTTAACGGACCATCACAGATATGATCAAATTTGTGCTATGAGGTAAATATATTGGACCAAATTTGTGCTACGGGGCAAATATATAGGACCGAGAGTTAAAGTCAATTATTTGCCCTACCTTCCATCTCATATTTGGGCCATGTCATCTCCCACAAGGGTGTTAGCACCGACCCCGACAAGATCGTTACCATATCTTCCAAGCCGCTTCCCTCTTCCACGATGGAATTACAAAGTTTCCTCGGTCTCACTGGCTACTACGGGAAGTGTTGGTGAAATGGCCTACACTAGAGGGGGGGATGAATAGTGTGTTTACTAATCTTTTCACCTAATTTTAGTTTTAAACCTTTATTTGATTACTTAGACAAATTACAAATTGAGTAGCAAGCAGAAGCAAAGTAAATACGATATTTAAGTAAACACAAGTAGAAGTAATGCAAACACAATTATTTATAGTGGTTCAGCCCCAATGTCTACTCCACTACCTAAGCACCCCGCTTAGGATTTCCAAACTAGCTTTATTGGATTAAGTGTTTCCTTTACAATGAGAACGTTTTCACCAAAGAGTCTCCGCTCTCACACCGAAGGCACTTCCACATCCGGAAGTATCCCGCCTTCCTACCGAGAGCACTCTACCACCTCAACCCTAAGGACAACACAACTAATCCTAGTAAACTACCTTTACACCGGTGGATTTAAACCTGAAACACCAAGGCTACCACCCAATTTCAAGACCTACACTCTAGGTCTAACACAAACTCAAATATAATGAAATAAATAATAAAATACAACACTAAATGGAGCAATAAATCAAACAATAAAGTACTTAGCTCAACAACAAGATTCCTAGCTTCCTCTTGATGCCTTTGATGATGAAACAATGAAGGAAAGGCTCAATCAAAGAGATGAGAGATCAAAGCTAGGGTTTCCACAAGAGTTGGCTCAATAAAGCTTAGGATTGATCAAAAGAATGTCTCAAGGGGGTTAGGAGTGATCAAGATCCACTTGGAAGGCTCTCATGTCCTTGTATTTATAAGCCATGAAGAGAAAAGCCAAGAAACTCATCTAAACATGCATTTTTCTGCCTCGTTGGACGCCGCCCGATTGGTGGTCGGTCGAAGGCCGATGGACCGACCGAGCAACCGGCCATCGACTGGAGCCTTCTGCCCAGTTTGGGCCAAGGCCGGTCGATGGCCGACTGATGGTCTGGTCGATCGGCCTGTCGACCGACCATCGGTCGACACCCGAGAAATGAGGTTTTTCATGAATTTTTCTCGTGATGTTCGTTTTCGGGTTCCGGGTTTCGAAGTTTTGGGTTCATAAGCATCAAATTGAGTATTTACAATATATGCTAGACACCCTAACCCTAAACTCTATCTTCTTACGAAAGCCCGAGCGCGTCAACCAACGTCTTTCTGATTTTTTGATTTTTTTTTTCGATTACGGATGTCGAGCGCTAACCGACTTGGAACCTAAAAATATTTCTCAATGAAACTAATAGTTCCATGTTTGTTATTGTTGGCCTAAGGTTTTCTGTCTTGGTCTTAATGTCGGTTTTGATGATAACAAACATGAAACTAATGTTTAATTGAGAAATCTTTCAGGTTCCAAGTTGGTAAGCGCTCGACATCCCCGATCAGGAAAATTAAAGAAATCAGAGAAATCAGCAAGGACGCTCGTCGACGATCGGGATTCTTCGGGAAGTTAGAGTTTAGATTTAGGGTGTCTAGCATGCGTTGTAATCCTCTTTTATGATGCAAAGAACCCAAAAACTAAACCCGAATCCCAAAATAGGAAAATCCGAAAACTGCCCTGAAATTCACTAAGCCTAGGAGCTCATTGGAGGGCTATATGACCTAGACATTTTCTTGACACAAAAAATGATGGTAATTATTCCTTGGGTAAAAACTAGATAA
Source organism: Canna indica (assembly GCA_034359265.1). Lineage (NCBI taxonomy): Eukaryota > Viridiplantae > Streptophyta > Magnoliopsida > Zingiberales > Cannaceae > Canna > Canna indica. Next base: position 74,795,367 of record CP136890.1, read on the forward strand.
CTAGGTATTTTTAAAGAATTTTTGGAAACTTTTAGCATACCCATATTTGACTCAGGAGATTAGGAAATTTCTATTTTCCGAAAATTTGTACTAGACCCGTTTCGATCGACCGAATGCTGCCAAAAACTGGCAGTAGGCAAGTCGGTCGATCGAAGTGTGTCGGAAAATGGCAGTATACCTTTGGTTGCTCGGTCGATCGACCGACGATTGACTGGACCTGCGACCGGACAACGGAAACGACTAGTTTTCCGCCTGTTGAGTTATTTATTTCATGCCATCTCCTCAAGGCATATAAATAGAAGCCTTAGCAAGCCTTCCACCCTCAATCCATCATACATTGAGCCATATTTTGATGATACTTGAGCTTGATTGAGCCACCATTCTTGAAATCCCTAGCTTTGATCTCTCAACTCCTTGAGTAAGCCTTGACTTCATTGATTCACCATCAAAGGCATCAAGAGGAAGCTAGAAAACTTTGTTTGGAGCTAAGTATAAGTTGTTTGATTTATTGCTCCATTAAATTGTGTATTTTCTTGTTTATTTCATTGTATTTGAGCTTGTGAAGACCTAGGTTGTTAGGTTATAAAATTTGGTGGTTATCTTTGTGTTTGAGGCTTAATTCCACCGGTGTAAACGTAGTTTACTAGGATTAGTTGAGTTGTCCTTAGGTTGAGGTGAGAGAGTGCTCTCGGTAGGAAGGCGGGATACTTTCGGGTGTGGAAGTGCCTTCGGTTTGAGAGCGGAGACTTTCCGGTGTAAAGTCCTCATTGTAAGAAAACTAATTAATCTAGTTAAACTAGTTTGGAAATCCTAAACGGGGTGCTTAGGTAGTAGAGTAGGCATTGGGGCCGAACCACTATAAATAATTATGTTAGCATTGATATATTATTTTGTGTTAATTGCTTCCGCTTGCTATTAAAATCGTGCTTAGCCTATCTAATCAATAAACGATTTAAACTAAAATTAGGCGATAAGATTAGTTAACACACTATTCACCCCCCTCTAGTGTGGCTATTTCACCAACAGTTATCATTAAAATCGAGATTAAGACCAATGTTGAAACCCTTAGGCCAACAATCTCCCCCTTTTTGATGATGATAAACATCCTTAAGAAAATATCTTCAATTAAGCATAAAGGATATCAACCATGGGATTTCTCCTCCTATCAACATGTATATCTATGGAAATAAACTCCCCATATCTATATGTATGGTTTTCTTATATTTTCTTCTCCTTTACCTCTATTTTTCTCTCCCTTTTGATATCAATCAAAAAGGGCAAGAAAAACCAACCTATAGTCAAAGTTGATACTCTAAAACTATTTTTCATGAAACATGAAAATCTCAACCAAAGGGAGGAAAAATAAATATTTAATATGAGACTAAATCATACATGATAGCAAGGAGTGATAACTAAAATCCAAATCCGGAAATCATGTATAAACTCAAGTATCGATATTTTCAAGTATCGGTCAAAATATCAAAAATCATTTTAGAAATAATTTTTCTCAAATAATAATGAGAACGATACCAAAAATAGAATTTTGATATCATACTTGAAGTCTCATTTGAAAATTGGACCAAAATCAAAGTATCAGATAATTGAATATTTGGAAAGAACGATACTTAAAAATTTAGAATCCAATTTCAAAAAATCCATATTAAATCATATTCTTGCTGAAAATTCTACTTACTCATGAGAATTCAAGGATTTAACATGTAATTACCATAATGAGTAAAAAGATACGGATAAAGCGTTAATATTGAGGTATTATACTAGGATTTTATGAAAATCGAAATCATACCTCATACTTGAAAATTTAGCCAAACTAATCTTTTTCATTCTAATTAGCCTTCCATTTAACCTAAGATTTAACTTACATAAGGAAATCATTGGTAACATAATGACATAATTATTTCAAGCAAGTTAATCACTCTAGGTAACAAAGTAAGCATCAAAGTTTTCATTCAAAATCCAACTTTGCTAAATAGTTCGAAATCCGTTTTAAATGAAATCAAGTCATATTAAAAATGAATTTTAAGATTGAAAATTGAAAATCCAACCCCTCATTATTGATTGAAAATTGAAAGACCAAAATTACCCTACGATTTAGAATCGCAAGGTCGCACGAGCCCGTTATAGGCTACAAGGTCTCTGAAGAGACAAGAAATCAAAAATCAAAAAATATTTTTGAAATTCATATCAAGAGCGAAAAATCTACTAATGTTAAGCATATATCAAAACTTCAACTCTAATTTAAGCAAGTAGATATAGGAGATGATATACCAAAGTCTTTGATACCAACCTTTCCTGAGGCATTAATCTTTTAACCTTGTGTGGTAGCTCCCCCTACAAAAGAGAATGAGACTTTTGGTACCCCAAATGACTTTGGGTCATTGGGAGTTAAAGGGCATAGGAACCCAAAGTGTCTTTGCCACACTTGGATTCATCTTAAAAGCGCAGTCAATGACATGCCCGTAAACATTACAACAAAAGCAATGTCCATTAAATCTCTTCTTTTCATTATTCTTATGGACATGAGGTCTAATGTTAGAATGCTTGGCATGAGAAACATGATGAGCATGAGCATTCTTAAGGAAATATTTTTCTTTTGAGATTGCCTAAATGAGACATTTTGATTTTTAGAACTAAGAGAAGAAGTATTAACTTTTCTACTCAAAATCAACATCTCATTTTTCAAATCATTCATAGATTTATGCATTGCATGCAATTGAGTTTTCAACATACCATTTTTAATTTTCAATATTTCATTCTCAGTTTTGAAATCACTTTTCAATTCATTATTTCTAAGTTTTATTTTTGATTTCAAATTCTCATTTTCAAGTTTCAAGGCTCTAAGCTCAATTTCTAAATTATCATGGCATGAATCAAAAGAGCAAGATTTCAATTTCTCATTTTCACTCTTCAACTCATGCAAATGACTAACAAGTTTTAGGTTTTCGTTCTTGATTTTTTTATTTTCCTTATTTGATTTCATGAGCATGACATACATCTTCTTAGATTCTTCTAATAGCTCAGCATAAGTCATGCTTGAAGAAGTAGAACATTTTACCTCATTATTAGCATCCATGAGGCAAGCTTTTGAAATGACTTCATAATCATGGCAAGAGGGTACTTCACTTGAATAAGATGATGATGTGGAAGTGTTTGACCTCTTCTTTGTTTTGTTCTTCATGGAAGGACAATTTTTCTTCACATGCCCCTTTTCCTTGCATGCATGACACACTATATTTCTTTTTTGACTCTTGGAGCTACTCCTTTGACTAAAAGAGCTATGAGCATCAAAATCAAGATTAAGGGTAGGTGAATGACCATTGTCATCACTACCTGTCAATCTCTTTGATCTTGGCATAATCATATAGCATGTTTAAAGTTGCCCAAATATCAAAAGCCGAAATACAATGCATGACCTTTTTAAAGATACTATTTTCCAAAGAACAAATTATGCAATTCGTAGCTTTAGCATTTAATTCAAACATATCAATTTGTTCTTGGGTCCATGCATTCATGCTTTCCTTAGGTTCAATATATTGAATTTTTACCATGCTAAAAACACATAAATCTTGAGCCTTTAGGAAGGTGTACATCTTAGACTTCCAAAGACCAAAGTTCGACTCATAGAACCTAGGTGGTATGGAAAAAACCGACTCTAGTGTCATTTATGGATCGAAACAAAGTGTAGGAGAGATGGTGAAATCTGAAGCTACGACGTGCTCTGATACCAAAAATTGGTGAAATAGCCTACAATAAATGAGGGATGGATAGTGTGTTTACTAATCTTTTCGCCCAATTCTAATTTTAAATATTTCTTTGATTACTTAGGCGAATTACAAATTGAGTAGCAAGCGGAAGCAAAGTAAATACGACATTTAAGTAAACACAAGTAGAAGCAATACAAACACAATTATTTATAGTGGTTCGGTCCTAATGCCTACTCCACTACCTAAGCACTCCGCTTAGGATTTCCAAACTAGCTTTACTAGATTAAGTATTTCCTTTACAATGAGGACATTTTCACCGGAGAGTCTCCGCTCTCACACCGAAGGCACTTTCACACCCGAAAGTATTCCGTCTTCCTACCGAGAGCACTCTCCCACCTCAACCCTAAGAACAACACAACTAATCCTAGTAAACTACTTTTACACTGGTGGATTTAAACCTCAAACACCAAGGCTACCATCCAATTTCAAGACCTACACTCTAGGTTTAACACAAACTCAAATATAATAAAATAAACAACAAAATACAATACTAAATGGAGCAATAAATCAAACAATAAAGTACTTAGCTCCACAACAAGATTCCTAGCTTCCTCTTGATGCCTTTGATGATGAAACAATGAAGGAAAGGCTCAATCAAAGAGATGAGAGATCAAAGCTAGGGTTTCTATAAGAGTTGGCTCAATAAAGCTTAGGACTGATCAAAAGAATGTCTTTAGGGGGTTAGGAGTGATCAAGATCCACTTGGAAGGCTCTCATGGCTTTGTATTTATAAGTCATGAAGAGAAAAGCCAAGAAACTCATCTCAATTGGCATTTTTCTACCTGTTGGACGCTGCCCGGTCGATGGTCGGTTGATCGGCCAAGGCCGGTCGATGGCGGGTTGATGGTCCGATCGACCGGCTTGTCGATCGACATCGGTCGGTACCCGAGAAATGAAGTTTTCGCGAATTTTTCTTGCGACGTTGATTTTTGGATTTCGGGTTTTGAAGTTTTGGGTTCATAAGCATCAATTTGAGGATTTACAATATATGCTAGACACCCTAACCATAAATTCTATCTTCCGATGAAAACCCGAGCGCGTCAACCAACGTCCTTCTGATTTTTTGATTTTTTTTGATTTTTTCGATCGTGGATGTCTAGCGTTAACCGACTTCGAACCTAAAAATATTTCTCAATGAAACCATTAGTTTCATGTTTGTTATCATCAAAACTGAGATTAAGACCAAGGTTGAAACCCTTAGGCCAACAGGAAGTTTATCCGAGACTACGGCACTATCGCTGCACCTCTTACAAACATGTTGCAAAAGAACACTTCAGTTGGATCGAGGCCACCCTCTCCTCATTCAGCCTCCTTCAACATGCTCTTACTTCGGCACCCACATTAGCCTTACTGGACTTCACCAAGCCATTCATCATCGAATGTGATGCTTCCAGTAACGGCATTAGCGCTGTCCTCCATCAAAACAGCTATCCCATTGCCTATTTCAGTTGCCCATTTCCTTCTAAAATGCAGCAACTCATGGCCTATAAAAAGGAATTGGTAGGCCTTGCCAAATCAATCAAGCACTAGTCTTCATATCTATGGGGCAGATCCTTCACCATCCACACAAATCATTATAGTCTTAAATATTTGTTGGAACAATGGCTCACCACCAATCCACAACATTGTTGGGTCTCAAAACTTCTTTCCTTCGATTTTAACATAGAGTACAAAACAAGGAAATCAAATGTTGCTGCTGATGCACTCTCATGTCGTTCCCATTCAAAAGATGCTCTCTTAGCCCTCTCAATGCCTCAAAATTCTTTTCCCTTTCAGGTCAAAGAAGTGTTGCACCAATATGATGGCTTCAACCAACTCATGACGAATATTATGAGTATGCCGCAGCCCTCCCTTTGGCACATGCGGGACAGCCTCATCTATTTCAAACATAGGCTGTTTATACCATCGTCCTCAACCCTCTGCCATCAAATTCTGCAGATGTTCCATGAGGCCACCCATGAAGGCTACCAACGTACCCTCCAACGCCTCAAAATAGAATTTTTTTGGCCTAACATCTGGCATGACGTGCGCACCTTCTTTCAACCTTGCATGACATGTCAAAAAAACAAAGTAGAAACTCTCCAACCAGCCGGCCTCTTGCAGCCCTTACCAGTTCCACAACAAAATTGGGTCAACCTTTCTATGGACTTCGTTGAAGGTTTACCCTCCTCCGGTGGCAAAAACGTCATTCTAGTAGTAGCCGACCGCCTCTCCAAATATGGTCACTTCCTTGCGCTCAGCCACCTTTTCACTGCTTCCTTTGTGGCCTGCATCTTCTTTGACCAAATTGTGTGTCTCCATGGCATTCCGGAGATTATCGTCTTTGATCAGGATACTACTTTCACTAGCAAATTTTGGCATGAACTCTTCTCCCCTATGTGGCACGTGTCTCAATTTTACGTCAGCGTACCATCCTCAAGCCGATGGCCAAACAGAGGTAGTCAACCGCATGGCCTCGAAATGTACCTCCGCTGCTTCTCAAGCAATTGGCCCAACCTATGGTTCAAATGGCTACCATAGGCTGAATACTGCTACAATACGGCTTACCACTCCGCCCTCTGCAACACTCCATTTGAGGTCGTTTATGGGCAGCCACCACCATGACTCATTCCTTATTCGGCCGGGACAACCCACCTTGAGTCAATAGACCAGCTTCTAGAAGAGCGTGATCAACAATTTTGCTTTATCCGCAGTCATCTCTTCCAAACCCAAAAGTATATGAAGCAACACTAGGACCGCCATTACCGCGATCTTCAGTTCTAGGAGAATGACTGGGTGCTTCTCAAACTTCACCCCTACCGTCAACTCTCTCTCGCCAAATGAACATCGCAAAACTTTCTCCCAAGTTTTATGTTCCTTTTCGCATCATCAGCGGAATCGGCTCTGTCGTCTACAAATTGAACCTTCCATAAGAGAGTAATTCAAACTTCACAATGTCTTTCATATTTCTCTACTCAAGAGGTATCATGGCACACCTCCTCTTTCTCCTCCACCACTTCCCCCTTTTCCCCAAACCAGTAGGCCGCTATAGCCACATGCCATTCTCTCCTCATGAACATCTAATGGTGAAGCAGAATATTTGATTTAATGGATTGACCAACCTGTTTCAGAAGCTACATGGGAGGCATCACTTCCTTTTCAGCATGCTTTTCCTCAGTTCCTGCTTGCAGGCAAGCAACGATCTCAAGGGTGAGGAATTGATACAGGAGATCAACCCCACATTCCAGCCGCATCATCAAGTCAAAGAAACACACCAGCCACATCATCAAGTTAAAGAGACACACCTTTTTGCTGGAGACTCAAATACAAAAGAAGAAGCAAAAGTCAAATCAAAGACATCAAAATTAATGCGCTTGGGAAACATCATGTAATCAATTCTTTATTTATTATGATTGTACAAACCCCAAACATTTTATTCGGCTGGCATTCATCATGTACCCTATAAATACATGATGATAAGAAATGAAAAAGACTGATTGCATTTTGGCATATACTCTCTCTCTCTCTCTCTCCCCCCCTCTCCTTCTCAGCCACCGTTCCATGTGTTTCTGGAACTCCCAGGAATTGCAGTCAAGTCACCTGAATAGGTGAATCCAGTAGGCCAAGTCGTCCTCAAACGAGGGTATATTCGCGCAACCATAACAAAATTCTTCCAAGGTAGCTTAGTTTATAAATAATGATTAGTAGAATATTTCGTTGAAGTATTCATTATTAGAGACTCATCAGTGGCATTGCTACGCTACTTATAACTACATGATTTTTCAGCTTCTTGCCTAGTTCCAAGTATACAACTATTCTTTGATAGGAATATATAATCAAAAGCTTCTTACTAGTGCATGAAATGATTGCTATTCTTTGACTGAAATATCTGATTTTTGGACATGCATGAAGCTTATATACTAATGCTTATCTGTTTCAGCATGTACTATTTAAACTTTTCATATTTCAGCTCGAACCAATTTATATGCTTTGCTGCATATTTAATGTTTCAGCTAAAGAAAAATCAATTGAGAGTGTTCAGTTTAAGAAAAATCAATTGAGAGTGTTCAGCTGAAGGTACCCGATTCGGCAAGTTCATCCACTTACTCTCCAGGTTCACCCACTTCCTCTCTTAGTTCACTCATTTTGCTTGGGCTGCACCTCAGTTTTTTACCAATCAATTTATTTCTTTGAAGAGTAATTAATTGGTGCTTGTTACAGATCAAGAGTAAACTATGATTTATGATTCATAATCACAAAAATTGATATGATTTTTGGACTGGACTAGTACTATTGCTCCCAGTCAGTTTAGATCCAACAGCGCCCTACACTCTTGAACCCAAACCGAACCAAACTAGACGGCTCCTCCCGGGGGCTCCACCCAGCCATACTCCTGAACCTAACTCAAGCCAAGTCGAATGGCTCCGCCCAGGGGCTCCACCCAGCCATACAATTAAGGACATCCACATCCTTCCTTATCACGAGGGATACACCATTACAGGCCTGCTATCTCCGAGATCAACCTCGATCCATTTAGAGCAATATCCCCGCGAGATTGCCGGGTAGCGTCATCACCTCCACCCACAATAAATACAGTCACGATACACCTCAGGTAACCTAAGTTCTAATTTCATTACCCCCACTTTGGAGATCTACTAACTTGAGAGTTGGAGTGTCTTTTGCAACCCCCCTCCCCCCCCCCCCGGTGTTGCACCTGACTAGGAGAGACATCGAATCGGATCGGACCGGACTGCTCCGATCCTCATGTAGGAACATTTGGCACCCATCATGGGGCGAGTAAAACTTACCTCCCCCATAATGGTTGGAACCCGAAGCCAGGTGACGGCCGCCGCACACCAACGACAATGTCTCGGCGATGATGATCATCCGCAATCTAGTGACGCTGAAATAGTGAGGAGCGACGCTCCAGCGCCAATCGAATTCCTCCCAAAATCATCCCAGTGTCGAATAAACGACCTAGAGGTGGAGAAACAATGGTTAGCAGCCAAGGTCGAGATGCTGATGCGGTCCCGGTAACAACCCCTGATCGATCACGAGCGCTATCGCTCAGAACATAAAGAAAGCAACCGCTAGGAAAGAAGGAGATCGATTTTCGTCCTCCGAGACGAGATCTCCAGCACACCCTGTCAAGGAAGAGAGAAAAGTTCCAAGGCCGTGGAGGTCGCGATTGCCCTCCCTATCGACTCGGGACCTCCATCCAAGTGCAGGTTGCCGACTACTTTGGCACCCTATGACAGTATGGGTGATCCTACCATACACCTGACAACGTTTAAGACCATGTTGCTTTACAATGGAGCAACTGTCACACCCCAAATCCGGTATAACCGGCTAGGGTACACCACATACCCCAAAGTCTAACCCAACCAAACACAACACAACCATAATAACCTGAACAGTGAATATATATAAATTTTTAAAAGAAAATAATAGACATGACATACTGAATCAAACCAAACCAAGCCAAACCAAAGGCTAATACAGAATACACTGAACAAGTTTTTTAAAAGAGTTTAAATAACTCCTAAGATAAAGAAACAGCGGAAATAATGACCCAAATCCACATGACTCAACAACTCAAAAGAAAGCAAAAAGGACTCAGGTATCCCCTCGACACGACATGTCACGAGACCCGTTGTCCTGCCGCCACCATCTGCGCCATTGCACCTCGGTACCTCTTTGATCTTGCTTAGGTACTGAAAAATATCAAAAAATGAGGGGTAAGTCCACTAGGGCTTAGTGAGCAGATCAGTCCCCAATTTACCAAGTTAATCATCATGCATAAACAATAAATAGCAGCTATAAAGCATAAGTAACAATGATAAAGATAATCATTAGTAATCATCCACTACTCTATGCATGATATAGCATCCATCAACAATATATAGATATCCACAATAATCATAGTAGGGTAAATGCAACATCTCAATCACATGTATGCTCATTGGACCCGTCGGTCTCACATAGCCACATATGGTAGGTAGACGGTGTGACTGCTGAATTACCACTAAACTCAGTGCCATCTCGTTAGGGCATGCCCTCCCCTCACCGACACTGGCTCTTCCAATCCATCTCGTTGGGGCATACGTTCCCCTCATCGGTCGGGTCTCTGAATTATCTCTTTGGGATATGATCTCCCCTCACCAGCCAGACTTTCGGAATAAGGCTAACATTGTCTCTTTGGGGCATACCCTCCCCTCACCAGTGAGGCTTCCGAAAAATGCAATAACCATATCACAACATCACACACACAGGTATATAAGCATAAAAACAAGATGTGCTAACAACAGGTAAATAAGGGTATGTCTAGGGCATACCTCAACCTCCACCTCCTCCTGTCATACATCACAACCACACACAGATATATATATGGAAATAGTGCTCACAAATCACGATTTCATAGCGTAAATAAATAGTCATGAAATAGGATATAGCACGTCCAATCATCATATGAAAAAGAAACATGTACAACATGAAAACAATGCAACATCGCTTAACTACCCTACGTAGTTTAAGTTCAACCTAGCAACCCTAGCCGTGTACCCTAGGGTCGGCCTACCTCCTTTACTCGAGTGCGCTAGGGGCAAAGAGGGTTTGGCCCCCTTGGGTTCCCTAAGGTCGGCCCACCCGAGTGTCATCCTAGGGTTCTAGTGTCTCTAGAATCCTTAATTCTCTATTTGTATGTCTCTACAATTACCTAATATGTAGAAGTAATTCAAGGTACCCTAAAGTATATTCCTTTGGTATAAAAATCATATTTTTATTTTTCTAAAATTTGCCCCTAGGTGGCCGGCCACCCTAGGGCTCCTAAAGAGCCCTAAAAGGGGGTGACACACCCTAAACCCTACCCTAAAACTACCTCATTCAATAAGATACAAATTAAGATGTAAGAATCTTTAACAACCACCATCAAGATTCAAGATTTCCTCAAGAAAAATCAAGGAGGAAGGGGTGGCACAGCAAGAAGAGGGGCGGCGATTCACCTAAAATTCGATCCGAGAATAACACGATGATGACAAGAAAACCCTAAAGCCGAATCTCCAATCCGATACGAGAAAAACAAGGCAAAAATCATCGAAAACCCTGTGACATAGGGGTGGTAGCAAGATTCAAGAAACCGGGGAAAGAGGGCTAAATCCACTCACCTCTTTGGAGAAAATGGAAAGGAAGAAGACGCGTAGGATCTTCCTTCAATCGACGCCGACGAACTCGCGGATTCCGGCTCTGAATCGGCTCCTCCTCCTCTCGTCGGTGCCTCTCTCTCTCTTCCTCTCTTCTCCTTGGGTGGTGTGTGGCTAAACCTGTAGTCGTGCGCTACTTTGGGGTCTTTTGTGGGCCCTGGTTGGGTCTAAATGACCAAAATGCTCATACTTAAGTTATCTGACTTAAACAACCCAAATCTAACCCGTTCCAACACCGATTCGAGTTCCGATTGAACCGTTGAATTCATCTTGAGACCCTCTATCATCCTAGAATGCTAAATCATAGAGATATGGCAAATAAATTTATCTACATTAAATGCTTACCCGGGTCTAATCCCAAAGCTTTTCGCCAATCTACGCTAACTCGAGCCCATGGTCCGCTGCTCAAGAATAAAATATTATTGTTAATATTTTGGGCATTACAACAATTGACACTTAGTCCATGCAGGACACCTTGATCGATATATCCATCACCAAAGAGAACATGGTCGAAGCAGGAGCCGAGACCATCGACGACGGAGCCGGAGACGGATGCCTCCAAACCCCCACTAGGGCCAAAGGGAGAGCAATCGAGCTGATCGCTCAGGAAATGAACTCCGAGGGGTTACCGACTACATCACCGATGAGTTCACAGGAGACGATGAATCAAGCTCGGCTAGAAAGAGATCTCTCTGAGCAACCATGGCGGTTGACAACAATACTTTCCCACACCAACCCATCTCTAAATACTCTGTTGGGGCAACCTTCCTTAAACAATTTAGGAGCTATTGTATCGATCCCCCATCTAGCACTGAAATTTCTCGTTTCAAAGACGAAGTAGGCGTGCTCCATGCCGATAAAAAAGAAGCGTGACAGTGATACAAAGAATGCCTCAGGCAAAAGATGGACGATCCAAAGAAAGAGCCTAACGGCCCGCCAAACCGAGCACCTTCCATAGGAGAACAGCCGGCAGGAATCCTCGAGCAAGACCCAGGTCGAGACACGCGAAAATGACCCCGACTTGATGCATAAAACCAAATGACAACTCACCTTCTGCGGAAATTGCCCCAGCAATACAAATAAAGCTTGAACAAAGCACATTCCTATACACAAAATTTCCTTTTTGTATTTAATAAAAATTGCATTTCTCGCATTACTATGTGTGCTCAGGAATTCTACGGTCATCTTGCCGCTCCAACGAATACCACAAAATTCAAAACTTACATGACTGTGCGATCCTGCCTTATGCTCCTTGGCGAGCTTGACTTGAACCTGTAAGTGCGATCCTCAGCCCCTACAGTTGCTACTTTCGGCCTTAGAACCATTACATGACCCCTCGTGCGTGGTCCTGCATTACGCTCTTCGACGATCCTCGGCCCCTAGAGACCCTACTTCCGGCCTCAGAGCGCTTACGCGACAAGGACTCAATTTTTACCAGCTTGGCTCACTGACCATCGTGCCACTACTTCCGGCCTTAGAGCCCTTACACGACCCCTCGTGTGCGGTCCTTCCTTACACTCCTCGGCAAGCTTGGCCTGAACCCCCCGAGTGCAATTCTCGACCCCTAAAGCTGCTACTTCCAACCTTAGAACCCTTACATGACCTCTCGTATGCGGTCCTACCTTACACCCGTCGACGAGCTCGGCTTAAACCCCCAAGTGCAGTCCTCGGCCCCCAGAGCTGCTACTTTCAGCTTGAGAGTCCTTACGTGAATAGGACTCAGTTTTCACCAGCCCGACTGGTTGGCCATCGCGACACTACTTTCGGCCTCAGAGCACTTACACGACCTCTCGCACGTGATCCTATCTTACGCTACTCAGCGAGCTCGGCTGAACCCCTCGAGGACGGTCCTCGACTCCCAAAGCCACTACTTCTGGCCTCAAAGTCCTAAAACAACCCTTCGCACGTGGTCCTACCTTACGCTTCTCAGCGAGCTCGACTTGATCCCTCGAGTGCGGTCCTCGGCCCCCAGAGCCACTATTTTCGACCTCAGAGCCCTAATACGACCCCTCGTGCGCGGTCGTACCTTACGCTCCTCGGCGAGCTCGACTTGAACCTCGGAGTGCGGTCCTCTACCCCCAGAGCTAGAACTTACGGCCTTAGAACTCTTACATGACCCCTCGTGCGCGGTCCTGCCTTATGCTCCTTGGTGAGCTCCGCTTGAACCCCCGAGCGTGGTTCTCGACACCCAAAGCTGCTACTTTCGGCCTTAGAGCCCTTAAGCGGCCAGGACTCGATTTTCACCATCTTGACTCATTGTCCATCATGCCACTACTTCTAGCCTCGAAGACCTTATACGACCCCTCGTTCACAGTCCTACCTTACACTCGTCGGCGAGGTTGGATGGAACCCCCGAATGTGATCCTCAGCCCCCAGAGTCGTTACTTCCAGCCTTAGAGCTATTACATGACCGCTCATGAATGGTCCTGCCTTACGCTCCTCGGCGAGCTCTGCTCGAATCCCCCGAGTGCGGTCCTCAGCCCCTAGAGCCACTACTTCCGGCGTCAGAGCTCTTACATGAACCCTCATACACGGTCCTGCTTTATGCTCCTCGGCGAGCTCATCTTGAACCCCCGTGTGCAGTCCTCAACCCCCAAAGCCACTAGTTCAGCCCTTAGAGCCCTTACACGACCCCTTGTGCATTGTCCTACCTTACGCTCCTCGGCGAGCTTGGCTTGAAACTCCCAAGTGCGGACTTCAGCCCCAGAGCCGCTACTTTTGGCCTCATAGCCCTCACATGACCGCTCACGCATGGTCCTACCTTACGCTCCTCGACGAGCTCCGCTTAAACCCCCAAGTGCGGTCCTCGGCCCCTAGAACCACTACTTCTGGCCTTAGAACTCTTACATGACCCCTCACGCAGTCATGCCTTACGCTCCTCGGTGATCTCGGCTTGACCTAGAGTCACTATTTTCTGCCTCAGAGCCGTTACGTGACCATGACTCAGTTTTCACCAGCCTAACTCGTTGGACATCGTGCTACTACTTTCGTCCTCGGAGCCCTTACATGACCCCTCATGCGCAGTCATGCCTTACGCTCCTCGACGAGCTTGGTTGGAAGCCCCGAGTGTAGTCCTCGATCTCCAAAGCCGTTACTTTCGACCATATAGCTCTTACATGATCCCTCATGCGGTCTTGTGTTACACTCCTCGGCGAGTTCCTCTTGAACCCCCCCCGAGTGCGGTCCTCGGCCCCTAGACCAACTACTTCTGGCCTTAGAGCTCTTACACGGCCCCTCGCGCACGGTCGTGCCTTACACTCCTCCGCGAGCTCCGCTTGAACCCCCGAGTGCGGTCCTCGACTCCAGAGCCACTACTTCTGACTTCAGAGCCCTTACACAACCCCTCGCGCGCGGTCCTATCAATTGGAAACCCCCGAGTGCGGTCCATGGCCCCTAGAGTCATTACTTTCAGCCTCAAAGCCCTAACATGACCCCTTGCTCATGGTCTTTCCTTACGCTCCTTGGTGATCTCGGCTTGAACCCCCGAGTGCGGTCCTCGGCCCCAATAGCCACTACTTCCGACCTCAAAGCCCTTACACGACCCATCGCGTGTGTTCTGGCCTTACGCTCCTCAGCGAGCTCGGCTTGAACCCCCAAATGCGGTACTCGACCCCCAGAGCTGCTACTTTCGGTCTCAAAGCCCTTACAAGACCCCTCGCGTGCGGTCCTACTTTACGCTTCTCGATGAGCTCGGCTTGAACCCTCGAGCGCGGTCCTCGGCCCCAAGAGCCGCTACTTCCGGCCTCAGAACCCTTACGCGACCAGGACCCCATAGTCATTACTTTCGGCCTTAGAGCCCTTACATGACCCCTCATGCATGGTCCTGCCTTACACTCCTCGACGAGCTCCGCTTGAACCCCCCGAGTGTGGTCCTTGGCCCCCAGAGCCAATAATTCCATCCTCAAAGTCCTTAAACGTCACCTCACGTGTGGTAGTGCCTTATGCTCCTCGGCGAGCTCGTCTTGAACCCCCAAGCACAATCCTCGGCTCCCATAGACACTACTTCCAGCGTTAGAGCCCTTACACCGCCCCTTGTGCATAGTCTTGCCTTACGCTCCTCGGTGAGCTCGACTTGAACCCCCGAGTGTTGTCCTCGTCCACAGAGCTGCTAATTCCCTCCTGAGATCCCATACATGACCCCTAGCGCGCGATTCTGCCTTACACTCCTCGACGAGCTCCGCTGGAACCCTCGAGTGCAGTCCTCGTTCCCTAGAGCCACTACTTTCAGCCTCAGAGCTCTTAAATGACCTCTCGCACGTGGTCATGCCTTACGTTACTCGGCGAGCTCAGCATGAACCCCTCGAGTACGGTCCTCGACTCCCAAAGCCACTACTTATAGCCTTAGAGCCCTTAAACAACCCCTCATGTGCGGTCGTGCCTTACGATCTTCAGCGCAGCTTGATCCCCCGAGTGCAATCCTCGGCCCCCAGAGCCACTATTTTTGGCCTCAGAGCCCTAACATGACCCCTTGTGCGCGATCGTGCCTTACGCTCCTCGGCAAACTCGACATGAACCCCGGAGTGCGATCCTCAGCCCCTACAGCTGCTACTTACGACCTTAGATCCCTTACATGACCCTCATGCACGGTCTTGCCTTACGTTCATTGGTGAGCTCCGCTTGAACCCCCCGAGCGTGATTCTCGGCCCCCAGAGCCGCTACTTCCAGCATCAGAGCCCTTACGTGGCCAGAACTCGATTTTTACTTGCCTGACTCGTTGGTCATCGCGCTAGTACTTCTAGCCTCAGATCCCTTACACAACCCCTCGTGCGTAGTCTTGCCATACACTCCTCGACAAGGTTGGCTGGAACCCCCCGAGTGCGGTCCTTGAACCCAGAGTCATTGTTTCCAGCCTTAGAGTGGTTACATGACCCCTCGCGCACGGTCGTGCCTTACGCTCCTCGGTGACCTTTGCTCGAACCCCCCGAGTGCGGTCCTCAGCCCCCAGACCCATTACTTCCGGCCTTAGAGCTCTTACATGAACCCTCATGCACGTGTTGGCTTAAAGTTTTCAACCTTGGTCTTAATCTCAATTTTGATGATAACAAATATGGAACTAATGATTTCATGAAGAGTTTCTTTCAGGTTCCATATCGGTTGGCGCACGACGTCCTCGATTAAAAATATCGAAGAAATCAGAAAATCAAAAGAACGTTGGTCGATGCGCTCGGATTCGTTGGGAAGATAGAGTCTAGATATAGGGTGTCTAGTTTATATTGTAAATCCTCATGATGATGCATAAGAACCCAAAAACCATCATTGAATCCCAAAATATGAAAACTCGGAAACCATCCTGAAATTCACTAAGCCTAAGGAGTTCCTTGGAGGGCTATATGACCTAGATATTTTCCTAACATAAAAAATGGCGGTAATTGTTCCTTGGGTTAAAACTAGATAACGAGGTATTTTTAAGAATTTTTTGGAAGTCTTTAGCCTACCCATATTTGACCCGAGAAATTAGAAAATTTCCGTTTTCAAAAAAATTGTACTAGACCTCAAAAACAAGATTTTAATTCTTAAGGATTTTGATTTTTTAGATATTTTTACTGAATCCGAATGGGGGTAATCCTTATATAACATTTATGTTTTAAAGTTATTAACTTACAAATATTATATAAGTAGACTTAGCGAAGACGAAATCAGAAATCGAACAAACAAAGCCTAACCAAACTGCCCTGCCTAGGTTCAGTCGATCGAATGGTTAAAAATCGACAGTGGCAATTTTGGTCGATCGGGCGGTCGACCGAACGAGGCCAAAAACTGGCAGTGTCTGCTTTGGTCGATCGAGCGTTCGACCAGATAGCAGAGGAGCTAAAATGTGACTCATTCGGTCGACCCTCCGATCGACCAAATAGAGCGGAAGAAGGCAGAATGCCAGTGGTCACTGGGCGATCGATCGATCGATTGATCGATCGATCGATGATCGACTGGCAAGCGACTGAATGATGTTCAACGGGCGAAAAAATGCCCGTTGAAGAGCCGTTCCTTGGAGGGGTTATAAATACCCCTCTCCAACCTTCATTAATAGTACTTAACAATTGATCTAAACTTCCATTGAGCCATTCTTGATCATTCTCAAAGCATTTCTTGAGTCATCCCTTTGATAACCCTAGTTTCCATGATACATCCTTGATCTTGCCTTCAAGCTTTGAACGATTCATCATTGAGGCATCAAGAGGAACTAGAACTCATGTTTGGAGTTAAGTATTTATTGTATTATTTATTTGCTCCATTATTTGTGTATTTTTGTGATTTATTTCATTGTATTTGAGCTTGTGAAAACCTAGGTTGTTAGGTCTTGAAATTGGGTCGTAACCTTGGTGTTTAATGTTTAAATCTACTTGTGTAAATATAGTTTGCTAGGATTAGTTCTTGTTATCCTTAGGATTGAGGTGGGAGAGTGCTCTCAGTAGGAAGACAGAGACTTCCGGGTGTGGAAGTGCCTTTGGTGTGAGAGCGGAGACTCTCCGGTGAAAACGTCCTCGTTGTAAAGGAAACAAGATAATCTAGTAATGCTAGTTTAGAAATCCTAAGTGGGAGCTTAGGTAGTGGAGTAGGCATTGAGGCCGAACCACTATAAATAATTGTGTTTGCATTGATTCTACTTTGTTTATTTCATTATCGTATTTACTTTGCTTCCATTTGGTACTCAACTTGAAATTTGCCTAAGTAACCAAAGAAATGATTAAAACTGGATTTAGGCAAAAGATTAGTAAACACACTATTTACCCCCCTCTAGTATGGCCATTTCACCCAACAACACGGTCCTGGTTTATGCTCCTTGACGAGCTCGTCTTGACACCCCGAGTGCAGTCCTCAACCCCTAAAGCCACTAGTTTTGGCCTTAGAGCCCTTACACGATCCCTCGTGCGTTGTCATGCCTTACGCACTTCGACGAGCTTGGTTTGAACCCCCCGAGTACGGTCCTCAGCCCCAGAGCCACTACTTCTGGCCTCATAGCCCTCATATGACCCCATGCGCGCGGTACTGCCTTACGCTCCTCGACGACCTCCGCTTGAACCCCCGAGTGCCCTCCTTGACCCCCAGAGCCACTACTTTTGGCCTTAGAGCTCTTACACGAATCCTCGCGCACAGTCGTGCCTTACGCTCCTCGACGAGCTTGGCTTAAACCTCCAAGAGTGGTCCTCGGCCCCTAGACCCGCTATTTTCGGCCTCAGAGCCCTTACGCGACTAGGACTCAGTTTTCACCAGTCTAACTCGTTGGACATCGCACCACTACTTCCATCCTTAGAGCCCTTACATGACCTCTCACGAGCAGTCATGCCTTACGCTCCTCGGCGAGCTCGATTGGAAGCCTCGAGTGCAGTCCTCGGCCCACAGAGCCGTTCCGACCATAGAGCTCTTACATGATCCCTCACGCGTAGTATTACCTAACGCTCCTCGGCGAGTTTCTCTTGAACCCCCGAGTGTGGTCCTCGACCCCCAGACCCACTACTTTTGGCCTCAGAGCCCTTACACGACTCCTCATGCCCGGTCGTGCCTGGTCGTGCCTTACACTCCTCGGTGAGCTTAGCTTCAACCCTTGAGTGCGGTCCTTGAACCCAGAGCCACTACTTTCGACTTCAGATCCCTTACATGATCCCTCACGCGCGATCCTTTCGATTGGAACCCCCCGGGTGCGGTCCTCGACCCCTAGAGCCATTACTTCCAGCCTCAGAGCCCTAACATGACCTCTCGCGCACGGTCTTGCCTTACGCTCCTCGGTGATCTTGGCTTGAATCTCCGAGTGTGGTCCTTGGCCCCCAGAGCCACTACTTCCGACCTTAGAGCCCTTACACAATCCATCGCGTGTGATATGGCCTTACGCTCTTTGACAGATCGGCTTGAAATCTCGAATGCGGTCCTCGGCCCCCAAAGCCCTTACATGACCCCTCACGCACAGTCCTACCTTATGCTCCTCGACGAGCTCCGCTTGAACCCTCGAGTGCGGTCCTTGGCCCCCAGAGCCACTAATTCCATCCTCAAAGCCCTTAAACGACCCCTTTCGCGCGGTTGTGCCCAACGCTCCTCGACGAGCTCAGCTTGAACCCCTAAGTGCAGTCCTCGGCTCCCACAACCACTACTTCTGACCTTAGAGCCCTTACACCACCCCTCGTGCGCAGTCTTGCCATACGCTCCTTGGCGAGCTCGACTTGAACCCTCCAAGTGCATTCCTCGGCCACAGAATCGCTAATTCCGGCCTGAGAGCCCATACATGACCCCTAGTGCGCGGTCTTGCATTACGCTCCTCGGTGAGCTCCGCTTGAACCCTCGAGTGCAGTCCTCGGCCTCCAGAGCCACTACTTCCAGCCTCAAAGCTCTTAAATGCCCCTCGCGCACGGTCATGCCTTGTGCTCCTAGGTAGGGGTGGAAATAGGCCAGGCGGCCTGGCCTGGCCTAGTTTGTTTTTAAAAAAAACCAAGTCAAGACTTTAAAATAGGCATATTTTCCTTAACAGGCCAGACCCAGGCTCAATTTAAAGCCTATTGAGCCTGATAGGCCAGCCTGGGCCTATTAAGGTGGTGTATATATAATATTATTTTATTACATATTTACATTAAAATTATTTTAATGTAATAACTAATATTATTTTAATTTAATAAACCATAGGCCACAAGCCAAAATTTTATATTAGAAGTAGGTTTTATAAAAAAATTTATATTAAAAGTAGACTTCATAAACAAACCACAAGCCAGGTCAGGCCAATGAACAGGCTAGGCTCAGGCCAAAATTTAAGCCTATAACAGGCCACAGGCTAGGCCTAAGCTAATTTTCTACCATATAGGCCTGACATGTTAAGGCGAAAGCCTGGCCTAGCCTGGCCTGTTTCCACCCCTACTCCTGGGTGAGCTCACTTGAACCCCCAAGCGCAGTCCTTGGCCCCCAGAGCTATTACTTCCAGCTTCAGAGCCCTTACGTGATGAAGACTCAATTTTCACCGGTCTAACTCGTTGGCCATTGTGCCACTACTTCCATCCTCAGAGCCCTTACACGACCCATCGCACACTGTCCTGCCTTATGCTCCTCGATGAGCTCAGTTGGAATCCTAGAGTGCAGTCCTCAACCTCAGAGCCGTTACTTCCAGCCTTAAAGCCCTTACATGACCCCTCACGCACGGTCCTGCCTTACGCTCCTCGGCGAGCTCGTCTTGAACCCCCGAGTGCGGTCCTCAGCCCCCCAAAATCATTACTTCCAGCCTTAGAGCCCTTACACGACCCATCGCATGCGGTCCTGCCTTACACTCCTCGGCAAGCTCGACATAAACCTCCGAATGCGGTGCTCGACCCCCAGAGCCACTACTCCCGACTTCAAAGCCCTTACACAACCCCTCGCACGTGGTCCTCTCGATTGGAACCCCTGAGTGCGATGCTCGGCCCCGAGAGCCATTACTTCCGGCCTCAAAGCCCTAACATGACCGCTTGTGCACGGTCTTGCCTTATGCTCCTTGAGGAGCTCGGCTTGAACCCCCGCCCCCCTCCCCCCTCCCAAAGTGCGTTCTTTGGCCCCAAAGCCACTACTTCTAACCTTAGAGACTTTGTACAACCCCTCGTGTGCGTTCCTGCTTTACGTTCCTCGATGAGCTCGGTTTGAACCCTCGAGTGCGGTCCACGGCCCCCAGAGCCGCTACTTTCGGACTTTGAGCCCTTACATGACCCCTTGTGTGCGGTCCTACCTTACGCTCCAGACGATCTCAGCTTGAATCCCCGAGCGCGGTCCTCGGCCCCTAGAGCCACTACTTTCGACCTCAGAGCCTTTACGCAACCACGACTCAGTCTTCACCAGCCTGACTTATTCGCCATCGCGTCACTACTTCTCACCTCAGAGCCCTTACATAACCCCTCGTGTGCAATCCTGTGTTACACTCCTCGGCGAGGTCGGTTGGAACCCCCCGAGTGTAGTCCTCGGCCCCTAGAGCCATTACTTTTGGCCTTAGAGCCTTTACATGACCCTTTGCGCGCAGTCCTACCTTATGCTTCTCGGCGATCTCAGCTTGAAACCTCGAGTGCGGTCCTCAATCCCTAGAGCCACTACTTCCGACCTTAGAGCCCTTACACGACCCATCGCGTATGGTTGGGCCATACGTCCTCGGCGAGCTCGGCTTTAACCCCCGAGTGCGGTCCTCAGCCCCTAGAGCCATTACTTCCGGCCTCAGAGCTCTTACATGGCGCCCCTCGTACGCAGTCTTGCCTTACGCTCCTTGACGAGCTTGGCTTGAACCCCCGAGCGTAGTCCTCAGCCCCTAGAGCCGCTACATCTGGCCTTAGAGCCCTTACGTGATGAGGACCCAGTTTTCACCGGCATGACTTGTTGGACATTGCGCCACTACTTCTGGCCTCACAGTCCTTACACAACCCCTCGCGTACAGTCCTGCCTTATGCTCCTTGATGAGCTCACTTGAAATCCTCGAGTGTAGTCCTCATCCCTCAGAGCTGTTACTTTCAGCCACAAAGCCCTTACATGACCCCTCACACGTGGTCCTACCTTATGCTTTTCGGCTAGCTTGGCTTGAACCCCCAAGTGTGTTCCTCGGCTCCCATAGCCACTACTTTCGGCCTCAGAGCCCTTACATGACCCTTCTTTCATGTACAAACCAAAAAGAATCAAATGAGTATGTTCTAAGCGAAGGAAGCAACAAACACCCCATACTACAAACCCACTTATGTACTCCAAAACCGAAGACTTGTCACAACTCTGCTCGAGTATCTCCTGCGGAGCGAGAGGGAGAGAAGGATAATTCTGTGAGAAAAAAGCAACCATAACCTTGTCCTCAGACTCAAAATACTGAATAGAACGAGACTCTAACCACGAAGACAAAGAAAACCTCTCTGTGCAGAAAGGCTCCTCCAAGAAGAAAGGCCAAAGGCCCTCTCGCGACTTAACCCTAAAATAACGGGTTTTGAAGCCTTTATATGAACTATTGTAGAAGGAAAAGAGCTTCCTCCCATGGATGGCATTGAAAGACACCGGTAGTCCTTTTTACGCCCCTTTTGCTTGAAAAAGGGAGAAGAATACAAAGAGGCTCTGCTTAATCACGAGGCACTCCATTACAATTTCAAAAAATAGGACAAATGCCCAACTGTTAAGGTGCAACTAAGTCGGAGCAACTTTCACTAAATTCAGGACAGTATGCTTGAAATCAATAAAAGGAAGATGAATCCTAGCTCGTCAAAGAAAGTCTGGTACACAAAGACGTATTCCAAGTCAGTGCGATGATACACTCGATCCGACAACAAAAAAGTAAAACATTCGTAGTCCTCCTCGATGCCCTCATGGGCAATGGACACACTCTCTCGGAAGGACAAAACACTATCTAGGTCGGTCATCACCGAGCCCTATAACTTTACATCCTCCTGAATCCAGGAGTAGAAATCCGGGTCCTTCCCTGGTGTCCCAAATTTTGATTTCACAACGACACTTCTCTTCGCCATTGGTCCAACAAAGATTGCAAAAATCCTAGAATGGGGATGAGTCAAAACAAACCTACAGACCTAAGATAGGACCTACGAATGCTGAAATAAGGCATTAGAAAACTCACTGGAGGAGAAAAGAAGACGACAACAGTTGAATAGGCAATCCACGAAGTCGTCCCCAAAGAGAACCTTCAAAGCGCCAATCACCAAAAGCACGAGCAAAACTTTGAAAACAAAAAGGAAGAAATGGCCTTATAGGCATATGGGCGATAAACTCCTCATTGAACATCCAACGATCACACGAGGAGCAAATCTCGGTCATCAAAATTTGCCAATCGGCGGTTTCCTAGAAAATAGCAATGCACGTGTGAACACTCTCTCCACCATGATTACTCCTCTAGAACAAGGAGGCAGACGCCAATCAAAAGCCACAAGAGAAAGAGATCCTCATTATTAAGCCGCCATGCTAGGCGCAGAAGTCGAAGTGACGCAAGACAACATGATAAAGATACGCCGATCTGGTCCGTGTCAAACCAAATCTAGATCATCATGCACCAGCTCATAAGTGAGCTCAGTCTCTACAATAACCAGATACACCTCGACAGAACACTCTGCGAGATCCCTAGGTTCGTAGGAAAAGCCGACATCAATAGAGCTCGACACGTAGTCCTCCAGACTTTGACTGAGCTCGGAGGCTGTGAATTGGACTAGTACTATTGGGCCCAGTCGGATTATACCTAGGAGCGCCCTACACTCTTGAACCCAAATCGAGGACAGTATGCTTGAATTCAATAAAAGGAAGATGAATCCTAGCTCGTCAAAGAAAGTCTGGTACATAGAGACGTATTCCGAGTCAGTGCGATGATACACTCATCCGGCAACAAACACATAAGACATTAGTAGTCCTCCTCGGTGCCCTCATGGGCAATGGACACACTCTCCCGGAAGGACAAAACACTATCTAGGTCGGTCATCACCGAGCCCTATAACTTTACATCATCTTGAATCCAGGAGTTGAAATCTGGGTCCTTCCCTGGTGTCCCAAATTTTGATTTCACAACGACACTTCTCTTCGCCATTGGTCCAACAAAGATTGCAAAAATTCTAGAACGGGGATGAGTCAGTACAAACCTACTGACCTAAGACAGGACCTATGAATGCTGACAAAAGGCATTAGAAAACTCACTGGAGGAAAAAAGAAGACGGCAACAATCGAATACGCAATCCACGAAGTCGTCCCCAAAGAGAACCTTCAAAGCGCCAATCACCAAAAGCACGAGCAAAACTTTGAAAAAAAAGGAAGAAATGGTCTTATAGGCATATGGGCGATAAACTCTTCATTGAACTTCCAACGATCACACGAGGAGCAAATCTCAGTCATCAAAATTTGCCAAGCGACAATTTCCTAGAAAATAGCAAGGCACGTGTGAACACTCTCTCCACCATGATTACTCCTCCAAAACGAGGAGGCAGACGCCAATCAAAAGCAGCAAGAGAAAGAGATCCTCGTTATTAAGCCACCATGCTAGGCGCAGAAGTCGAAGTGACGCAAGACAACATGATAAAGATACGCCGATCTGGTCCGTGTCAAACCAAATCTAGATCATCATGCACCAGCTCATAAGTGAGCTCAGTCTCTACAACAACTAGATACACCTCGACAGAACAGTCTGCGAGATCCCTCGGATCGTAGGAAAAGCTGACATCAATAGAGCTCGACACGTAGTCCTCCAGACCTTGACTGAGCTCATAGGTTGTGAATTGGACTAGTACTATTGGGCCCAGTCGGATTATACCTAGGAGCGCCCTACACTCTTGAACCCAAATCAAGGATAGTATGCTAGAAATCAATAAAAGGAAAATGAATCCTAGCTCGTCAAAGAAAGTATGGTACATAAAGACGTATTCCGAGTCAGTCCGATGATACACTTGATCCGACAACAAACACATAAGACATTCGTAGTCCTCCTCGGTGCCTTCATGGGAAATGGACACACTCTCCCGGAAGGACAAAACACTATCTAGGTCGGTCATCACCGAGTCCTATAACTTTACATCATCCTGAATCCAGGAGTAGAAATCCGGGTCCTTCCCTGGTGTCCCAAATTTTGATTTCACAACGACACTTCTCTTCGCCATTGGTCCAAAAAAAGATTGCAAAAATCCTAGAATGGGGATGAGTCAATACAAACCTACTGACCTAAGACAGGACCTACGAATGCTGAAATAAGGCATTAGAAAACTCACTGGAGGAGAAAAGAAGATGACAACAGTTGAATAGGCAATCCATGAAGTCGTCCCCAAAGAGAATCTTCAAAGCGCCAATCACCAAAATCACGATCAAAACTTTGAAAACAAAAAGGAAGAAATGGCCTTATAGGCATATGGGCGATAAACTCCTCATTGAACGTCCAACGATCACATGAGGAGAAAATCTCGGTTTTAAAAATTTGCCAATCGGCAATTTCCTAGAAAATAACAATGCACGTGTGAACACTCTCTCCTCCATGATTACTCCTCCAAAACGAGGAGGCAGACGCCAATCAAAAGCCGCTATGCAAGAGAAAGAGATCATCGTTATTAATCCGCCATGCTAGGCGGAGAAGATGAAGTGAGGCAAGACAACATGATAAAGATACACCGATCTGGTCCGTGTCAAACCAAAGCTAGGTCATCACGCACCAGCTCATATGTGAGCTTAGTCTCTACAACAACCAGATACACCTCGACAGAACACTCTACGAGATCCCTCGGATCGTAGGAAAAGCCGACATCAATAGAGCTCGACACGTAGTCCTCCAAACTTTGACTGAGCTCGGAGGCTGTGGATTGGACTAGTACTATTGGGCCCAGTCGGATTATACCTAGGAGCGCCCTACACTCTTGAACCCAAATCGAGGATAGTATGCTTGAAATCAATAAAAGGAAGATGAATCCTAGCTCGTCAAAGAAAGTCTGGTACATAATGACGTATTCCGAGTCAGTGCGATGATACACTCGATCCGGCAACAAACACATAAGACATTTGTAGTCCTTCTCGGTGCCCTCATGGGCAATGGACACACTCTCCCGGAAGGAAAAAATGCTATCTAGGTTCGGTCATCACTGAGCCCTATAACTTTACATCATCTTGAATCCAGGAGTAGAAATTCGGGTCCTTCCCTGGTGTCCCAAATTTTGATTTCACAACGACACTTCTCTTCGCTATTGGTCGAACAAAGACTGCAAAAATCCTAGAACGGGGATGAGTTAGTACAAACCTACTGACCTAAGACAGGACCTATGAATGCTGAAATAAGGCATTAGAAAACTCACTGGAGGAGAAAAGAAGACGACAACAGTTGAATAGGCAATCCACGAAGTCGTCCCCAAAGAGAACCTTCAAAGCGCCAATCACCAAAAGCACGAGCAAAACTTTGAAAACAAAAAGGAAGAAATGGTCTTATAGGCATATGGGCGATAAACTCCTCATTGAACGTCCAACGATCACACGAGGAGCAAATCTTAGTCATCAAAATTTGCCAATTGGCAGTTTCCTAGAAAATAGCAAGGCACGTTTGAACACTCTCTCCACAATGATTACTCCTACAAAACGAGGAGGCAGACGCCAATCAAAAGCCGCAAGAGAAAGAGATCATCGTTATTAAGCCGCCATGCTAGGCGCATAAGTCGAAGTGACGCAAGACAACATGATAAAGATACGCCGATCTGGTCCGTGTCAAACCAAATCTAGATCATCATGCACCAGCTCATAAGTGAGCTCAGTCTCTACAACAACCAGATACACGTCGACAGAACACTCTACGAGAACCCTCGAATCGTAGGAAAAGCCGACATCAATAGAGCTCAACACGTAGTCCTCCAGACTTTGACTGAGCTTGGAGGCTGTGAAATGGACTAGTACTATTGGGCCCAGTCGGATTATACCTAGGAGCACCCTACACTCTTGAACCCAAATCGAGGACAGTATGCTTGAAATCATTAAAAGGAAAATGAATCCTAGCTCGTCAAAGAAAGTATGGTACATAAAGACGAATTCCGAGTCAGTGCGATGAAACACTTGATCCGGCAACAAACACATAAGACATTCGTAGTCCTCCTCGATGCCCTCATGGGAAATGGACACACTCTCCTGGAAGGACAAAACGCTATCTAGGTCGGTCATCACCGAGCCCTATAACATTACATCATCTTGAATCCAGGAGTAGAAATCCGGGTCCTTCCCTAGGGTCCCAAATTTTGATTTCACAACGACACTTCTCTTTGCCATTGGTCCAACAAAGATTGCAAAAATCCTAGAACGGGGATGAGTCAGTACAAACCTACTGACCTAAGACAGGACCTACGAATGCTGAAATAAGGCATTAGAAAACTCAGTGGAGGAGAAAAGAAGACGACAACAGTTGAATAGGCAATCCACGAAGTCGTCCCCAAAGAGAACCTTCAAAGCGCCAATCACCAAAAGCACGAGCAAAACTTTGAAAACAAAAAGGAAGAAATGGCCTTATAGGCATATGGGCGATAAACTCCTCATTGAATGTCCAACGATCACACGAGGAGCAAATCTCAGTCATGAAAATTTGCCAAGCGACAGTTTCCTAGAAAATAGCAAGGCACGTGTGAACACTCTCTACACCATGATTACTCCTCCAACACGAGGAGGCAGACGCCAATCAAAAGCCGCTAAGCAAGAGAAAGAAATTCTCGTTATTAAGCCGCCATGCTAGGCGCAGAAGTCGAAGTGACGCAAGACAACATGATATAGATACGCCGATCTGGTCCATGTCAAACCAAATCTAGATCATCACGCACCAGCTCATAAGTGAGCTCAATCTCTACAACAACTAGATACACCTCGACAGAACAGTCTGCGAGATCCCTCGGATCGTAGGAAAAGCCGACATCAATAGATCTCGACACGTAGTCCTCCAGACTTTGACTGAGCTCGGAGGTTGTGAATTGAACTAGTACTTTTGGGCCTAGTCGGATTATACCTAGGAGCGCCCTACACTCTTGAACCCAAATCGAGGATAGTATGCTTGAAATCAATAAAAGGAAGATGAATCCTAGCTCGTCAAAGAAAGTCTGGTACATAAAGACATATTCCGAGTCAGTGCGATGATACACTTGATCCGACAACAAACACGTATGACATTCGTAGTCCTCGTCGGTGCCCTCATGGGCAATGGACACACTCTCCCGGAAGGATAAAATGCGGTCATCACCGAGCCCTATAACTTTACATCCTCTTGAATCCAGGAGTAGAAATTCGGGTCCTTCCCTGGTGTCCCAAATTTTGATTTCACAACGACACTTCTCTTTGCCATTGGTCCAACAAAGATTGCAAAAATCCTAGAATGAGGATGAGTTAGTACAAACCTACTGATCTAAGACAGGACCTACAAATGCTGAAATAAGGCATTAGAAAACTCACCGGAGGAGAAAAGAAGACGACAACAGTTGAATAGGCAATCCACAAAGCCGTCCCCAAAGATAACCTTCAAAGCGCCAATCACCAAAAGCACGAGCAAAACTTTGAAAACAAAAAGGAAGAAATGGCCTTATAGGCATATGGGCGATTTCATCATTGAACGTCCAACGATCACATGAGGAGCAAATCTCAATCATCAAAATTTGCCAAGCGACAGTTTCCTAGAAAATAGCAAGGCACGTGTGAACACTCTCTCCACCATGATTACTCCTCCAAAACAAGGAGGCAGTCACCAATCAAAAGCCGCTATGCAAGAGAAAGAGATCATCGTTATTAATCCGCCATGCTAGGCGGAGAAGATGAAGTGAGGCAAGACAACATGATAAAGATACACCGATCTGGTCCGTGTCAAACCAAAGCTAGGTCATCACGCACCAGCTCATATGTGAGCTTAGTCTCTACAACAACTAGATACACCTCGACAGAACACTCTACGAGATCCCTCGGATCGTAGGAAAAGCCGACATCAATAGAGCTCGACACGTAGTCCTCCAGACTTTGACTGAGCTCGGAGGCTGTGGATTGGACTAGTACTATTGGGCCCAGTCGGATTATACCTAAGAGCGCCCTACACTCTTGAACCCAAATCGAGCCAGACTATATGGCTCCGCCTGGGAGGTCCACTCGGCCATACTCCTGAACCTAACTCAAGTCAAGCTGAATGGCTCCGCCCGGGGGCTCCACCCAGCTGTACAAGGACATCCACGTCATTTCTTATCATGAGGGATACGCCATTACAGGCCCGCTATCTCTGGGATCAGTCGCGAGATTATCGGGCAATATCATCACCTCCTTTTGCAATAAATACACACACGTCACACCTCAAGTAACCTAAGATCCACTTTCATTACCTCCACCTTGGAGATCTACTAACTTTCATTTTATTGATCTCAGTTCCCTACTGTCAATGAACCCCAGCCAACAATCCAGCCACTACTATTAATGTCCAGATTCCTTTAAACAATGGCATGACACAAACCGTTTTCGACTTGTTTAAGGTTCCCTAATTATGGTCATTGGCATAATTAATATCCTTGACATCCAACTAATGTTACTATGAAGAGGGGAATTCAACTAAAATTAATATAATTGACTTGTTTAAGGCTCGCTAATTATGGTCATTGTTATTAACTGTCGAGTTGTTGGAGAGGGGAATTCATTAAGGAGGTGTTTGGTTGCCTGCAAGTGTAAATGCTGCAACTCTAGTTGCAGCAAATAGATCAATAAAATTATTTAGTTGGCTGTAAAAATTTCTTGCATCATTTATTATTTAAAAGTTATTTTTCTAATATCGTTTGTAGGTTGCAATAGAAATTGCAGCCCCAAAAAGCTAGCTTGCGATACAAGATTCCAAGGTGCAAATGCAATAATTTAAGTATTAGAAAAAAATTAATTTGGGCGACTTAGAGTCATCGGATGGAGACAGATCATAAATATCAAAATTATAGGTTCTTGCGTGTTGAATGCGATGATAGTATCATATTTTAGATTTGATGTCGTTTGGTAGAATTTTTATATTTTTTTCAGTAATATATATTAATTAAAAATTATTAATTTATTTTGATAAATAATTAAATAATATAAAATAATATTATAATAAACTAAATGGTGATTTAGAGTAAAAAATAATATTATTTTGGATCAGATCGATTTTGTTGTAGATGGTGAATTATTGTTGTGGTAAATTGACATATTTACCATTTTTTCTCTATTTGCTTGTTATTGCTTCTACATTTCTTTGAACTCCTTTCGCATATTATTATTTGGGGGCAATTTTTGTGGATTTTTTCCATCTAGATAAGAGGTTTTTTCGGCGCTCACCGGCCCTTGCTTGCTCCTCTGGTGATTCGTGGATTGATTGTGCTCAAGATGGATTCTCGACCACACCTTTCAAACATCGACCACCAACACTTGAAGTAGCAAATCTAGGCTCTTCTACCACATCAAGTATTTCAGGTTGAAGGCGAAATGGCGACACTAGAGGGGGGGTGAATAGTGTGTTTATTATACGATTTGCCTAAATTCGATTTAATCGATTACTTAACTCGTTTAGGCGAATTACACTTATGCGATGCGGAAGCAAGATAAATGATAAATCAATTAAGCACAACAAATGAAATCAATGCTAACACAATAATTTTATAGTGGTTCGGCCCCAATGCCTACTCCACTACCTAAGCACCCCGCTTAGGATTTCCAAACTAGTTTTACTAAATTAATTTATGTTTCCCTTACACACGAGGACTTTTCACCGAAGAGACACACTCAAGACCTAAGTCACTTCCACACCCGGAAGTCTTCGACTTCTTATCGAGAGTCCTCTTCCACCTCAACCCTAAGGAACAACTAAACTAATCCTAGTAAACACTACGTTTAATTACACAAGTGGTTTTACTCCTTCTACACCAAGGATACCACTTACCACACACAAGACCAAACACTTGGTCTTCACGTGCACAAATAAAAACATGTTCAATAACATATAAAATTATAATTGAAAAAGAGCTTAAAATGAAACCAAGAAGTCGTGCTCTTTTCGAAGCCTTGAAGCCTTCAACTCTTCAGGAGGTAGAACTCGAATCAATCCTGAGTTGAGGCAACAGAGATTGCGCTTGAAGAATTTGGCGGAAGAACAGAGCGCAACGCTTATCCTTTTAGGAAGGCTTAACTCTTCCTCTTAATAGCTCAAAAATCTCTGTAAGAATGAGGAGGAGAAATTAAAAGAATCATATGAGGGTATATTTATACCCTGGTGAAGAAACGACAGCTCAACGAATAGTTTTCTACCCGTTGTAGACTGCCGGTCGATGTGCCGATCGAAGCATCGATCGACCGATCATTCGACCGCTTTTGTTTACCCTGTAGCCGGTCGACCAACTGGTCGACCGCCAAACGCAGATCACGTGATCCGCGATCTTCAGTCGACCGACGCGATTGCATCTTCGGCTTATACGCAGGTTGTTCGACCGCCAGCCTCGTCCAATTTCTTTCTCCATTCGATCGACCCGTCGGTCGATCGACACGATCTTTTGTCGCTGGTATCAACAGGTCGGTCGACCTACGGGTCGATCGCCCGAGCTACTGCCCGTTTTGGGCTTCCAGCGGTCGACCGCTCCGTCGACCGAAGTAGCTCTGCTACTTTTTTTACCTTCGATTGGTCAACCAACAGGTCGACCAAACCTAGGTTGAATGTTGTTTCTTCAGCCTATTTCTTCCGCGCTTCAATTCCGGGTTCCGGCATTCAACGACGGTCAACTTAGAGAGCTTTCATGTGATCTATGAGCTCGTCCAATACGTCTTTGGCGCACACATCGATCTTCGAGAAACTTTCGCGACGAACCCGAGCGCGACGATCAATGTCCTTCCAATTTTGCGATTTCTTCGATTTATCCGATCGAGGA
This sequence comes from Canna indica, assembly GCA_034359265.1. Taxonomy (NCBI): domain Eukaryota; kingdom Viridiplantae; phylum Streptophyta; class Magnoliopsida; order Zingiberales; family Cannaceae; genus Canna; species Canna indica. Next base: position 74,826,627 of record CP136890.1, read on the forward strand.
CATCGAATGCTAGTCGATATGGAACCTAAAAGATATTATCAATGAAATCGTTAGCTCCATGTTTGTTATCATCAAAACCATCAAGATTGAGATTAAGGCTAAGGTTGAAAACCTAAAGCCAACAATCTCCCCCTTTTTGACGATGACAAACATCCATAAGAAAATATATCATTAAAGCATATAGGATATCAACTAAGGGATTTCTCCCCCTATCAACATGCATATCTATGAAATAAACTCCCCCTATTTATATGCATGGATTTCCTATATTTTTCTCCCCTTTATACCTATACTTTACTCCCTTTTGACTTATACATTTCTCCCCTATTTTTTTATACATTTCTCCCCCTTTTGACATCAATAAAAAAAGGGCAAGAAAGGTCTATCTAATCAAAGGGATGAAGAACACATTTTTATCATGAAGTTGAGGCTTCTAAAATTATTTATCATGAGGCATGAAAATCTCAACTAAGGGATGGAAAACACCTACTTAATAAGAAAATTAAATCATACATGATACGAAAGAGATGATATATACAATTCAAGTCTAAATCATGTATGCACTCAATTGATACCAATGTTGTAGTTTATCTTTTTCATGACATTTTTGTTTTCATTCAAACTTTCAATATATCAAGATATGATCATTTAAATCATGTATATCAAGTTTGAAGTGAAACTAATGTCATTTGATCTAAATTGGACTTAGCATGTTTTCATTTGAAATAAACATGAAAATAATGAAAGTGCTAAGTCTCAAGATATGCTATCTACTCATGTTTTCCCATATTTAGGCATTTAGACATTAAACATGAGATAATGTAAGACTATGAATTAAGTTAGGGCTTAAAATAAAAATTTTAAATATCATCCTTTTAAGTTTATTCAAAATCATATTTTTGATAAATGTTTTTGAAACTAATTTTTGGATGAAAGATTTGATACCAAATATAGAATACTCATTTTGATACCAATTATGGGATGAAAATTTTGATATCAATTATGGGATGAAAATTTTGATACCAATTATTGAATAGTCATTTAAAATGCATGTATCAAGATTGAACTCATGATGAACTTTCTAAGTTCATTTTTCATCATATATTACTTTCAAATAAACAAATGAATCCTAGCTATCATCCAAAGTATCAAAATCATTCCTAGAAATGATTTTACTCATGAAAATGTGTGAATGATATTAGAATTAGAATCCAAATGGTGTACATGAGTTTTTATTGAAGATTTTGAAGAAAAATCAAAGTATTGAAAAAAAAAATTGATATTTCAAAAGGATGATGCTTTTCATTTTGAAAATCCAACTTCAAAATTCCATTATAAATTAGATTCTTGATGAGATGATTTGAAATTTTTACTTAAGAAACTAAATTTTTTAATAAAGGTGTAGTTTCAAGAATCACTTAAAAAAGATTTTTCTATATTTTTCTAAAAATAACTAAAATTTATACTAAATGTAGGTTGAAATGGTATTTTTGTAAATTTTAGTTTTTCTTAAAACTTTTTCAATTTTCATTCAAACTTTCATGACACCACATGATGGTCATGTAAAGAGTATATGTCAAGTTTGAAATAGAAATTTTGTCCTTAAGTCAAGATATCAACCTAGCATGGTTTCATTCAAAACTAAACTAGTTTTTATGAAACTTGCTAAGTTTCAATCTTAACATTTACTCATGATTTTCAAGATTAAACCTATGAATACCTAACATGAGTAAATCTAAACATGTTTCTCAAATATGGATCATGAATGAGACCTTTAAGTCAACTTGTTGACTTGGGTCAACATAGTTCAAGAGAGGTAAGCAAGACTTAACCTCTATTGTCATTTTATCTATATCCATATGAATTTTGTCATCTTAAGAGCATGGAAACATGTCATACCTATTCCTAAACATGTTTATGAAGATTTGGACTTAAAATGAAATATCCAAGTCAATTGATACTAATTGTGGTTTGTTGACTTGAACCAAGCTTTTCAAGCTTAAGTCCCCTAAAGTGATATAGATATCACATTGTTCATCTAGACAAAAATTTTTAATTTTAACTTTATAGACTTATGTGATATGTGTATCTAAACATGTTCATCAAATTTTAACTTAAAATGAGGTCTGTAATAAAATTTTTAACCTAGAGCAAGTTTCATTTAATCAAGATTATCATGAAATTTGCCTAAGTTATCAAATTATTTTTTACTCATGAAACATCAACTATTCATCATGCATAATCAATCATGAGCCTAGAGAAATAATTAAACATGAAAATTCAATTTATTTTTCAAAAATTTTGCAAAATGGAATTCATACATTTTTCTAGAAAATTTGCCCAACTTTTTCATTTCCTTTTTCATTTACTTTTAGATAGCATAGCTTTCCAATTTTTAACTTGCAAGTAGACTTCATTAGTATTATAATGAAATAATAAGACTACTAGCAAGCTAATTTACTAAATAGCACAAGTTTTAAATGCAAAGTTTTATTTGAAACCTTAACCTATGCTAGATAGTTAAATATTCATTTTAAATTAGTTTTCATGATATCTAAATGAATCTAAGAGATATTAGAATATGACATATTTGAAGAGTAAGATTTCTACCCATATTAAACTAGTTTGGACTTACAATAATGTCTCAAGAATCAACCTAAAGCAAGTTTCATTCAATAAAATTTGCCTAAGTGCTAAAATTCTACCTACTCATGAAAATTCAAAGATTTTAACATGCAAATCTAATCATGAGTATAGAGACATTATTTTAGCTTAAACAATGAGGTTATACCTTATTCATGGAAAATTGGTCAAACTAATCTTTTCATTCTATTTAGCCTTCCTTAATGTTTATAACTTGCAAGTATGCTTTATAAGTAGAAGATGAAACTAAATCTATATGCAAGCTATCAAACTAAATAGTGAAGAGAAAAACTAAGTATCATTTATCAAATTCCACTTCACTAAATAGCATGAATTCATTTTCAAGGAAATAATCATGATAACAAAATGAATCAAGAGATATCAAAATATGAAATTTTGAAAAATAAGATCTCCAACCCTCCCTATTGGTTGAAAATCGAAAGCCACAAGTAGTCTACGATTTAGAATTGCAAGGTCGCTTAGGCCCATTACAGGCCACCGGGTCTCCGTAGAGACCGGAAATCAAAAATCAAAAATATTTTTGATAAACATTAAGAGCAGGGAGAATCAATCAATAATAAGCATGTATCATAACTCCAATTTAAATAAAGCAAGTAGGTGTAGGAGATGATACCAATGTGTTTGATGCCAAATTTACCATAAGCATCTAGTCTAGATGAAGATCTTGAAGTTGAAATCATGTAGGGATCCTTCCTTCAACTCATTGGTCAACTTCAACTCTTCATCAATCTTTCACCCTTGTGTGGAAGCTCCCCCTACAATAGAACATGAAATTTTTGGTACCCAAATGGCTTTGGGTCCTTGGGGGTTAGTTGGCCTAGGTATCCAAAGTGTCTTAGCAACACTTGAATTCTTTTTAAATGCACAATCATGGATTGTGTGGCCATAAACACCACAACAAAAATAATGTCCATGAAACTTTTTCTTTTCATTTTTAACATGGACATGAGATTTATCTTTAGAATGCTTATCATGTGAAACAAGATGAATATGAGCATTCTTAGACAAATTATTTTTCTTTTGAGCATGAGGTTTAATAATAGGATGATTGATATGAGAAGCATGATGTGCATAAGCATTCTTACATTTGCATTTCTAGAATTCTTAGAAGATGAATTGCTAGATAGATTATTGACTTTCTTATTTAGAAAAACAACCTCATTTTTCAAATCATTCATTGATTTATGAATAACATGCAATTGAGTTTTCAACATGCTATTTTCATTCTTCAATGTGTCATTTTCATTTCTCAAATCCTTAGTGTCAATACTTAAAATATCATGGCATGGATTGTTGATACTAATTCTTAGCTTCTCATTTTCTAATTTTGCATCATGTAATTGAGAACTAAAATTTGAGTTTTCTTTCTTCAAATTTTTGTTTTCTTTATCTTTTTTAACAAGCAAGGCATACATGATTTTATATTCATCCATCAATTCATCATAAAGCATATCATGAGAATTAGATGAATTAGTACTACACTTTTTGTTATTATGACTAGAGGAAGAAGAGTGTACCTCATCATTAGTATTCATGAGGCAATCTTTTGAATTTTCTTCGTAGCCATGAGAAGAGGATGCTTCATTCGAATATGATAATGATGTGGAAGCGCTTGACCTCTTCTTTGCCTTGTTCTTCATGGAAGGGTAATTTTTTCTAACATGCCCTTTTTCTTTGCACACATAGCAAACCATCTTCCTTTTCCGATTTCTTGTGCTCTTTTGACTAGAGACACTGTGGGCTTCAAAAACTATGTTAGTATTGGGTGGATGACAATTGTCATCACTCCCCTCATCAAATGTTTTGAGCTCTTTGGTTTTTGCATAATTATAAAGCATATTTAAAGTAGCCCAAATATCGAAAGCGGAAGTGCAATGCATGATCTTTTCAAAAATCTTATCATCCAAAGAACAAAATAAGCAATTAGTAGCTTTAGCATTTAACTCAAACATGCTAATTTGTTCTTGGGTCCATGCATCCATTTTTTTCTTAGATTCTATGTATTTTGATTTTATCATATTAAAAACACCTAAACCTTGAGTCTTTAAGAATGTATACATTCTTCATTTCCAAACACCAAAGTTTACTCATCGAACCTAGGAGGTCTAGACGCTACCGACTCTACAGTCATTTCAAGATCGATACTAGGTGTAGACGAGATGGTGAAATCTCAAGCTACAAACCCACTCTGATACCAATTGAAGGCGAAATGACGACAGTAGATGGCAGATAAATAGTGTGTTTACTATACGATTTGCCTAAATTTGATTTTAATCGATTACTTAACTCGTTTAGGCGAATTACACTTATGCGATGCGGAAGCAAGATAAATGATAAAGCAATTAAGCACAACAAATGAAATCAATGCTAACACAATAATTTTATAGTGGTTCGGCCTCAATGCCTACTCCACTACCTAAGCACCCCGCTTAGGATTTCCAAACTAGTTTTACTAGATTAATTTATGTTTCCCTTACACACGAGGACTTTTCACCGAAGAGACGTACTCTCAACCTAAGTCACTTCCACACCTAGAAGTCTCCAACTTCTTATCGAGAGTCCTCTTTCACCTCAACCTTAAGGGACAACTAAACTAATCCTAGTAAACACTACGTTTAATTATACAAGTGGCTTTACTCGTTCTACACCAAGGATACCACTTTCCACACACAAGACCAAACACTTGGTCTTCACGCGCACAAATAAAAATAGGTTCAATAATAGATAAAATTACAATTGAAAAAGAGCTTAAAATGAAACCAAGAAGTCGTGCTCTTTTCCAAGCCTTGAAGCCTTCAACTCTTCAGGAGGTAGAACTCAAATCAATCCCGAGTTGAGGCAGCCGAGCTTGCGCTTGAAGAATTTGGCAGAAGAACAGAGCGCAACGCTTATCCTTTTAGGAAGGCTTAACTCTTCCTCTTAATGGCTCAATAATCTCTGTAAGATTGAGGAGGGGAAATTAAAAGAATCATATGAGGGTATATTTATACCCTGGTGAAGAAACGACAGCTCAACGGATAGTTTTCTACCTGTTGCAGACTGCCGGTCGAAGCATCGATCGACCGGTCATTCGACCGCTTCTGTTTACCCTGTGGTCGGTCGACCGGCTGGTCGACCGCCAGACGCAGATTGCATGATCCGCGATCTTCGGTCGACCCATCGGTCGACCGACGCGATTGCGTCTTCGGCTTATACGATGGTCGGTCGATCGCCAGCCTCGGCCAATTTCTTTCTCCATTCGGTCGACCCGTCGATCGACCACCTTCCATCGGTCGATCGCTCGATCAATCGAAGTAGCTCTGCTACTTTTTTTTACGTTTGGTCGGTCGACCGACAGGTCGACCGAACCTAGGCTGAATGTTATTTCTTCCGCCTATTTCTTCTGCGCTTCGATTCCGGGTTTCGGCATTCAATGACGGTCAACTTGGAGAGCTTTCATGTGATCTTTGAGCTCGTCCAATACGTCTTTGGCGCACACATCGATCTTCGAGAAACTTCCACGACGAACCCGAGCGCGATGATCAATGTCCTTCCGATTTTATGATTTCTCTGATTTATCCGATCGAGGACATCGAACGCTAGTCGATATGGAACTTGAAAGATATTCTCAATGAAATCATTAGCTCCATGTTTGTTATCATCAAAACTATCAAGATCGAGATTAAGGCTAAGGTTGAAAACCTAAAGCCAACACAGGTGTCATCAATCCTTGGGGCGGCTCATCCGATGACATCCTGTCCTGGTCCGATAAAAATTTGGGCTTGAGAACCCAGGCTTAGCACGACACGAAAACTAAACTAACGTGCCACCCCTTTCTTAACTCTGGTTATCAGGCTATCAAGCCGAGCCGAACCTACATGTCCTGGTCCGACACAATGAAGGATGATCTAAGCACGAATTTATCATGTCGGGCTATGGAGCTGGGCCAAAATAACCAAACCTAGATATGAAGATGCAAGTTGCAAGTAAAATTACAACTTCGATTTGCGTTAAATCAAACGCTTGCAAATAGAAGTTGCAATTCAATTTGTGGGCAACTAAATAGTAAGCCGCAAATTCTATTTGTGGATATTTGCTTTTGCATACAAATATTTTTTTACAGTATTTGTACTTACGTGCAACCAAACACCCCCTAAGGGAATCCGACTTAGGGCAATATAGTATGTCTCCAAATGTTTGAATGACCATCTAAAAATGGAAAAAAACTAACAGTGTAGTATAGTATGTCTCAACAACTTTATGATCCTCTAGGGTCATGACCACAGTCTATGGAGAGGAATAGAAAGCAAACTCCTTAATGGATCTCAAACATTTGATCATCTCCTGTGAGAAATAAATAAATGCAGCAAAGTAGTACAATAAATTGGAACTAAGTATGCATTTTCAAACTTAGATAAATGGTAAAATATGTCATTTTCATGTATTTCAAGAATTCTAGATTTACCTTCCATGAAGAATATCGACATTATCTTTGGTAGGATTTGACCCATGTTTAATTATTGTCATATTTAATTAATTATATAATATTAAGATCATCTATTAATTTGTCGGTATAATTTTAGGATTAAAATTGATCAAAATAATATCATGATTCGCGAGTTGATTATAAAGTGACATGAAGTTATCAACCATTGGATCATAATTTTTTTACAATATCTTAGATCCGTTCGGAGATCGTATTGTTGTGTATAAGAAGTGCAAAGCTTTTGTTGTCTTTAAGTACAAAATTTATAGATTCTTTACGATTTTTGAATTGTCCATGATCGGACATTTTGAGATTAAAATTATTTTACTTGCAGTTAAATATTTTTTTAACATTAATTTCAGTTAAAAATTCTACCAGATATCCCTTGTTCTCAAACTATACACCCAGATGATATGCATACTTGGAGAACTGTAGAAAAATGCTGCCAGAATTTTGACTAAAGTTGAATGTAAACAAAACATTCACACGAACCATTACTATCGATGGATTTCACACTGGGAGTCAATAGACATGGCATTGTATGCATTAATTAAGAGGTCAGTCGTCTAATATTGGATCATCGTCTGCAACTCATACGACATTTGTTGAGCAACCGTATTGAAATATGGTTTTGGATGTTCTGGGCAGTAGATTTAATTACATTGACGATCATGAATTCCAAAGGTTGACAATGCCTCACACAAAGTTAGGAGGTCAGTCGTCAAGTACTGAAATGATAGTGGATATAGAGTGCAAGCCACAAGTACAACTAAAAAATCAAATAGAGTTACCAAATTCAGAGATATCATCGTTTTGTGAGTTACTGAAAGCTGCGGATTAACCATTGTATGGATCGAGACTATGTTGAATACTCAAAGTTGTCAACAATGGCTCAGTTATTAAATATTAAGTCTGACTGCAATGTAACCAATATTCACAAAGTGTTGTCTAAAGATAACAAATTAGAGGACAATTAATTTCTATAAGACAAAAAAGATGATGAAACGACTTGGGTCTAGGGTATCAAAAAATTCATGCATGTCAGAACAACTGCATTCTCTATTACTATGAATATGCAGACTTGACCAAGTGTCCAACATGTCAATATTTTCAAGTAGGCAAAAGATATACCATTTAAGGTTCTTCGGTATTTTCTATAATTCCCAAATTGAAGCGGTTGTTGATGTGCAAAAAAATAGCCCAACATATTTTGGCATGCTAAGAGTTGTGACTTGAATGTTATGACTCACCGGTCTGACAATGAAGCATGGAAACATCTTGATCGATGTTATCCCTCGTTTGAAAGTGACCCTATAAATGTCAAACTAGAGTATGTACGTATGAGTTTAATCCATTCGGTCAATTATCTTCTTCATATTTTGTTTGACTGGTGCTCGTCACAGTATACAATTTGCCATCGGTCGATGTGCATGAAATATGATTTCATATTTCTGAGGATAGTTTTTATAAAAAAATAGTGATATTCAAATGTCACTGGTTTGACACATCATCACGGGGGAGTCAAATTCATCCAAAATATAAACTTGTTGACGTTAATTCCAAATCTAAGTTAGCGTTGAGTGAGCCTTTTATTTTGACATCACAAGCATAACAAGTATATTACACAAAATATATAGGCAAACGAAGAGATATATCAGAATGACGGGCAATGTGTAAGACTAAGGCACGACTGAGGATTTGATCCAATGATAGCGGATAATGATACTACAAGATTTGTATTATGTGATTTTTATCAGGAGGAATGATCCTCCCGCAGTTGAAGTTGTAGGTCAAACACTTGAAGATGAAAATTTAGTCGTTGCACAAGGTCTGCTTAAAGAAAGTGTTGATGTTGAACCAGATGTCGTAGAGAACGAGGAAAATGAGAATAGTTGTGAAGATTATAAGACAAGTGAAGAAGAAAACGACTCAATTAATTATTATTCAAATGATATCATTGATTGATATGTAATATTTTCCATCTTTTTTCTATTAATTATTTATATTATATATTGGTCGACACCACTAATCAATATTATATTTGTAGATGTCGCGAGCCCCAAGCTATCGTCCTAGGACTCGTCGAGGAAGAGTAGCTCCACTGCCCACGACACCTGTGCATCCCACCACCACTACCACCATCGCAGAGGCTATAACACTGCCGCCATCACCACCCATGACACCGGGACCTTAGGCGTCTGACACAGTGCCGCCACCACCATCACCATCGGCCCTAGAGGCTCTAGGTCGTCAGTAGGCCTAATGGGCCTAATGGGCCTAATGGGCCTAATGGGGGGGGGGGGGATTAGGTACCTTCATCGACTAACCAACGTCAACTGATATCTCTGCATGGTCTAAAGTAAGTATCCAATTTTATTTATTATAATTGTTAATTAATTAATTTCTACTTATGTTGTTATACTTGATTTATAGATTCGAGCATGACGATGTTGCTCGCAGCATTACTGTTATTATCAAGAGGTTCTTTCAAGAGCCGTGGCATTCATGGACCCACGCGCCAGAGCATTCTCGAGACCTATTATGTTCTGAGTTCGAGGTAAGTAGTTTATTAATTTTTTAGTTAATTGTATTAATATTTAAAATAATTGTGTTACATAACTTCTTTTTATTGTAGGCCCGATGCACTTGGGATCGTCAAGGTGGATGATTCTTGGGAAGCTTACTGTAAGAGGCTTTTTAAGGATATCATCCATCAGGCGCGGGATGAGGCACGGTCGAGTATAGGTAGTAATAGAGGTATGCCTATGGATGTGCTCAGGGGACATGAGCCCACCTAGATGTTAGTCAATGTATGGGATCAGCTATGCGACATATGGGCGTCGGAGGGGTGGCAGGGTACCTCCGAGACAACGCACAAGAACCAAATGACGCTAGTCGAGGGATTCGTCGTCCAACATACCATTGGGTCCATCCCATTTACTAGCCATGAGCGTCGATTGGTAAATAATTTAATAATTATTTTTATTATTTATTATTATATAAAAAAACTAATTATATTTATTTTATTGCAAGGGGACGCGAGACGAGCATATGATACTCATCTCCGCCGACCATCTCAGGGTCTTCGAGGAGACACATAGATATCAGCGTGGTCTACGCCGTTGTGAGTTCATGAGCGAGAGGCCAGAGACGAATACTAGTAAGTTAATATTTAAATTATTTTTTCTAGTTCTATTAGGTATAATTGATTAAATTAATCAACTGAATTTTCTATAAAGGTCACGTATAGTGAGTTAGTGACCCAACGGGGAGGTGATCCTGTGCAACATAAGCTTGATGATGATGCATGGATACAGGTGGCATGCGTCAACCACGGCTGTGTATATGGCATTGGCACAACGTTCGTACGGGCGTTATTGCAGCCACATAGTGCGGGGTCGTATGCCTTCACCTCCCTTGCCACTAGTCCATCAACATCACGTGGAAATCATGATCGTTTAGCGGCTGTCGAGACTACTTAGGCACGCCTTAGCACCAACATGATCGCTATGAGGGATACTGTGACATAGATAGCCCAGTATATGACGTAGGTGGGTCGTATATGGCGTTGATAGCTTTGTACAGACCTGGTGCTCCAGCCCCTCTGCCTCGCCCATCATTCGGCGTGACGACATCAGCATCAGATCCATCATCATCGTCAATGCCAACTGATGCACTCCCAACACAGCCCCTCTCCTCGCCGCCTCCCCTGCCGCCGCCTAATGCGCTTGATCATTGATGTATTATTTTGATATGATGTTAATATTATTGTTTTGATATGATGTAAATATTACATTTTGATATTCATTAAAATTTGACGATTCATATTACAATTTGATGTCTCATGTTTGATATGCATTTTAATTAAATAATGTAAACATAAATTTATATTTTTAAATTATTAAAAAAACAAAATAGACTTTTGGATCGACACTATGACCGTCATACCGTCGTAGAAGGTGTATCGATCTAGTCGCATACAGCTATCGCAAATGATAATGAGATGACAAGCAGCGGCTGTCGTGCCATCGCAAATTTAAAATCATGCGACGACAAGTTTGTGTCGCAGTTGGTCCGCGATGGCTTCTGCGATGCCTACTGGCCATGTTGTGGCAGCCGCAATATATATTACATGCGATGGCCGGAGTCGCAGTCGCAGATTAGCTGCAACCACATCTTCTGCGACGGAGATTTGCGACCGTTACTTGTCGTCATAGAAGAACTACGGCGACGGCTTTACGACCGCATTGGCCGTCGCAGAAGATAATGTTTTTGGTAGTATACAAACAAAATTATCTCATTTATCCCTCCAACTCGCCTTTACATCCCCATTCAAATGAGACATATTGAAGAAGTTAATCAGCTATACAAAACTCATCCCCGAGAGATTCCCTAGCAGCTCTTCATTGTGAGCAACTCTATGCTCTCTCTTATTATGACACTGTCCACGTAAATTCTGATTCATTGTATATAGCCTTCACAAGGTTCTTCGTCTTCCAAGGAACACGGTATATTTTATTCAAGATGTTTACAATCCTCAAATAGTCACTACAAATTTTTAATGTTCAGTTCTCATATTTAAATAGCCCACAACTCCTCAAACAAAGGGCTATCACAACTCTTCTTTTCTTTTTTTATTTTTTTTTATTTTTTTCTTCTTCATGTCGAGAATACGTAGTTAACTTTTTTTGTTTTTTTCTTTCCGGTTCATCTCGACGAAGCAACCGGCGGCCGTAAATTTTTCTCGTCGAATCAGCTCGAGATCCGGCTCTTATTCTCAAGTTAGTATAAATTTGATGTTATGCTGTTTAATTTTTTTTAAACTATGCTATCATGCTTTAGTTAGCATAATTTAGATACGGCTAATTATCATGTTATATTATGCATGTTACTGCTTTAGATATTAATTTAGATATTATGCATGTTAATTTAGATATTATGCTTTAGTTACTGCTAACTATGCTATCATGTTATATTATTACTGCTATCTTTAGTTAGATATTATATAGTTACTAATTAATAAATACTATATTATTATTATTATTATTATTATTTAATTATTATCACTAATTAATAATAATAATAATATTATTATTATTATTACTGTTATTATTATTATTATTATTAAAACTAATTAATTATTATTCTTATTATTTAATAATTATTATTATTATTATTACTGTTATTATTATTATTATTATTGTTATTATTTATTATTATTATTACTGTTATTATTATAAATACTATATTATTATTATTATTTAATAAATATCACTAATTATTATTATTATTGTTGTTGTTATTATTATTATTAGTATAACTGAATTAATAATAATAATATTATTATTTAATTATTATCACTAATTAATATTAATATTAATATTAATATTAATATTAATATTAATATTAATATTATTATTATTATTATTATATTATTATTATTATTATTATTATTATTATTATTTATTATTTATTATTATAAATACTATATTATTATTATTATTACTGTTATTATTATAAATACTATATTATTATTATTAATTAATTATTATCACTAATTAATATTATTATTATTATTGTTGTTATTATTATTATTAGTATAACTGAATTAATAATATTATTATTATTTAATTATTATCACTAATTAATATTATTATTATTACTGTTATTATTATTATTATTATTATTATTATTATATTATTATTATTATTATTATTATTATTATTTATTATAAATATTATATTATTATTATTATTACTGTTATTATTATAAATACTATATTATTATTATTATTACTATATTATTTATTATTATTATTATTACTATATTAATATTATTGACATTAATACTATATTATTAATATTATTATTATAAATACTATATTATTATTATTATTAATTAATTAATATTGCTAATTAATATTATAATTATTACTAATTATTATTATTATTATTATAAATACTATATTATTATTATTATTAAATATATTACTAATTAATATTATTATTATTATTATTTAAACTTATATTAGAGTATATAATTAATTAGAATAATTAAATTTAGAATTCATTAATCTTGTCTTGATGGACTAAATTTCTTGCTCCCAACAATGAACTTTTTATTTAAATTTCTCAATTTGATATTTTTATAATTTTCTACCCAGAGCTTAGACCCGTTCGAGAAATATTTTTTGATTTTATAAATTTTATTGATAAAATTTAGTTGTAATATTAAGTTGAATACTTATTTCGATATGGAGGAATGCGTATTCTACTTAATATTTTACTAAATAATATCAATAAAATTTATATTTTTCAAATAATAAATCTCGAATTGTCCCTTATTGGACAGTTTAGCAACACAATTATTAATATCGCAAATTTAATTTCATTTGATCACACATGTCAATGAAATATCGGTTGCATCTCTTTTGTTCTCCGGTACGCTTCAGAAGTTTTGCGTACTTGGAGAACTAAAAAGAGATGTTGCCGAAATTTTCAGTGACTTGTTGTGATTAAATGAGATTATAAGTGCAATATTAATAATGTGTTGCTGAATGGGATAGGACCAACCCACCTATATGACTATACCCTTTATAATAACATTGAAATTCACAAATGTAGTCAAAGATGGATAAAACTTGGATGTCAGCACCTCAATCATCTAAAGCCTATGCGAGAGGAATGAAAAATTTTATGCAGTTCGCAATTGATAATGGATTGGATGAAGATGGCACAATGAATTGTCCGTGCAAAAAATGCATCAATAGGAAATATCATAAACCAGAAGATGTTGAAAGACACTTAATATGAAATGGAATTTTACCGAGATATACCATTTGGTATTACCATGGTGAACCTTTATATCCGATAACAGAAGCACAACTTGATATATCAAACAGAGCTGAAGCATCCCATCAATTACATTCTCATAATGATGAAACACCAATTGATGTCAATGATGAAACATCAAATGTTAATCTTGATGAAGCTCCAAATGCATTCGAACCGCCACAAGAATCTTCCCAACATTCTATGATGGATGATCTTGATGTTCCTCTGTATCCAAATTGTGTAAAATACAGTAAATCATCATTTATCATTCAATTATATCATATAAAGGTTCTTAATGGTTGGTCTGGAAAGTCGTTCTCAATGTTGTTATAATTGTTGAAAGAAGCTTTTCCAGAAGGCAATACACTTCCATCAACGTGTTATCAAGCAAAAAAATATGTGAAAGATTTAGGTTTATTCTATCAAAAGATATATGCTTGTCCAAATGATTGCATTTTATACATGGATGAAACTGCGGAAGCATCAACATACAACATTTGTGGATTGTCTCGATGGACTTCCTCTTCAACTAATGATGAATCAACAAGTCAGTTAGAACGGAAAAAAAACCCTGCAAAAGTGTTACGATATTTTCCACTTATTCCAAGACTGACTCGTTTATATATGTCATCGAAGACAGCAAGCTCGATGAGATGGCATTCTGAAAGACGCACCAAAGATGGAATCATATGACATCCTGCTGATGCAGAAGCTTGGCAAGCTTTTGACAGAAGATATCCAGACTTCGCTGTTGATTCACGTAATGTTAGATTGGGTCTTGCAAGTGATGGATTTCTCCATTTCGATCAATGAGCACAACTTATAGCACTTGGCCTGTTGTATTGATACCTTATAATATGGAACCATGGGCATGTATGAAGAGATCTTCAATAATATTATCAATGTTAATTCCAGGCGCTAAGGGACCAAGAAATGACATTGATGTGTACTTACAACCTCTCATTTCAGAATTGAAGCTATTGTGGAGCGGAGTAACAGCATTTGATAGTATCTCCGGCGAACAATTTACTCTGCGTGCAGCTTTAATGTGGACCATTAATGATTTTCCAGCATATGCAATGTTATCAGGTTGGAGCACTAAAGGACGATATGCATGTCCCATGTGCGGTGATAAGACAGATTCTCGTTGGCTTAAATACGGAAAAAAACATTGTTATTTAGGCCATCGTAGATGGTTGTCACAAGAACATCCGTTTCGTCAGGACACTGAATTATTTGACGGGACAATAGAAAATGATAATGCACCAGTGTCAGTTGATTCAAAAATTATTTACGAGCAGATTCAACACATTAAACATGTTTATGGCAAAACTACCAACACAAGTAAAAAGCGCACTCGAAATAATTTGGGTAGTGAGTCTGAAGGCATTAATGCAGACACACAAACTCAGCAAAGTTTTCAGAGGACCGATTTTGGATTGTGGAAAAAGAAAAGTATATTTTTTGAATTACCATATTGGCAGCATAATCCATTGCGCCATAATTTGGATGTTATGCATATTGAGAAAAATATATGTGATAATCTGATTGGTACTATATTGGATATTGATGGAAAATGGAAAGATAATTTAAATGCACGATTAGATTTGCAAGACATGAATATAAGACATCATTTACATCCAATATTATTACCAAATGGCAGATATGATATACCCTTGGCAATTTATTCAATGTCCACTATTGAAAAGGATCTCATGCTGACATGTATCAAAAATATGAAAGTGCCCGATGGATATTCATCAAATATTTCTAGATGTGTGAATCTCAAGGATCATAGATTACAAAACTTGAAGAGTCATGATTCACATATACTGCTTCAAGATGTTTTTCCGCATGCATTACGAGGAATTGTGCATAAAGATGTTCTCCTCATTGTTAAAGAGATTTCTGCATTTTTCAAAAAGTTATGCAGTGCCAATTTAGACCATTGTGCCCTGGACGATTTGCAATCACGTGTGCCTTTGCTCTTATGTAAAATGGAGCAAATTTTTCCACCGAGTTTTTTCACTATTATGGTGCATTTGATGATTCACCTTCCAACAGAGGTGAAACTTGGTGGTCCTGTTCATTACCGTTGGATGTACCCAATTGAAAGGTTTATTTTATTTATATTTGTCTCGTGGTCCGCATGATTCACCTTCCAACATGAATTTGTCTCGTGTTCATAGGTTATTTATGAGATATAAATCTCATGTTCGAAATAAAGCACAACCAGAGGGATCCATCGCTGAAGGATATATTGCTGATGAATGTCTTATATTTTGTTCTCGATATTTAAATAATATTGAAACGGTGTTCAATCGACCGCAAAGAAATTATGAAGTTGAAAATATTGAAAACTACTTATTTTCTTCTGGTGGTCGATTTATTGGCAAAGCTCGCATTAGTACGTTGGATTTAAATGCGTATGCACAAATGCACAGATATGTCTTGTTGCATACTCCAATGATTGAACCATACAAAAGGTATCAATTGTTATTAAATGTCTCCATATTTTAAGTTATTTTAAGATTATTGGTGTAATTTTTATTTTATTGTCTCAGACAATTTCTTGAAGAACAATGTCATATAAATAATTTATCAGTTCCATCAAATGCTCAACAACAAAGGTGGATCATAGAGAGATTCGCATTGTGGTTACAAGATAAAGTGTCGGAAATGATACAAAATGATTGTGATGCTTCACTACTTGCGTTAGCTCGAGGTCCAGTATCTGTAATTAAAAAATATGATGGATTGATTATAAATGGTTATAGATTTCATACCAAGCAACGAGAAAGATTGCGTAAAACACAAAATAATGGTTTAATGGTTGAGGCTGACAATCGTCAATATTATGGAGTTCTAACGGATGTAATTGAATTGGACTATCGTGGGGTATTCAAGGTAGTTCTTTTTCGTGCTGAATGGGTTGATATAAGAAATTCACGGGGTTTACGAGTGGATGAGAATGGATTCACATTAGTTAATCTTTCTCGATTATTTCATACCGGTGCATTTCTAAAAGATGACCCGTATGTGTTTTCATCACAAGCAAAACAAGTATTTTATATGTCAGATCCGAAGAATAATGAGTGGTCGCATGTCATAAATGTATATCCTAGAGATTTATATGACATCGGTAAATGGCTTATTATTTATCAATATTATTTATATAATTTGTTAATCTTTATGTATTTATCAATATATAATATTATGTTATTATACAGGATGTCAAGATCAAGAATAATTGATTCAGATGCTGAGACTCGCGAGGAGGGTGAGCTTAGCCCCGAGAGTGATCGTCCTGGGTCGTCACAAGGACGAATTCACAGACCTTTCTACATTTGGAGTTAGTTTTTATATCATCATACATGTGAACATTATTTATTTAATCAAATTTATATTAATGTTTGCTGATGTAATTTAAAAACAGACACTACAACACAAATGCAACATGAAGGGTCTCCATATTTTACAGCTTCTTCTGTGTATACACTTAATCCCGACCAGTTAATTATCGTCAATTTTTCTGATTGGGGTCAAAGTCATGATGGCGGCCACAGATTATACTCACGTTTTATGGGGTTACTAGTGCGTGATTCTACATTCTTACCATTGACGTCTGACCCTTGGAATCAAATTTCTTCCATATATAAGAATGGATTATGGGAGCAATTATTGGTATGTTATGAATTTATATGAATTTATGTTAGATTGCATTATTTAGTTGTGTGAAATTATATATTAAATATATATTTTGGGGTCAAACTAATATCATTTATAAATGCAGAGATATTTTTTGATCCCTACTGAGAACAGGGATCGTATTTTTCGCACTACTATGGCAGCCTTCGACAGAAAATTTAAAAATTATAAACTTATATTAAAAAATATATATTTTAAAATTGAAGAGTCAAAAGAGGAAAATCTTACACGTCGACCACGAAATGTTAGTAGAGAATCATGGATAAGAATGGTCGATTATTGGCATTCTTCGGCTAGTCAGGTAAAAATTTATATTTTGATACTTGCAATATTTGTTTTATAATTATAATTAAATATGACAGGCTGCGTCTGAACGGGGTCGAAGGGCAAGAAGTGCAACTCAAGATTGCATACATACTAGCGGTGCGACCCCTTACATTCAAAGACGTGCTGATTTTGTAAGTAGTTTAGTAAATAATTTATAATTTATTTGTTTTTATTTTTAATATCTTTTAAATAATTAATTTTTATTTATATTGTGTGAAGCGACGTACACATAATAGAGAGCCCAGTGAGCTCGAAGTGTATAGAACAACACATCTTCGTAGAAGTGGACGAGGATATGTACGCGAAGAAGCTGCTCAATTTATGGTATAACACATCTACGAATGAATTAAATTAATATTTTTTAAATTTATAATCTATTTTTTGAAATGTAGGCCACCGCCGAACAAACACTTAATGAACGACTTGAGACTAATCCAACAACAGAGCGAGTTCAACTCGAGAACCAAGTATATCGGAAAATATCTGGTCCCGAACATTATTCTCGAGTTCGCCTACAAGGGATTGGAGTCACACCAAGTCAATTTTATGAACGTCATCGACAATCTTTTGTTGCATCTTCCCACGATGCAACATATGACGAGCTTCGACGGCAACAAGAGGCTGCAATGAAAGAAATGCAGCAAAAACATGATGCTGAGATGAGGGAGGTTCAGCAAAGACTGAACAGAATGGAGCAGATGTGGTTTCAACAACAATTTAATAATTCATCGTCACAGGGACTAAATCCAATTATTAATCAAGCTAATATGTTTTCCTCGCCAATTGATGATGTATGTATTTATTTAATTTATTTGTAGTTGATATTTTTAGCATTGTAATTAATTAAATATGTTTTTTAACAGGATCGATTGTATGTTCCTGAAAGTCTTCCTCATGAAATACCGTCGGCTAATCTAGGAGAAGGTACAAGTAAAGATCCATTTCTAAACTGTAAGTTATTTATATATTGTCATACTGAATATTTTAATTAATAATATTAAAATTTATATGCTTATAATTGATATAAATGTATAGATAAAGATGTTGATCCGTATAGAGAAGACGACGAGGAAGAACAAGAAGACGAGGAGGAAATGGACGATGATGATGAAGATTAAATTATTTAATTTTATTTGTAAATAAAATTACTGAGTATTGTTTAAATGAAATTTTGTATTACTGTTTCAATTAAATAAAATTTTGAATTTTGATGATAATTTGATTAATTTTAAATTAATTAGTTAATTAATATATTAATTATTGATTATGAGTAAAATTTATTTAAAAAAAACAAAAAAAAAACATATTTAGCTAAGCATATTGACGCCTGTTTAGACGTCAATATGCTAACCATAACGTCGTCGTTTTGAATACTGACGTCTCGTTTCGACCGCACACGTCGTCGAAATTTAAATCTTTACGCCACCATAGACGTCAATATTTAAAATTAAGCGGAAGGTTTTTGACACGCGTTTTCGACGGATTCACTGCCGTCAGAATGCAAATATTTACTCCCTCCGACGTCAAAATTTCTTTATAATTTGCCGTCAGAATTCCAACGATGTGTTGTAGTGTATATGGAGATATCTCTATAGTTCTACCCTTCAATGTTAATTTCATCTCTCTATTAAAAAGAACATACTCAATAAATGACATTCCAGTATCAGCATCCCAAACAGCAAAAACAGAAAAAGAAAAAAAGAAGAAGACAATCTTGAATCATCGTCTTAAGTCATTACCCTCCTGCAACCACTCACCATTTTGCCAATTGTCAGTACCGTTAAAATTATGCCCAATCTTACTTGCCGCTAACTTCCAGATAATCTTTTAGTAAAAGAATAGTCAAATAAAAAATGTTCAAAACCATCTATTCCTTCCTTACAAACAAAGCAGGTGGCTTCTTGGATTTTTCTTATCTTTGACAAATAAACAAGTAGTTGGCAGTCTCTTCCAAAGTAGCTTTCAGGCAAAAATTTGAACCCTTTGAGTAACATGTAACCTCCACAGAAGTCTCCAATTAAAATCAGGAGAAGTAAGTTCAACTGATTTCTCCCTTACAAAATTGTAAGCAATTTTACAATTAAGAGCTCTGAGTCCTCAAATCCATTTAGCATTCCCATGCTCATTTGGAACCTTTGGCAAATGAGCTAGAATATTTCTCATTCTTTTTCTCAACTTGTCATCCACTCAAGCAGGGTCGGTTCATCCATTAGGCCAATAAGGCCATTGCCTTAGGCCCCACGTGGATGAGCAATTCCTGCTTATAATTTGATGCATGAGGATTAAATCATATAATTTGATGCATGCATGAGATTAAATGTTAAAGGTTATTGCAAATAAATGAGTGTAGTGGGTGATTTTGATGAGTGTGATATTATATGGTCCGATTAATTAATTAATTTAAGATTTAATTATTATTTGTGTTGCATTAATTATCCTTGGGCTATTTTATTATTTATTAATTATTTTCAATAGTAAGTTTGTGTGCATAATCAATTAATTTCCATTTGATTAAATTAAATAAGCTCAATTTAACCTTTTTATTTTGCAAAAAAAATCATCTTCTTATTAGTTCACAAGTTATAATCATCTTTTAGAGAACTTTTAATTTTTAGGAAATGAAAAATGAGAAATTAAAGCATGCAAAGAGACAGACAAAAGATATGTATTATCCGACAATTGTTAGATAATTGAATTCCGCCGAAGAATTCATTCTTCGGCGGAATTGATATGTCGGGGTCATGATTCGTGGGGGCCATTAGATGTATCAGGTTTGAAGTAATTGCAGATTACCCGAATGAAAATTTTGCCCCATCTTCGAACTCTTCGTCTTCTCTATATCCGTCGGCTCTAAGTGACTAAGCCTCCAATGGTCGATCGTTCACAAGTCTAGATAAAAACAATGTCTGACATCGATCAAACACTAATATCAAAAAGCTTTAAAAATAAATTATATATAAAAATATATATTAATTTAATTTATTAAATAAATGAAAGGTTTCATTTTAAGATTTTGTTTTAGACCACTATATTTTTTGCGCCGCCCTGCACCCAAGTTGTTGCAAGTGAATGAATAGGTAAAGTGTTTGATTGTGACATCTTTCCAGCTTGAGATACAAAGCACTTGGACCGATTTTGGATATAGTTTTCTCAACAACATTTTCACTAGCTAGGTCTACTTTTTTGGGAGAAATCAGTTTCCTTTTATACTTCTTTCGGAAAGAACCTCCTTGGCTTCAAAGAGCTGATAAATATCTCCTTTTGACATTAACAGGACACAATTTGAAAAAGTATATTTCAGATTTACTTCTATTAATAATTGCCCAGTTAGAAGTGAATAAGTGTCCAACACCTTCATCAGATTCTTACAAGTGTATATTATCTTTAATAGTAATTACTGAGTCACATTCTTAATCCTAAAAGGAAAGGAAAGATCTTTAATTTTGCTTTCAACAACCTCCAATATCATCAGAGAAAAAAAGTATATATATATAATCATGAAGTTTTACGCAGAGTGTTTACAAAATTAGTTGTATTAAGCGGATTCTCTCCTTTAGTTTTGTTGAATATTAATATTTCATCTTAGATATAAAATCTTTTACAATCAAAATATAAAAAATCACATGAAATATAATGAAATATGATACTTTATTTTTTTAATATAAAGAGATAATATAATTATATAATAGTCTTCAAATCAATCATTCAAAAAATATTTTAACATCTCATATATATTTGATCTAGTCAACACACTACAAATTCTTATGTTTCTATTATTTTATATTGGATTGATGGTAATTTTCTTTTATAAAAAGGATAATTAATTTTAAATCTTTTGAATCTATACATAATTTTGCTGCTATTTTTTCTAACATTAATTTGTCACACCAATTTATGGTTTAAATAATTAAACTTTTTAAATTAGTTTTGATAATTTTAACAATAATGGTTCTATTATTTCTTTTCAGGAAAAAAAATCTTTGGTCCAATTTTTTATGGTAATATTTTTCATATTAATTGTGTTTGTCATGTACTTAATTATGTGTTTAGAGTGATTTGAAATAAATTAGTTTATTTGTAGAAAACAATAAGAAATATTATTAAATATACACATTATTCAAAATCAAGATTACAAAGATTTTAAAAATTATGTGATTCTTCTGGTAAACCATTTAAAAAGTTGATATTATTAGTAGATCTTCGACTTATCAAATGATTGAATCTACTTTTTTATATAAGAATATTCTTACTCTTTTTTTACAAATAAAATATATCTTGTGGCACAATCGATCACTAACAATTAATTGTTGCATATATTACTTAAATTTTAAGTATATATTTCTTTTTGGTAAAGCTACAAATGCACTTTTCAGTATTTATTACTCTACTTTTTGTTTAGCTCTTTTTCATATAGTTCACATTAGTAAAATATTTTTTATATAGATTTATTTACTTATTCATTTAATGGACACTAAACTTAAAAAATATTGGTAAGATATTCCTATTTTGCATTATCTAGCTTCATGCTTAAATCCTAAAATGAAATTATATGTGGTGCAGAAATTAAAAGTATTGGAACAATATTATGAACATATGCAATTAAATATGGATATTGAAAAAAAGAAACTTGAAATTTCATATTTATCGTATAATATGTGTACTATTTATGAATCAGATTTGTTAATGCACATAATCAATATGTTCTTCGTCATCTAGATTAATTAGGCATTGGGGTTGGAATTAGTAGTAGCATTCGTTGCTAAGTTAGTAGTAAGAAAAAAATTACCATACAATTGTAATTTAAATTAATTGCATTTTTATTTAAAGTAATACCATACAAGTTCTTTTAGTGAAGAAGACACCCCATATTGTAGGGTGGATCTCGAAAGATATGAAAGATCTCCCTCCAAGCCGTACATACGACTTTCATCGAATACGGCTTTCCACAGAATTCTATATGTATCTATGAGATCGAGTATGGAATTTTGTTTACTCACTTTAAATTGAGTATCCGTTTCTCTCCTTTTCCTGCTAGGATTGGAAATCCTATATTTTACATATCCATACGGTCGAGTCCTTAGGTTTCCGAAATAGTGTAATGTAAAAAGAAGTGCTTCGAATCATTGCTATTTGACTCGGACCTGTTCTAAAAAAGTCGAGGTATTTCGAATTGTTTGTTGACACGGACAAAGTAAGAGAAAACCTCTGAAATGATTTCAATATTGGACCTTGGACATATAATAGTTCCGAATCGAATCTCTTTAGAAAGAAGATCTTTTATCTCATGGTAGCTTGCTCCAGTCCCCTTGATGAGAACATTGATATTTTGATACGGTAGAATTAAATTAGAAGCAAATATGTATCTTGTGAGTTCTATCATGACATGTTGTCTACTAATTTTGTTTGTCTATAGTAGTTTCATGATCATGTTTTAGTGCGGGAAACAATTAATGTTTAAAATGAAAAGAGTCATATGTGTTGATCTAAGGTTCTCAACTTATTTTTTTTATGATAACAAACAAATTATTTTATTTTAGGTTTGACGATAATAAGCATGCAACTTCCATGATTGGAAGCAAATAATTTAAAGAATACATTGCTCGATGTCAAAGTGTATCCAAGATAAGATTTACGGCTATAGTTATTTTGTCACCTTTAGGTGGTTCATGATGATCATGATGATAATTATCTGAACCCAAAGTCTTTAAAATATACTTTGTACCCAATTCGATTGAACTCACAAAAAAACCCTTAGATCTAATTTTGGTTGAAGGCTCGATCGACCAACCATTGACCGATAGTTCGACTTGCGCTGTAATAGATAATTTTCTAGTCTTTCATCATATTTCTCTGTTATAAATAAGCCTAGTATGTCTTCTGTAACCCATTTCAAACATATATATTGAGCCATTTTACAAATTATTTTAAAGTTTTATTGAGTCATTTCTCGAGAAATCACACAAGAGCCCTAGTTTCCTTGTTAAAGCCCTCTTACCCTCAAAGAATAATCATTTTGAGGCATTGAAGGAATAGAAGGCTACTTAAATGAGCATAGTTGTGTTTGTTTTATTTTTTCTTCCATTTATTTATATTTTACATTATTTTATATTGATTATTGTATTGAGTAGACCTATGATTGACTAGGCCTAATCACAATGGTTGTATCGTATAGAGACATAAGTCCACTTGTTTGTGCTAGTATATAGGTTAGTTTAGTTTTCTTGATTTTGAGGTGGCTGAGGTACGTACCCTCGGTGTTGAAGATGAAAGCTTCTAGTTATAAATCTTTTTAGTGGAAATATTGTACTAGTGTGTTGGAAATTCTAACCAGGATGTTTAGATTGTAATTAAATGTAGGCAAGGTTGTGGGAACCATTCCAAATCTTGTATTAGCATTGCTCTTTATTTGTGCTTGTGTTTATTACTTAATCAATCACTTTGTGATTGAATTGTTGAAATCATCTTCTGTTAATGTGTATGCTTGCAAATGTCAAATTTGAATTCTGAGTACTGTAACAAACTTCCACATATTAACATATATTTTTACACAGGTGATATTGTCCCTGAATTTTGTATCAACAGATCATCTTGATCTCACATCAAAATATACGATTTCTTCTGTTTTATCAAACAAAAACCAGATTGAAGATTATTATGCTTACATTTCAACCAAAACATATTCTTTAGAATATGAACTCCATAAAATGAGCATAACATGACATTACTATCATGCATCAACATTCAGTTCTCTATTCTTTGAAGTTTTGTAGACAAATAAGATATCCAAAATGACAAATCTACCAACTTATAAGTGGGTAGACGCATTCAATATGAGACAGATTCTTTAACTGCAGGTTTACATTGACTTTGAGACATATCCTTATCTTTAAGTATTAATGAGGCATTCAAGATGAAGAAATTAACCAAAGAAATCCATTGAGTTATATTAACTAGACACGGATCTAGCTGTTATGAACAAGCTACTAATAATATTTGAAGAGAAAAACATAGTTTATAATGATTTATAAATACATGGTGATAAAAGGAAAAAACTGGCCTGAGATGAGAAATAACCCAGATCTGTATGGTTCATCTGCATAAATGAATCCACTTTCCCCATGAAGTAAACTTCTGTAGATCCAACAATTAATTGAATAATAAATAAAATCTGGATCTGCATTAAAAGTCCTGAGAGAAAATGGAAAATTGAGTTTGGTTTGTGAAAAGAAGAAGAAAAAAAGAGAGGATCAGTCAACAGTGATTTCCGTTAAGGGATCCGTTTTCCGAGGAAACGGATGCATGCAGCGGTCTCAAAAGCCGTGCTTTTTAATTCCACGCTCCGCTCCACCACACCCACGCCTGCTCATTTTTATTCCGCCTCCTCGTCTTCCCCATCTCGTTTATCGCCATTAATAGAAGCGAGCAACAAACCCAGATCTCAAAGAACCATGCCATCATCCAACAAACCATAAATAGCTCATGCAACCGCCCCTTTGTCATCGATATCCGAGCCAGACGATGATGATGATAAGTCGATCCCGCAATCTACGGATTGCCTGTTACATGTTGGATCAGATCTCAGTAGAAAGCAGACATTTATAATTAAAATGCCCATCTGCAGAAAAAGATGAACCCTAAACATGGCGTATCGATCCATCTAATGAGATAGACGACATATCTAGAAATCTATATGCAGCTAGAGCAAGATGAACCCTAAACAGCGGTTTCTAAATCTGTAATAAAAGAAGAACCCTAAACAGGCGTGTCGATCTATCTAGAATTAATATGAGAAAAAAATCTTTGGCATTAGATGAACCCTAAACATGCCTATATATCTATTTGTGTATATAGGGAGAGAAGATGTTGAAATCTGACAGAAAGAGAGGTGAGCACGCAACAGCAAGGGCATCAGATCGGTGCAATTACCACTGTGTGCTCACTCTCTTCTGTCAGCCTATACACCGTTAATTAATCTCCCCAAACACAAAGATATATATGTTTCATGAGTCTATATATTAAACCTATCTGGCTGATGGATTAGGAGAAGAAAACAGGCCAGAGAGGAGAGGAAGAGAGGTAGAGCATGCAGATCTAATCCTCCTCTTCTTCTTCTTCCTTCTTGGCTTTGCCTGGTCGACTACTGATCCTGCCGCTGTTGTATATATAGAGCAGATTTACCATCTAGGGTTTCCAGTTTCTAGTTTCTACCTTGCACGTGTCCAGCTCTGCTGGACCCCCCTCTCTCATTTATTAAGTATTAATCAGGTTGGGTTTAGATTTGGATGGACACAGAGGTAAAAATTAATCATGGGTTAGAGATTTAACCGGCGTGGATTGAACTGAGGTTTAATTAACGAACTAAAAATACTAATAGCAAAATATATTATGCATAATGAAACTACACATCATATGTTTCAAAGGATAAAGGAGCATAGGACAAGACTCCATTATTTATTTAATGCACCGATTAAAAGAAAAGAAAATTAGAAAAATATGAAATTGATATTACATATATCTCGTGTACATTTGATTAAAAAATCTTATATGATACTTTCTTTCGTTGTTATTTTACTGTATCATATCCAATGAAACAAATATACCATAAATTAATTACTTAATTATATAACTTAAGTTCAAGATGACGTAAAATAACTTGAGTTCAGGGGATCGAGGTTTAATATTTTAACTTTCAATATCTTTGATTGTATCGTAATATAGCTATATGGATAATAGATTGCAACCAATTAATTACTAGAAATCCACCATTGATTACTAAAAATGCCATTGTTATAATTTGCAACGGCTTTCTGCGACAACTAATGAAGCGATCGCAAATGCGACAATTCTGCGACAACTGGGAATCGACGACACGACAACCACAGAGATTGCTTTTTGCGACTGCTACTTGCCGTCGCAAAACCGTCAGAGATTAATTATTTCAACTCGACTGTGTGCAGATCTCAGATCTCTCTCTGGTCTTCAAAGCCCTAGTCGCCGCAGGCTAAGGTCTCGACTGACGACGTCAAAGGAGGAGGGATGGTCGACCCTCCCTTCCACATGCAGGTGGGAGGGCCTTCGGCCCTCAATGATGCCGCCTGAGAGGCCGACCTGGGCGCCTCTCGCGCGTCGATTCTACGGGCGAGGGCGGCGATCGTCTGAGCTAGAGAGGGGGCGGCGATTGCCACCTTGCCTCAGCAAATTATATTTTAAAATTTTAACATTTTAACATTTTAACATTTTATATTTGTAATAATTAATAATTGTATATATTAATATATTTTATATTTATAATTGGATTGTACTAGTCCCATTGGGCCCGATCAGATTAGACCCAACAATGCCCCTATAACCCAACTTGAACCATACCAAACGTCTCCATCCGGGGGCTCCACCTAGCCATGCTCTTGAAAACTCGAGTAAGATCAAATGGCTTCACCTGGGGGCTCCACTCGATCATACAAGGACATCCACATCCTTCCTTATTAAGAGGGATACGCCATTACAAGACCAGCTATCTCCGAGATTAGCCTCGACTTATCTTGAGCAATATCACCGCGAAATTGCTGAGTGGCGTCATCATCATCACCTGCAATAAATACAGACACGTCACGCCTTAGTAACTTAAGTTTCACTTTCTATTACCTCCACCTTGGAGTCCCACTAACTTGCTTAAGCATCAGAATGTCTGAACCAGACCAGATTACTCCGATCATAGGCAAGAACAATAATATAATATAATATAATATAATATAATAAACTTTATATTTAATTTAATTTAGGTGTATTCGATCGCCGTCGCCGCCCCATTGATCGCCACATCTCTCTGAAGAAGTTTGAGCGTTCGTCGATTGTTGAGGTAAGTTAGTTTAGTATCATGTTTAATATTATATTTGCATGATATCATGTTTAGTTTAGTATCATGTTTGGTTTAGTATCATGTTAGGTTAAATGTTGTGTTTGATATCATGTTTAGTTCAATGTTAGGTTTGAAATTGAAAAAAAATAAGTATGATTCGCGAGTTAGTAAAGTGACACGAACTTATCGATTGTTGAATCATAAATTTTATTACAATACCTTAGATCCGTTCAGAGATTGTATCGTCGTCTATAAGAAGTACAAAACTAATAGATTCTTTACGATTTTTGAATTGTCCCTGATCAGACAGTTTGGACCAAAATTATTCTACTTGCAGTCAAAGGTTTTCATCTACATTCATTTAAGTTAGAAATTCTAGCAGGTTCTCCAAGTATGTGCCTAGATGATATGCATACTTGGAGAATTGTAGGGAAATAATGTCGAAATTTCGACTATATTGAACGTTAAAAAGAATATTTAAATGCAAGTAGAATAATTTGATTCCCAAATGGAATAGGACTATCCAACCTATGAATAGTTCAAAATAAGTGATTATTGTGATATACCACGTACAGAATCATGACGGAAGATGGCAGTTGGATGTATATATCGTGGAGGTTTACTTGAAGAATTCAAGAACGGTATTTAAGAATTTTTGAACTTCGCATATTCAAATCCACAAGTTGTAAGTGGTAACAAAATTAGATGTTCGTATCAATGGTGTGTCAACATGTTTTTCCTAGATCAACAGATAGTGGCATTGCACCTATACAAAAATAGTTTCACAAACCGTTACTATCGATGGATTTCAAACAATGAATCATTCATAGGCATAACATCGTAAATTAGGAGGCCAATCATCTAATTTTGTATCATCGTCCGCAACTCATACGACATCTGTTGAGCAATCGTATTGAGATATGGTTTTGCATGCTTTGGGCGATAAATTTAATTACATTGAAGGTCATGAATTCAAAAGATGGCCAATGTTTCACACAGAATTAGGAGATCAGTTGTCAAGTACTGAAGCGACAGTGGATATGGAGTGCGAGCCACAAGTACAACCATAAATTCAAATAGAGTTACCAAATCAAGAGACAACACAGTTTTACGAGTTATTGAAAGCTACAAATGAATCATTGTATGAAGGCTGTGATGAATTTTCAAAGTTGTTAGCAATGGCTCAAATGTTAAATATTAAGTTTGACTGCATCATAACCGAGATAGCATATAATCGGTTAATCGGTTGGCTGGAGTTTTTTCACAAAGCGTTGCCTAAAGATAAAAAACTAGATAGAAGTTTCTATAAGACGAAAAAGCTTGGTCTAAGGTATCAGAAAATTCATGCATGTTAGAATAATTGTATTCTCTATTACCTTGAACACGTAGACTTAACCGAGTGTCCAACATGTCAACATCCTCGATATATTTGAGTAGGCAAAAAGATATATTGTTTAAGGTTCTTCGATGTTTTTTTCGATAATTCCTAGATTGGAGCGGTTGTTCATGTTTGAGAAAACAACCCAACATATATATATATATATATATATATATATATTGATATATTGATATGGCATGCCACAAGTCGTGACCTTACTGTTATGACTCATCCTTCTGATAGTGAAGCATGTAAACATCTTGATCAATTTTATCCCTCGTTTGTAAGGGACCACAGACTAGGGTTATGTACTTATGGGTTCAATCCATTCGGTCAATTATCTACTTCATATTCTATTTGGTTGGTGCTCCACACAATGTACAACCTGCCACTGTCGATATGCATGAAAGATGATTTCATATTTCTGAGTATGGTAATCCTAGGACCAAGGGGACCAAGAAAAAAATTGGATGTGTTCCTTCGAACGTTAATTGACGATTTAAAGAAACTATGGGTCAATAGAGTCGTCACTTATGATATTCATCAAAAAAGGAATTTTAACTGGAGGGTTGCGTTGTTGTGGTCAATTAGTGACTTTCCACACTACTACAATTTGGTCTTTTAGCGGTGATTGTTATGACGTTTGCTAGCAATTGTAAATACTATAAAAACTTTTCTGAGCAATTAATGAATTTCCACTAGATCCATTGTCGTTAAAGACTTTTGGAGATATTTATACAATTTTCACTAAAGATAAAAATAATCACCACTTAATGTATATACATATATATATATATATCTATAACTTTTTAAATAGAGTTTTTAATAATAGTTGCTAAATAATGTAAAATATTTGCTCCCTCTAGTTATTTAGCAGCAATTATCTTATTGCTACTAATTAATTGTCACTAAAGAAATAATCTCTTGTAGTGCTAGCATATGCTATGTTGTATGATTGGAGCACACATGGTTGGCTTGGTCGTTGGTATTGTATGGAACGAGCAATAGCTTTTAGTCTTCAGAATGAATGAAAGATTTCATAATTTGACTGTCACGGTCAATTTTTGCCACTTGATTATCCATACCATAGAAATAATGATAAATTTATCAAGGGCATAGTAGAAAAAGATGAACCGCCACCACGTTTGTCTTGTAATCAAATGTTAGGCTCGATATACTTGGGACCCAATCATTCAAGCCCAGGTTAAGGAAACTTGGGAGGTTTACTGTAAAAATATTTTTAAGGATGTCCTCCGTCAAGCACGGGAGGAGGCGAGGGCTGAGGTGGGAGGGGACCGCAGGACACCCACGACCTTTCTAAAGGCCAGGTTATGGTCCCACATGGATGTTGTAGGAGATATGGGACTCAGTGGTCAACATCTAGGCGTCAAACGAGTGATAGGGTGCCTCTTGAACGACGTACCAAAACTGAATGACACTAGTCGAGGGATCCCTCGCCCGACATACCGACAGTTCTATTTCCTTCACCAACCACGAGCATCGTTTGATAAGTAATTTAATAATTATTTATTATCTATTGCTATTATTATAGAAAAACTAATATTTATTTTATTGTAGGGGACGCTGACCTCGGTTGACCCTCTTAGGGTTTTTGAGGCCACACATCAATACCAACGTGGCCCTCATCGGGGGAAGTTCAGTAATGGGAGGCCGAATACGGTATTGGTAAGTAATATTCAATTAAGTATTCTTTCAATATTTATTTCTATTTTTAACTAGGTAATTAATTTAATTAATTTAATTTTGAAGTCATATGTATTGAGCTGGTAACCCAACACGGTGGAGATCCTACGCATCATCATCTCGATGCTGATGCATGGATGCATGTAGCGAGGGTCGACCATGCTAAATAATGTAACTTTTTTATAGAGTTTTTAATAATAATTGCTAAATAATGTAAAATATTTGCTCTATCTAGATTTTTAGCAGCAATTATCTTATTGCTGCTAATTAATTGTCACTAAAGAAATAATCTCTTATAGTACTAACATATGCTATGTTGTATGATTTGAGCACACATAGTTGGCTTGGTTGTCTGTACTGTATGGAACGAGCAATAGCTATTAGTCTTCAGAATGAATGAAAGATTTCATAATTTGACTGCCACGGTCAATTTTTGCCACTTGATTATCCATACCATATATAGAAATAGCGATAAATTTATCAAGGGCAGACTAGAAAAAGATGAACCACCACCAAGTTTATTTCGTAATCAAATGTTAGGCTCGATATACTTGGGACCCAATCATTCAAGCCCAGGTGAAGGAAACTTGGGAGGTTTACTGTAAAAACATTTTTAAGGATGTCCTCCATCGAGCGCGGGAGGAGGCGACAACGGGACATCCATGACCTTTCTAAAGGGTTATGGTCCCACATGGATGTTGTAAGAGATATGGGACTCAGTGGTCAACATCTTGGCGTCAAACGAGTGGCAGGGTGCCTCTCGAACGGCGTACAAAAACCGAATGACACTAGTCGAGGGATCCCTCGCCCGACATACTAGCAGTTCCATTCCCTTCATCAGCCATGAGCACACATCGTTTGGTAAGTAATTTAATAATTATTTATTATCTATTGTTATTATTATAGAAAAACTAATATTTATTTTATTGTAGGGGACGCTAACCTCGGCTGACCCTCTTAGGGTTTTTGAGGCCACACATCAATACCAATGTGGCCCTCGTCGGGGGAAGTTCACTATTGGGAGGCCGAAGATGGAATTGTTAAGTAATATTCAATTAAGTATTCTTTCAATATTTATTTCTATTTTTAACTAGGTAATTAATTTAATTTAATTTATTTTGAAGTCACATGTATTGAGCTGGTGACCCAACATGGTGGAGATCCTAGGCAACATCATCTCGATGCTGATGCATGGATGCATGTAGTGAGGGTCGACCACGCTAAATAATGTAACTTTTTTTGTGGAATTTTTAATAATAGTTGCTAAATAATGTAAAATATTTGCTCCCTCTAATTATTTAGCAGCAATTATCTTATTGCTACTAATTAATTATCACTAAAGAAATAATCTCTTGTAGTGCTAGCATATGCTATGTTGTATGATTGGAGCACACATGGTTGGCTTGGTTGTCTATAATGTATGGAATGAGCAATAGCTATTAGTCTTCAGAATGAATGAAAGATTTTATACTTTGATTGTCATTGTCAATTTTTACCACTTGATTATCCACACCGCAGAAATAGCGATAAATTTATCAAGGGTGGAGTAGAAAAAGATGAACCACCACCACGTTTGTCTCGTAATCAAATGTTATGCTCGATATACTTGGGACCCAATCATTCAGGCCTAGGTGAAGAAAACTTGGGAGGTTTACTGTAAAAATATTTTTAAGGATGTCCTCCATTGAGCGCGGGAAGAGGCGAGGGCTGAGGTGGGAGGGGACTGCGGGACACCCATGACCTTTCTAAACGGTTATGGTCCCACATGGATGTTGTAGGAGATATGAGACTCAGTGGTCAACATCTGGGCGTTAAACGAGTGGCAGGGTGCCTCTTGAACGGCGTACCAAAACCGAATAACACTTGTCGAGGGATCCCTCGCCCGACGTATCGGTGGTTCCATTCCCTTCACCAGCCACGAGCGTCATTTGGTAAGTAATTTAATAATTATTTATTATTTATTGTTATTATTATAGAAAAACTAATATTTATTTTATTGTAGGGGACACTAACCTCGGCTGACCCTCTTAGGGTTTTTGAGGCCACACATCAATACCAACGTGGCCCTCGTCGGGGGAAGTTCATTAGTCGGAGGCCGAAAACGGTACTGGTAAGTAATATTCAATTAAGTATTCTTTCAATATTTATTTCTATTTTTAACTAGGTAATTAATTTTATTAAATTTATTTTGAAGTCACATGTATTGAGCTGGTGACCCAGCACGGTGGAGATCCTACACAACATCATCTCGATGATGATGCATGTAGCAAGGGTCAACCACGACCATGTTTACGACATAGACACAACGGCCCCATGCACGAGTGTTGTTGGAGCCGCACGACACAGGGCCATCTGCCTTCACCTCCTCATTTGCTGGTCCATCTACTTCAATTGCGCCATCAGATAGATTAGCTGCATTGGAGACAGTTGACATCTCGTCGGCAGCATATGGCACATGTGGTGTACCTTGGATATATAACATCCTCCACACCTAGTGCTCCACCCCCCCGGTCATTCGGTGCGAGGACATCTACATCGAAGCAATCATCTTCGTCGATGCTGAGGGATGCCCTCCCCACGTAATCTCTCGCCTCGCACCTGTCGCCGCCGCCAGATCTCGATCGCTTACTTTTTTTGGATTTATATTGTTTCCTTCACCTCGCAGTCGAAGTGGATGGACCAATGGTGGAGGAAGACGACCCGACATTGTGAGACTGCAATAACCCCCGTGCATGGGCCATTGTGCTTACATCGTAAACACGACCGTGCTCGATCCCCGCCACCTACATCCATGTGTCAGCATTGAGATGATGTTGTGCAGGATGTCCACCACGCCGGGTCACCAGTTCAGTATATGTGGACTTCAAAATAAATTTAATTTAATTATTTATCCAATTAAATTAAAAATAATTATTGAAAGAATACTTAATTGAGTATTTGCTTACCAGTACTGTCTTCCGTCTCCCACTGATGAACTGCCCTTGGCGAGGGACACGCTGATATTGATGTATGGCCTCAAAAATCCTAAGAGGGTTAGTCGGGGTCAACGTCCCCTCGTTGTCTCGTGTCCCCTATAAAAATAATAAAAATAATTATTAAATTACTTACTAGATGACGGTCGTGGCTGGTGAAGGGAATAGAGCCGTCAGTATGTCGGGCAGGGATCCCTTGACTGGAGTCATCCGATTATGGTACGTCGTTCGAGAGGCACCCTAACAATCGTCCAACATCCAGATGTCTATCGGCCCAAGATTTTCAAGCTTGATCTTAATCTTGATTTTGATTATAAGAAATATGGAACTAATAATTTCATGGAGAAATATTTTCAGGTTCCATCGGTTTGCATGCAACGTCCTAAATTAGAAAAAAATGGAAAATTGAAAAATCAGCAAGGACGCTCGTTAACACTCGGATTTCATTGGGAAGATAGAGTCTCAGTTTATGGTGTCTAGTTAT
Organism: Canna indica; assembly: GCA_034359265.1. Classification (NCBI taxonomy): domain Eukaryota; kingdom Viridiplantae; phylum Streptophyta; class Magnoliopsida; order Zingiberales; family Cannaceae; genus Canna; species Canna indica. The sequence goes on from CP136890.1 coordinate 74,861,018, forward strand.
TTCTACCTAAGAGTCAAGGTCTTCTAGTCCGATTTGGTATGCCTCCGTCTCTAGTTTAGCACCGACGAGGGGGGGGGGGGCTGCAAAAGATACTATGACGCCGAAGTTAGGGTGACACTACTAGAAACTTGGTCTTCAGCAACGGCTATTAGCAACGGCCGCTCAAGCCGTTGCTATTTGCAACGGCATTCTTACGGCCGCCCGAGCCGTTGCAGATATCTGTATCTGCAACGGCGTTCTAACGGAAAACCGAGCCGTTGCTGATTATTTTAATTATCAGCAACGGCTTTCGGACGGAAAGGCGAGCCGTTGCTGATTTTTTAATTTTCAGCAACGGCTTGCTAACGGATAAGTGAGCCGTTGCTGATGATAACTTATCAGCAACGGCTTTCTAACGGGCGAGTGAGCCGTTGCTGATAAGTTTATATAGGGCACGCTCTCGCGCCCGACCCTTCTTCCTCCCGCTGCTGCCGCCGCCGCCTCCTGCCGAGAACTTCGCCGCTGCTGCCGTTGCTGCCGACGCCGACGCCTCTCGCCGATGCCTCTCGCCGCCGCGCCGCTGCCGCTGCTGCCGGTATGTTGATCGGCCGGCCTATACGGTTTCGGCCGGTGATGTTAAAATCCGACCGAAACCCTATTTCTAGGGTTTCGGCCGGCGGCGGTCGGCCTATGGCCGCCGCCGGACCTTCTACAGTGGCCGGACAGTGTGTCCGGCCACTGTACGCCGGCGCCGGAGGGTGGACTCCGGCGCCGGAATATATATATATATGTATATATATATATATATATTGTTTTTGAAATTGTTAATTAATTATTTTATAAATGTTAATTAATTGTTTAGATTAATTGTTTAATTTGTTAGATTAATTATTAGGGTTTAGATTAATTTCGGACGCGCGCCGGAATCGTCCACTTCGGACGCGCGCCGGAATCGTCCAATTCGGACTCGCGCCGGAATCGTCCAATTCGGACTCGCGCCGGAATCGTCCACTTCGGACGCGCGTCGGAATCGTCCAATTCGGACTCGCGCCGGAATCGTCCAATTCGGACTCGCGCCGGAATCGTCCACTTCGGACCCGCGCCGGAATCGTCCAATTCGGACTCGCGCCGGAATCGTCCACTTCGGACGCGCGCCGAAATCGTCCAATATGGACTCGAACTGTCTCGAAACATTTAGAAAATAATCATCCATCCGACGAGTTGATATGTTTCACGTACGCATCGATCAGTCGGATATGATTTAGCAAAACCTTAGATCCGTTCGGGGATTGTATGTTCGTGTAAAAGAAGTAGATGATCTTTTATACGACGTACAATTCTTGAATTGTCCCTGATTGGACAATTTGGGAATATAGTTATTTGTACTGCACTTACGTTTTTATTTTAACTGTTAACTAATTATTCTAAATTTCGGCAACATCTCTCTTGTTCTCCGATACGCGCCTAGATGATATGCGTATTCGGAGAACTGTAGGGAGATGCTGTCGAAATTTAGAATAATTAGTTAACAGTTAAAATAAAAACGTAAGTGCAGTACGAATAACATAAATCCCGAATGGAATAGGACCATCTCACCTAAAGACATTAACCAAAGAAATTGTCATTGATTGACAGAATCATGTCGGCTGATCGAAGTTGGATGTACCGACGTTTTGATCGTGGAGCTTTAACGAATGAGTTTCGATTAGGCGTAACGTACTTCCTAAATTTCGCCTATTCGAATCGGAATTTCGTTAGCATGGGTGATCAAATCCGATGTCCGTGCCGCATTTGTTCGAATGGCCGATTTTTGGATCGGGAGACTGTCAATCTGCATCTATATACCAAAGGATTTACACCAAGATATTTTCTATGGACTTGTCACGGGGAGTCACGCGAAGTCGGGACGTCGAGCAATCCTGTCGTTCAGACATATGGTGAATCTTCCTCTGCTGGTGCTTCTTCATCCGGTCAATGTAATCCCTATAGAACTATGATACTTGATAGTCTTGGGGGTCAATTCCACCTGAATGATAATGTTGATCGGCCAGTTCTTCAGACATCAGTCCCACCAGATACTACAGCGGTTGATATCACAGAAGTAGGGGCTGCGGTAGAGATTGAATTACCGAATAAAGAAGCTGCAGAATTTTACGAGATGTTGAAAGCTGCCGATGAACCTTTGTATGAGAATTGTCCTAAATACACTAGGTTTTCAGCAATGACACAGCTCTTAAACATCAAGGCCGATTGTAATATCAGCGGAGTTGCGTATGATCGGATTGCTGGATTGATTAATGGAATGCTGCCTACTGATAACAAGTTTGAGCCTACTTTTTATAAGACTAAAAAGCTAATGAGAAAATTGGGGCTTGGGTACGAAAAAATACACGCGTGCCAAAATAACTGCATTTTATATTATAAAGAAAATGTGCAGTTGGATAAATGCCCTGTATGTCAACACCCTCGTTACAAGGAGAAGAAATCGGTCCGACAGAAAAATATCCCGTTTAAGGTGCTTCGGTATTTTCCACTAACACCGAGGCTTCAAAGATTATTCATGTCGGAAAAGACAGCCCCCTACATGAGTTGGCATGCAAGAAGTCGTGATGATACAGTAATGACTCATCCATCTGACAGTGAAGCATGGAAACATTTGGATACATGTTATCCTTCATTTGCTATGGATACTAGAAATATCAGATTGGGATTGTGCACAGATGGTTTTAATCCGTTTGGGCATTCTGCAACTCCTTATTCAGTTTGGCCAGTGCTGCTGACAGTTTATAATTTGCCACCGTCAATGTGCATGAAAGATGAATTTATTTATCTTTCGATGATTATTCCGGGTCCTAAGGGTCCGCGAAAAGAAATTGACATATTTCTCAGACCCTTGATAGATGAATTGAAAACATTGTGGACTGAGGGAGCTGTCACTTATGATTGTCATCGGAAGCAAAACTTCAATTTAAAGGCCGCGGTCTTGTGGACAATCAATGATTTCCCCGCGTACGGCATGTTGTCGGGTTGGAGCACTCACGGCCGACTCTCTTGCCCGTATTGTATGGAACACTCTAAATCAATCAGTCTTCAGAACGGACGAAAAATCTCATTCTTTGATTGTCATCGTCGATTCCTACCGATTCATCACCAGTATCGAAGGAATCGTAATAAATTTACTAAGGGCAGAGTCGAAAGAGATGGGCCACCACCGATGTTGTCTGGTGAACAAATGTTAGCACGTGTTTCAGCACTTCCAGATATAGTATTTGGTCGCAATGAAAGAGTGTCAGGTTTTGGCCAAACACACAACTGGGTGAAAAAAAGTATCTTTTGGGAATTGCCCTATTGGAGTTCATTATTGATTCGACATAATTTAGATGTCATGCACATTGAAAAAAATGTGTTTGATAATATTTTCAACACTGTGATGGATATTTCTGGAAAAACTAAAGATAATGTCAAAGCCCGACATGATCTGAAAATACTTTGTAAAAGACCAGAGTTGGAGTTACAAGAGGTCAACGGACGATATCTGAAACCGAAGGCCCTATATGTGTTAAATAAACAACAGATCAAAGATGTTTGTCAATGGGTAAAAGAACTCAGATTACCCGATAGATATGCTTCAAACTTATCTCGATGTGTGAACGTCGATGATTGCAAAATATCAGGGATGAAGAGCCATGATTGTCATGTATTCATGCAGAGATTACTTCCGATCGCATTTCGAGATCTTCTACCTGATAATATTTGGGGTCCGTTGACTGAATTAAGTATGTTTTTTAGAAGCATCTGTGCAAATGTCCTTCGAGTCGAAGATATGTCAACACTTGAAAATAATATTGTTGAAATCATATGCAAGCTGGAGCAGTTTTTCCCTCCTGCATTTTTTGACTCGATGGAGCATCTACCGATACACTTGGCATACGAGACACGAGTTGGTGGCCCCGTTCAATATCGTTGGATGTACTTATTTGAAAGATACATGAATCGTCTGAAGAAAAAAGTAAAGAACACCGCAGCTGTTGAAGGATCAATATCTGAATCGTATATCATCCAAGAAATTTCAACATTCTGCTCATTTTACTTTGAATCGACAGTACAGACAAGATTTGATCGTCTTCCATGTAACGACGACGGGGGTGTTCGACATTCAGATGGACGTTTAAATATATTTTCTCACTCTGGTCGTGCTTTTGGTTCTCGTCCATCTCGACACTTAAGCGATGAAGAGTATCATTTGGCACACTTGTATGTATTACTCAATTGTCCAGAGATTGAACAATTCATTGAAATATTTGACATTGAGATGGTGCAAAAATACTCTATTCACAACGATCAAGAATTGGAGACATTACAGAATCGTGATTTCCCTACATGGATTCAGACTTACAGCAAAGATCACAGAGCTGAAATAGATGAAAGAATATTTGAGTTTGTTAGTGGACCGTCGCGACTTGTGTTGTGCTATAGCGGATATTTTGTTAACGGGTATAAATTTCACACGGTTGAATATGCATTTACAAAGAAGACGATGAATGCTGGGGTCTGCGTGAAAGGGACAACCTATGCTGAATGTGATATGGATTTTTATGGACTGGTGGAAGAAGTGATAGAGTTGCACTACTTCGGCTTGAAATCAGTGATCCTATTTAGATGTCATTGGTTCGATACAACAGAAAGGGGCATGAAAGTTCATCCAAAATACAAACTTGTTGAGGTTAATTACAAATCGAAATTGGCAGCAAATGAGCCATTTATATTGGCATCACAAGCCGAACAAGTATATTACGCGAAGTATCCGGCTCAAAATAAAGATAGAGCATATTGGCAGATTGGCCTACGTGGTCTCACGTGCCTAGCGAGCACGTCGACATGTTATGGCGCGAGTTTGAGGCACGTATTATTTTTTTTTTTACATGCATGATGATATATTAAGAATTGGTACTGATATTATTATTTTGCAGGCTCGCTATACATGGGCCGAGGACCAGAGGTCCTTCATTTACGCTGCCTGGGAGTCTATTTCCCGGGCAAGGTACAACGGGCAGCTGGGGCAGGCTCGGTCCCGAGCGATGGCCCGAGCTGGGACCACTAACATCGCGGAGACTCGGGGATACGGCCCCAGTTGGATTACTCCGGATATATGGGACCAGCTCGTGGGGATATGGTCGACGGATCGATGGCAGGAGGTTTCTCAGAATGCGGCTAGAAATCGCATGTCGGGGGGAGCAGCGCGTCACACCGGCGGCTCTGTTGCATTTGCAGTGCACGCAAACCGTATGGTAAGTATATCTTTTAATTATATATTTTATTTGTTATTATGTGTACTAATTAATGTATTTGTTTTGTAAATGTAGACGACGGTGTCGGATGACGGGACTGTCCAGCGACCCTCCCCGATGGCAGTGTTTGAGCGGACTCACCGTCGAGCACATGGGACTGGGGAGTACATCCACAACCGCGCTGCATACATTATGGTAATTATATATTTGTTTAAATTATTCATTATATATTTATAATTTAAGTTTTATGATAAATATTAAACAAAAAATCAAACTCGAGTAGGAGACCTACAGCCAGACGGTGGTGCAGCGTGGGGGTACCCCCGAGGACTTTGACGCAGCATCGTGGGTCGAGGCCGCAGGTGGCTGGGACCATGGCCGCGTATATGGCTTCGCAGATAGTGGTCATGCGCGAGCCGTACTAGGGCCACTTGGGGCACCGACCCCTCCGGTCGCTGGTGAGCGGCCGTCCACCTCTAGATCCAGTTATGATCATAGTAGCAGAATAAGGACTCTAGATGACACGGTCGCGCGTCAGACTGAGATAATGGAGCGCCAGAGTCAGATGATGTCGGATATACAAGCTATGCTACGCAACATGTCAGGTCATCCTGAAGTAGGCATCTCTTCGGCATCATCTAATCCATCGTCCGCGAGTCAGTCCACGCCGGTGTACACTCAAGCACTCCAGACCCCGCCATATGATCCAGGCCATCCTCCATCGTCATCGTGAGATTTTGTTTATATTGACTTTGTTACTCAGATATTGAACTTGTTTAATTTATATTGACTATGTTACTCAGATGTTGATACTTCAATTTTACATTTGAATTGTGTTTATACTATCGTGGATAATTATGAATATAAATATAATTGTTTTGATGTATATCTTGGTGTGTTTGTGATGTGTGAATGAATGTGTATGAGATGTTTGTGATGTGTGTATGAGGGTATGGGTGTGTGAGTTATGTATCAGATAAATGTATCAATGTATCAACGGAAATTAGAAATTTGAAATATTTCTGTTTGCAGGTATGGGTCATCAGCAACGGCTTTCCCACGGCCGTCCGTGGGAAAGCCGTTGCTAAAAGTGTATCGACAACCGTTGCTGATGACCTACAGCAACGGCTTAGCGACGGGTTTTTACTAACGGCTTTGCTACGGACTCGAGGCCGTTGCTATTAATGTTATCAGCAACGGCTCCGGGTCCGTGGTAAAACCGTTGCTGAAAATATTTTTAGCGACGGCCCAGCGGCCGTTGCTGATAATGTTTAGAGCGACGGCCCGAGCGGCCGTTGCTGATCCGTTGCTAAGTCATCAGCAACGCGACTTTCTGTCACGGCTTTATTGCAACGGCTGAGCCGTTGCTGATTCCCTTCAGCAACGGCTCAGCAACGGCATCAGCCGTTGCTGATGACCAGTTTTCTAGTAGTGTGAGTCCAAGGTGGAGGTTACTCAAATTGAAACTTAGGATTACCTGGGTGCACCGTGTTTGTATATATTGTAGGTGGGGATGATCGTGCTGCTTGGTAATCTTGCTAGGATTGTTACCCAGAATGGGTTGAGACCAATCTCAAAGGGAGGATGTAGGAGTCCATGTTTGATCGGGTAGGTCCCCTAGATGGGGCCTCCCGACTTAGCTTGAGTATGGCTCAAAGGTGTTGCATGGGCGGGGCCGCGTAGTTTGGTTTGAGGCGAATGGTGGGGCGATGCTGGGTCTGATCCAACCGGGCCCAATAATTCTAGTCTAGTCCACAACCCCCAAGCTCGGTTGGAGTTTGTAGCACTGTGTGCCAAGCTCTTTCTTCGATTTTGCCTTATGATGTTTTCGAGAAATTTTCGAGAGAGTTGTGTTGGGTGGCCTAGGGATGTCCAAGCTGGATGCCATTTTGGAGCGTTTGGCCATAAGATTGGAATCAAATGTCAGAGAAAACCTTTCAAGGTGAATAACTATAAGGGCCGAGTTCAAGGGAGCTAGTCGGATAGGAGTAGACGAGGTTTGTGAAGGCCGAGAAGATGGTTGCTGAAGCTTGGGACGAGTGGGTGGTCGTAGAGACCTGACTGTGAAAAAAGTCGGAATGGCTTTACCTTTCCTTAAGGGGAGTTGAGTCAGCATATTTTTGTCATGTTCGTCCTTATATCCCCTTGACTCTTGTGCCTCGTATGACAACCTTTTGTCGTGTGAGTTTCTCTCTTTTTGTGGCACTTCCTTATTGGCTCTTCGCTCCCTCGGCCGGAGAGGTAATCATGGCAGAAAAGGGGGTTTCGCACGTTCCCCGCTATTCCATAGGAAGCCACCGCTTTTTCTTGAATGGCTTGGATTTGTTTCTGATGGGCAGGCCAATAGTTTGATGAGAGGGGATTCCTCATCTTTCATACCGCCTTATAAAGCCTTTTCTTTTCTTGCCTCCAAAGTCTTGACAATTCTTAGGAGATTTTCCTCGGTGATGACTTCATATTTTGCTTGATCGACGTTGCCTTTGCTTCCTTTTCAGGTGAGTTCCTATGTTGTATCTGTGAGTCTTGTCTTAGGTCCGTAGGTTCAAACCAAGTCGTCCCCGTTCTAGGGTTTCTAAAATGGCAAGAAGGGGTGTCATAGTGAAATCAGAGGTTGGAATGTCGGTGAGGGATCTGGATTCCTACTTTTGGGTCCAAGGAGATGTAAAACTGAGTGGCTTAGTGTTGACCGGTCCTAACAACATCCTTTCTCCACGAGAGAACAATCACATTACCCGTGAAGGCGACGAGGAGGACTTCGAGTATCTTCCGAGCCTTATATCTAATCGGGTGTGTCATAACACAAACTCGAAGTTCGTCTTCATGTATCGGACCTTCTTTGATGAATTGGGAATCCGCCTTCCCTTCACTGGGTTCGAGCATGACGTGTTAAATTTGGCCAATGTGGCTCCCACGCAGTTGCACCCAAATAGCTGGGCCTTTGTCCGGTGCTTCGAGATTGTGATAGAGAGCTTGGATATCCAACCAAGTCTTCATGTATTCTTCTCCCTCTTTCAGGTGAAGGGCGCCCAAAGAAGGACATGGGTGTCCTTCAACGCTGTTTCGCGGTGGAATCTTTTCGCCTTATTCAAAAGTTCGTGCAAAGGCTTCAAATCTCGCTTCTTTCGAGTTCGATCGAGAGAAGGAGACTAGCCTTTTTGGTTAGAGCTTGCGAACTTCTTGGAAAAATTTCCTCTATCCTAGAGGTCGGAGCCCTGTCTGGCGCTGGGGATAAGGTCTTGATTGAGTTTCTAGAACAGAACTGTCCGCCTACTCCTCTAGCTCCCCAAGAAATTTTTAAGAGGAGTCACGACAAATCTTTGGGCTTGGAATACATAAGTGGGTCCTGTAATGTAGTGTGCTCAGTGTTCTTTCCGGTATTCTTGAAATTGTTATACTCATTTCCTTTTCTGTCTTTTATAGAGAAAATGTCTTCGTTGTGGAAAGCTCCCAGTGCACGTACCCGGAGGGCGGCGATGAAGAGGGGCGACTCGGAGAGTAGTTCCATGGTGGAGACTTTGCTTAATTAAGCTTGTGAATTCTAGGCCCGTAATGCCTTTGGTTGGCGGAATAGGCGATATCCGTTGTTGATACATTATCATATGCAAGCTGGAGCAATTTTTTTCTCTTGCATTTTTTGACTCGATGAAGCATCTACCTATACACTTGAAAGATACTTATTTGGTGGTCTCATTCAATATCGGTGGATGTACTTATTTGAAAGATACATGAATCGTCTGAAGAAAAAAATAAAGAACACAGTTGTAGTTGAAGGTTTCATATCAAAAGCATATATAAATCAAGAAATTTCAACATTCTGCTCATTCTATTTTGAATCAACCATCAAGATAAGACTTAATCGTCTTCCACGGAACGGCGACGGCGGAGCTCGACCATCAGATGGGGGATCTCGACCATCAAATGATTGTTTAAATTTCTTTTGTTACCCTGGTCGTGCTTTGGGTTCTTGTCCATCTCGATTCTTAAACGACGAAGAGTATCATTTGACCTACTTGTATGTTTTACTAAATTGTCCAGAGGTTGAAAAGTTCATTGAAATATTTGACGTTGAGATGTTGACAAAATACTCAATTTACAACGATCAGGAATTAGAGAGATTACGCAATCGTCAGTTCCCTAATTGGTTTCGAGCTTACTATACAAAACACAGAGGCGAAATAGATAACCAAATCTTTGAGTTTGCACGACTTGTACAGTGTTATAATAGTTATTTTATTAATAGATATAAATTCCACACACTTGAATATTCATCTATAAAGAATACTATTAATGCTGGTGTCTGCGTCAAATGGACAACGTACGCTGAATATGATGTTGACTTTTACGAATTGTTGGAAGAAGTCATAGAATTACAATTTTTCAGATGGAAATCAGTTGCCCTTTTTAAATGTCAATGGTTTGATACAAGCGATAGGGGCATGAGAGTTTATCCAAAGTATAAACTTGTCGATGTCAATTACAAATTAAAATTGGCTTCAAATGAGCTATTTATATTGGCATCTCAAGCTGAACAAATATATTATATGCAATATTCGTCTCGAAAGAAAGATAGGGCAAATTGGCGTGTAGTCTGTAAGACTAAAGCTAGAGAAAAAATTGACTCGGTAGTTGAAGAGAATGAGCCAACAAATGACTTTTATCAAGAAGAGGATCCTTCTGAAGTGGAGCGAGTTAGTCCAATACTCGATGATGATGACACAAAGTTAGTTCAATTGGAAGTAGAATATGTTGATGATGACGATAATGAAGTTGCGGAAGAAGGACATAATGAGGATGAGGGAGAAGAAGAAGAAGAATTTGAAGATTTCGATACAAAAAAATATGAAGAAGAATGTTACACAGATAATGATACTGACGATGACGAATAATTATAAATGTGAAGTATATCTTCAATTATTAAATGTATCTATTAATCTATTATATATATACACATATTTGACATCTATGGTTCGAGAAGTGCGTGCCCAAGGAGGCATTCCTCGTAGGACTAATACCCCCCGACGATTACCACATGCCACCCCTATACCCACCGACCCTTCACCTTCGACCACCATCCCCCCACCTCCAGCCACCATTCGCCTACCTGATCCGACCACCATTCCCCCAGTTGATATGGCCACCATCCTTTCAGCTGATCCACGCCCATCGACATCGAGACGTAGGCCACGAGGGCCTAACAGAATTCTCCCTCCATCAACTAAGGAAGAGTCGCACAAATCGGTTAGTGTGTGCGATAGAAGGTAAGTAGATGCATTAATTATCCCTTATAATTTATTTATAATTCAATATATCATAATATAGAATTGTACTATATTTGTGTCTCCGTGTCTTTTAATTTGTGGTGCATGAGCGTCGTATGGTATGTATAATTTCCTTACTTTTAATTAAAATATTATATATTGTGTATAATGATACTAATGTATTTGTTTTCTAATGTAAGATGTGAGTTGCAGAGGATGGTACCGTCCAACACCCCTTGCTGATGCAGGTGTTTGAACGCACTCACCGTCAGTGACAAGGAGCGGGGGACTACATCGATAGCAGGGTCTCGATCATTATGGTAAGTATTTATGTCTATTTGATTTACGCAATTTTTATTTATAGTTTATATATATGTGTATTATTTTAAATATAAACGCGTGTAGGATACCTACACAAGGACTGTGATTGAGTGTGGAGGCACGCCGGAGGAGTTTGATGTAGGTGCATGGGTCGAGGCCGTAGGTGGTTGGGAGCACTGCCGTGTTTATGTCTTTGCAGACAGTGGTCATGCACGCGTGTGTTAGGGCCACTTGGGGCACCGACCCCTCCCGATACGAGTGAGAGGCCCTCGACATAACGGACGCAGGACTAGACCCGGATAGCGGCCTTGTAGTATGAGCTAACACACCAGAGAGCGACGATAGAGGAGCAGAGATAGGCGATGGAGGAGTAGAGACATGCAATGGAGGAGCAGAGACGCATGAATGACGAGTTGAGACTGACGATACAGAACATGCAGGACCTCCTCACTCAGATTGCATCTCACTTGGACCTTCTACCGATGATGTCATAGCCGTCCTCCTCCTCGACCCAGTCAAGCCCAGTCGTTGTCGACTCCACCACCTCCACCGTAGTCGTAGATTTTGGTTTACTGTATTTTGTTTATATTTTGATACTTGTTAGCCTCCATTTGAGGCTTAGATATTCGATAGATGTTTATACTTTACATTTCATATTTTGATACTTGTTTGCCTCCGGTTTGAGGCTTATAGTTGTTTACATATGATATTTTGATATTTGTTTGCCTCCGGTTTGAGGCTTAGATTGATGATATTTAAGTAGAACTTGTATGGTTGGTTGAAAATGTATGTGTATGAGGTTTTGTGGTTGTAAACTGTGATTGAAAATGTATAGTTGTAATATGTGATTGATGATATCATTGTATATAGGAATTTTCAAAATTTTAATTCTTTTCAGTTACATGATATAACTTCAGCCACGGCTTACCCACGGCTTACCCACGGCTTACCCATGGCTACCCATCACTACGTCGTGGCTGAAAGGGTGTCGTAAATGACTGATGGCTTGGGTAGCACCAAATATCATGGTCGTTGCTAACAATATCACTGATGGCTCTCAGCTGCGGTTGATGTGTTTAAATCGGCGACAGCCGCCGAGGTCCATCACTAATGTGTTTAAATCAGCGACAGCGCGCGCGGCTGTCGCTGATGATTACTTGTGACGGCTGACCTCTACCGTCACAACTTATTTGAGACGTGTACATCAGTGACGGCCTTTTGCCACGGCTCGCACCGCCCGTGATAGTTATCATCAATGGTTCAACCACGGCATGTGTCGTCGATGACAATGATAATTCTAGTAGTGAAAGTAGTGGGTAACTCGCTTTTAGGCAAAAGATGAGTTGCCATAATATGCTGGTAAATGGCCCTACATCGAGCGGAGGGACTACCTCGGCTCATAGGGCCCTGAGAGCCATGCCTTCTTCCGATCTAGGAGCGCTGGAGATCTCATCTCGATGGACGGAGATTGCTCTTCTTCTTTTTGAGTGGTTGGGCTTTGCGTGCTCTTGACGGTAGCATTCATATTCAGCCAGGGGCTGTCCCTGAGGCTACGCTGGTAATTCGACCAACATCACTAGTTGTTGATGTTGTGCTTCTGTCTTGTCTGCCTGTTGTCGGGGCTCTTTAGTAAAAAGGTGAGTCAGTATCGGAGCATCGCTCCTCGCTATTTTGGCTTCACTAGGTTGCGGTCGATCATCGCCTTTGGGTCATTGCCATTGGCGTGCGGTGGCGATCGCTTGGCTCCGAGTTTAAACCATTGCGGGGGAGGTAAACTTTACTCGGCCCCACGATGGGTGCCAAATGGGATGTTACTCAAATTGGAACTTAGAATTACTTGGGTGCGCCGCATTTATATATATTGCATGTGAGGATGATCATGCTGCCCGGTAATCTCGCTAGGATTGGTTCCTAGAATCAGTCGAGGCCAATCCCAGAGATGACGGGTTTATGATGGTATGTCCCTCACGATAAGGGAGGATGTAGGAGTCCAAGTTTGATCGGGTGAGTCCCCTGGATGGGGCCTCCTAACTTAGCTTGCGTCTAGCTCAATGTTGTTTCTTGGGCGGGATCGTGTGGTTTGGTTATGGGCGAATGGTGGGGCGTTGCTGGGTCTGATCCGACCAGTCCCAATAATTGTAGTCAAGTCCACTAGTATACTTGTATAATTCTCTATTTGATGCATAAGAACCCAAAAATCTGAAACTCAAACCCCGAATTGAAAACTAGCAAATGCGCAAAACTACATTCCATAACTAATATGCGACCATTCTGCAACTGATATTTTGCAATCGATATGCGACCACTCTGCGACAGATCTTCTGTGGCCGATCTACGATGGGGCAAAAGCCAACGACTCTTTTGTTGGTCTAAGATTTTTTACCTTGGTCTTAATCTCGATTTTAATGATAACAAATATGGAACTAATGTTTCATTGAGAAATCTTTCAGGTTCCAAGTCGGTTAGCGCACGACGTCCTCGATCGGAGAAATTGGCATGGACGCTCGTTGGCGCTCGAGATTCTTCGGGAAGTTAGAGTTTATGTTTAGGGTGTCTAGAATGTAATGTAATCTTCTTTATGATGCAAAGAACCAAAAAAACCAAACCCGAATTCCAAAACATGAAAATCCGAAAACCGTCCTGAAATTCATTAAGCCTAGGGAGCTCCTTGGAGGGCTATATGACCTAGACACTTTCTTAACACAAAAAATGGCGGTAATTGTTCCTTGGGTAAAAATTAGATAACGAGGTATTTTAAAGAATTTTTGGAAGCCTTTAGCCTACCTATATTTGACCCGGGAGATTAGAGAATTTTCGTTTTTCAAAAATTTGTACTAGACTCTAAAAACTAGATTTTGATTCTTAAGGATTTTGATTTTTTAGATATTTTTATTGAATCCAAATGGGGGGTAATCCTTATATAACATTTATATTTTAGAGTTATGAACTTAAAGTTAATAAATGTTATATAAGTAGACTTAACGAAGATGAAACCATAAACGAGCAAACAAGCAAAGAAAACCAAGCGAACTAGTAGTCTGCCCAGTTTTGGTCGACCGTCGGTCGACTGAATGGTGCCAAAAATTGGCAGTAGCCAATTCGATCGACCGAAGTGTGTCAGAAAGCGACAGTTTGCTTTCGGTCGATCGACGATCGACCAGACAACGGAAACATCTAGTTTTTCGCTCGTTGAGCCGCCCGTTTCATCCCATTTCCTCAAGGCTTATAAATAGAAGCCTTAGCAAGCCTTCCACCCTTAATTCAACATACATTGAGCCAAATTTTGATGATCTTTGAGCTTGATTGAGCCACCATTCTTAAAATCTCTAGCTTTGATCTCTCAACTCCTTGAGTAAGCCTTGACTTCATTGATTCATCATCAAAAGCATCAAGAGGAAGCTAGGAAACTTTATTTGGAGCTAAGTATAAATTGTTTGATTTATTGCTCCATTAAGTTGTGTATTTTCTTATTTATTTTATTGTATTTAAACTTATGAAGACCTAGGTTGTTAGGTCTTGAAATTGGGTGGTAACCTTGGTGTTTAAGGTTTAAATCCACCAGTGTAAACATAGTTTGCTAGGATTAGTTCTTGTTGTCCTTAGGATTGAGGTGGGAGAGTGCTCTCGGTAGGAGGACGGAGACTTTCGGGTGTGGAAATGCCTTCGGTGTGAGAGCGAAGACTCTCCGATGAAAACATCCTCGTTGTAAAGGAAACAAGATAATCTAGTAAAACTAATTTGGAAATCCTAAGCTGGGTGCTTAGGTAATGGAGTAGGCATTGGGGCCGAACCACTTTAAATCTTTGTGTTAGCATTGATATTTTGTTAGTATTAATTGCTTTATTATTTATCGGTTTCGCATTTAGTCATTCAATCGTAAATTGCCTAAATAATTAAGTAAACGATTAAAATTAAAATTAGGTGACAAATTTAGTTAACATACTATTCACCCATTCTCTAGTGTAGACCATTTCACCAACATCTTTTTCGAACCGTTGAGTGTATTGACTAGAAGTTGAGTGCCTAAATATTGTAAGAAACTGATAAAATCGAATTTAGGCTAAAGATTTAGTACCCACACTATTCACCCCCCCTTCTAGTGTAGGCCTTTCGACTTACAATGTCGACAAGCGAGTCCCATATCTGTTGTGACATCTATGTGGGACCATGACCCTTCAGAAGGGCCATGGGTGTCCCGTCGTCCCCTCCCACCTCTGCCCTCGCCTCCTCGCGCGCTCGGTGGAGGATATCCATGAAAAACTTTTAACAATAAGCTTCCCAAGTGTCCTCGACCTTGACCTGAATTGCTGGATTCCAAGTGTATCGAGCCTACAAAAAAGAAGTTATGTAATACGATCAATTTTTATATTGATACAATTAAAGAAAAAGACTTACTAAATTACGTACCTCAAACTTAATAAATTACCATCGGCCCTAGCATCGCCGCGTGAGAGGCACCCCGGTTGGCCTCTTGCGCGACATTACGGAGGGCCGGCCGGCCCTCCTTTTTGCCATTGTCGGCCAAAACCCTAGCCGACCGTGGCTAGGGTTTCGGCGGCCTGAGAGAGAGAGAGAGAGAGAGAGAGAGAGAGATGTCCGATGGATCGCGTGCGGGTTGAAATATTCTTTCTCTGACAGTTTCGTGACGACAAGTGGCGGTCGCGAAATGCGATCGTAAAATGCATTCGCGACATGATTGTCTTGCCTTCGCTAAGTACTTAATTATTTGATGGCTAACTCCGTAGTTATCGTGTCATCGCAACCGTTTCGACTGTGTGAGGGGCATTCTTAGTGGTTACAGAACCGTCGCATCTACGATCGCTTCATTTGCCGTCGTAGAAACCCGTTGCAAATTATAATATTTCTAGTAGTGATGGTTTTTTGCATCTTTCTACATTGGTAAGCAAGTTACATATAATGCTCTCTCATAGTGAGAGCTCATTGATGAAGTAAATCCTTTGGTTAATGTGGAAATAGTCAAAAAGATTATGATTAAGGTGTTATAAGAGGAGGTAAGCATACATCTCTTGATATTAGTCATGTATGATTAGAAGGACCATCCTCCTACTTGATGTGGTCCCATAACATGCAGTTAGTTGTTTGAGCTCGTGATTTCGAGGGGTATCTCATCAAGGGCCAAAATAAAACTTGTAAAGAGAGACCTATAGTTCAGATGTTATGAGTATTAGAGAATTGTCTAGTCATGTGTTGGCTACTTCACTCAATGACACTGATAATCAGTCATAATTTCATTTTTGAGATAGCTAGATAGTTGCTTAGACTTTTTCACATAGGAAAAATTATGCTCGGATGTAAGAGATTCAGTGTTAAGTACTTCAAGTTCGTTGGGATGATATGTCAATGATAGCCTATGTTGCAGAACTTCGACGTCTATGGGTTGAATTAGATTTCTATCATCCATTCAAGGCTATTAATGTAGAGGATGCCACCATTCACATGAAGTATGTTGAGAAGGAACGATTATTTGACTTCCTTGCTGGACTGAATTCTAGATTCACCTAATAAAAGTTTGAGTTCTTAGACATGGTGACGCTTGCCATCTTTGCAGCAAGAATTCTCTATTGTTTAGAGTGAAAAAACTCAAGAAGAATTTTGGTTGATGCTAGTGATGTGTTTTGGTATGCATTTATTGGCAAATCTCGACAAAAGGGTGACAATGAACAACTAAGATGTGATTATTGTCACAAGAATGACTACAAAGACACATGTTGGCAGCTTTATAGCAAACTTTGCAAGAATACTATTCTATGCATAATTGTGATTCTCAAACAACCTATAATAAAGCTAGATTCGACTTTCATTGGTTTCAATCTTTTACTCACCATCTCATTTCGTTCAGTCAGGTATCTCCCATACTACAGTCGGCAATTAACTTAATGCATTCAATTGTATGCATATTATTGTCTCTTGACTTAAGAGCCTCTAACCATATGATTGAGTCATCAAATTTGATTGTGCTTTATTTTCCATGCTCAAGTAAACATAAGGTTCACATTGCTGATGGTTCTTTTACTTTTGTTTCTACACTACAAGAAAAGAGTCTTTTAAGGACATAATTCTAGGGACATTTTCTTAGTGTTGCCGAATTTTTAAAAACCCCATAATTTGGTAGCGCTTTAAAAAATATCATTTTCTCATCTACAACTAGGGATGCATTTGTTCATAGTGTCTCAATTTTTTTCAATTAGGGACGCTTTATTTTAAGCGTCTCAAAAATTAGGGATGCATTTTTTCGTGACATCTCAGTTTTTCTAATTAGGGACACTTTATTATGAGCGTCTCAAAAATTAATTGTTAATACAATTGTTAATGTGCAAAACATGATTAACTAATCAACAAAACATGATTAATTTAATTACACAGAACCCTCCTCGACTATAGTCGATGTGCGCAAAGACTACATAAACTACCAAGTGTGCACAGAATTCCCCACGACTACATTTTTTATTTAAATAACCCACATCCGTTAGCATGTTCGTTAGTAACTTAACAGTAAAACTTCCACGTGCGCAGAACCTCCCTCCCCCATGCCACGTGGCAGCAATCTCCATCCTCCATCTCATCCGACGATCATCACTTTTTCTTTTACCTATCCCTTTACCCTAGACATCGCTGCCGCCGACACCACCACCTCCTCCTCTTCCTCCTCTAGATCTCCTCCTCCTCCCACCGCCACCACCACCTCCTCCTCCTCCACCTCTAGATCTCCTCCTCCTCCTCCCACCACCTCCACCACCACCACCACCTCCTCCTCAAGAAGAGGAGGAGGAGGAAGAGGAGCCGATGGCCTCTTCTTGAGGAGGAGGTGGTGGTGGTGGCGGCGGTGTATAGGGCAAGGGGATAGGTAGAAGAAGAAGTGATGGTCGTCGGATGAGATGGAGGATGGAGATTGTTGTCACGTGGCACTGGAGAGCGGGGTTCTGTGCACGTGGAAGTTTTACCATTAATAACTTAACGGACATGCTAAGGGAGGGGTTTTTTTTTAACAAAAAGTGTAGTCGTTGGGGGTTTTGTGCACACTTGGTAGTTTAGGTAGTCTTTGCGCACATTGACTATAGTCGAGGGGTGTTCCGTATAATTTACCCTTAATTTAATTGTTAATGTATGCAGTATAAATTAATTAAGTTCTTTGAGAAAATCTAAAATAAATATATATGTATTATATTATTAATACTATCGTACTAATTAAGAAAAATCAAAGGTCAAAACACATGTGAAACTCCTAAGACAAGTGCATGTGATGCAACTATATATCCCACATTAGAAATTTTTCAAAAAGGACTTACCATTTGGTTATAAACATGGATGCATACATAGTTGGCTCTAGTAAGTTGAACCAATTAATACTTTTGATTTTTTGATTTAATTAAATTGAACCGGTTTGATTTGTTTTATAAAGTTAATCATTTTCAAGTTGGCTCATGACCACAAGTTGCTTATGAGTTCAAAGTGAGTTGAGCCAAGGCCCAGCTGAGCTCAGGCTTTAAGTAAAATATAATTGATCTGAGCCGAGCCAACCCAGCTCGGGCTCGGCTCGATTTCACCCCTAGACGTAACTAAAAAGAATTTTCACCAGAAATCACTGACGCCATTAATAAAAGCGTTATGAGTTACATTAGAGGCGCAATTAAAAAGTGTCTCTGCCAGATATCACTGACGCTAGGCCTTCGCATCCCGAATATTTTTCAAGATATAATGATTTGAGACACTTGTAAATGACTTTAGTGAGCTAATTAGCTAGCTAGCGACACAAAAGAGCGTCCTTAAGTGAGAAAAAGGACATCCCATATGTCCAATTTGTTGTAGTGCTAGTAAAGGCGTAGTTATCATTTCTCCTTCACTTTACCTTGCATATGTATTACACAATCCTAATTTCCTATATGGATATTCTTTTTATTTGCTCCATCACCAAGTCACTTAACTGTAAAGTGACTTTCTTTCCTATTCATTATCTTTTTCAAGAGCTATCAACAAAAAAGATGATTGGAGCTGGTAGAGTGCATAATAATTTTTTATGAAAACACATGGGGACACAAGATCAAATGGGAGTGATTGCTTCTTTTCAAAATACGGCAGTAGATGAATTACAATTGCAATATCATAGGCTTGGTCACGTACCTTAATGTTATTTTACAGAAATTGGTTTCTTTCCTTTACCACAAATATAATAAAGATCAACATATTTGTGATGCATGTTACTTTGTCAAACATACTTGCAGAATTTATATTTATTTTGAAAATTAAAATACTAAGTTATTTTATATAATTCATAGTGATGTTTGGAATCCTGGTTATACTGCTATATATTTAGGTCATTAGTGGTTTGTTACATTTATTGATTATTTCAGTGGTGTAACTTGGGTTTATCTTCTTAAACATAAGAATGATGTTCCATGGAATTTCATAGCATTTTGCAAGGTCGTTATACATAATTTAACAAGAAAGTTAAAAAATTCTATATATGCTTGAAAATGACACTAAATACACTAATAGAGAATTTTAAGCCTATTTAGTGGAGCATGACATTCTGCATTAAACAATCTTTGTTAATTGACACATCAACCCAGAATGAAGTAGCAGAATGAAAAAATTACCAAAGTTACTCGATCCCTTCTTTTCTCAAAAAATGTCATAAAGTGTCTATATGGAGAAGCATGTTTTAGCTACATGTCATTTGATTAATTAGATGCCCTTTCTTACTTTGGAGTATCAATCACCACTACAGTGCCTTACTAAAACTATGAGTTTGTTGTACCTCCACAAGTTTTCGATTGTGCTTGTTTTTGTTTATGTTCACCGGCCTTCTTTGGACAAGTTAGAACCTAGCTCTCTTAAGTATGTTTTATTGTTATTATTCGACTACACAAAACGAGTATAAGTGCTACTATATGACCAAAAATCTTTTATGAGCATAGATGCGATTTTTCAAGAGACTAAAGTCTATTAGTCCTCTCCTTCCAATGCATTCTTCTTCAGCTTTAGATCTCTATAAGTTTTTTATAATTTCTTGTTGTTCACACATAGATGTTTCATTTCAATATTATATTGTGTCTTCATTTCTCCTAATTGGAAGATTGCCACGATGGCCCCTGTGTGGAAAGAAGCAGTGATGGAGGAGATGAAAGCTTTAGCTAAAAACAAGACATGAGAATTTATACCACTATTTGCAGGAAAGATACACAGTAAAGTGGTCACGAGAAGTAGGGGTGAGCAAAAAAAACCGGTTTTTCGGTTAATCGGAAAACCGGTCCGAAACCGAACCGGTTTTTTCGGTTTCGGTTTTTTTTTTTTGGAAAAATCGGTTTTCGGTTTCGGTTTCGGTCCGAGAGGTAAAAAGTCCACCGGTTTCGGTTAACCGACCGGTTGGATATAATTTATTAATTTTTAATTATATATATATAATAATAATAATAATAATAATAATAATAATAATGATTTATAAATTATGAAAAATTATAAAAAAATACAGAAAATTATATTAAAAAATTATAAAAAAATATTAAAAAATTATTAAAAAATTATTAAATTTAGAAAATATTAAAAAATATTAAAAATATTTAAAAAAACAAAAAAAATATTTAAAATATTTAAAAAATAAAAATAAAAATATTAGTTTTTGTAGAACATTATCTTGGTTCAATGGTTTCACTTTTTTTTTCTTTTTTCTCAATGAGAATTCGCTATTTATTTAGATTTTTCTCCATGATTTGCATAATATTATTATGTTTGTAGGTTAAAAAAAATTATTGGTTAACCGAAAATTATCGGTTAACCGAACCGAAAAAACCAAAACCGAAATAGCGGTTAACCGAAGTTAATGGACCGGTTTACGGTTAATGATTTTGAAAAACCGAAGTTAATGGACCGAATTTTTTTTTTGCTAATGGACCGGTTAACCGGTCCATGCTCACCCCTAACGAGAAGGTATAATGTATTAATTTAAAGCTCGACTAGTTGCAAAAGGATACACTCAAACTTATGACATTGATTATGATAAAACTTTTGCATCTATTGAAAAGATGAACTCTATTCGCACACTTATTTCCTGTGATGTGAACTGTGGATGAAAATTTTATCAGTTAGATGTAAAAAATGTCTTCTTACATAGGGACCTATAGAAAGAGGTATACATGAAAATACCACATGGTTTCTATAGTGTAGACACAACTACATGGTATGGTATGTCGCTTGTGACGATCTCTGTTGGACTTAAGTAGTCACTCAGAGTTTGGTTTGATAGACTCCATCAAGTAGTGGTCATCATGGGTTATACTTAGAGCAATGATGGTCATACCTTAGTCATCGTTAAAAGATAATCATAATCATTCTAGTCATCTATGTTGATTATATCATTAACACATGAGATGAAGAAATCAACCATTTAAAAGATCAATTAACACAAGTGTTTGGAGTGAAAGATTTAGGAGAATCATAATACTTCCCATATATCGAGTTTGCCTATTCTTTACATGACATTTCTTGTCCTAGAGAAAGTATATATGCTAGATCTATTGAAGGATTCACGAATGCTTGGTTGCAAGCCTGCAATAACACCCATTGATTAGAATCGTCGTCTCATTGCTAATATTAGCACTCCTATCGATCGCGAAAGGTACCAAATACTAGTGGAAAAGCTAATATGTCTTTCACACACTAAGCAGGGCATTGTCTTCGCCATAAGTGTGGTGCATATAATGCACGATCCACGAGAAGATCACATTGACATTGTGTATCAAATTATGAGGTACCTCAAAGATTGTCCTAGCCATGACTTGCTATTCTCTAGACATGGTAATTTAAGAATAGGAGGGTAAAGATGTTGATTATGCAAGAGCATTGGATTATCATGGGTCTACTTTTGGCTATTGCATATTTTTGTTGGAGGAAATTTAGTTACATAAAGAATCAAAAAATTGGGAGTGGTAGCATGCTTCAGCATTAAAGTAGAATAACGTGTCATAGCCCAACAGAAACAAAATTATTATGGCTAAAGAATATTCTATATGAGCTCTATTTGTGTCTAGAAGGACCATTTCAACTTTTTTTGTGACAAGAATATTGCAATTGAAATAGCAAATAATCCTGTCAAGAATGATTTTACTGATGTATTTACCAAAGGTCTTAATTGAAATGTATTTCTTTCAATTATTTGCAAGATGGGTTCTTATGATATATAGATCATCTTGAGATGGAGTAGTGGAGTTTTGAGGACTCAATTATAATTCTATAATATCCAAGTGGTTACATGTATATGTCCATCACATTTTCTTAATTGAAAATAAAGATTAAGGCTAATGATGCCCTAACGGCATGTTTGATTCATAGGATAAGGGAGGATAGAATAAGTACGATGGATTAATATCTATTATTTGTTTAGTGAATGGATTAGAAAAAAATATGAATAGAAGAATATAAAATTAATATTATATCCGATGTACATGTACTAGATTTAAAAAATTCATATCCAGTCATCCCTCATTTATTATTAAATCCAATCATATCCAATGAAGCAAACATATCATAAGTTCGTTTGAGCCTCAAACTCAAATGATATGCATATATCCGAGACACCAATTCGAAGAACAAAAGGGTCGACCACACTAAATCTATTTTTCTTCTAGAACTAATCTTCATTTTTACGTACGAATTCCTTTTTAAAAATGTAGTTCAGAATTTATTTGCTTCAAATATAATCAAAGTTGGAAAAGATCAGGCAGAGGAAAATTAATGCTGGATATGAAAAGTATGAAGATCTGCAAAATTTAAACAAAGAATGGAGGAAGCTACGAAATTAAGACTCCGGCTCTAATGAAGATACGTATACTAGCTTGGAAAATTTGCGACAACATACTTCCAACCAAAGAGACGCTCATTCAGAAGGCAATGAATGTGGATAGTAGTTGTTTGTTGTGTAATCAAAGCATAGAATCAGTAACCCATCTATTCTTTGAGTGTGAGTTTTTGAAAGAGATTTTAACCTCTCAACCGGGGAACATATTCATTGCAACCAATAATATAATTGATTATATGCAACAATCAATTAGTATTTGGATTGAACTAGTACTTTTGGGCCCAGTCAGATTAGGCCCAACAGCGCTCACATGTTGGCTTTAGGTTTTCAACCTTAGCCTTAATCTCGGTTTTGATAGTTTTGATGATAACAAACATGGAACTAATGATTTCATTGAGAATATCTTTTAGGTTCCATATCTACTAGCGTTCAATGTCCTCGATTAGATAAATCGGAGAAATCGCAAAATCGAAAGGACATTGATCATCGCGCTTGGATTCATCGCGAAACTTTCCGAAGATCGACGAGTGCACCAAAGTCGCTTGGACGAGTCCAAAGATCAAGTCAAAAGCTCTCCAAGATGATGCTCGTTGAAAGTCGAAACCCGGAAACGAAGCGCGGAAGAAATAACATTCAGCCTAGGTTCGATCGACCGGTTGGTCGACCGACCGAAGGTAAAAAAAAGTAGCAGAGCTACTTTGGTCGACCGAGCGGTCGACCGATGGAAGCCCAAAATGGGCAGTAGCTCAGGCGATCAATCCGTCGATCGACTGACCTGCTGATACCCACGACGGAAGATCGTGTCGGTCGACCAACGGGTCGACCGAAGGGCAAAAGAAACTGGCCGAGGCTGGCCGTCGACCAATCGGTCGATCGACCTACATATGAGCCGCGATGCAATACCGCGTCGATCGACTGACGGGTCGACCGAAGATCGCGGATCGCGCGATCTGCATCTGGCGGTCGACCGACCACAGGGAAAACAGAAGCGGTCGAACGACCGATCGACTGATGCTTCAATTGGCGCGCTACAACAGATAGTTTTCTATCCGTTGAGTGCCGTTTCTTCAACGGGAAATATACCCTCATATGAATCTGTTAAGTTTTTCTTCCTTTACTTCTACAGCATTCATTGAGCATTCTAAGAGGAAGATTTGAAGCCTTCCAAAAGAGGAATTGCTTGCGCCTTGTTTCTTTCTGCGACATCTTCTTCAAGCGTAGAAGCTGCTGCTTCAATTTGGGTGTGAACTCAAGTTTATCTCTTGGCGAGTTGAAGGTTCCTAGGCTTGAAAAAGAGCTTGTAATATTGGTTTACATTCTTAGCTATTTTGATTGTGTTTTTTTTCGGTTATTCAAACTGTGTTTTTATTTGTGCATGTAAAGACCAGGTGTTTGATCTTGAGTGTATAAGTGGTTACCTGGTGTTAGGTGTAAAGCCACTTTTATAAACTTAGAGCTTACTATGATTAGTTCTAGTTGTCCCTTAGGTTGAGGTGGGAAAGTGCTCTCGGTAGGAAGGCGGGATACTTCCGGGTGTGGAAGTGCATTCGGTTGGAGAGCGGAGACTTTTCGGTGCAAAGTCCTCGTTGTAAGGGAAACTCGATTAATCTAGTAAAACCTAATTTGGAAATCCTAAGCGGGGTGCTTAGGTAGTGGAGTAGGCATTGGGGCCGAACCACTATAAATATCGTGTTTGCATTGCTTTATTGTTTGTCATAATTGCTTTATCTTTATATTGCTTCCGCATCTAATCATAAGATCGCAAATTGCCTAAATAATCTAAGAATCGATTAAACCGGAATTTAGGCTAATCAAATTAGTAAACACACTATTCACCCCCCCCTCTAGTGTCGCCATTTCGTCTTCACCACACTCATGAACCAGATTCAAATCAAGCCAGACGGCTTAGCCGGGGGGATCCACCCGGCCATACAAGGACATATACGTCCTTATTAATCACGAAGGATTCGTCATCAAGAGCTCGACATCTCCGGGATCAGCCTCGACCCACTTCGAGCAACATCGTAACGAAATTACTGGGCGACATTATCACCATTAATTCCTTCATCATCCTGCAAATTATACAAACACAAGACGCCTCAGGTAACCGAGAATCTCATTTCTATTATCTCCACCTCGATCATATACTGACTTGAACGTCGGAGTGTCTTTTACAAGTCCCTCTGCCGGAGTTACACCTGACCAGGAGACACACCGAACCAAACCACACGTACCGCTTTGATATCGCTCTGACCCTCTGACAGGATCAATATTATTAAGCAACTCGCACATGAAGAATTGACGAGGGTGATGAATATCGATCAGAATATCTGGTATTTTCTTTGGTATGAACGTAATAAAAGATGGAAGAAAATATGAAATAATAGTGCATTACAAATTACAAGAATGGCCTACATGTATCATTTTAGCTAATGTCAAGCAATGGAAATTATAGTGAGTACAAATGTTATAGCTGCCAACAAGAATACGTGGATTAAACCTCAAATGGGCTATCTTTGAAGACCAGTGTGCTTACGACATTGGATAATGGTTCGAGATTGGAATGGTCACTTTGTGGGAGCTAAATCAGTCAAGCTCCCGGGATCGATTTTGGCATACAGCAAAACTCAAGGCAGTGAGGGAAGGCTTGATGTTTAAGGTAATTGTTGAAGGAGATTATCTTAAGTGACTGATTTTCTTGCATCTTATGTAAAAATCAACTAGATGGAGAGCTGGGTTGAGGCTCCTCCTTTAGTGGTTGAAGACCTGTTGACCATGGATATGCAAGTTCAATGAATGTTTCCTTATTCTTCTAAAAAAAAACATCATTTTTTGAAAAATAAAATAGTTACTTGTCTTTTTGTTAAATGTACTTTTTCTATTAACTTATATTCTATATATACTTTGTGTAAAAGAAAGAATAATAAATCTTTAAAAAATAATTATCAACATTTTTTTTAATTTGAGCAAAAGCAATTTGTATTTATGATGAGTTCTGAGAAATACAAGTAAAGTATGACGAGGGGAGAAGGAAGAAAGAAAATAATAATCATATTGGAGTTGGTGATTGAAGTAGATATGGTTAGATGTAGTTATCTAGTTTCTTATGCTTTAATACTTGTAATAGAATGTTTTGATTAAGTACTTAATTGGGTTCATGTAATAAGTAGAATAGCTGAGGTCAATAAGGTCTTTTGCTAATTGTTACATTGTACTAGTATAAATGGTTTCTGTCACTGTAATTTGAATACTAACTGAGAATAAAATAAAGTTTGTTTTCCCTCTATCATTTCGTCTCTTCGTCTCCCGACGACCTGGCGATCCCCTTTTTGTTCGATTGCTGAACGCAATATGGTATCAGAGCAGGAGCTCGAGACTGATCGGAGCTGAAGGTCAAGAAGAGATCGAAGGTCGGATCAACATCTGCAACTGGGATTCATGGCCAGAAATCGCAGAGCGCGATCCACAGCGGCGGAATCGCAGAACAGTCAAGAAGGGAGCTCATCTTCTGAAGAAGCTGAGGTCGACGATAGTCCTTATACCCTACAAGGAAATGACAACCCCGGTATGAATCTTGTCTCGGTTCAACTCACAGGACACGATAATTACCTACCTTGGAAGCAATCGATGATGATTGCCCTATCTGCTAAGAATAAGCTTGATTTCGTCAATGGCAACCTGTTGATTCCTGAAGAATCAAACCCTAAATATCGGCTATGGAAGCGCTGTGATGACATGGTCCGTTCGTGGCTGATCAACTCAGTAGCTCCAAAGTTGAGCACCAGCATCTTGTATGCAGAATCAGCATCAAAGATGTGGAAGGATTTAGAGGGGAGGTTCGGGAGGAGCAGTGAACCCAGATGCTTTGAAATCAAGATGATGATAAATTCCACCAAGCAGGGGAATCAGTCGATTGCAGATTATTTCACCAAAATGAAATGCTTATGGGACGAATTGGATGCTTTGGAGATGGAGATGGGAATGAATTGTAACTGTGAAGCGGGACGCTTAAGCAGAGAAAGAAATAGACTGACTCAATTCATGATGGGGCTGAATGAAACGTATGTGAGCATACGTGGGCAGATGCTACTCATGAGACCATTACCAGACTTAAATCAAGTTTATTCCATGCTGGAGCAAGAAGAAACTCAAAGACAAGTTGGTATTGGAGAAGGAGGAGTAGACAGTGTAGCTCTCGACAGTATGTATCAAAATTCGGGTAGCTCCAACAGATTCCACAAAAATAAAATGGCACCATACAGCAAGAAATTCTGTGATTACTGTCAAAAACCAGGGCACACACAAGATATATGTTACAGGTTACATGGGTATCCCCCGGGACACAAGTTGTACAAGGGAAAACAAAGGGTGAATGAGTCAAGCCCAAATGAAAGGCAAGCCAACAGTGTGCAGGCTACCAAAATGAGTGAGAAAGAAGACTGTGGAGATGAAAAGGTTGTTCAACCAAACTCAGTTGCATCACTCAGTTTAACTGAAGAGCAAATAAGTGCATTGATGAGTCTGCTAAACACTAAATGTGCAGGGCAGCATCAGGTCAACATGGCAGGTATGTCATCTAGTTCAAATGCATGTTCAGTTCATAAGCATTGGATCTTGGACAGTGGAGCCACATACCACATTTCTTCTAGCAATGTTATGCTTGAAAACACTAGAAAACCCAACCATTTAGGTCAGGTTTCTCTCCCTAATGGTTCTTCCACTGCTATTTCTCATTTAGGCACAGCATATGTAAATAAAAATATAAAACTTGACAATACCTTATCTGTAGCCTCCTTTAAATTCAATTTGATATCTGTGAGCAAGTTAACTAAAGAACTAGGTTGCTCAATCACCTTTAATCCATCAAGTTTTGTGATTCAGGACCTAGCTTCGAGGAAAATACTTGGGAGTGGTAAAGAGGAAAATGGGTTGTACCTATTAACTGGAGCTTCACCTTTCAACTACAAGAGAGAGTACACTTCACAAGTCATGAATATTAGTCTAGACAAGTCAGCCTTATGGCATCTTAGGTTAGGACATATGTCTATTGCAAGAATGAAAATGTTAGCTCAAGATATCCCTGAGCTGAATAAAGTTTCAGATTTCTTTTGCAATGTATGCCCGAGAGCAAAATAATGTATCTTACCTTTCTCCAAAAGTTTGAATAAAAGTAGCAATTCCTTTGACATGTTGCATTGTGATGTCTGGGGGCCTCACAAGGTTCCTACATATGATGGGTGCCGTTATTTCTTGACTTTGGTGGATGATTATTCTAGGTCATGTTGGACATACTTATTCTCTTCCAAAAGCCAAGTGCCCACTTTACTCATTAGCTTCATCAAAATGGTTCAAAACAAATTCTCCAAAACCATAAAAATCCTAAGAACCGACAATGGGAGTGAGTTTTTTAATACCACCTTAAAAACCTTCTTTTCTGACTTAGGTATCATGCACCAAAGTTCGTGTGTAGAAACTCCTCAATAAAATTCCATAGTTGAGAGAAAACATAGACACTTACTAGAAGTGGCAAGAGGATTGAAATTTCAATCAAAACTACCTTTGAGATTTTGGGGAGAATGCCTTTTGACAGCTACATACTTGATAAATAGGCTACCCAGTCCTATAACCAACAATTGCAGCCCATATGAGCTCCTCTATCATGCAAAGCCTAACCTAAACCATTTAAAAGCTTTTGGATGCCTTTGCTATGTCAATACCCTTAGACAAGGAAGGACCAAATTTGATCCTAAAGCAAATGAGTGTGTTTTTTTAGGCTATCCGTATGGAAAAAAAGGTTATAAGGTGTGTGACTTGATAACTCACTCCATCATTGTATCCCGAAACATCTCATTTGTTGAACACATCTTTCCATTCCACCAACAAGACATAAACCACACCATATTTTCATTGCCAAAACAACAACATGATCACCAATGCCATATGCCAAATGAACCTTTTGACTTAGACATGAGATCCATCAAAGTCAAGGAACAATGTGAAGTGGAAACACAGTTAGATGAAGACATCATTCTAGGAGAGGAAGATGAGCTTTATGTAGAGATGCAATCCATCACTAAGACTTTGGAGACTGAAACAAGACATTCACCAAACAAAATTCAGCCTACATTAGTTGAGAGTGAGTCCTCCATCAAAGCAAACACTCCTCCAAAAATAAGAAAGAGTCAAAGAGTAACCAAGAAGCCTTTGAAGCTCCAAGACTATAAGTGCAACTCAATTTCTGAAACATGCACTCCCAGGTACCTCAATAAAACCACTCCTTATCCCCTAGAAAACTATTGCAACCTGTCCAAAATACCAAGCAGCCACAAAGCCTTCATCACAACTATTGAACCTCATCAAGATCCTTGTTCCTATAAAACTGTTGTCCTAGATCCAGTGTGGGTTGGATCCATGCAAAATGAACTTAAAGCATTAATTGACAATCACACATGGAGACTATGTGACCTGCCTCAAGGAAAGAAGGCAATTGGTTGCAAATGGGTGTTTCGCACCAAGTTTAAACATGATGGAAGTGTAGAAAAACATAAATCCAGATTAGTTGCTAAAGGCTTCACACAAATAGAGGGAATTGACTACCAGGAGACCTTTGCTCCTGTGTCAAAATTAGCAACTGTTAGGGTGTTGTTAGCTGTGGCAGCAAGCTCAAACTGGCCTTTACATCAACTTGATGTAAACAATGCATACTTGCATGGTGAGCTTGAAGAAGAAGTTTACATGCGCAAGCCAGCAGGGTATGGTAATCCTCATGACAACAAGGTTTGCAAATTGTTAAAATCCATCTATGGATTGAAACAAGCAGGCCGGCAATGGTATTCAAAACTGTCAAATAGCATCCTGTCACAAGGTTATGAGCAGAGTTCATCCGACTCATGCCTGTTTGTCAAAAGAATGAGTGGAAAAATAACAATTGTACTAGTGTATGTGGATGATATAATAGTGACAGGAACAGATGACAATGAAATTACATGCCTAAAAGGGTTTCTGAACAGCCAATTCAAAATCAAAGACATGGGTGAGATGAAATATTTTCTTGGATTGGAAGTTCAAAGAACAATTGAAGGGATTCATATCTGTCAAAGAAAATACATCATAGACTTACTTGGTGAGATGAAAATGAAGGAGTGCAAGCCAAAGAGCACACCAATGCAGACCAATGTTAAGTATGATGATGCATTTTCAGAATCAGATCCTGTTTTTGAAGATACCAGTGCTTACAAAAGGCTGATTGGCAAGCTCCTGTATATAACAGTAACCAGGCCAGATATAACATACAGTGTTCATACATTGAGCCAGTTTACCCAGAAACCAAAAATGTCTCATTACCAAGCAGTGATCAGAATACTAAAGTACCTCAAGAAGGAACCTGGTTTAGGCCTGTTTTATGCAGCAGGAAATTCAACTCAGATAACAGCTTACAGTGATGCTGATTGGGGAAGTTGCAGCATGTCCAGGAGGTCAATTTCCGGATATCTGGTAAAATATGGATCATCCCTTGTAACATGGAAGTGTAAGAAGCAACCCACTGTCAGCAAATCAAGTGCTGAAAGTGAGTTGAGAGCTCTCTCAAGCACAGCAGCTGAAGTAATCTGGGTGAGAAAATTGATAGGTGAAATCAGTGAAGTTTGCAAAGAACCAACTCCCATTTATTGCGACAACCAGAGCTCACTGCACATAACAACCAATCCAGTCTTCCATGAAAGAACCAAACACTTGGAAGTAGATTGTTACTTTGTAAGGGAGAAGTATCAAATGGGAATAGTTCAGCCACTCTACATTTCCAGCAGCAATCAACAAGTTGATATCTTGACTAAATCATTGCCTAAAGCTCAACATCAGCTACTCACTTCCAAGTTAGGATTGGAGAATCCATACTCCAATGCCAACTTGAGGGGGAGTATTGGAGTTGGTGATTGAAGTAGATATGGTTAGATGTAGTTATCTAGTTTCTTATGCTTTAATACTTGTAATAGAATGTTTTGATTAAGTACTTAATTGGGTTCATGTAATAAGTAGAATAGCTGAGGTCAATAAGGTCTTTTGCTAATTGTTACATTGTACTAGTATAAATGGTTTCTGTCACTGTAATTTGAAGACTAACTGAGAATAAAATAAAGTTTGTTTTTCCTCTATCATTTCGTCTCTTCGTCTCCTGACGACCTGGCGATCCCCTTTTTGTTCGATTGCTGAACGCAATAAATCATTAAAATTTGGATGAAACTAAACAGAATTTAATGAAACAAAGGTTCATATTCGTTAATTTGCAGAGATCACGTTCAGTTATATTTCATTAGTATAGTTCGAAAAAATTGGACAATTTACAATTTACAATTTCACGTTCAGTTATATTCGTTAATTTACAATTTCATTAGAAGTAGTGACCCTCTAATTTCACTACTTCTACACTAGAGTTTGAATGGGTTAATTAATTGAATTCTCCAACAATTGTTAATATTTATGCAAATCAGACTATATATGCAATTTGAACAAAAACGATTAATGGGATTGGACTACAATAAGTTTATGAAAAAAAACTAGCTTTATGCCAAAACTAGCTTATTTAATTGGAGGCTCATGGTATTTGAAGATAACGATTCAATTATGACATTTGTGTTTAACTCCGAGCAGCCAATTTACGAAGGTTTATAGTAAATGCATAAGGGCATTTGGTATACGAGAATTTTACTTTAAATTATCTTGGTTCACTACATTGACATGTTTGGTACGTTGGACCAGATTATCAACAAACCACATTACCTTGATAATCTAGATTATTGCCAAACTAGCAATGTAGATACACTACAAAAAAATGAAATATCTGCGACGGACGATACCGTAGCAAAACGGTCGCTAAAGACCTTTTGCGACGGCTGGACTCGGTCGCAAAAAGCGGCAGCAAAAGATATCATCGCAGAAAACCTACGACGGCAGAAGCAACAGTCGCAAATGAGAACATTCTGCGACCGATGTGTGATGATATACAGCGGTAGAAATCCTATACGTTTTAAACAATGCATAAACAAGGTAGAAATCAAATTAATTGCTTCCTTTTCAATGTTAGAATCAATACAATAGAACTAAACCCTATTAGCACTTCAGACACACATCAAATAATTAAGGAAAACGAGAAGACACACATATGGCGATGCTAAGGAGAACCCTGCCAACCATCTTAATGTTAACACATAGCATATTCTTCCCTCAAAAACAAAGAAGCATAACATTTGCATAACTTTGCCAGACAAATAAGTAGATGTTATCAGGAACCTAAATAATAAAAGGATTTTATTAGATCAAATCCATTCATTTTACATATCAATACCACGCTATATTTTTTAAAAAAATGAACACTTCTATGCCTGTTCTTGAGGTTGGCAAAAAGACATCAAGTTGCATAGTACCATACAATGTTGTGGAAGGTTATGAAAATGTGAAATTGCTTTCTCCATTATTATAATCTGATTAAGTCATACAATGAAGCAGATTTTTAAGATATAATACAAGCAGAGAAAGTGTATTAAGAGAGAATTTTTCATGATGTTAGCAGCCCATAACTCATCTCAGCAACACCACAGGCCATTGAACACCACCAGTTGTTGAAAATAAGAAAGTGAGAGGAGACTGCGGTTTCACTCCTCTCTTTCCCTTTTCTCCAACACGCCGCAGAGAAGTAAGATAGAGGGAGAGGAAGAGGGAGAAGGGGGGGGGGGGAAGAGTTTTTCACTCATCTCTTTCCATCATCGGTGATTTCAAGAAGTTTCTTCCCCTTTCTCTAGCACGACAAAGAGAGGGAGAGAGGGGAAGAGATGGAGAGACAGGTACCTGCGGGCGACGAGGAGGACGATGGTCAGTGTGCGACGTGCGGTGGCAGAGATCGAGGCTAGGGTTGATCGATCGCGCGAGTAGGCCGAGGAAGAGAAAAAAAAGGGTTTGGGCGGGAAATTTAATAATGTTTTGCGACGGCATTGACGATCGCAAATAAGCGGTCGCAAATGGTCGTCAAACCGTCGCCATATTGCAACGGCACTCGAGGCGATCGCAGTGTCATCGCTATTTTACGACGGCACTCAATGCGATCGCAACACCGTTGCAACCCTAGCCAGTTCACGACCCCAATGGACGGCAATCGCAGACCTGTCGCATCTGCGACCGCATCTTGTGCCATCGCAAATGTGTTGTCGCAAAAGACCATTTTTTTAGTAGTCATAGCCTGCCTCCTTGAAAGGTGTCTAAGTAAATTACCAGCAAAGTGATAATCTTATTTTTTATTTTTTAACAAAAATAATCTCGTCTCGGCTCTTATCATCTTCTTCTTCTTTTCTTTTCTACCGCAATAACATCTCATTTTTCTTATTTTTTTATTCGTTTTATATATCCATAAGTATATCGGTTGGCAAATCGAATTGGGTCTCGTCGGTGACGGGGTGTCATCATTCGCCGACGACGAGGTGTCATCAGTCGTCAGCCACGGGGTGTCGCAAATTGTCGCTGATCAGATTCGATGTCGTGGGTATCGAATATTGTTGGGGTGATTATAGTTACTCAATTTTATTTGGAAGGTATTTTAGTAAAAAATATTATTTTCTCGGTAATCTTATGTACCAAATTAACATGAAAATATTACAATATGATATTATCGATAATCTAAAAGGTGACTATTTATGTTGGTGGTAATATAGATTATCAAATAATCTATTTGACAATGCACTAACGCCACCTAAGTGACAATCTCCACAATTGCAATAGCTTTGTACGTACTGTATATATAGACTATAGAACGAACATTAATAATATACATTTGATTGCACCCATGTTCCAATGCAATTGTGTGCCATTGATTTATGCTATCTCATTAATTAAGTTAAAATTTAAATTTCAGATAGTTTTTGATTGGATAGAATAGATAGGAATGAAATAATATTTCTTAGGTTTCACTTATTTTCTTGCTTGATTACAACTTTTTAACAAAGAATTTATGGACTATAAGAAATAGATATGGAAAATTATTGATGAAAAATACTATCATTTACTTTAATCTAAAAAATAGTATTATCTACCTATTCCTTATCATATTTTTTAATATCGTCTTTTAATATTTATAATAATTTCATAAGAGTATAAAAATTTAATTATTAAAACAATATTAATAATTACATATATGAAAAATAAAATGCTATACATACAATAACAGTGCATTATTGTTATTATATGGAGATTCATTAACTTTTATAAATTAAGTAAATGAAAGATAATTATAATTATTTCAAAATTAATAAATTATTTTTAAATAATTCAAAATTTATATTCATTATATCTTCAAATTGAGATTTGCTTTTCTAAAAATTATTTTACACTAATTGATAATTTTGTTATGTTATTATTAACTAGAATAAACTATAATACAATATATTATTTTAAATATAAATATTAGGGGTGATCATGGATCGGTTAACTAGTCTATTAATAATTTTTTAAATCAGTCCATTAACTTCGGTTTTTCAAAATCATTAATCATAAATTGGTACATTAACTTCGGTTAATCGGTACTTCACTTTCAATTTTTGCGGTTCGGTTAACCACTAATTTTCGATTAACCTTACAAATTTTTAACACAAATCAAATATAATATTTAAAAATAAAAAAATCAAAAGAAGGATAACATCATCGATCATAAACAATTGCAAGAATTGAATATGTTTAACATGAAATCCAAATATTTGTATAGTAAAAAATATGTATTATAATATTTTAGAGACTTATA
The DNA here is from genome assembly GCA_034359265.1 of Canna indica. Taxonomy (NCBI): domain Eukaryota; kingdom Viridiplantae; phylum Streptophyta; class Magnoliopsida; order Zingiberales; family Cannaceae; genus Canna; species Canna indica. The sequence continues at coordinate 74,895,455 of CP136890.1, forward strand.
TATCATAATATTTATTCATATTTAAAAAATATATAATTGGTCAAATTTTAAAGAATGAAACATAATTTAAATATACTTCAATGTATTACTTTATATAAGGTTTAGAGAAAAAATATTTAAAAATTGGTGGTGTAAAAGTTAAAACATTATATATATGAACTGGTTAATTATGGACTAACGGTTAACCGGTACCCAAAAATTAAAATCGAAATCGAAAATTAAAAGTTTTAAAAATAAAATTTGAAATCGAAACTATCGGATCGGTTAATTAACTGAAAAATTCGGCTCGATTTCGAATCAATTTTTTGATAATCGAATTTTCATTTTTTTTTTCTCACCCCTAGTAAATATTCAATATTGTTAACAAGTCTCTTAATTTTGATCATTTTTCTTTCGATTCCTTGTCTATAATTCCTTATGCTAACCAACAAGATAATATTATTTCTTATAATTTCATCTAACAAAAATTAACACCCCAAAAATACCAACTTGTCGATCTACCCTTTAATAATATTGACATTTTATTATCGTCAAATATGTTAGGTTCCTACCATCTTCAACTTTTGATTCCTACCATCTGCAAGTTTCGCGTCTTACATGCCTACAAACTCTGTTAAACTTGCAAAAAATAATGTATTTATCTATACATAAAATCTAAAGGGACCATACGTGACTCTTTGCAAGCCTAGGGGTCCATAGGTATGGGATCATATTATGTATAAATTATTATAGTGAAGTGAAAATCTTGTTTGCATAAATAAAATAGTGAACACATGTAAAGGATTTCTTAAGAGGGCTAATAAACCTAGCTAGGGGACCACCTCTTAGCTTAGAAAAGATATAAATTGATGTAACTTGTTAAAATTAAAATTTTAATTAACTTGATGGTCGATTGGTCGCAAGCAATCTACATATAACTGCATGTGGTTGCACCTAAACTTTAGGATAAATTACACTAATTTTTTTGAGATTTAGTAAAATTACATTAACCTTTCTATTATTTGTAATTTTGTCTTGTGACCTCCTTGAGTTTCGTAAAAGATTACACAAATCTTTCATACTAATGAAAATTAGTAATGGAGTGTGTGTCATGTGCACTACACATGCTTACTGATGACAAAAATACTCTTACGATATTTAACCCTCATTCTCTCATATTTTCACCCTATGAGTGCTTAATATTTATTTTTCATATTCAACTAGCATTAATTTCGTGAAAATATTAAATAATAAAATAATTTCTCAAATTTTTATGAGAAATCACGTATTATATTTAACATCGTTAGTTACAAGGGATGTGAGTATCACCTGAACAAACAGAGGAGGATCAGTATAAGAGAAAATTAGTATAATGTACCCTAAACTTTATTTTCCCCCCTCCAAACTAATTAGCTAATGTTTGCATTTCTAAGCGACATAATGATAGCACCATCGTCTCTAGAAACCATGCATGCTTGGAAATAGCATCATATTAATTTTGCTATGTAGCCATTAATTATATGGTGAATTTTCTCATTTAAGTATAGCAAAAATTTCCTTCAAATAACATAAATTGCAGTTTAAGCTTGAAATTTATGTAACAACAACACAAAAAAAGGAGTGAATTAAAATAGAAGAGGCGTTCACCTACGAATAAGAGCCACTGAATGGGTAATAAAAGATGAATTAATTATGGGGTGACGCAGCAATGAAGACATGGGAAAGAGAGGGAAACATTTAATAAGATTTAACCGTTGGCAGTGTGTCGATCGCTGATTGGCTTCTTAGTACAACGACAGGATCGAGGAAGTGTCGGTGTTACATCCACCGTACATGGCATTCTCATCTACCGATGCAGCAAAACCTAATTAGTACTTTGTTTAATTCGTTCAGGCGAATGTGTCGGATTAATTATTTGTTTAAGATGTGGATTGACAAAAATCATGACACGCCACGCTTTAGCTTTGTCTATATATTGAGTTCGTGGTCCATGAATTGATGACATTAATTTAATGCCTATCCCTAATATTGTTTTTTTTAAAATACCCAATTGCAAGATAAAGTGGATTATATTTTGGTTCAAAGTGATCCTTGCAAATTGTACTGTTGCAGAATTGGAATCTAAGTGGCATATGGAATCATGGCATCAATTCATGGAGTTTAGTTTAATCGATGATGAGGGTGAAGCATTTTTGGGATGCTCGCGCTAGCTAATTTGTTAGGTTTATATTTGGGTTAAGTATCTTATGACCTTGTTTGGAAAAATAATTCACTAATTGTTCGCATTCTGAGTTTGATGCGAATTTTAATTTCATTTAAGAATTTGAAAAATACCAATTTAATTCATTTCTTAAGTTTCAAATTTTATTTCAATTTTATTTTAGAGTAGACACAATTACTTTTTTAAAGGATTACAAAATAGATTATTTAATTAATGGATTCAGCCTAAATTGATTGCTAATTTTGAAAAAAAAAACCATCAAAAGTTAAATTAGCCTTTTTGAAAAGAGTTTGTTTCACACCTTTTTCTGTGCTTTCTTGGACTGACACTTTTAGTAATATATGAAAAAAAAAAAATTAGTGTTTGAATTAGAGATGAACAGGTTCGGGCACTATGTATTTTTTATGATACCTAAATCTTATTATGTATAGAATTGATTCTTAAGTTTTGGACCTAGATCCTACCCTGTTGGGACTTCGAATTGGACCCTATCCGAAACCTATGGCGTAGTACAGGTTTCGGATATCCTGTTAAAATATGTTCATTTACAAGTTCCAAAATAAATATTCTAGGTACCCTGTTGGAATCTGTTCATTTACAGATTCTGAGTACCTGTTGGAACCTATTCCAAGGTATAGGTTCTAGGTCCCTTATTGGAACCTATTCATTTACAGGTTCCAAGATACAAATTCTGGGTACTAATTTCGATTCTAATTCTGATTCTATAATTTTTGTCTCGGACCTACCCAAATTTAATTCACATATACTCGGAACGTACCCAATCAGGTAGGTTCCAACCGATTCCGGATCTACTCGGTATGCATGCACACCCCTAGTTTGAGTATTTTATTGTAATTGATTTTCTATAATTGTCAATTCACTCGTAATTTTGTAGTTAGACATTTAAGCATGTTGTCTATAGGTCCTTGGTTCGATTTTTTAATCATATCATTTTATGCGCATTGTTTCATTTCTTGTAACGATCGAATATAAAGTTTTTTTTTTTAAAAAAAAAATATTTTTGTAATTAAATTATAGGTTGGTACTATAATTAAATCATCGTGCCTCCAATGGGTCGTGCTCGAGTTGGCCTAGTCCTGAGCTCGATTAGGCCAGTTGTCAATTAGAACGTGTTTAGAACGACCCTAATTCCCAAAGGGACGGCCTAGCCAGGCACGGGGTCATCGCTTCGAGCCTAGGACTGAGCTCGGGCCGAACTCAGGTCGGTCCTGGGCTGAGCTCGAGCCAGCCTAGTGTCAGGCTTAGCCTAACATTGTCCAAGCTAGTTAGGCCTAGGCTCAGTCCAGCTTGGGTGCAGACCAGCCTGGTCTACACCAGGCTGGCTTACTGGCCGGTTATCAAGCTATAAGGCCGGGTCGAACCTACATCCCTTGGCTCGACACGATAATCGGTGGCCCAAGCATGATTTTATCATGTCGGGCTATCAAATCAGGCCAAAATTATCAGACCTAGATACGAAGATGCAAGTTACAAGTATAATTGTAACTTTCATTTGCGGTCAACCAAACACTTGCAAATAAAAATTGCAACTCTACTTGCGAGCACCCAAATAATAGGCTGCAAATTTTATTTGCGGGCATTACCTTTGCATGCAAATGCTTTTTGCAGCATTTGTACTTGCGGGCAACCAAACACCCCCTAAGTGATTAATTAGGACTAGCGGCCCGGTCGAACAAGGCCCAAAAGCACCCCTACTCATGAACCAGACTCAAGTGAAACCAACTACAACTAAGCCTAGGGCTCCACCCGACCAAACAAGGCTATCAGCATCCTGCATTTATCACCATGGATTCAGCAGTAATAAATCCGCAATCTAAGGGATAACCATCGACTCATTCAGGGCATATCCCCTCAGAATTTCGTGAGATTATTGTTGGCCAAAGGTTTTCAACCTTGGTCTTAATCTCGGTTTTGATTATAACAAATATAAAACTAATATTTTCATTAAGAAATACTTCCAGGTTCCATGTCGTTTAGCGCTCAACGCATGCGATCAAAAAAATTGGAGAAATTAGAAAATCGGAAGGACGTTGGTCGATGTGCTCGGGTTCGTCGGGAAGATACAGTCTAAGTTCAGGGTGTTTAGATAAATTGTGAAATCCTCTTTTATGATGCAAAGAACCAAGAAAATATAACCCGTAATCTGAAACGTGAACCGAAGAAAAAAATCGACTGAAACTCAATATAGAATATAGGTACAATATGTAGAGTACTGGTACTCTACGGTCGATTGATAGGTCGGTCGATCGAAATGAGCCCAGAAAGCACAAAGGGCTCCAGTCGATAGGCTGATCGCTTAGTCGGTCGATCGGCCTTCGACCAGACCAGCAATTGGGCGGCGCCAACATGCAGTTTTCTACCCATTGGGAGAGCTATTTTATCTCCCTCTTCTTGGGGCTTATAAATAGCAGCCATTGAGTGCCTTCCTTGATGATGATACACTTCACTGAGCAATCCTTCATCATTCCTAAAGATTTCGTTGAGCCATGTTTACAAGAACCCTAGTTTTGATCTCAACTTCTTGATTTTGCCTTCAAGCTTTCATCGATTCATCATCGAGACATCAAGAGGAACTAGGATTTGTGTTTGGAGCTAAGTATAAGTTGTACTGTTTATTTGCTCCATTACTTGTGTATTTTATTGTTCATTTCATTGTTTTTCAAAGGTTGAAGACCTAAGTTGTTATGTCTTATATGGTTGGTGGTTGCCTTGGTGTTAAGACTTAATTCCACCGGTGTAAACATAGTTTGCTAGAATTAGTTCTTGTTGTCCTTAGATTTGAGGTGAGAGAGTGGTCTTGGTAGGAAGACAGAGACATCCAGGTGTGAAAGTGCCTTCAGTGTGAGAGCGGAGACTCTCCGGTGAAAACATCCTCTTTGTAAAGGAAATAAGATAATATGGTAAAACTAGTTTGAAAATTCTAAGTGTGATGCTTAGGTAGTGGAGTATACATTGGGGCCGAACCACTATAAATCGATCGATTTTGCATTGCTTCTAGTTGTGTTTGTTTAATTAGCATATTTACTTTGCTTCTGCTTGCTATTAATATCATGCGTAGCCTAACTAATCAAGAAACGATTAAAATCAGAATTAGGTAAAAAGTTTTAGTTAATTAACACACTATTCACCCCCTCTAGTGTGACCATTTCACCAACATTTGGTATTAGAGCGGGTCATGAATTGAGATTTCACCATCTCGTCTATATCTAGCCTCGATCTAGAAAATGATACTAGAGTTGGTAGCTCTATACCACCTAGGTTCGACGAGTCTAACTTTTGTATTTGGAATGGAAGAATTTACAGATTCTTAAAGACTCAAGGTTTAGGTGTATTCAACATGGTAAAAACTAAATACATTGAACCTATGGAAAACATGAATGCATGGACCTAAGAATAAATGGATATGTTTGAGTCAAATGCCAAAGCTATGAATTGCATATTTTGTTCTTTGAAAAATTGTATTTTTGAAAAGGTCATGCATTGTACTTCCACATTCAATATATGAGCTTGCTTAAATATCTAATATGATTATGCTAAAATCGAGAAGTTAGAAACTTTTATTGAAGGTAGTGATGACAATGGTCATCCTTTCAATACTAATATGGTTTTTGAAGCCCAAATTGTTTCTAATCAAAGAAGCACTAAAAGTCGAAAGAGGAAGCTGATTTGCTACTTATGCAAGGAAAAAGGGCATGTGAAGAAGAGTTGTCGTACCATGAAGAATAGGGCAAAGAAGAGGTCAAACACTTCCATGTCATCATTTTATTCAAGTGAAGCATCCTCTTGCCGTGGTTATGAAGCTAGTTCAAAAGTTTGCCTCATGAATGCTAATGATGAGGTACACTCTTCTTCTTCTAGTCATGATAACAAAATGGGTAGTATAAATTCATATAGTTCTTATGACATGCTTTATGATGAATTAATGGATGAATGTAAAATCATATAGTTCTTAGCCTAACAATATAAATTCATTGTTAAAAATGATAAAGAAAACAAAAAAATTAAAGAAGAAAAATTTGACTCTTAGCTCTCATTTAAATGATTCTAAACTACAAAATCAAAATCTAAAAATTAGTGTCTCTAATCCATGTCATGATGTTTTAAGTATTGACACTAAGGATTTGAAAAACAAAAATGACATTTTAAAGAATGAAAATAGCATGTTGAAAACTCAATTGCATGCTATTCATAAGTCAATGAACGATTTGAAAAATGAGATTGTTTTTTTAAATAAATAAGTTAATAATTTATCTAGTAATTCATCCTCTAAGAATTCTAGAAATATAAATGTTTCAAGTAAGAATGCTCATGCACGTACATCATCATCTTCATGTCAAGAAGTTCTAATATTAAACCTCATGAAAAGAAAAAAGTTTAATGGTCATTACTTTTGTTGTGGTATCTTTGGCCATGCGATTTATGATTGTGCTTCTAAAAGAAATCCAAGTGTTGCTAAGATACTTTGGATTCCTAGGCCAACTCACCCCTAAGGACCTAAAGCCATTTGGGTACCAAAGGTTTTTTATTCTTTTGTAGGGGTAGCTACCACACAAGGGTGAAAGATTGATGGTGTGTTGAAGTTGACCAAAGAGTAAAATGAAGGATCCTTATATGGTTACAATAACCATACTTCAAGCTTTCACCTAGACGCCTTAGGTAAAATTGACATCAAATATTTTGGTACCATCTTTTATCTAACTTTGATCCATTTTAGTTGAAGTTTATAATACTATGCATGATTCGGTTGAGTTTTGTCCACTCTCGATATGATCTCAAAAATATTTTTGGTTTTGATTTCCGGTCTCTTCGGAGACCTTGGTGGCCTATACGGGCCTAAGCGACTTTGCGGTTCTAAATCGTAGGCTCATTGTGGCCTTTCGGTTTTCAACCAATTAAGGGTTGGAGATCTTAATTTTCAAATATTTCATATTTTGAGATCTCTCGATTCGTTTCAGATTCATGATAATTTATTTTGAAACAGATTTTAAACTATTTAGCAAAGTGAACTTCAGAAATGATACTTGATTCTTCTCTTTGCTATTTGGTTTGAGTTGCTTGCTAGTAGCTTTATTTACATTAAATCTACTGATGAAGTCTACTTGCAAGTTGAGAACGGTAAATTGGAAGGCTAAAAGAAAATGAAAAAGGAAATGACAAGTTTGGCAAAAATTTTAAGAATGGGGTATGAGTTTGATTTTGCAAAAATCTTAGTATAATACTTGAATACTTGTGCTATATTGACGTCTCTATACAAATCTATGAAATTTCATGAGTAGATAAATTTTTGATACTTAGGCAATTTCATGATACCTTGTGTGAATGAAATTTGCTCTATGTTAAAATTCATATTAGAGACCTCATTTTGAGTTAGTAGTTGACAAACATGTTTAGATACACATGTCACATGATTCTTGGTATTTAAACTTGAAAATTCATGTGTAGATGAACAAAGTGATACCTACATCACTTTAGGGGACTTGAACTTGGAAAAATTTAACCCAAGTCAACAAATCGACTTGGACACTTCATTTTATGTCCAAACTTCGTAAACATATTTAGGAATAGGAATGACATATTTCCATGTATTTAGAATGAAAAATTCATATGGATATGGATAAAATGATATAGAGGTCATTTCATGATAATCTCTTTTGAACCAAGTCAAGCCAAGTCAACAAATTAACTTAAAGGTCTCATTTTCAATCCATATTTGAGGAACATGTTTAGATTTACTCATGTTAGGGATCCATAAGTGTAAGTTTGAAAAATCATGACTAAATGATAATGTTGACCTTAGCAAAGTTTCTTGATAACTTGTTTATTTTAGGATGAAACCATGTTAGGTTGATAACTTGGTCTAAGAACATAATATCATCTCAAACTTGGCATACACTCTTTACATGACCATTATGTGGTGTCAAAAAAGTTTGAATGAAAACTGAACATATTTGCGAAAATAATTGATATTTATGAAAATGCCATTGGAAATTTCAACATGTTCAATTATTTTTAGAAAAATATAGAAAAATTATTTTTATCTAATTCTTAAAATTGCACTTTCATTGAAAAATCTAGTTTTTGCAGTAAAAATTTCAGAAATTTTCATTAAGAATCCGATTTATAGTGGAATTTTGAAGTTGGATTTCAGAAATGCAAAGTATCATCCTCTTGAAATATCAATTTTTTTGATACTTTGATTTTTCGTCAAAAGCTTCAAATGAAATTTTGTGTATACTATGTTGATTCTATTTCTAATATCGTTCTTACTATTCTTTGAATGAAATCATTTCTAAAACTGATTTTGATAAATTGAGTGATATCTTGAAAACGAGTTTTTGGTTGGAATAGAGATAGGTTTAAAAATAGACTTAGAAAATTCATTTTGAGTTCAAACTTGACACATGGATCTCAAATGATCATTCAGCAATATCTGGAAAGTTTGAATAAAAAATGGCAACTTTAAAAAACAAATACCTAAAATTTATGAAAATACCCCTGGACTTCAAGAATTTTATAAATTTATAGGAAACTGATTCTTGAAACTATAGATTCTTTGAAAAACCTAGTTTGTCCAGTTAAAGTTTTAAAAATTTTCGATAAGAATATGATTTTATATGGATTTAAAAGTTTGATTTTTTTGTAAACTTGAACTATACTTTGACCTAAGTCAATAAAGTGACTTAGAAATTTCATTTTAAGCCCAAACTTGACTCACATATTTAGATTCACTCATATTAGATGCCTAGATGCTTAAGTTAGAGAAAACACGAGTAGATAACAAAATTTGATACTAGCCATTTTCATGCTTTTATGCCTACTTTGAATGAAATCGTGCAAAGTTGAAATTTTGATCAAACGATATTATTTTCACTTAAAACTTGATACACATGCTTTAGATGACCATATGTTGGTATCTGGAAATTTTGAGTGAAATTTGGAAACATTTTGAAAATTTTCAATTATTTACAAAAATGCCACTAGAACTCAATGAATTTTGGAAAAATGCAGAAAAATGATTTTTGGTTGATTCTTGAATCTGCATCTTCCTTTGAAAATCTAGTTTATGGCATAAACAATTCAAAATTATTGAGTATAAACATGATTTTTTATGAATTTTTGAAATTGAATTTCAAACATTTAAAGTATCGCTCTTTCCAAGTGCTCATTTTTCGATACTTTGGATTTTTGTTAAAATTTTCAAATGAGACTTCAAGTATGATATCATAACTCTATTTTTGGTATCGTTCTCACTATTACACAAGAAAAATCATTTCTAAAAAGATTTTTGATATTTTGACCGATACTTGAAAATATCGATACTTGGATTTATACATGATTTCTGGATTTGGATTTTAGTTATCACTCCTTGCTATCATGTATGATTTAGTCTAATATTAAATAGTTGTTTTCCATCCCTTTGGTTGAAATTTTTATGTTTCATGGAAAAATAATTTTAGAGTTTCAACTTTGACTACAGGTTGACTTTTCTTATCAAAAGAGGAAGAAAAATACAGATAAAAATATGCATATAGATAAGGAGAGTAAATTTACTTAGATATGCATGATGATAAGGGGAGAAATATCATGTTTGATATTCTTTATACTTAAATGATATATTTTCTTAAGTATACATGTCATCATCAAAAAGTGGGAGATTGTTGGCCAAAGGTTTTCAACTTTGATCATAATCTCGATTTTGATGATAACAAACATGAAACTAATATTTTTATTAAGAAATACTTTCAGATTTCAAGTCGGTTAGCGCTCGACGTCTGCGATCGAAAATATCAGAGAAATTGGAAAATCGGAAGGACGCTGATCGACGCGCTCGAATTCGTCGGGAAGATAGAGTATAGGTATAGGGTGTTTAGATAAATTATAAAATCCTCTTTTATGATGCAAAGAACCAAAAAAACCCTAACTCGTAATCCGAAATACGAACCGAAGAAAGAAACCAGCTAAAACTCAATGTAGAGTACAAGTACAATATGTAGAGTACCGATACTCTACGGCCAGTCGATAGGACGATCGACCAAAATGAGCCCAGAAAGCATAAAGGGCTCCGGTCGATGGATCGGCCTTCGACTGGACCTGCAACTGGGCGGCGCCAACGGGCAATTTTTTGCAACGGGAGAGCTATTTTGGTTCTCTCTCTTCTTGGGGCTTATAAATAGCATCCCTTGAGTGCCTTCCTTGATGATGATACACTTCATTGAGCAATCCTTCATCATTCTTAAAGATTTCATTGAGCCATCTTTGCAAGAACCCTAGTTTTGATCTCAACTCCTTGATTTTGCCTTCAAGCTTTGATCGATTCATCATTGAGGCATCAAGAGGAATTAGGATTCGTGTTTAGAGCTAAGTATAAGTTGTATTGTTTATTTGCTCCATTGCTTGTGTATTTTATTGTTTATTTCATTGTATTTCAAAGGTTGAAGACCTATGTTGTTAGGTCTTGTATGGTTGGTGGTTGCCTTGGTGTTAAGGTTTAATTCCACCGGTGTAAACATAGTTTGCTAGGATTAGTTCTTGTTATCCTTAGGTTTGAGGTGAGAGAGTGCTCTCGGTAGGAAGGCGAAGACTTTCGGGTGTGGAAGTGCCTTCGGTGTGAGAATGGAGACTCTCCGGTGAAAACATTCTTGTTGTAAAGGAAACAAGATAATCTAGTAAAACTAGTTTAGAAATCCTAAGTTTGGTGCTTAGGTAGTGGAGTAGGCATTGGGGCTGAACCACTATAAATCGATTGTGTTTACTTTGCTTCTAGTTGTGTTTGTTTAATTAGCATATTTACTTTGCTTCCGCTTGCTATTATTATCGTGCCTAGCCTAACTAATCAAGAAATGATTAAAACCAGAATTAGGCAAAAAGTTTTAGTTAACATACTATTCACCCCCCCTTCTAGCATGGCCTTTTCACCAATAATTATTATTCTCGCCGATCACCCAGACTTGGCCCATAAAACAAACACGATGCACATCAGATATACTATGTGTTCCAATTCCAGACTCATAATTTGGCATTCCCTCTCACTTGAGCGTTGGAGTGTCTTTGCTGGTCATCACTGGAGACATGCTGAACTAGGAGATGTGTAGGCTTGCATCACCCTGACTTCATACGAGAACAATAGGCGTCCACCGTGGGGCCGAGTAAACCTTACATGCCCCACCATGGTAGACACCCGGAGTCAAGCGAACGTTGTCGCCAACACGCAGCAACTTAGTAGCATTCCCCTGCTACCTTGAGACGCTAGCATGGTGAGGAGTGATGCTCCAGTGCCCATTGACTCAAAAGTAGAGGAGCTACGACGCTCGATCATTGATCTCCAAGTGTGAAACTAGAGGCTGACAACGCTGGTCAACGCACTAACACAGTCTAAAGAGCAGCATCCAATCGAGCGCGAGTCCTACCGCTCAGAGCACGGAGAAGATAGCTACCGTAAGAGAACTGGGAGAACAACATCAATCTTTAGAGACGATATCTTCCACATGCAACACTAGAGAGAAGGAACCAAGGCCATAGAGGTCGTTCCTCCCCCCGTCGTCGACTTAGGACCATTCGCAGAGCACATCATGGCAGTCCCTCTACCCTACAGCTTCAAATTGCCGACTAGTCTCCAACCTTTCGACGACACGGGTGATCCGACTAACCATATGAGGATGTTAAAATCGATGATGCTTCTTAACGGCGCTACCGACTCTATCATGTGTCGATCCTTACCCACCTTCCTGGAAAAGGCCGCGCTGCTATGGTACTCCACCCTCCCGTCAAGATCCGTACACTCCTTCTAGCAGCTCTCCAAGGCGTTCATAATTCTCCTCATCTTGGATCTATTCCAGGATGAGGGCTCCCTCCACTACATTAAGTAGGGACAAAATGAACCCTTGAGCGAATATCTGAAGAGATTCAACACCATGGCCATGGAGATGCTAACGTCTACCCTCATATCGAGCTGTATTCCATCAAGGACGGCTTGAAACCTAGACAGTTTGCAGATGAGATAGCTCTGTCCAAACCAAGAACTATGGCCGAGTTCCAAGAATGAGCAATATGCTGCATTAAAATGGAAGGGCTCAGAGAGGTCAGAAAGGCTGACATGTAGTCTAACAAAGATAACATCGAGGATAAAAAAGAAAAAAAGCATGATAAGAAGGGAGACGGACGAGATCACCAAGGATAGGATGACTACAAAAGAAAGAGATCGCCGCCCCGACTTAGACCCCACTAAAGACCAAAAGGGAGACCATTCTACGAAAAATTTATAACCCGCAACTCCTCAAGTACGTACCCAGCATCGTCAGGAAGTAGAAGGCCCCACCTAACGCTGATAGAAGTAAGAAGTGTGAATTCCATCACACCTATGGGCACACTACCGAGGAATGTATAGTGCTCAGAGCCAAATCGAACACCTGATATGCAAAAGCCAACTCGATCTCTACATTAGTAGCAAAAGAAGTTGTTGTCGGGATCGAAATTGTCAAGATGGCTGGCGACGAAATCAGAGCAGAACGCTCCCGAGGTACCAGAGGCAATCGAGGCAGCAGAAGATCAGATCAGTCAAATAATAAAATTTGTGGAGTCATCGACCACATAGCCGGAGGATTTGCAGGAGGAGGCGAGACAAGCTCGACCAGGAAAAGGTCACTTTGAGTCATTATGGCAATTAACGAAAATGACTCACCTACAGACGTCTCGCGCTAAAATCCCGGCAATATCGTTCTGCGAATTCAACTTCCAGGAAATTGATAAAAAATTGTATGACTCTGTCGTTATTTCCGTAATCGTTGGCAACTGACTTGAGCGTCACTCCACCCCCTACAATGGAGACCTTGTTGGGTTCTCAGGAGAGCGAGTCAATGTATATGGCTTTGTGAGGCTAAGAACGACGTTTGACTCCCAACTGAAGACTAAGACGATTGATGTGCAATACTTACTCATTGACATCCTCAGCGCCAATCACATGATCCCGAGGCAGCATTCATTGAATAACCTCGGAGCTGTCATATCAACCCCTCACCCGACGCTTAAATTTCCTATTCAAGAGACAGGGGTGGGAGTGGTCCACGACGACCAAAAAGAAGTCTACCTAAATCATAAGTCGACTAAACCAGGGGAAGCGTTTAACACCCAAACCCAACAAGTACACTCGGTGTTCCATGCGGAACAGTAGTCGCAGATACCTGAGTTAGAACCAAGCGGAGACATACAAGAGAGATGTACACGAGCAGCCCCAGCCTGCTGGAGACCTGGAGTGTAATGCCCAAAATTTTTAAAATAATATTTTATTCTTTAATAGGGGACCGTGGGCCCGAGTTAGCGCGGATTGGCGTAAAGCCGCGGAATTTAATTCGGGTAAGCTTTATATATGGAAAAAAAAGGAAAAATATATTTATTTTACTTTTGTGTATTAGCATGTTAGGATGATAGATGGTCTCGATACGAATTTAGTGATTCAATCGGAACTTGAATCAGAGTTTTAGAATGAATTAGTCATGGTTTTAGAAGTCAAGCGAGTAAGTGAGGGCGTTTTGATAATTTGGGCTAGACGGGGCCCATAAATTACCAAAGGGGGGCGCACAGCTACTATTTTCAACCGTACGCCACCCAAGAGAGAGAGAGAGAGAGGGAGAGGAGGTGACACCAAGTGGAGGAGGAGTCGCCGGAGCCGAGATTTTGCGAGTTCGTCGGCGTTCAATGTAGGAAGATCCATTGCTTCTTCTTCCTTCCCGGTTTCTCCAAAAAGGTGAGTGGATTAGCTCTCTTTTCCTCTTTTCCTCATCCATGTCGCTGCCCCTATGTCATGGGGATTTCTTCATTTTTTGTTAGATTTTTTCGTGAATCTAATTAGATATTCGTATTGAGAATTCTATTGTGATCGCAACGATTCTATCGGATGATTTTTTGGGTGATTTGGCCGCCTTTTCCCTTGCTGTGTCGCCCCCTTCTTCTTCCAATTCTTGAGGATTCGCTATGGTTGTTGAGATTTCTTGATGCTTACTTGGAATCTTGAGGAAAGGAAGAGTTTAGGGGAAGAACTAGGGTATGCCGCCTCCTTTAGGGCCCTTTTAGGAGCCCTAGAGTGGCCAGGCAATTAGGGACAAATTTGGGAAGAATAAAAATATGATTTTTATACCTAAGGAACATATTTAAGGGTACCTTAAATTATTTACACTTTAGGGAAATTATAGAGACATACAAGTAGAGAATTGAGGACCCTAGAGACACCTAGTGACCCTAGAACCCTAGGATGACTTAGGGTGAGCCGACCCTTAGGGAACCCAAGGGGGGCCGAACCCTCATTGCCCCTAGAGCACTCGAGTAGAGGGGTAGGTCGGCCCTAGGGTACACGGCTAGGGGAGGGCTAAGTCGGGTTTAAACTACATAGAGTAACTAAGCGGTGTTGTATTATTTCTATGCTATACATGCTTTCTTTTCTTACGATGATTGGATGTGCTATATTTTATTTTCATGATTGTTGTACACGCTGCGAAATCATGATTTTTAGCTTTATTCCCTATACATATTTGTGTGTGGTTGAAATGGATGACGGGAGGAGGTGGAGGTTGAGGTATGCCCTTGACATACCCTTTTACCTACCTGTTGACAACACATTTATTCTATATTATATACCTGTGTGTGTGATGCTGCGATGTGCTTGTTGCATTTCCCAGAATTCTCATTGGTGAGGGGAGGGTATGCCCCAAAGAGACAGCGTTGGCCTTATTTCGAAAGTCCAGCTTGTGAGGGGAGATCATACCCCAAAGAGACAGTCAGGAGATTCGATCGGTGAGGGAAATGTATGCCCCAACGAGATGGATATTGGAAGAGCTGCGTCGGTGAGAGGGGAGCATACCCCAAAGAGATGACACTGGCTGGGTGGTAGATCGAGGGCCACGTCGACTACCTACCCTATGTGGCGATGAGGACCCACGGGTTCGGATTGTTGCATTGAGCATATTTATATGTTGTGTAATATTTCTTGCAGGTTGCTACATGATGACGTGGATGATTGCTGTGCTAAAATAACTGCTCCAAAAACTAAGCTTTATGTTTTTTTGCTTAATCATATGATATTTGATTTGCATGATGATGATGTGTGGTGAAATTGAGGACTAATCTACTCACTAAGCCCTAGTTCGACTAACCCCTCATTTTGTTATTTTGCAGCACCTGAGTTAGATCAGAGAGGTACCGGGGTGCAGTAGCGCGGCTGGTGGCGGTAGGGGAGTGGATCTCGTGACATGTTGTGGTAGTGGGGGATACCGGGTCATTTTTCTCTTTCTTGAATTGTTGAGTCATGTCGACTCGGTTATTTATATTTTCGCACTTTTATTACTTTGAGGTGTCTTTGTTAGTAATCAAGATTTGAACATTTAATTATTTATTGAGTTGGTGTTTTGGGATTTTTCTTAAAAATAAATGTCTTTTAAAAATCCTTGAGGTATTATCAAATATTTAGGTTTGATTTTGTTACATATGTGGTTTGATTTGGATTAGGCTTTGGGGTACGTGGTGTACCCTAGTCGGTCATATCAGATTTGGGATGTGACATGGAGTTTGTGCAGATCGAAATGTCACCCGAGAATGTGGCGCTCGTTGGAGCTCGCCTATAATCCGAGCTCCAAACTCAACCCAACACTCTGTTAAAAAAAAATGCCGACCCGCTCGCACGGATGCCCGTTGACATGCTGAGGATTGTCCCCAAAGTCATCCGCCATGAGCTCATCATCGACCCTCAAGTCAAATATATGACACAGAAGAAAAGAAAGCTCGGGGCTGAGCACCAACAAGTGTCTCTAGAAGAGACCATAGAGACACCTAAAGCATAGTTCACCAAGGAAATCAAAGTCACCACATGGGTCACGAACGTCGTATTGGTCAGAGAAAATTTAGGCAGGTTGCAGCTGCGAGTGAGCTTCACTAACCTAAACCGAGCCAACATGAAGGAAATCATTTGTGTTTGCTTTCTTTTGAGCTCTTTTACTCTTTGTTTTTATAGTTATTTGTTCTCTTTTGTGTACGTGCATGTCTATTGTGCGTGGGACACCTAGGTTTATTATAAGTGTTGTTTTTTTACATTGTTCTTGTTGTATCCTCTTAGGAGGAAAATATTACATTAGTGGATTATATGGAAATCCTAAGTAGGGAGCTTATTTTTTATATGTGCTGATAAAAGTATATTATAAGGGTATTTATATGCCCCACTTAGTTATTTTTACTGTGATTATATTATAAGGGATCTTACACTGATAAAAGTATCACAATTGTCCCACGGTCATAAATATCTAAGATATATGTAGACTTGGTTAGAAACAACACCACTCTATAATCCTTGTGTCAACATTGTGATTTAATTTATGCATGCTTATCATTTATTTACTCGTGATACTTTTATCTTGCTAAGTGTTTGTGTTTTTTGTGCCTAAGTTTGATAATTGAACTAGTAGTTTTAAATTCTTAAGTTGACATTTAAACTTAGAAGACTCTATTCACCCCACCCCCACCCCCACCCCCACCCCCTTCTAGAGTGATATTTTTATAGTCAATCCAGTATGTGGTTCCGATTTAGATGCCGACCTAGCCCCTACCGACGTCGTCGTCGTCACAGTCGTCGAACCGCCTAAGAGTTTAATTTTTATGTTTCATGGACATATTTTGTATATATATATACACACACATATATATAGAGACTAACATTTGATGTATTTGATGAATAGTTTGATGTATATAATCAATGTATATGATTCATATTTTGTATGTTTGATGTGTAACTATGTGTTGTGCATGTGATTAGGTGTATTAGAATCTTTAAATTGTGAAAATATTGAAAATGGATTGTGACAGCTTTCCCACGTCCAGCTGTTGCAATTTAATTATTGGCTACGACAAGCCCTAGGTATGTCATTGCTGAAGATTTATCGCAAGTGTCTAATTAATGGTTTGGTATCAGTCGAGTAACATGACATATAATAATTGTTGATGTATTCAGTATTCAACGACGGTTCAACAACAACTTTGCCATCTAAATGTTGTTGACAAGCCATCGTCAAAGTGGTTTAAGTTACCGCACTCTGGGTAACGACAATCATTTGTCGATCATCGCTCATTTGTCTTATAATATCACCAACTGTCATGTCGTTGTCACAAATAATGCATATGCGACGGTAGCATAACCCATTAGCAATATTATTATTTGTAATGGTCGTTGACATCACCGATGGCCTAGCAATTGTTTCAGCCATCGGGGATCCTATTCATTCTTGTAGTTTAAGAAAAAGTGTAACTACTATTTTTTTCATTTCTTTCTATCTACTATTTTTCATTAAAAAAAACAAGCCTGATTATAACTCCCACTAGGGCTATATATTTGCTTGGATGAAAGGAAAATGAAAAAAAAAAAAGAAGGGAGAAAGAATTGTTTACCTGAGAAAAGAGGACTAGAAAAAAATTATTTTCTTTTTAATTATTTTCTGTTTTATCTCGCCAATTTTGCACAGGATTTTTGTTGGTGGGCAGTGATGAACGAATGGTAATGGGATGAATGACATGGGCAATGGGGCGTAGAGGTGGGTGGTGATAGGATTTGTTGGGCTGGATTTTGGCCCAAATTCAACCCAATCCAAAATTTTCAAACCACTAATTTTAGAATCTAAACTCAAATTCGATTTATGAAAATTCAAAAAAAAAAAATCCAAAGTTTGAAAAATCTGAAAAAAGAATACCAGGTCAGGTTCAAGTCTGGTCCATGAATGCGAAACACAGTTCCAAAGCTTGAGAGATCGAGGATCATGCGATGAGGGACATAGATGCTTTCAATTTGATTTTGCTCACATTTAGACAAAACATTTTGAGATGAACAAATCAATTTTTTTTCTCTTTCATTCTTCTTTTTCTTCTTTGAATTAAATAAAAAATTAATTTTTTTCTTTTTTTATTCTGTTCATCCAATTAGACAAGCCCTTATAGGTTTGATCAAATTGAGAGTGACTCATGGACATGAACAAAATGTTTTTGTAAAGAATATTATATCGATGTGAATTAGAAAAATAAGTATTGGTAAGAAAATGTAATAGAAAGAAACGACAAAACAATTTTTTTTACACAAAAGGCATAGTAATCAGGTCCATTTTATTCAAAAATTCATAAAGGTGTTCATTACACGAAGTATCTACATCATTAACATCATCAAAGAATCCAGGTCTATTACTCCAACTTCCAGAAATACCATAAAACAAACTAAGCCTAGCTACGGAATGAGCTATACAATTATCATTTCTACTTACATGCTTCCATTCATTAACACCAAGCTCTCTTCCAATCTTTAAGATACTCATGAAAAAAATAGTGCTCTTGAGCCAATCACATGTTGATGTGTAGGAAACTATTTTTGATTAATAAATAATATGAGGCAATTTTTCATCATATGTTACATCTATATATTATATATATTAGATTGTGATGACCCCATGGACCCGGGCAATTTATTCCAAGGTCATGATGAGATTATGCCAGTGAAACTTAGAATCTAGATGCCCTAAATGTTCTAAATGTTCCCAATCGTAGGATCACCAATTAGAGGTTTGGTGATTCCGGATAGATTGATGCACTTTGTACATGTCTTATACGATAAGTGGTAGCTGATCTCATAATTACCTATGAGCCGTCATTTAATGTACAAGTGCAAGTGCTTATTAGGGAATGAATTCATTGAACATACCTACACGAGGAACACAAAATGGAATCTTTATATGAGTGTCGATAGGATGTTCCTCGGGTGATAGTATGTAAAAGCAGTCCTTGGACCTGAGGTTGTCATGGTTACCTTGTGAGTCTCGACCCATTGCTTTGGACTTATCCTTACATGACCTTCAGTGTCATGTGCCGGATACCTCTGGGCATGGGAAAGCACCCATGGAGGTATGTGAGCAATTAATATGGAATTAGTTACTCATAGTAAGAAGTATTAATGTTCTATGTGTCCCTATAAGTGTCGGCTCAGGAATCTCTGGTCAGAGTAGATGTGAATGTCGTAAAAAAGTTTTTTGGCAGCATACATATGAACCGATATTAGGGTTTGACACTTTTTTCGTACCATAGTCGTGTTCGGGACATTGTAATTGAGGGACTTAGTTGCACGGTAACTAATCACCGAAGAGCGTTCGATCCCTTAAGATTGAACCTCACACTATCCGGGTAGTCATGACACGTTGCTAGACGTCAATCTTGACTTGTGAGTGGAGTCTCTCACGACCAAACTAAAGGGGTTTAGTGGTGGCTCGTAAGATTCGAATAGAAGTCATTTTATGAGATTTGACTCTCCGTTATGCACAACTCATTATTGGCTTAGTGTGGGACCCAATGGGTCACACACTATAGGCTAATCTCGTAATGGACCATCTGAGATAAAGTCTAAATGCGGCCATATATGTCTACTAGCATGCACATGTAGCAACTCGATCACGGATCTCGTTTACGGGCATGATAGGAAAGTTGTTTCCTATAGAAACGAATGCACGAGGAAAGAGTTCATCGGTAATCCTAATTTGTAGGGCATCTCTAAATTGTAGGGATTGACACATGATAATATTTCATGTACTTGATTAAATTTAATTATGAATTAAATATTTAATTAACTACATCACTGTGAATATATTTAATTATGTATTAAATATAATTTGATTTTGAATCAAATATATGGGAAAATTAATTTCTAACCATGAGCCTAACCAATTAATTGGGAATTAATTTATTTGGATAAATTCTAATTAATAAGAATTTAATTTATGGAGATAAATCATATAATTAATAGATATATGATTTATGAGTATAAAATATAATTCTATTAATTAATAAGAAATTGAATTATTTAGATAAGCCTCTTTCCTATTGCTTAGGAATTTGGTTTATTTAGATAATTATCATTCTTGTTTATAGACTCTTAATTTATGGAGATAAATTAAAATTTATATTTTATTGAATTTAATTAATTTCGAATTAATTTTGAATCCATTAAAATATAAATTATTTTTTAACGCAAACTCTGAAATTTTGAATTCTGGAGAGAGAGTTTTTTTGGGGGTCGGGTCTACCTTTGTAGCCCCCCTCTCTCTATAAATTGTGGCCGAACACCCCATGTGAGGGGTTGGTGAATTAGTTCTTCCTCCTCCTCGCCATTAGTGGCCGGCCATCTAGTTCCTCCTTCTCAGTCTTTTACGAAGCAAAATTGGAGGTGTCTTCTACTTGGGTGTGCCGCCTACTTCATCCACTTGGAGGATTCTGAAGAAGGACAACGAGGTATTCTTTGATCTACCTCCTCGTTTCGTTGTTTTCTCATCTCATCTTTCTCTCGTTTTGGAGCCCGGTTCTTAGTGGAAGGGTCGGCCTAGCTCTTGAGGTTTCGGGATTTGAGTAAGCGTCTTCGTTGAGCCACGACGAGTCCGGTTGTTCGCTGCCCCTTTGTTGTGAGGCGCCTATTGTGGACTATCAGTGGAGGACGTGTGCATGTGCGTCTTGATACAGGAATAGGAGCACCCTATCCAACCGTAGTATAAGGTATACCTTCCCCTTTCTACTCGTACATTGAATTCCTTAATTGTTGCTAAAGTAGATCGATGTTTTGGGATGTTTCAAATTTTTTAAATTTCTATTTCCGCGGCGTTTCTGATTTCCATCCCAACAGTGGTATTAGAGCCACCTTTAGAGAAATTTTGGAATTTTTATTTTGCATTTTCACGTTTATGAACCGTTCTGTTAGGGACCTTCGGGGTTGTCAAGTCCTGTATGTGTCATCACGGTCCCTAACGTGCATTGTAAATATTGCATCATGAGCATCCATGTAAATATGCATTGTAAAGCGCGCTCACGCACCGCCCACCGTCCACCGCTCTTGCTCACGCTTAGGCAAACAACCTCGTTTGCCTAGGCGTGGCATGGACGATGGGGGTGTGCGAACATAGGAATTTTGTCATGCTCCTCATGCTTTTGGTATCCTTCAGGGTGGCACTTGGGGATTAGGCTCCACAAGTATAGTACCCAGGTATAGCCTAGGCACACTCTAGTCTTTCATTCTAGCTTTCATTCAAGAATTTCCTTCCATTTTCATGCAATCAGTCATTTGGCCCAACAACGTTTTTGCGTCCAAGCACTCAGAGGCTTCGACCCACGCAAAGTGGGAGCCTGCGACTTTTTGACATTGCCAAGCAGATTGGCTTAAGGCTAACCCCTTGCACGAGAAGCAATGATGGCGCACGAATTCTTCCACACAAAACAATTGATCCGTGACAGTTGGTATCAGAGCGAGGCAAGCTCGCAAAGCTTTGGTGCGAGCAATCGACGCAAACCGTCAACAGACTCGTGCCTTCGTCGTTGGAGACAAACGATGTTGGGGCACTCAATAATCTCACAGGAGAGATTTTCTTGACCAATCATGGATCGCAAGACAATTGGTGAAACGAGTGGCGTCGTCGACGCGATGACGACCATTTCGGAGGAAGCGTTGGTGGAAGAGCCAACGCAAACACAACAAGTCAGGCAGACCAGAGCGACTACCCAACAACTCGAAGAGTTGGATAAAATGTGTGATGCTCACGCGGCCGGCATGGCCCTAGTCGGCAAGATAGCCGACGCACAAGAAATCTTGGAGTCAAGGCTAGAGAGACTCCATGATGACACTCAATGTGTAGTCAAACATCTGCAAGTTGAGATTGTGGAGCTAAAGGCTACAGTCAAGTTTCTAATTCGAGAGATCCATTCGGGCGGTGGCAGTTCACGACAAAATGAAGTGCCATAACACCACCTCAGAGCACCCGAACCAAAGCCTTACAATGGGGCCCGGGATGCCAAAACGGTGGAAAACTTTCTCTTCGACTTGGAGCAGTACTTCAAGGTCACAAGGATGGTAGATGATGATATTGTCTGTTGCAACCATGTATCTATCTGAAGATGCAAAACTTTGGTGGCGGATCAAGTATGATGAAATTTAGAACTTCTCACGAGCGAACTGCAAGCGAAATTCTTCCCCGAGAATGTAGAGTTCATTGCCCGACGGAAGTACGACAACTCCGTCAAGACAATTCATTTTGGGAGTATGTGAAGAAGTTCTCGACTATCTTGTTGGACATTTCAAACATGGCCAAGAATGATCAACTATTTACCTTCCTGGAAGGACTGCAGTTGTGGGCACAGCAGGAACTCTCCAGGAGGAACATTCAGAGTTTGTCGGAAGCAAAGATCGTAGGAAAACGTCTCATCGACTATACCCCAGAGGAGAATACGGCTAAGGTGGCACCTTACAAGCCAAGATTTTGGGGATCCAACAACTCCAATGGCTACAGCTCAGAGGTGAATACGACTAAGGCGACGCCCTTCGAACTGAGATTTTGGGGGGCCGACATCTCTCAAGGCAAAGGATTTGTAGGCGATCAAGGTAGAGGAATCACACCCACATACCATACACCTCGAGAGAGTATACTCAATGGGGGTCCCCTCCGAGAGGGAACCATTCGATAGTTTCACCTACTTGTGTATTGTGTAAAGGACATCACTTAGCCCAAGGATGTCCAGAATGACAAGCCTTGAGTGCCCTGATAGCAGAAATCGTGGTGGAGACAATGTCTAATGTCTCCGCGAAGAAAGATAACGGAAAGGAAAAGTAGTTGCCTCATCGAGTCACAGCGGGGGGTCATCGAGCGGCCACTCCAGCGAAGACGAGTATAATGGGACAACCAACATGGGAGTAGTACGACTGCTCAATGCTCTCAAGACTCAAGTGGGGGAGAGAAAACCCATGACAAAGCATCCAGAAGTGATGAATGAGCCGATGTTCATCGACATCAAGATGAATGGCAGAACCACCTGAGCGATGGTAGACTCGGGAGCAACACATAACTTTATTGCCAGAGAGAAGGCAAAGCGAATTGGACTCAAACTAGGGAAAAATTTGAGTCATGTCAAAGTAGTGAATTCCAAAACACGAAAGATCGACGACATCGCAAGAGACGTTCCGTTGAAAGTTGAAGGATGGAAAAGGCAGATCAACCTGATGGTCGTACCCCTCGATGACTATCAAGTCAGTCTAGGGATTGAGTTCCTCAAATCGGCAAAGGTGGTACCCATGCCCTTCCTCGACACGATTTGCTTGATAGGGGAGGACTATTGGCCTAAGGTTTTCTACCTTGGTCTTAATCTCAGTTTTGATGATAACAATCTTGGAACTATTGTTTCATTGAGAAATCTTTCAGGTTCCAAGTCGGTTAGCTCTCGACGTCCCTGATCAAAATATAATGTAATACTCTTTATGATGCAAAGAACCCAAAAAACCTAACCCGATCCCCGAAACATAAAAAACCTGAAAACCGCTCTGAAATTCATTAAGCCTAGGGAGCTCCTTGGAGGGCTATATGACCTAGACATTTTTTTTGACACAAAAATGGCGGTAATTGTTCCTTAGGTAGAAACTAGATAACAATATATTTTTAAGGATTTTTTGGAAGCCTTTAGCCTACCCATATTTGAATCGGGAGATTAGAAAATTTCCGTTTTCCCGAAATTTGTACTAGAACCCAAAAATTAGATTTTGATTCTTAAGGATTTTGATTTTTTAGATATTTTTATTGAATCCAAATGGGGGTAATCCTTATATAATATTTATGTTTTAAAGTTATTAACTTAAAGTTAATAAATGTTAAATAAGTAGACTTAGCGAAGACGGAATTAGAAAACGAACAAACAAAGCCTAACCAAACTGCCCAGCCCAAGTTCGGTCGACCGAATGGTGTTAAAAATTAGCAGTAGCCAATTCGATTGACCGAAGTGTGCGAAAAATTGGCATTGGCTACTTCGATCGACCGAAGTGTGCCAAAAATTAGCAGTGGCTACTTCGATCGACCGAACAGCAGAGGAGCTTGATCGTGATTAAGTTGGTCGACCGAATAGAGCGACAGAAGCATAAAAAGCCAGCGGTCACTGGGTGGTCGATTGGTCGGTCGATCGATGATCGATCGACAATCGACCAAATGGCAAAAATGGCTAGATTTCGTGCCGTTGAGCGCTGCTTCACCCGAGCATTCCTCTTAGCTCTATATATACCCATGCCTAAGACTTCCTTTGACACTTTTGATCACTCCTACACTTCATTGAGACATCCTTGATCAATTCCAAGCTTTCATTGAGTCAATTATTGAAAAAACCCTAGCTTTGATATCTCATCCCTTTGATTGAGCCTTACCTTCATTATTTTATCATCAAAGGCATCAAGAGGAAGCTATGAATCTTGTTGTGGAGCTAAGTACTTTATTGTTTGATTTATTGCTCCATTTTGTGTTGTATTTTGTTATTTATTTCTTTGTATTTGAGCTTGTAAGAAGACCTAGTGTTAGGTCTTGTGTGTAAATGGTTACCTTGGTGTAGAAGGTGTAAAGCCACTTGTGTAAACATAGTTTACTAGGATTAGTTGAGTTGTCCCTAAGGTTGAAGTGGGAGAGTGCTCTCGGTAGGAAGGCGGGATACTTCCGGGTGTGGAAGTGCCTTCGGTTTGAGAGTGGAGACTTTTCGGTTGTAAAGTCCGCTTTGTATGGGAAACGATATAATCTAATAAACTTAGTTTGGAAATCCTAAGCGGGGTGCTTAGGTAGTGGAGTAGGCATTGGGGCTGAACCACTATAAATACTTGTGTTAGTATTTGTATATTTGTGTGTGCTAAATTGCTTTATTATTGCTTCCGCATTTAGTTGATAAATTGCAACTTGCCTAAGTAATCAAGTAAACGATTAAAATCGAAATTAGGCGAAAGATTTAGATAACACACTATTCACCCCCCCTCTAGTGTGGCCATTTCACCCAACAAGGACAACCCCAGCATTATTCCAACAGTGCGTTCAGTACCAAGAAGCTAGAACAAACTCCTTGGGCACGTGAGCCGTGTCGAGCCCGGCATGACATGGGTCTGGCCCTGTGCCCGCAAGCTAGGCCTGGCACCACCCAGGCCTACCCTGGTTTTTCTGTGCTAGGCTTGAGAAATATAACCTTTAGTTAGTAAAATTATAAAGAAGCATATAATAGCTCTTAGTTTGGTGGTTAGTTCATCAGAAAAAGGATTGAAGGTTGGCAGTTTGAGTTTCACCGTCGACCTTAATAATGCATGTTTTTAATATTTCGGGCCAATTTGGGCCAGCTCGAGCCCAAAGGGGCGGGCTCAGGCCCGGGTTGGGCCGCCCCTTTGAGCAGTCGGGCTGTGCCTAGCATGACCCGAGAATTGATCGGGTTGTGCCGGGCACGACCATTGCTACTTCTAACGCAAGTGTGTGCAGGGCAAATGACCCCTAAGTCGCAATGTTCGTGCTCATAAGATGCAAGGCTTATGCGCATGATAGATGACCCCTACGTCACAATATTTATGTGCATAGCAGATGACTGGTAAGACACCCGCGCATGGTAGATGGCTCGTAAGACGCAGTGCGCAGCGCGAACCCATTCCAGGGACCGAGGAGCAAGCCCCACATCGACTTCCTTATGGAAGGACCCCACCAGAGTTGGTGAACTTTGCAACTGGAGGCATTTTCAAGCAAGAAAGATATTCCACCGCTTACGAGAGTCGAAAGCCGAATGACACGGAGCGACAGTACCTAGTGAAGAAGTGGAAGATCAAGGAATAAGACCTCTCCAACGCCTTCAAGAACAAGTCGACGAGGGCGTCGACTTCGTAAGTGGGGGAGAATGTTAGGGACCTTCGGGGTGGTTAACTCCTGTATTAGTCATGACGGTTCCTAACGTGAATTATAAATATTGCATCATGAGCATTCATGTAAATATGCATTATAAAACGCGCTCGCGCACCACCCACCACTTTTGCTCATGCCTAGGCAAACGGCCTCGTTTTCCTAGGCGTGGCATGGACGGTGGGGGTGTGCGAACATAGGAATTTTGTCATGCTCCTCATGCTTTTGGTATCCTTCGGGGTGGCTTGGGGGTTAGGCTCCACAAGTATAGTACCCAGGTATAGCCTGGGTACACTCTACTCTTTCATTCAAGCATTTTCATGCAATCGGCCATTTGTCCCAACAACATTTTTGCGTCTAATCACTCAGAGGCTTTGACCCATGCGAAGTGGGATCTCGTGACTTTTTGACATTGGCAAAGCAAATTGGCTTAAGGCTAACTCCTTGCATGGGAAGCAAGGGTGCCGCATGGATTCCTTCGAATAAAACAATTGATCCGTGACAGTTCGCTCCCTAAATGTCATGTTGCACGGTTTTGGTTTTCGAGGGTTTTTGAGTCATTTTCTTGGCTCCATGGTTCATCTGATGAATCGAGGTGGAAGCCTACTGTCCATATTGATTTTGGACAGAATTTAAACTCAAAAATCCCATGGGTTCATGGTTGAACAACCCCAAGAACTAAAAAAATTCAGAATGTGTTGTTTGGACCGTTTTGGGTGGAAACGTGATCGGATTTGCGCGATTTTGGATTCTATTTTTTCCTTTCTTTTTCATATATGATGTGATGCACGAAAGTATAATTATGGATGAGCCCTATGTGCATGTGACTGTGTGTAAAACGTGGTTGTGATGATTGTTTGTAAATTTTTGAAATTTCAGCAATGTAATTTTTAAATAGGGCTTGTGTACCCTGCCTTCCTCTTAAGAATTCTGATTGTAATTCACTTCTCCTACTCATTAAACCTTTCCCCAAGGGTTTTTTGGGGTCTTCTTCTTTTATTTTTGTAAAATTAAAAGTTTAGGGGCAGATTTGCTACGAGCATGCTTGCTGCCCCGTTTTGGTGCACACGCGGAGAGGAGGTGTTCGGCGCCATGTTGATGACGACTAGAATTCCGGGAAGGCACTGATGGAACTGGTGACCTACAAGATGGTTTTGGGCAGCCCCTTGGCGTGACGAAGCTCCTTAATTAAAAACCCTAGGATGATGGCCTTGGTTCACCCGATGGCTCGGGTGGAACCCTTAGAACATCCATAACCATCCTTATTTACATGATGCTTTTATTTTTTGCTATTGCTTCAATTGTTGATACTTAGATAATTATAATTGCATGAAGAAACCCTCCAATAATATTGAGTCTGAATGGCTAAGAGATTAAGAATATCGGTTACGCCTTCCATCGTTATGAGGGACAAGTGTGTCTATTGTCACAACGGGTTTATTGTGCACACACAAGGCCTTTTGTGCTAATAGACACGTTGCACCTCATATGGCACATATCCCTTTTGTGTCTCTGCTACCGGCTTGAACATGACTTACCTTGTTGAGCTACACTCAGGGGTGGTTGTTTTCTCGCTAGGGTATACGAACGATGGGTCCAACTCAACTAGGGCTCCTTGGTTTGTTGTGCACACATAAGGCCTTGGTTGCCCAAGAGGCAAAAACATATGGAAGTCACATAGTGATGTGATCGGTAAAGAGTTACCTACCCATGTACTTATTAGGGTTTATCGTGTTACATGCGAGACCCGAGTAGGAAAAGTGAGATTCCATCTTTCCCCTAAGGAAGTCTACCAACGAGGGTTCCCGCTTCCAAATCGGAGGGTATTATGGAACTGTAAAAATTAGTGGGAGACATGATTAATTAAAAGACCTCATTGATCATGCATGTAAAATGGTAGCTTATACATGTCTTTCCTTTTGCTTGTAGCATATCATCGTCATCATCTGAAACACACTGTCATTACGTAGCATTCTTGATGCTAATAAACTCATTGGAACAAACTACATCGATTGGTTACGAAATTTGAGGATTATCCTCAGCCAAGAGCATCTCTCTTATGTCCTTGATGATCGGCCACCGGATGCGCCTACCCAAAGTGCTACCGAGGAAGTAAAGGCCACTTACAAGAAATGGCAAGATGACAACACTACTATTCAATGCATCATGCTCGCCTCTATGTCCGATGTGTTGCAGCGACAACATGAAAAGATGGACGCTAGGGCCATCCACTCTCACCTCAAGGAGTTGTATGGTGAAGAGAGCCGGACTGATAGGTTTGAGCTGTCAAAGCAACTCTTTCAGGCCAAGAAGACGACAGGGACCCCTGTTGAAACCCATGTCCTCAAACTAATCGATTTGATCGAGAGGTTAGAGAAATTGGGCCTAAGCATTGACAAGGGGCTTAATACTCCAATCCCTCCCAATGTCATTTTCACAGTTTATAATCAACTACCACATGAACAAGCTGGATGTCTCGCTTTTCGAGCTCCTTAATATGTTGAAGACTGTTGAGTCCCACCTTCCAAAGGAAAATGACAAAGTCTTGTTAGTGGGTAGTGCCCCGAAAAAGGCGAAGAAGCGCTCTATTAAGAAAAAAGTGAAAAACAAAGCTGTGAAACCTAAGAAGGAAATAAAGACAAAGGAAAAGACTGCGTCTAAAGGCACCTATTTCAATTGTGGTAAAGATGACCACTGGAAGGGAAACTACAAGGAGTACATTGCAGAAGTAAGGCAAAAGAGGGCTTTTGAAGCTCCCTATGCAGGTGCGTCTATTATTGAAATAAATTTATTATCACATAATTCTACTACATGGGTATTTGATACCAGTTGTGGTTCTCACATTTACAACTCATTGCAGGGGTTGAGAATAAGTAGAATGCTGAACAAGGGCGACTACGACCTCCGGTAGGCAACGGTGCAAGAGTTGCAGAAACAAAAAGGGAAAAATATTAAAACTCTTCGATTAGATTGAGGTGGTGAATACTTATCCACTGAGTTCCTAAGTTATCTCAGGGACAATGGGATTGTCTCTGAAAGGATCGCTCCTGGCACACCACAGCATAATGGGGTCTCTGAAAGGAGGAATCACACATTGCTTGATATGATGCGGTCCATGCTTTGCTTTATTGATCTTCCGATTTCTTTTTGGGGATATGCGCTAGAAATCGATATCTACCTTCTTTATAAGGTTTCCACAAAAATTGTCTCTAGTACACCATATGAGATATGGAGTGGCAAGAAACCAAGTCTGAGGCCTCTCAAGATTTGGGGTTGTCCTACGTATGTAAAAAGGTTGGAGTCAGATAAACTTTATGCTAAATCAACCAGGTGCATGTTTGTGGGATGCCCTAAAGAGAGTTTAGGGTATTACTTCTAGTCACCAACTGAACAAAAGGTGTTTGTCAGCAGGTATGCCACTTTCTTAGAAAAAGAGTTTATCGAGGAAAGTGGGAGTGGAAGAAATGTTGAACTTAATGAAGATCAACAACCACAGACTGAATCTAAACAACCGGTGGATAGTCCACAGGTTGAACCAGTCATAAAAATACTACCTCCCAACACACTTCGTAGATTAGGGATATTGCATCGACAACCTGAGAGATTCTTCCTAACCATTGAAAATGACCAGGAAGACGTTGATCTGCAATCCTATGATCAAGAAACCAAGCATGTTGATTACAAACAATGATATGAAGCAATGAAATCCGAAATGGACTCGATGTTCACCAACCAAGTTTGGACTTTGGTTGACTTTCCTAAACGAGTCACTCCTATAGGGTGTAAGTGGATCTTTAAAAAGAAGATCAGAGCAGGTGGCAAGGTAGAGACCTATTAGGCCAGGCTGGTTGCAAAAGGTTTCACCCAAAGATAAGGTGTTGACTATGATGAAACTTTTTCTCCTATAGCCATGCTCAAGTCCATTAGGATAATGCTAGTCATTGTTGCATATCATGTCTACAAGATCTGGCAGATGGATGTCAAGACTGCATTCCTCAATGGTGAACTTGAGGAAGAGGTCTATATGACCTAGCCAGAATGATTCGTGTCTCCGGTAGGATAGGAGAAGGTATGCATGTTACAAAGGTCCATTTATGGACTCAAGCAAGCCTCGAGGAGTTGGAACATCCATTTTTATGAATCAGTCAAAGAGTTTGTCTTTATCAAAAAATGTAGACGAACCTTGTGTCTACAAAAGGGTTAGTGGGAGCGCTGTTGTGTTTAATGTGTTGTATGTAGATGACATGCTACTCATGGGGAATGATGTTCATATGCTCCAGTTAGTGAAAGCATGGTTATCAAAAAACTTCTCCATGAAAGACTTGGGTGAAGCATCCTATGTACTCGGCATCAAGATCTATAGGGATAGATCTAGAAGGATGCTTGGTTTGTCCCAATCTCGGTGTATTGATACCGTGCTAAAAAGGTTTGGCATGGAAGATAGTAAAATAGATTACTTGCCTATGAGTCATGGCATCGCTCTTTCCAAGAAGATGACTCCTAAGACACCTGAGGAGAGAAAAAGGATGAGCGAGATCCCTTATGCTTTGGTAGTAGGATCCATCATGTATGCAATGCTCTACACTTAGCCTGATGTCGCTTATGCCCTAGGGGTAACTAGCAGATTTCAGGCGGGTCCTGGAGAGGAACATTGGAAAGTCGTAAAGAACATTCTTAAGTGCTTAAAAAGTAGTAAAGATGTTCTCCTGATTTATGGTGGGTCAGATTTTAAACTGGGGGCAATACAGATTCTAGCTTCCAATCGGACCTGGATGACAGTAAATCTATTTCTTGGTATGTATTTACTCAGAATGGTGGTGCAGTATGCTGGAAAAGTTCCAAGCAAGGTACTGTGGCCGACTCGGTGACAGAAGCTGAGTACATCGCTGCAAGCGAAGCCGCCAAGGAAGGAGTGTGGATAAAGAAGTTTATCTCTAAGCTGGGTGTTGTTCCTGAGGTTGCCGGTCCAGTCCCTATTTATTGTGATACCACTGGGGATTGTTGCTCAAACAAAGGAACCTAGATCACATCATAAATCAAAACACATCCTAAGGCGGTATCACCTGATCAGAGAGATCGTTGGTCGTGGTGATATAAATGTCGAACGTGTCGACACGAAAGATAATATCGCATATCCATTCACAAAGCCATTACCACAGCAGCAGTTCAATCGCCACTTTAGTTGTATGGGTATTAAATACCGCAATTATTGGCTACAAGTGCAAGTGGGAGATTGAAAGAAATAGTGTCCTTGAGCCAATCACATGTTGATGTGTATGGAAATATTTTTGGTTAATGAATAATATGAGACAACTTTTCATCATATGCTCCATCTATATTTTGTATATATTAGATTGTGATGAACCCCATTGACCCGGGCAATTTATTCCAAGGTCATGATGAGATCATGCCAGTGAGACTTGGAATCCAGATGCCCGTATTCTAAATGTTCTCAGTTGTAGGATCACCAACTACGGGTTTGGTGATTCTGGATAGACTGGTGTATTTGGTACATATCTTATACGATAAGGGGTAACTGATCTCACAGTTACCTATGAGCCATCATTTAATGTACAAGTGCAGGTGCTCATTAGGGAATGAGTTCAATGAATAGACCTACACAAGGAACACCGAATGGAATCCTTACATGAGTGTCGATAGGATGTTCCTCGGGTGATAGTAGGTGCAAGCAGTCCTTGGACCTGAGGTTGTCATGGTTACCTTGTGAGTGTCGACCCATTGCTTTGGACTTATCCTTACGTGGCCTTCCGTGTCATGTGCCGGATACCTCTAGGCATGGGAAAACACCGATGGAGGTATGTGAGTAACCAGTATTGAATCAGTTACTCCTAGTAAGAGGAGATAATGTCCTATGTGTCCCTGCAAATGTCGATTGAGAAATTTCTGGCCAGAGTAGATATGAATGTCGGAAAAAGGTTTTCTGACATGTCATTATTGAGACGATGACTTGGCAGGCAGCATACATATGAATTAGTATTAGGGTTTGACACTTTCTCCGTACCCTAGCCATATTCAGGACATTGTAACTATGGGACTTAGTTACACGGTAACTAATCACTGAAGGGAGTTCAATCCCTGTAGATTGAACCTCACACTATCCGGGTAGTCATGACACGTTGCTAGACGTTAATCTTGACTTGTGAGTGGAGCCTCTCACATCCACACTAAAGGGGTTTTGTGATGGCACGTAAGATTCGGATAGAAGTCATACTATCGTATCCGACTATCTGTTATGCACAACTCACTGCTGGCTTACTGTGGGGCCTAATGGGTCACACACAATATGCTAATCTCGTAACGGACCTTATGAGATAAAGTCCAAATGCGGCCCTATATGTCTACTAGCATGGGCATGCTGTAACTCGATGACGGATCTCGTTTACGGACATGATAGGAAAGTTATTTTCTATAAGAACGAATGTGCGAGGAAGGAGTTCCTTGGTAACCCTAATTTATAGGGCATCCCTAAATTGTAGGGATTGACACATGATAATATTTCATGCAGTTGATTAAATTTAATTATGAATTAAATATTTAATTAACTACATGATCAGAAATATATTTGATTTTGAATCAAATATACGTGGTGGGAAAATTAATTTCTAACCATGAGCCTAACCGATTAATTGAGAATTAATTTATTTGGAGATAAATCATAAAATTAATAGATATATGATTTATGAGGATAAATCATATTTTTATTAATTAATAAGAAATTGAATTATTTAGATAAACCTCTTTCCTATTGTTTAGGGAATTGATTTATTTAGATAATTATCATTCTTGTTTATAGACTCTTAATTTATGGAGATAAATTAAAGTTTATATTTTATTATATTTAATTAATTTCGAATTAATTATGAAGCCATTAGAATATAAATTATTTTTGGAGGTAAACCCCGAAAGTTTGAATTATGGGGAGAGAGTTTTTTGGGGGCGGGTCTACCTTTTTAGCCGACCCCCCTCTCTATAAATTGTGGCCGAGCACCTTTGGTGGTGACTTCGTTCTTCCTCCTCCTCTTCATTGGTGGTTGGCCATCTACTTTGTCCTTCCTGGTCTTGAAGCCAAATTGGAGGTGTCTTCTACTTGGGTGTGCCGCCTACTTCATCCACTTGGACGATTCTGAAGAAGGACATCAAGGTATTCTTCAATCTACCTCCTCGTTTCGTTATTTTCTCATCTCTTCTTCCTCTCGTTTTGGAGCCCGGTTCTTGGTGGAGGGGTCGACCTAGCTCTTGAGGTTTCAGGGTTTGAGAAAGCGTCTCCGTTGAACCACGACGAGTCCGGTTGTTTGCTGCCCCTTTGTTGCGAGGTGCATGGTGTGGACTATCATTGGAGGATGTGCGTGTGTGTGTCTTGATACGAGAATAGTAGCACCCTATCCAACCACGGTATAAGGTATACCTTCCTTCTTCTACTCGTAGATTAAATTCCTTAATTGTTGCTAAAGTAGATCGTTGTTTTAGGATGTTTCAAACTTTTTAAATTGATATTTCCGCTGCGTTTCTGATTCCCATCCCAACATCTCCATCAGATTCAATAAGTCACAAGGACACTCCACTTCCTTATTAAGAATTTTAATGACTCTAGAACAATCAGAGTAAATCTTATCCTCGGTTAATCCTTTCTTTCTCACGTTATCTAGGCCATACCAAATGGCTCCCAACTCAGCCTTCAAAGGATTAGAAGCATAGAAAACTTTTGCATCAATAGATATACAGTTGTTTTGAGAAACTAAAGTACTTCCTGGTCCAGCCAAAGCTCCAACTTTCCAACTGGCATTACAAAATAACTTTCTGGAAGAATCCAATGCAAGTCTACCAAATCCAAAGCTTTCACAAATAAACTATTCAGTCCTTCCTTCTTGCCTGTATGCTTTGCCTGACATCTATTCTTCCATAGTTGCCAAAGTGAAATGGCAATGAATGCACCCAGTTTATCATCGGTCACATTCCTATATCAGACGCAAATCAGCCTTCAATGAATCCATTAAGGATGTTTGTCATCATCAAAAAGGGGGAGATTGTTGGCTTTAGGTTTTCAACCTTAGCCTTAATTTCGGTTTTTATGGTTTTGATGATAACAAACATGGAACTAATGATTTCATTGAGAATATCTTTCAGGTTCCATATCGACTAGCGTTCGATGTCCTCGACTGGATAAATCGAAGAAATCACAAAATCAGAAGGACATTGATCGTCACGCTCGGGTTCGTTGCGAAACTTCCCGAAGATCGACGGGTGCAACAAACTTGCATCGGACAAGCTCAAAGATCATATGGAAAGCTCTCCGTCATGATAGGTCATTGAAAGCCGGAACCCGGAAATGAAGTGCGGAAGAAAAAGGCTGAAGAAAACAATCTCAGACTAAATTCGGTCGACCGAGCGATCGACCGAATAGCGTAAGAAATGGGCAGTAGCCCTAGCGATCGACCGATCGATCGACCAGACTGAGGTTAGCTGCAGACGCAGCTTGTGTTGGTCGACCGAAAGAGAAATTGCAAGCTTCTTGCGTCTGTCGATCGAAGCCCAAAAAGGGCAGTAGGCTTGGCGGTAGACCAGTCGGTCGACCAACCTGCAAATAGCCAAAGACGCAGATCACATCGGTCAACACACGGGTCGACCGAAGATCGTGGATCGCGCGATTTGTGTCTGGCGGTCGACCCGTCGGTCGACCGACTAGAGAGAGAATTGCAGTGGTAGAATGACCGATCGACTAACGATTCGACCGGACCATCGACCGGGCCTCTGTAACAGTCAAAAATAATCTCGTTGACGCCCTGTTTCAGCTGGGGGTATAAATACACCTCATACACATCTTTTAATCTAACTCTCACACTCTTACAGAAATTATTGAGCCGTCAAGAAGAGAGATTTGAGCCTTCCAAGAGAAAGATTGCTTGCGCTCTGCTCCTTCTGCGAACACCTTCTCAAGCGCCAGCTGCTGCATCAACTCAAAAACTGACTCGAGCTCATTCCCTCGGCGAGTTGGAGGTGCCAAGGCTGTGAAAGGAGCTTGCAAACATTGGTTTTATTTTAAGCTCTTTTCAATTGTAATTTTATTGTTATTTTAACTATTTGATTTGTGCGTACAAAGACCTGGTGTTAGGTCTTGTTGTGTGAAGTGGTATCCTTGGTGAAAAGGAGTAAGCCACTTGTGTAAACTTAGTGTTTACTAGGATTAGTTCTAGTTGTTCCTTAGGTTGAGGTGGGAAAGAGCTCTCGGTAGGAAGGTGGGATACTTCCGAGTGTGGAAGTGCCTTCGGTTGGAGAGCGGAGTCTTTCCGGGGAAAAGTCCTAGTGTGTAAGGGAAACTAATTAATCTAGTAAAACTTAGTTTGAAAATCCTAAGCGGGGTGCTTAGGTAGTGGAGTAGGCATTGAGGCCGAACCACTATAAAATCTTTGTGTTTGCATTGATTGATTGTTCGTTCTTAATTGATTAATTATTTATCGCTTCCGCAATCAATCATCGAATTGCAAATTGCCTAACGATTTAAGAAAATGATTAAATTGGAAATTAAGCGAATAACATAGTAAACACACTATTCACCCCCCCTCTAGTGTTGTCATTTCGCCCACATTTGGTATCAGAGCGGGTCGTAGATTGTGATTTCACCATCCCTTCTATAATTTGTCTCGATCTAGAAATGGCTCTAGAGAGCGTAGTGTCTTCACCCCCTAGGTTTGATGAATCAAACTTTGGTCTATGGAAATCTAGGATGTACACATTTCTGAAGACTAAAGGTTTTGATGTATTTAACATGTTATATTGGGAATTTATTGAACCTAAGGTTGATATGCATGCATGGAGTGAAATGGATAAGAAAATGTTTAAGTATAATGGAGATGCCATGAATTGCATATTTTGCACATTACCAAATGGCACACTAGAAAAAGTCATGTATTGTTCTTCGGCTCATGATTTATGGGTTAGTTTAAATGTTTTATATGATCATGCCAAAATCGAAGAGATTGACACTTTTAATGAAGGTGGTGATGACAATGGTCACTCACCTACTACTAATATTGGTTTTGATGTCCATAGCTCTTCTTGTCAAAGAGATAGCACCAAGAGCCGAAAAAGAAAAGTAATCTGTCATGCTTGTAAAGAAAAGGGGCATGTGAAGAAAAATTGCCCAAGTATGGTGAACAAAGCAAGGAAGAGGTCAAGTGCTTCCACCTCCACGTCTCATTCATTCGAAGCATCCTCTATTCACGACTATGAAGCTACTTCCAAAGTGAGCCTCACAATTGCTAATGATGAGGTACACTCTTTCGCTTCTAGTCATAATAATGATAATAATATACTAGCTCTTCTAGTTCATTCAATATGTCATATGAAGAACTAGTTAAGGAATGTCAAAAATTGCATGCCTTGCTTATGAAAAAAAATAAGGAAAACAAAAAATTGAAGAAAGAAAATTCAACTCTTAGCTCTCAATTACATGATGTAAAATTAGAAAATGAGAAGCTAAGAATTAGTGTTCCCAATCCATGTCATGATACTTTAAATATTGACACTAAGGAGTTGAAAAATAAAAATGACATATTAAAGAATGAAAATAGCATGTTGAAAACTCGATTGCATGCTATTCATAAATCCATGAATGATATGAAAAATGAGCTGTTGACCTTGAGTAGGAAAGTTAACACTTCCTCTTATAATTCTAAGAATCAAAATGTCTCATTTAAGAACTCAAAAAATAAAAATGCTCATGTAAAGAATGCTAAGGTTCATCATTATTCTCATACTAAGCATTCTACACCTAAACCTCATATTCAAAAGAAGAATATATCTTTTAAGAATGCTCATGCTCAATCTAGTTCAAATGACAAGCATTCTAGAGATAAATCTCATGTCCATAACAAAAATAAAAAGAAATTTAATGAACATTGCTTTAATTTGTTGTGGTATATTTGGGAATGTCATCCATGATTGCGCATTAAATAGAAATCCAAGTGTTGTTAAGACACTTTGGATTCCTAAGCCCTCTAACCCCCAAGGACCCAAAGCTATTTGGGTACCAAATGTATCATGCTCTTTTGTAGGAGGGGGGGGACCACACAAGGGTAAAGAAATTGAAGGATTGAAGTTGACCTTAGATCTTAATGAGAAATCTCCAAGAGGTTGCAACTTCAAATCACCTTGATACCTTAGGTAAAGTTGGCATCAAAACTATTCCGGTATCATCTCCTATATCCCTTTGCTTTATCTAAGTTGGAGTTATGATACATGCTTAAAATTGATTGATTTTGCCCGCTCTTGATAAGTTTTAAAAACTTTTTTAATTTTGATTTCCCGATCTCCTCGGAGACCCCGGTGGCCTGTAATGGGCCTAAGCGACCTTACGGTTCTAAATCGTAGGCACATTGTGGCCTTTCGGTTTTCAACCAATAAGAAGGGTTGGAGATCATATTTTTCATTTATTATTCTTGTGATCTCTTAAAATTCGTTTTGATATCACTCGATTTCATTTTGAAACGAATTTGAAACCATTTAGCAAAGTGATATTTGATAATGATACTTGATGCATCTCTTTGCTTTTTGGTTGAGTTAGCTTGCTAAGTAGCTATATTTTTCTCTAAAAATATTAGTGTAGTTTACTTGCAAGTTATAAGTGTTTTAGGAAGGCTAATTAGAATGGAAAAAGTTTAGTTTGACAAATTATCATGAATAAGGCATAACTTAGATAAATTCAAAATCTTAGTGTTATACCTAAATACTTAAGCTTAAATTATGTCTCTATACTCATGATGGTAATCACATGCTAAATCTTTGAATTCTCATGAGTAGGTAAAATTTTAATATTTAGGCAAATTTAATTGAATAAAACTTTCTCTAGGTTGATACTTGCTATTAGAGACATTCTTGTAAGTCCAAACTAGTTTAACATAGGTAGAGATCTTATTCCTCAAATGTTTCATATCTTAGGATCTCTTAGATTCATTTTGAAACCATGGTATGCATCTTAAAATGAATCTTAACTATCTAACATAGGTTAAGGTTTTAAATGAAACTTTGTATTGAACCCTTGCTAGTTAGTTTGTTAGCTTGCTAGTAGCCTTAATTTCATTATTTACTAATGAAGTCTACTTGCAAGTTGTGTATGCTAATGAAAGGCAATGCTATCTAAAAGTAAATGAAAAAGGAAATGAAAAAGTTGGGCAAATTTTCAAGAAAAAAGGTATGATTTTAATTTTGAAAAAAATCTTAATATAATATTTAAATATGTATGCTTTAATGATGTCTCTATATGCTCATGATTGATTATGCACGATACATGTTTGAATCTTCATGAGTAGGTAAAATCTTGATAACTTAGCTCATTTCATGATATCATGATATCTGTGAAATTGAACTAAGTTAAATTCTTCTTTAGAGACTTCATTTTAAGTTAAAAATTGGATAAACATGTTTAGGTGTGTTAATGATTAGTTGTCATGTGCTCAAGATTGAAAATTCATGTCTAGATGAAGAAAATGACAACTAATTCACCTTAGGGGACTTAAGCTTGAAAAGATTGGCCCAAGTCAACAAACCACAATTGGTATCAATTGACTTGGTCATTTGATTTTAAGTCTAAAACTTCATAAACATGTTTAGAAGTAGGTATGACATATTTCCATGCTCTTAGAATGGAAAATTCATATGGTGATGGATAAAATGACAATAGAGATCAATTCATGTTTACCTCTCTTGAACTATGTTGACCCAAGTCAACAAGTTGACTTAAAGGTCTCATTCTCAATCCATATTTGTGGAACATGTTTAGATTTACTCATGTTAGGTATCCATAGGTTTACATTTGATAAATCATGAGTAAATGTTAAGATTGAAACTTAGCAAGTTTCATTAAAACTAGTTTAGTTTTGAATGAAATCATGCTAGGTTGATATCTTGACTTAAGAATATAATTTTCATCTCAAACTTGATATACACTCTTTACATGATCGTCATGTGGTGTCATGAAAGTTTGAATGAAAATTGAACAAGTTTTGAAAATGATTGAAAATTACAAAAATACCATTTCAACCTACTATTTGTATTAATTTCAGTTATTTCTAGAGAAATATAGAAAAATCTTTTTTAGATAATTATTGAAACTACACTCTCACTGAAAAATCTAGTTCCTTAAGTAAAAATTTCAAAATATTTTATCAAGAATCCAATTTATAATGAATTTTTGAAGTTGGATTTCAAAATGCAAAATATCATCCTTAATTAAAATATCAATCTTTCGATACTTTGATCTTGCTTCAAAAACTTCAAATGAAAACTTATATACACCATTTGGATTCCATTTCTAATATCATTCACCAATTTCCTGAGTAAAATCATTTCTAGGAATGATTTTGAATTCTTGAATGATAGCTAGAAACTACATTTGGTATGTTTTCATTAAAATCAATATAGGATGAAAAATGGTCTTTGAAATTTTTTTTTTTGAGTTCAAACTTTATTCATGCATTTCAAATGACCATTCAATATTTGGTATCAAATTTTTCATCCAAAAAAAAAAAAATTGGTACCAAAGCTTTCATCGAAAATATGATTTTGTTTAAGATCTAAAAGTTTGAATTATGAAAACTTAAGATATAGCTAGGTTGACCTAAGTCAACAAAATAACTTAAAAATCTCATCTTAAGCCCAAACTTAATTCATAGACTTACATAATCTCATGTTTGATGTCTAGATGCCTAAATATGAGAAAACATGAGTAGATAGGAAAAACTTGAGACTTAGCATATTCATGTTTTCCATGCTTATTTCAAATGAAAACATGCTAAGTTCAAAATTGGATTAAATGACATTAGTTTTACTTGAAACTTGATATACATATTTTAAATGCCTATATCTTTGTATGTTGAAAGTTTGAATGAAATTTAAAAATGTCAAGAAAAAGAAACAATATTCATTTTGATAACATACATGATTTATTTTTGAATTCAAATACTTGGTTTTTTGAACATATCATGTATGAACCTTGTTTCATATCATATATTTGTTTTTCATCCCTTTGGTTTAGGTTTTCATGTTTTATGAAAAATACTCCTTAGAGTTTCAACCTCATGTATTAATTATGTTTCATCCCCTTGAGTAGATAGCCTTTCTTGCCCTTTTTGATTGATGTCAAAAGGGGGAGAAAATTAAGAAAAGTCTATAGAGAAAATAAGTGTCAAAAGGAGGAAAAATGTATAGTTAAAATGGGCAGAAAAGTATAAGAAAGGGGAGGAAAATAGAGGATATCCATGCATATAGATAAGGAGAGTTTTAATTATATAGATATGCATGTTGATAGGGGGAGAAATCCCTTAGTTGATATCCTTAATGCTTTAATGAATATATATTTTCTTAAGGATGTTTGTCATCATCGAAAAGGG
This sequence comes from Canna indica, assembly GCA_034359265.1. Taxonomy (NCBI): domain Eukaryota; kingdom Viridiplantae; phylum Streptophyta; class Magnoliopsida; order Zingiberales; family Cannaceae; genus Canna; species Canna indica. Next base: position 74,935,792 of record CP136890.1, read on the forward strand.
GGACATTGTTAGCTTTAGGTTTTCAACCTTAGCCTTAATCTCGGTTTTGATGGTTTTGATGATAACAAACATGGAACTAATGATTTCATTGAGAATATCTTTCAGGTTCCATATCGACTAGCGTTCGATGTCCTTGATCGGATAAATCGAAGAAATTGCAAAATCGGAAGGACATTGATCGTCGCGCTCGGATTCATCGCGAAACTTCTCGAAGATCGACGGGTGCACCAAAGTCGCATCGGACGAGCTCAAAGATCACATGGAAAGCTCTCCGTCATTATGCTCGTTGAAAGCCGGAACCCGAAAACGAAGCACGGAAGAAAAAGGCTGAAGAAAACAATCTCAACCTAAATTCGGTCGACCGAATAGGGTAAGTAATGGGCTGTAGCCCTAGCGATCGACCGATCGGTCGACCGGACTGAGGCTAGCTGTAGACGCAGCTTGCGTCGGTCGACCGAAAGAGAAATCACAAGCTTCTTGCGTCTGTCGGTTGAACGGCCCGATCGACCGACCGAAGCCCAAAAAGGGCAGTAGGCTTGGCGGTCGACCAGTCGGTCGACCGACCTACGAATAGCCGAAGATGCAGATTGCGTCAGTCGATCGACGGGTGGACCAAAGATTGCGGATCGCGCGATTTGCGTCTGGTGGTCGACCCGTCGGTTGATCGACCAGAGAGAGAATTGCAGCGGTCGAATGATCGGTTGACCGATGATTCGACCGGACTATCGAGCGGGCGTCTGTAATGGTCGAAAATAATCCCGTTGACGTTCCGTTTCAGCTGGGGGTATAAATACACCTCATACACATCTTTTAATCTAATTCTCACACTCTTACAAAAATTATTGAGTCGTCAAGAAGAGAGATTTGAGCCTTCCAAGAGAAAGATTGCTTGCGCTCTGCTCCTTCTGCGAACACCTTCTTAAGCGCCAGCTGCTGCCTCAACTCGGAAACTGACTCGAGCTCATTCCCTCGGCGGGTTGGAGGTGCCAAGGCTGTGAAAGGAGCTTGCAAATATTGGTTTTATTTTAAGCTCTTTTCAATTATAATTTTATTATTATTTTAACTGTTTGATTTGTGCGTACAAAGACCTGGTGTTAGGTCTTGTTGTGTGAAGTGGTATCCTTGGTGAAAAGGAGTAAAGTCACTTGTGTAAACTTAGTGTTTACTATGATTAGTTCTAGTTGTCCCTTAGATTGATGTGGGAAAGAGCTCTCGTAGGAAGGCGGGATATTTCCGAGTGTGAAAGTGCCTTCGGTTGGAGAGCGGAGTCTTTCCGGGAAAAAGTCCTCGTGTGTAAGGGAAACTAATTAATCTAGTAAAACTTAGTTTGGAAATCCTAAGCGGGGTGCTTAGGTAGTGGAGTAGGCATTGAGGCCGAACCACTATAAAATCTCTGTGTTTGCATTGATTGATTGTTCGTTCGTAATTGATTAATTATTTATTGCTTCCGCAATCAATCATCGAATAGCAAATTGCCTAACGATTTAAGAAAACAATTAAATTAGAAATTAGACGAATAACATAGTAAACATACTATTCACCCCCCCCTCTAGTGTTACCATTTCTCCCACACCTTAGACTCAGAGGAAACTCCCAGTCTTTTTTCCACCAGATTCTAGTTGTCAATGGCATACTGACAATTAATTAAAAAATGTCTACTGTCATCTTCTCTAGAATTACAAAAATGACAGCTATGAGTTTCAGAGCCAGTGAAATTGCTAAATCAACTAGCAGTAGGCAATCTATTCCACAACAATTTCCATAAGAAAATTTTAACTCTCTCTTGAATTTTCATTCTCCAAATCCCTCTCCAGTCCACTTCCCTTTTATCTTCATTTTCAGCTTCTTTTTTGATATAGCAATATGCCCTTTTTAGTCAACTTACCATTTAAACTTTGGGTCCATACCCACTTTCCTTCCTCCCACCCAACACTGCTAATATTAATGTCATTAATTATAGAAGATATCTCTGCACCAAAACATAAGTTTAAGGTACTTTTGTTACCAATTCTCATTCTTTACCAAATCACTTACCCACTCAAAGTTAGATAGCTCTTGGACATTAATAAAAGTAGGTTATTTCCAGAGGTATTATAGATATCCTAGGATCAGTCCACTGTTTGGTATCATTGCCATCTCCTATAGCAACTTTCAATCCATCTCTAATTATAGACATACTTTCTGTTATTGCTTTACCATTCCAGGTAAGATCCTTGCCTTTACAAACCATCCTGTTGGCTTAAGATTTTCAACCTCGGTCTTAATCTCGGTTTTGATGATAACAAATATGGAACTAATATTTTATTGAGAAATCTTTCAGGTCGACATCCGCGATTGGAAAAATCGAAGAAATCATCAAGGACACTCATCGGCGCTCAGATTCATCGGGAAGTTAAAGTTTAGGTCTAGGGTGTCTAGTTTATTATGTAATCCTCATGATGGTGCATAGGAACCCTAAAACCAAACCCGAACCCCTAAATATGAAAACCCGAAAACCACCCTAAAATTCACTAAGCCTAAGGAGCTCTTTGGAGGGCTATATGACCTATATAGTTTCTTGACATAAAAAATGGTAATAATTGTTCCTTGGGTTAAAATTAGATAACGAGGTATTTTTTAAGAATTTTTGGAAGCCTTTAGCCTACCCTTATTTGACCCGAAAAATTAAAAAAATTCTGTTTTCAAAAAAATTATACTAGACCCTAAAAACTAGATTTTGATTTTTTAGATATTTTTATTGAATCCAAATGGGGGGTAATCCTTATATAACATTTATGTTTTAAAGTTATTAACTTAAAGTTAATAAATATTATATAAGTAGACTTAGCGAAGACGGAACCAGAAAATGAACAAACAAAACCAAACTTCCCAGTCCAGTCTAGGTTCGGTCGACCGAAAGCTGCCAAAAACTAGCAATAGGCAATTCGATCGACCGAATTGCAGAGAAAAAGAACCGCGACTGTAGCTCACTACATCGGTCGACCGAATTGCGGATTGCTCATCTGGCGACTCGTTCGGTCGACCAGTCGGTCAGTCGCACAGAGAGATTGAGCAGTGGTCGCTCGAGCGATCGATCGGTCGGTCGCTCGAGCGACCGATCGACCGAACGGCTGTAATGACTAATTTTCTACCCGTTGAGCTGTTGTTTCTTTAAGAGGTTATAAATATCCCTCATCTAACTTCTTTAATTCTTCTTACAGATTTTAGTGAGCATTAAAAGAGAGTTTTGAGCCTTCTAAAGATCGATTACAGCGCGCTCTGCTCTTCCGTCAATATTCTTCTTCAAGCACCAACTGCTCCTCAACTCTGCTACGACTCAAGCTCATTTACTGGCAAGTTGAAGGCTTGAAGGCTTGGAAAAGAGCACTGATTCTTGATTTCACTCTTTAAGCTCTTTTGATTGTAATTTTAATTATTATTTGAACACTGTTTTATTTGGAATTGAGTTTGTGTAAACCTAGGTTGCTAGATTTGATTGTGTAAGTGGTTACCTTGGTGTTTGAGGTGTAAAGCCACTCGTGTAAACTTAATTTACTAGGATTAGTAGAGTTGTCCCTTAGGGTTGAGGTGGAAGAGAACTCTCAATAAGAAGGCGGAGACTTTCGGGTGTGGAAGTGCCTTAGATTGAGAGTGAGTCTCTTCAGGTCAAAGTCCTCTTGTAAGGGAACCGATTTAATTTAGTAAACCTAGTTTGAAAATCCTAAGCGGTGTGCTTAGGTAGTGGAGTAGGCATTAGGGCCGAACTACTATAAATCTCTGTGTTAGCATTATTTTCTTTGCATTTCTTATTACTTACAATTTATATCTTGCTTCCGCTTACTACTCGATTTGTGAATTGCCTAAGTAATCTAAGAAACATTTAAAATTGAAATTAGGCAAATAGATTTAGTTAACACACTATTCACCCCCCCTCTAGTGGGCCATTTCACCCAATAATTGGTATTAGAGCGGGTCCGTAGCTTGAGATTTCACCATCTCTTCTACACCTTCTCTCGATCCGAGAATGACACTAGAGTCGATAGCATCTTCACCTCGTAGGTTCAATGAATCAAACTTTGGTCTTTGGAAGTCTAGAATGTACACCTACTTAAAGACTAGAGGTTTTGATGTTTATAACATGATTAAATTAGAATACATTGAACCTAAGGTTGACATGCATGATTGGAGTGAACATGATAAGAAAATGTTTCAATCTAATGAAGATGCTATGTATTCCATTTTTTGTACCTTACCCAATAGCATCCTTGATAAAGTCATGTATTGTACATCGGCATTTGATTTATATGATTTTGCTAAAACCGAATAGCTTAATACACTTGTTGAGGGTGGTGATGACAATGGTCATCCCCCTAGTGCTAACCTCGATTCTGATGCTCTTACACTACTAGAAATTAGGTCTTCAACAACGGCTATCAGCAACGGCCGCTCAAGCCGTTGCTATTTGCAACGGCGTTCTTACGGCCGCCCGAGCCGTTGCGGATTATTTTAATTATCAGCAACGGCTTTCTGACGGAAAGGCGAGCCGTTGCTGATATTTTAATTATCAGGAACGGCTTTCTAACGGACAAGTGAGCCGTTGCTAATGATAACTTATCAGCAACGACTTTCTAACGGGCGAGTGAGCCGTTGCTGATAAGTTTATATAGGGCACACTCTCGCGCCCGACCCTTCTTCCTCCCGCTGCTGCCGCCGCCGCTCCTGTCGACGCCTCTCGCCGCCGCTGCCGCCGCTGCCGCCGCTGCCGCTGCTGCCGACGCCGACGACGCCTCTTCCTCCTCCTGCTGCTGCCAACTTGTTCAGGTATGTTGATCGGCCGGCCGTCTCTTCCCGTTGCGGCCGGCGGGAATCAATCCGACCGAAACCCTATTTCTAGGGTTTCGGCCGGCGGCGGTCGGCCGATGGCAGCCGCCGGACCTTCTACAGTGGCCGGACAGTGTGTCCGGCCACTGTACGCCGGCGCCGGAGGGTGGACTCCGGCGCCGGAATTTATAATTATATATATTTTTTTATATTATTTTATAATTGTTAATTAAATGTTTTATAATTGTTAATTAATTGTTTAGATTAATTATTTAATTTGTTAGATTAATTATTAGGGTTTAGATTAATTTCGGACGCGCGCCGGAATCGTCCACTTCGGACGCGCGCCGGTTTGTCCACTTCGGACGCGCGCCGGAATCGTCCAATTCGGACTCGCGCCGGAATCGTCCACTTCGGACGCGCGCCGGAATCGTCCAATTCGGACTCGCGCCGAAATCGTCCAATTCGGACTCGCGCCGGAATCGTCCACTTCGGACGCGCGCCGAAATCGTCCACTTCGGACGCGCGCCGGAATCGTCCACTTCGGACTCGCGCCGGAATCGTCCACTTCGGACGCGCGCCGAAATCGTCCAATATGGACTCGAACTGTCTCGAAACATTTAGAAAATAATCATCCATCCGACGAGTTGATATATTTCACGTACGCATTATGGTCGACGAATCCGATATGATTTAGCAAAACCTTAGATCCGTTCGGGAATTGTATGTTCGTGTAAAAGAAGTAGATGATCTTTTATACGACGTACAATTCTTGAATTGTCCCTGATTGGACAATTTGGGAATATAGTTATTTGTACTGCACTTACGTTTTTATTTTAACTGTTAACTAATTATTCTAAAATTAGGCAACATCTCTCTTGTTCTCCGATACGCGCCCAGATGATATGCGTATTCGGAGAACTGTAGGGAGATGCTGTCGAAATTTAGAATACTTTGTAAAAGACCAGAGTTGGAGTTACAAGAGGTCAACGGACGATATCTGAAACCGAAAGCCCTATATGTGTTAAATAAACAACAGATCAAAGATGTTTATCAATGGGTAAAAGAACTCAGATTACCCGATGGATATGCTTCAAACTTATCTCGATGTGTGAACGTCGATGAATGCAAAATATCAGGGATGAAGAGCCATGATTGTCATGTATTCATGCAGAGATTACTTCCGATCGCATTTCGAGATCTTCTACCTGATAATATTTGGGGTCCGTTGACTGAATTAAGTATGTTTTTTAGAAGCATCTGTGCAAATGTCCTTCGAGTCGAAGATATGTCAACACTTGAAAATAATATTGTTGAAATCATATGCAAGCTGGAGCAGTTTTTCCCTCCTGCATTTTTTGACTCGATGAAGCATCTACTGATACATTTGGCATACGAGGCACGAGTTGGTGGCCCCGTTCAATATCGTTGGATGTACTTATTTGAAAGATACATGAATCGTCTGAAGAAAAAAGTAAAGAACACTGCAGCTGTTGAAGGATCAATATCTGAATCGTATATCATCCAAGAAATTTCAACATTCTGCTCATTTTACTTTGAATCGACAGTACAGACAAGATTTGATCGTCTTCCACGTAACGACGATGGGGGTGTTCGACATTCAGATGGACGTTTAAATATATTTTGTCACTCTGGTCGTACTTTTGGTTCTCGTCCATCTCGACACTTAAGCGATGAAGAGTATCATTTGGCACACTTGTATGTATTACTCAATTGTCCAGAGATTGAACAATTCATTGAAATATTTGACATTGAGATGGTGCAAAAATACTCTATTCACAACGATGAAGAATTGGAGAGATTACGGAATCGTGATTTCCCTACTTGGATTCAGACTTACAGCAAAGATCACAGAGCTGAAATAGATGAAAGAATATTTGAGTTTGTTAGTGGACCGTTGCGACTTGTGTCGTGCTATAGCGGATATTTTGTTAACGGGTATAAATTTCACACGGTTGAATATTCATTTACAAAGAAGACGATGAATGCTGGGGTCTGCGTGAAAGGGACAACCTATGTTGAATGTGATATGGATTTTTATGGACTGGTGGAAGAAGTGATAGAGTTGCACTACTTTGGCTTGAAATCAGTGATCCTATTTAGATGTCATTGGTTCGATACAACAGAAAGGGGCATGAAAGTTCATCCAAAATACAAACTTGTTGAGGTTAATTACAAATCGAAATTGGCAGCAAATGAGCCTTTTATATTGGCATCACAAGCCGAACAAGTATATTACGCGAAGTATCCGGCTCGAAATAAAGATAGAGCAGATTGGCGTGTAGTCTGTAAGACAAAAGGTAGAGGAAAAATTGATCCGATAGTAGGAGAAAATGATCCTCCTGGTTTCTATCAAGAAGATGATCTTCCTGCTGTGGATCGTATTATTCCAATACTCGAGGATGCAGACACAACGTCAATTCAATTAGAAGTTGAATATGCTGATGATGACGATCATGAAATTGAGGAAGCTGGAGATGAAGAAGATGAAGAAGAGGAAGAAGAGGAAGAAGAAGAAGAATTCGAAGACTATTATTCAGATGATGAAGAATAATTGTAAAGTATATATTTTATTAAATATATCTCTACTATTTATACAATAATCTGATTATATGTCTGTTTGACAGATATGTCTGGTCGTGGTTATCGACGCAGGAGAGCTTCGGAGTCTCCGATCGGTGAGACTCCAGCACATACTCATGCTGCTGATCCTCCTGTTGCTGATCCTCATGAGGATGATACTGCCGAGGCTAGTACATCCAGACGTAGGCGGCCACGCGGGTCGAACAGGTGGCAGCCTCCACCAGCCACAGAGTCACGTAGATTGATTAGCGTGATTGGGGAGCGGTAATATATCATGAATTATGAATCATTATAAATTCATTATATATCATAATATAATATTAAAATTTATTTTTGTTGTGCAGGTTCGAGCAAGAAGAAGTGCCGAGGAGCATTTCTTCTACTATTCGACGATACATGCACGGGGCATGGCCTACGTGGTCTCACGTGCCTAGAGAGCACGTCAACATATTATGGCGCGAGTTTGAGGAACGTATTATTATTATTTTTTACATGCATGATGATATATTAATATTGGTACTTATATTATTATTTTGCAGGCTCGCTATACATGGGCCGAGGACCAGAGGCCCTTCATTTACGCTGCCTGGGAGGCTATTTCCCGGGCAAGGTACAACGGGCAGCTGGGGCAGGCTCGGTCCCAAGCGATGGCCCGAGCTGGGACCACTAACATCGCGGAGACTCGGGGATACGGCCCAGGTTGGATTACTCCGGATATATGGGACCAGCTCGTGAGGATATGGTCGACGAATCGATGGCAGGAGGTTTCTCGGAATGCGGCTAGAAATCGCATGTCGGGGGGAGCAGCGCGTCACACCGGCGGCTCTGTTGCATTTGCAGTGCACGCAAACCGTATGGTAAGTATATCTTTTAATTATATATTTTATTTGTTATTATGTGTACTAATTAATGTATTTGTTTTGTAAATGTAGACGACGGTGTCGGATGACGGGACTGTCCAGCGACCCTCCCCGATGGCGGTGTTTGAGCGGACTCACCGTCGAGCACATGGGACGGGGGAGTACATCCACAACCGCGCTGCATACATTATGGTAATTATATATTTGTTTAAATTATTCATTATATATTTATAATTTAAGTTTTATGATAAATATTAAACAAAAAATCAAACTCGAGTAGGAGACCTACAGCCAGACTGTGGTGCAGCGCGGGGGTACCCCCGAGGACTTTGACGCAGCATCGTGGTCGAGGCCGCAGGTGGCTGGGACCATGGCCGCGTATATGGCTTCGCAGATAGTGGTCATGCGCGAGCCGTACTAGGGCCACTTGGGGCATCGACCCCTCCGGTCGCTGGTGAGCGGCCGTCCACCTCTAGATCTAGTTATGATCATAGTAGCAGAATAAGGACTCTAGAGGACACGGTCGCGCGTCAGACTGAGATGATGGAGCGCCAGAGTCAGATGATGGCGGATATACAAGCTATGCTACGCAACATGTCAGGTCATCCCGAAGCGGGCATCTCTTCGGCATCATCTAATCCATCGTCCTCGAGTCAGTCCACGCCGGTGTACACTCAAGCACTCCAGACCCCGCCATATAATCCAGACCATCCTCCATCGTGATCGTGAGATTTTTTTGTTTGGATATTGAACTTGTTTAACTTATTTTGTTTGGATATTGATACTTCAATTTTGCATTTGAATTGTTTTTATACTATCGTGGATAATTATCAATATAAATATAATTGTTTTGATGTATATCTTGGTGTATTTGTGATGTGTGAATGAATGTGTGTATGAGGTGTTTGTGATGTGTGAATGAATGTGTGTATGAGGGTATGGGTGTGTGAGTTATGTATCAGATAATGTATCAATGTATCAATGGAAATTTGAAATTTTCAAATTTTCTGTTTGCAGGTATACGTCATCAGCAACGGCTTTCCCACGGGCGTCCGTGGGAAAGCCGTTGCTAAAAGTGTATCGAAAGCCGTTGCTGATGACCTACAGCAACGGCTTAGCGACGGAGTTTTACTAACGGTGTTGCTACGGACTCAGTGGCCGTTGCTATTAATGTTATCAGCAACGGCTCTGGGTCTGTGGCAAAACCGTTGCTGATAATATTTTTAGCGACGGCCCGAGCGGCCGTTGCTGATAATGTTTTGAGCGACGGCCCGAGCGGCCATTGCTGATCCGAGCGGCTCTATTGCAACGGCGCGGCCGTTGCTGATGCTCTTCAGCAACGGTATCAGCCGTTGCTGATGCCCATTTTTCTAGTAGTGTTAGTATTTTTAGTGAAAGAAGCAAATCAAAAAGCCGAAAAAGAAAGGTTATATGCTACTTGTGCAAGGAAAAGGGGCATATTAAAAGAAATTGCCCTACATCAAAGAAAAATATCAAGAGGAAGACAAGTGCGTCAACTTCCACAACTGAATCACAAGAAGCATCCTCTTGTCATGATCAAGAAGTCATATCTCAATTTTGCCTCAGGGGTCTTCGGAATGAGGTAAAATCTTCTACTTCTAGTCATGATAGAAATTTTGATAGTGATAATAATGATAGTAGCTCAAATTCTTTAGGTATGACTTATGATGAGCTATTAGAAGAATGTAAAAAGATGTATGCCTTGCTTATGAATAAGATCAAAGAAAATAGAAAACTAAAAAAGGAAAATTTAAGGCTTGATTCACAAGTGCATGAATTAGAGAAAGAGAAATTGAATACTAGTTTTGCTAATTCTTGCCATGACAATTTTAAGATTGAAATTGAAGACTTAAAAAGTGAGAATATTGTGTTGAAAAATGAAAATGATGATTTGAAAATTGAATTGAAAAATATCTCAAAAGTTAAGATTGAAAATTTGAAAGTAAAAAATACAAAGATCAAAAATAAAAATAGTATGATGAAATCTCAATTGCATGCTATTCACAAATCCATGAGTGATTTGAAAAATGAGGTTGTATTCTTAAATAGGAAAATCAATGATTTATCAAATACATCTTCCTTTAAGAACTCTAGAATTAAAAATGCTTATGTAAAGAATGCTAATGTTCATCATCATTCTCATGTCAAGCATTCCTCATTTAAACCTCATGTTCAAAAGAAAAAATTTCATGAAAATTATTTTTGTTGTGGTATATATGACCATGCCATTCATGATTGTGCATTTAAAAGAAATCCAAGTGTTGCTAAGACACTTTGGATTCCTAGGCCAACTCACCCTCAAGGACCCAAAGTCATTTGGGTACCGAAAGTTTTTTGTTCTCTTGTAGGGGGAGCTACCACACATGGTTGAAGGAAAGTGGTGTGTTGAAGTTGACCATGGACTTGAATGATGAATCCTCCCTTGGTTGCAACTTCAAGCTACATTGATGTCTTAGGTAAAGTTTGCATCAAAACTATTCCGGTATCATCTTCTAACTTGCATTGTTTTACCTTAGTTGAAGATTATGATACTATGTTTAATTTGAGTTATTTTCCCCGCTCTTACTAAAGAGTTCTTTTGAAAATGTTTTTGATTTTTTATTTTGATTTTCCAGTCTCTTCGGAGACCTATGTAGCCTGTAATGGGCTTATGCGACCTTGCAGTTTTAAATCGTAGGCTCATTGTGGCCTTTCGGTTTTCAACCAATAAGAAGGGTTGGAGATCTTACTTTTTAAAATTTTATATTTTGAGATATCTCGATTTGTTTTGGTTTCATGACAATTCTCTTGAAACGAATTTATCACTATCTAGCTTAGGTTGAAATTCTCAAATGAAGATTTCTATTTCACCTTTGCTATTTAGTATGCTAACTTGCTAGTTATTAATATCATTGTGCTACTAATGCTTTTTGGGTTGCAAGTTAACATTTTTTAAATTCGAAGGCTAATAATTTGGAGAAAAAGGATTAGTTTGACAAAATTCTCATGTAATGAGGTATGATTTAAATTTTCGCAAAATCTTAGTGTAATACCTCAATATTAAAGCTTAAATTATGTCTCAATACTCATGATGGTAATCACATGCTCAATCCTTGAATTCTCATGAGTAGGTAGAACTTTAGTACTTAGACAAATTTCATTGAATGAAACTTGCTCTAGGTTGATATTTACTATTTGAGACATTCCTTTTACGTCCAAACTAGTTAAACATGGTTAGAGATCTTATTCCTCAAATATTTCTTATCTTAAGATCTCTTTGATTTATTTTTTATATCATGATAACTTCTTCAAAATGAATCTTTACTATCTAGCATAGGTGGAGATTTTTTAATGAAATTTTGCATTGACCCCTTTGCTATTTAGTATGTTAGCTTGCTAGTTGGTATATAATTTCATTATGATACTAATGAAGCCTACTTACAAGTTAAGAAAGTGGTAAAATTTGGAAGGCTAAAGGAAAATGGAAATAAAGTAAAATTTTGGAATTTCTCAAGAAATGAGGTATGAGTTTCATTTTGACAAAATTTTTGCCTAACACCTCTATTTTCTTGATAAAATGATTTCTCTATGCTCATGAATGTTTTTGCATGATAATTGATTGAAATCTCATGAGTAGAAAAATTTTTGATACTTAGGCAATTTCATGAAACCTTGTTTGAATGAAATGTGTCCTAGGTAGAATTTCATCTTAGAGACTTCATTTTAAGTAGAAACTTGATAAACATGTTTAAGTGCACTCATGATTTGCTTCCATGTGATTAAAATTAAAAAATCATGAGAAAATGGATAAATTGATAACAACTTCACTTTAGGAGACCTAAAGTTGAGTAGAGTTGACCTATGTCAATAAATTGACTTAGAAACTTTATTTTAGGTCCAAACTTCACAAACATGTTTAGATCTACTCATGTTAGGTGTCCATATATTTAAATTTGAAAAACCATGAGTAAAGGTTAGAATTTGATACTTAGCAAATTCATGTTAACATGCTTACTTTTGAATGAAATCATGCTAAGGTAAAATTTTGACCAAATGATATTATTTTCATCTCAAACTTGATAAGCATGCTTTAAATGATGATATCTTAATATATGGAAAGTTTGAATGAAAACTGAGAACTTTCGAAAAATAGCTAATATTTATGAAAATGTCATTAATTTCAGTTATTTTTAGATAAATGCAAAAAATTGATTTTTTGATGATTCTTGAAACTGCATGTTCTCTAAAAAATCTAGTTTATTTAGTAAAAATTTCAAAAATTCTCAGTAAGAATATGAATTGATAGGGGTTTTTGAAATTGGATTTCAAAACTTCATAATATCGTTCCTTCCAAATGTTCATTTTTTCGATACTTTGAATTTTGGTCCAATTTTCTAATGAGACTTCAAGTATGATATTTTGAATTCACATTTGGTATCGTTCTACTCATGTGATGAGAAAAATCATTTCCAAAATGATTTTTTTAGACTTGGAATGTATTTATCATCTAATGCTATCATGTATGACTTAGTCTCATATTAGATATTTGATTTTTCATCCCTTGAGTTGAGATCTTCATGCTTCATGAAAACTAATTTTAGAGTCTCAACTTTGACTATAGGTTGACTTTTCTTGCCCTTTTACATTGATGTCAAAAAGGGGAGAAAAATATAAGTAAAGGGGAAGAAAATATAGGAAAATCATGCATATAGATAGGAGAGAAATCCCATGTTTGATATCCTCTATGCTTAATTATAGATATTTTCTTAAGGATGTTTGTCATCATCAAAAAGGGGGAGATTGTTGGCTTAAGGCTTTCAACCTTGGTCTTAATCTCGGTTTTGATTATAACAAACATGGAACTAATGTTTTATTGAGAAATCTTTCAGGTTCCATATCGATTAGCGCTCGACGTCCGCGATCGGAAAAATCGAAGAAATCGGCAAGGACGCTCGTCGACGCTCGGATTCGTCGGGAAGTTAAAGTTTAGGTCTAGGGTGTCTAGTTTATTATGTAATCCTCATGATGATGCATAGGAACCCTAAAACCAAACCCGAACCCCTAAATATGAAAACCCAGAAACCGTCCTAAAATTCACTAAGCCTAGGGAGCTTCTTGGAGGGCTATATGACGTAGATAGTTTCTTGACATAAAAAATGGTGATAATTGTTCCTTGAGTTAAAATTAGATAACAAGGTATTTTTTAAGAATTTTTGGAAGCCTTTTGCCTACCCTTATTTGACCCGAAAAATTAGAAAAAAATTGTTTTCAGAAAATTTATACTAGACCCCAAAAACTAGATTTTGATTCTTAAGGATTTTGATTTTTTAGATATTTTTATTGAATCCTAATGGGGGATAATCCTTATATAACATTTATGTTTTAAAGCTATTAACTTTAAAACATAGAGATTGAGCAGCGGTCGCTCAATCTCTATTCACCCCCCTTCTAGTGTGCCATTTCACCCAACACATCCAAGGTGTCATCTTTTATATTTTTCATTCAAAATATTACTCCAAACATGATTTTCTTTCTTTGACATAGGAAGAACCCTCTTAGCCATAGCAGCCTTTTTCACAACATGTAGATCCCTAATCCTCAAGCCTCCATTGCCTTTACTATCAGTCATAATTCTCCAATTTATCAAACTAGTAGATCTCCTTTCATTATGATTTTACTAGAAGAACTTCTTCTCTAGCTTAGAAACTTCACTGATAGTCTTTTCACTCACCCATGAAGTCATCAAAGAATGCATAGGGATTGAGTTTACAACTGAATTAAGTAAAATACACTTTCCTACTTGAGAAAGCTCATTAACTGCCCAGGTATCCATTTTCCCTTTAGCTTTCTGTACCAGTTTCATCTGATATGCCTCCTCAAGTCTTTTTGGAGCAATGTAAGTACCCAGATATTTTAAAGGGTACTTACCTTCTTTAATATTCAAATAATGTTCCACCAAGTGCTTGACTTCAACTTTACATTTCTCAGGATACATAACAGTAGATTTATTCTGGTTCAGTGTTTGTCCCGTCACCAAACAATAGTTTTTCAACAGTAACATCAAGTTCCTACATGATTTCTTGTTTCATTTGATGAAACATACAATATCATCAACAAAAAGAGTGTGACTCAACACCACCTTTCCAACTAAGAAAACATCAATTTTCTTTTGTTTCACAGCTTCATTAATCATTCCAGTTAGTAGTTGCTCCAAAATAATGAATAGGTATGGAGACAAGGGGTCTCCTTGCCTAATTCCCTTCAAACACTTAAAGTTTCTTGATAGTACTCCATTAATTTTACAAGAGTAAGACACATCTATCAAACTACCTTCTATCCATTTCTTTACTTTATCAGGAATCCCATTTTTTCCATCACCTTCATAGCACTCCCTCATTCTATCCTGTCATAGGCTTTTCTCAAGGTCTAGTTTGAGAATCAAAAAAGGCTGCTTTGATTTCGACTTATTCATTGTGTTGACCACTTCATTCAGGATTAACACACTGTCATGTAAGCATCTTCCCGGAATGAAGGCATTTTGTTCCTATCGAATGATCTTGTTTAGGATTTTTCTCATTCTATTCACTATGATCTTAGCAAACACTTTGTAAATAACATTACAAAGTGCTATAGGACTATAGTTAGTTATCTTCTTTGGTTTTTCTACCTTGGGTATCATTATAAACATGGCATGGTTTCCTTCTATTGAATAGGGATTCTATCAAATTGATGAATTTTATCAAATTCAACTTTTATTACATCCTTCACAGACTCCCAATAGTTCAAGAACTCTAAAATAAAATCATCTCTGCTAGGGCTCTTGCCTCTTCCCAAAGAGTTAATGGCATCCCAAGTTTCATCCATTGTGAACTCTTCTTCAAGCATTCTAGCATCAATACTATTTATTTTCTTCTACTCAACTGAGTCAAAGATTGAAACATCACCCCTATTGCCACCATTGTCTATCCACAAATTCTCATACCAGCTAGAAAACCTTCAACTATGCAGGAGTCCTCTTCTACAATATCTCCATCAATTTCTATGCTTTCAATTCTATTTCTCTTTTTTTTCAATTTAACGATGTTGTGGAAGTATTTTGTATTTTTCTCTCCTTCTTCAACCCATTTAACTCTAGTTTGGACTACCACTTGAGTTGTAGTTGTTTAGACAAAGCACCAGCTCTTCTTGCCAGGATTTCCATGCTCAAGATTTCACTATCAGAAATCCAGTCCATTGCATCTTGTTTTTCAAAATGAAAAACTTATTTAAAGTATCTTTTAGATTCCATTCTAAGCTTCCAATCTTATTTTTATTCCAACTGGTTATTGTTCTTTTTTGCATTTCCACAATAGATTACATCTTACTATTACCTAGCTTCTTTCCCGATATCATCAATGATATCAGCTAGCTTATTGTATTCAAATCAAAAGTGTTCAAATACAAAGGTTTTTTCACTTTTCCTACCTTTCCGGTCCCTTTCAATATGGAATAGTATAGGTCTATGATCAGAGTCCACTCTCTGCATGTGTCTAGTCTTAATATCAATGTTCATGTCTAGCTAATTGGCATTGAATAAGATCCTATCTAACTTTGCTTAGACACTAGCAGAGCCCTTTCTATTGTTTATCCAAGTGAACAAATGTCCACTGACTTTGGCTTCTAAAAGTCCTGCAACCTCAATGTAAGTGTTAAACTCTTTAACAGCTATTGAAAAGTAGAACTCCATTCCACCCAGCTTCTCACTATTGTCCTTGATACTATTCATGTCCCCAACAATGATCCAAGGCAGGTTTTCAATATTCACTTCTTTGAACAAATTCCATAGCAAATTCCTTTTCTTATAATTTGTGCTTGCATATATGCCAGAAATCATGAATGGAGCTCCATTTCTGTACTTGACCAGACAATTCATGCATTGCTCGTCCTTGAATATACATTTAACTTCCATAGCCTTTCTTCTCCACAACATCATTATACCCCCTGATCTTCCTTTACTAAAGACAAAATCACCATCCCAAGTGAATCCCAACCCCTCTTATATCTTTGTAGAAATTTTTCAGCTTCCTCTTGAACTAGATGAGTTTCTTGAAGAATAATAATATCAATGTTATATTGTTTCACTATCATCCACAAATAGGCCAAAGCATCTTTCTTGTGAGCACCGATGATATTCCATGAAAACCCTATCATTGATTGCATTGGTTGATATCAGTAGCACACTTATTTACAAGCTCTTTCTCTGGATCTCCATCATCCTTTAAAATACTATCTTCCTTAGATTGTCTTCTTCGTTTTATTTTAACACCCTTATATTCCACATGTATTATTGTATAGTCTTCTCTCAAGTATAGACCACCTTCTATTCTTAGGACCTTCCATTACACAATTTCTCGATGTTTCAGGGTTGATTCCAACCTCTAGAAAATCATCCTCAGTATTACTATTTTCTAGTATTTTCTTGAAGGAATCAAATAACTTTTCAGCCAATATTCCCAATTCCAATTGTTCTTTATTATTTACACCTTCTTCTGCAACGGGCACCTCCTTAGAACACTCAGCCTCAAATGTGTAATTCATAGCAATTGCCATCTCATCCACTGCGTCATCCTTCCTTACCACTGATTTTAATCTGTTGATCTTATTAGCACCTTGACACACTGAGCCCTACTGAAACCCCCTAATAGATAATTGCTTTTCGAAGTTTCTGCCAGCTTTTTGATTATTTTTGCAACTACTGCCAACCCCTTTAGACTGATCTACCTCTATACAATAAGAACCCTTTGACTTAGCCTTCACATCTTTATTATTTTCCTACCACACTTCTTTAACTACCTTTTCCATGATAAGAATTTGAGGACCCTTCTTATCACTGGTTGTATTGCCTCCCTCCACCTCAAAGGCTGGATTATTAAGCACCCTAAAAGAATTGCCCTTTCCATTCTTAGATTTGTTCCCTGGCTGAGAGAATTTCTTTCTTCCTTTGAACCTGGACCCAAGGTCCAAACAAAGCATCACTGTCATGTTTATCAACATACATATCTTTCCATTTATTAGTAAGAATTGGCTCAACCCTTTCATTACGAACATCTTTTTTCAAACTACAAACATCATCAATGTGCCCCACCATTCCGCAACTGAAATTGATTGAATGTAAGTTCTCAAAAGCCACTGATTGGAAAAAACTTCTTGATTCAGTATCAATCCAGAATCCCTGTTGAATAGGCTTTTTTATGTTCATTAACACACACCCGGGCAAACTTGCCTCTTGTTCCACTTTGGGTATAGTTATCTATTTTCAAAGGCTTTCTGATTATTGCTGCAACTTGGGGAATAATTCTACTGTTAAAAAACTTCATCAACAGCCCAGGTAGTTGTATCCAAATAGGAACTTCCTCAATTGCCTCTTTCAGTGGTTGGAAATTATCCTTCCACTGAATGAGAGAGCTTGTCCTCTTAAGAACCAGGCCCCTCCCGCAAACACATCCCAGTAGTCATCTGAATTTTCAAATCTAAATGCGAAAAATCTAGCCAATAGATAGATGGTGCTACATTCAGCCTTTATTTTCTAAATTCTAGGCAGATTAGCTTTAACAATCTCAAATGGATGAGGTTTGCCAAGAATTTATCGTAAAGAGTCAAATTACTCCCCCTCGTGGCTTCCTTTAAATCGGCTTCAGAGATTGAAACTCTTCCTTTCATAGAAGCTTGGATCAGATTCACCTTCTCCGCAATCTCTTTAGAGTCTCTCCAGTTCGAATTGGGGTCAGCCAATCTTAACAAGCTTGCCCATGAGCTAAATTTTCCTCCCAGATCTCTCGCTTTCCCCACTTCTCTATCGCCATTTCTCACAACACCAATCTTCTTTCATTCCAGCCCAGGCACGAATTGATTCCTGACCGCTCGATCAGAAGGTTCCTTCAGCCTAGGAATAGAGATCGCTTTTGTCGTTGAAGTCGTTGCCTCTTCCTCAGTCATCTTTTTCCCTAATGAGAAGAAAATAGAAACGAGGAGACAATTACTAAGGTGTCATTTGGTTTGCACAATAACTAAATTTTTGCAAAAGAAATGCATTTTCAACTAATTGAATTTGAAAATGCTAAAAACTTTGCCATAAGTAAATTACAACTTCTTAATAATTAACTTCCTATATTTTGTTTAGTCCAACTCTTTACTCTCGATGAAATAAATTTCAATTGACTAAAATATCCTCCACTTTAGTATATAATCACAATAATATAATGCACAATATGATATTATAATTATATTATGATATTTTTAAAATATAAAGAATAAGTTATTATATATAATATTATACTTGCTAGCTATATATTTTAGTTATACAATAGATTATTCTCAAAGTTATTTGCATACGGCTTGAGCAAAACGATAAAAACACCAAGTTTTTTCATGGCTTGATAAAGTTTAGAAAGAGAATAAATACAGTCACTGAAATAAAGGCAAATGGTGTGCTGATAAACAAGCCTCAGGATATTGTGGACTCCTTTGCAAGCTGGTATGAGGAGCTTTGGAATGAAGATACTGACATTGCTTCTAGTAATTCACACTTAGATGGGCTAGAATAGAAAAGAATAAAAAACAAGTGGCACAGTAAACTCACTGCTGACTTCACCCCAGATGAAGTGAAAAATGCCTTTTTTTTCTCTTGGTAGAGGCAAGTCACCTGGTCCAGATGGCTTCAGTGCAGAGTTTTTTTATCAACTATTGGGAAATTGTCAAAGGAGCCTTGCTGAATGCTTTAAAGGAATTCCATGACAATGCTCATATCCCAAGCTCCTGGGGTAGTACAAAAATTATCTTTATTCCTAAAAAAGATAGCCCAAAGTACTGTAACTGATTTCAGGCCTATATTCCTATGTAATATGGTATACAAAGTTTTATCCAAAGTACTTGTTAACAGAATGAAACCATACATAGGATATCTAATTTCAAAGGAGCAAGCAGCATTCATAAGTAAGAGGAAACTTACAAGACAATGTTATGTTACTTTCAGAAATTGCAAGGGTGATTGAAAAATCAAAAAGGAAATACCCTTACTTCATGATAAAGTTTGACCTGGAGAAGGCTTTTGACAAATTGTCTTGGGTAGGACTGGAGGCAATTCTGAGGAAAATGAACTTTCCTGTGCTCTTCAAAAACTAGTTACTTGCATGCTTGAGGTCTGCTGAATTTAAATGTAGCATGAATGGTCTTGAATCAAGGGCTTTCAAAAGTCAAAAGGGGGTTAGGCAAGGTGATCCACTATCACCTTACCTATTTATCATTTTGCAAGAAGCCCTCTCCTAGCTCATTAAGAAACAGATGCATGAAGGGTTTAAAATTTTTAAGTATAAGGGTATATCAGTGAGCCACTTATTTTTTACTGATGACATCCTTGTGTTTGTTAAGTATACCAAAGGCTGCACTTTGAAAATTCAAGAAATATTCAAGGCTTATTGTGAAGTCAGAAACCAGAAGATTAGCTTGAAATCAGAAATTTTCTTCCCTACAAGTTGTTCTGGAAACATAAGGAAAAAGGTGTGCAATGCTTTAAAAATAAAGGAAGGTATCTTGCCTATGAAGTACCTTGGAGCTTTGGTTGGTCCAGGAAAACTCTCCAGTAATAATCAGAATTTGATTATTGACAAAGCCATGAATAAAGTAGAGAATTGGATGTCTAAATCAGTCTCTCAAGCAAGCAAAGTCACACTATTGAACTCAGTACTAAATTCAGTTCCATTACATACATTGGCAACTACATGGCTAAATGATAATGTAATACAGAAATATGAAAGCTTATCAAAAAAAATTTCTAGAGAACCAAGAAGGACAAGAAAGCTATACATCTGTTAAGTTGGGAGAAAGTTACTTCCAGCAAGCTTAAAGGTGGCCTTGGAGTGAGGATCTGAGCCTAATCAAGTATTCAATACAAGCCAAAAGAGTTCTTCCTTTCCTCGATAGAAAGAAGACTCATTGGAAAGAGATAAAAGGATCTGAAATATATTGGTCATTTAGAAGCTTGCATCAAACTATTGTAAGGCTCAGAGAAGGGTTTTAAATGAAAATTGGGAATGGAAAGATGATTGATATAGCAAATGATCCATGGATTACAAGTATCACTGAAAAGTTGGGTCAATACAATAAGCTCTTTGAGCTTTTTCAGAATGGAAATTGGAATGTGGCTTCAATCTATGATCTGTTTGGAAACACCTTAGCTGAGGAGGTTCTGCAGTTGTTGTCACACCCCGACTGAGGGTAGTGTGACCGGCCAGGGCCCACGTCCTGCCTTGTAGCCTACTGTCTACACTGACATCAAGAAACCAAAACATATCGACTGAAAGAAACTTAACATACTTTATAAAAAGTTTGCAAGTCACAATATATATAAGTTTTTCAAAACAAGGAGAAACATCAACATCAAATCCAAATGGTTAAATATCAAGTTTTACAATTCTTTTCAAAGATAACTGTCAGTGCATAAATAAAACCAACATAACTAGGACTAGTCTAAGACTCATGGACGCCGCTACGAGATATGGCACCGCCTCCGCCCTCCAGCTACACCATGTCGACACCAAGCTACTGCTCATGCTCTGCAAAATAAAATATAAACTGTGAGTCCACTTGGGACTCAGTGAGTGGCTCAAATGAACCTCCACATAATCCTCAGACCTACATATATATCATACAAGGCAATAAAGGAATGTACAAGGAGGTAAAATGTGTTTCTAATACAATTACAGACCATCAACGAATCCATCAGTACCAACTGTACATGATAACCTGCCACCTTGGCTTATCAAGCCTCTGGCATCCGGCCCTTGGGCCTACTCATAGCAATATATCCCGGCTACAGCCGTCCCTACCATATCAGGTAGTATCATCTCAAGATGCAGGCAAACAATCCCGGGCCGTCGACTAGGATGGCCACTATTCTCTAGACACCGTCTGGGGTAAGGATAGCTAGTCCCACCCAACTGGGGTCTGGCACCTAGCGGGCCCGCTGGCGCACCTCTAGATCCAACTGGCCGAGCTGAGCATTGGTTATTTCCAACCTCCTCGCTCCTCGGCGGACCATCACAAGCACATTACATAAACAAAATCCTAGGGTTTCCATATATATATATACACTTCGGGCCTTTGCCCGTATCTAGCCATGTTCGGCTACCGGGTCAACAATTCATGCTGCCCCTGTTAGTATATGTGCATCTACAATCTCTAAGTTTCCAAGATGTACAAGCAGTCATAGAAGTGTGATAATCTCATATCTAGGTTTCCATAAATGTGCTATGAACATCTAGTGACACCTTACATGTTACCTAGCTTTTTTTACACTGTATTTGGTGAGAATTTCCCTGAGTCATCCTTGGAATACCATCCAAGGACATTTAGGGCAGCATGTATAATGGAAAGAAAAATGCTCAAATATTACATCATTCACCATATTTAATCATAATGCACATACCTAACCATTCTTATACTACCTTAGGAATAGTAGTACAATAAGGAGCAACTATCTAGCATGGCAAGGTAGTAATAATTTAAATAACAAGTATGAATTATAAAACATGGTAACATTGTCAACATCCAAGTTTAAGGATCAAATGCTAAGTATGGATACAATCTAGCATTTCTACAATTCAAATCAATTAAGCTACTTGCTAAGTTTGGTGTTCTTCCTAAGTATTGTCATATCCTTATGTGATCCCTAAGATCATGAACTTTCCATCTAAGGCAAATCTCTCCTCCTCTCCTCAACCTTGGCCGAACCATGAGCAAGGGAAACCTTGCTCGGCCAAGGTCCTTGGGGTAGGGAAAGATGGAAGAGACTTTAACTATACTTTGTCTCTTCAATTCCACGTACTTCTTAAATACCAAAGATCAACTTACCCTTCCCCTCACCCTTTGGCCGACCCTCTTCATGAATCTTAGGGTTCATTTGGCCACTTCAAGGGGCTTTAGAGGGGGACATGCTTCATGTTAAGGGAATCGGGGAGTTCAAAGGATTGAATCAAAACAGTGGTATAGGGCATCTAAGGGCCTTCTTGCTGTCAAGGGAATCGGGGAAAATTTCGGCATGATCTTTTCCCTTTTCCCATGACTTGGCAGCCCCTAAAATACCCAATGGTTAAAACAGCGAGATCTGACAAGAACATCATAAAACTGTGAGTACATATCGTTGAAATCATAGATCATTGGAAAAACGCGAGAACTCAACCTAGCATCTAGGGTTCGGCCACTCGCCTCCCCCAAACTGTTAAAGCCTTAACCACTCACCTTCTTAAGAAGAGAAAACAGTGAGGAAGAAGATCCCCACGTCCTCGAAGTGATCGGCTCCGGCAATGGCAAGATCTTTGACCAAGAATCCGAGTAGTGCCTCCCCTTTTTTTTCCCTTGCTCCTCCTCTTTCTACCTTGCTACCTTGTGCGGCTCAATGAATGAGCCACACGGCTGCAAGATGAGGGTTTTAATCCCTCATCTAGCTTTCCAAATGAGGCCTCTTGACTCACTTAACTCGCACTCAAACCTCGACTAAACCCGAACTCAACTTGGGTTCCGACTCAACCCATAATATGACTCGAGTTAACTTAATTTAAGGTATGATTTTATAAAAAAAAAGTTAATTATCCAAATAGATTTCATGATTCATTAGCCGAGTCATACCTTTTTACTCGAGGCGATCCTGAGGCTCGACTCGACTACCCTCGGGTCCGAACCGAAGCGCTGCACCAAAATAGATTTTTATAATAGGAAACCTTTTTTTTTTCAGGTCTTACAGTTGTATATTCCTAAAAAAGAAACTGGAGATAAATAGGTCTGGTCCATGAATGAAAAAGGCAAACTCAATAGCAAGATAGCATATAACTTCTTGAGAGATAAATCAGATTCAAATGATGCGCCAAGAATTGACTGGGCCAAACTTTGGAGCATGGACACACTGCCAAAAATAAAAACTTTGCTTGGAAGCTAGTCTGGGATAGGCTGCCTACATCCTCTTACCTATCCAGGTTTTGCAATATCAGAAAAGTAAATGTCATGTATGCAACAAAGATGAAGACAGCAGAAATCATATTTTCTTTCAGTGCCCTTTCTCAGGGAAATTCTGGGAAAATGCTGAGAAGTATTTAGGCTTCAAATTTAAATATATGAGGTATTGGCATAAAGGAGATTGGCTTAAGGAAGGCAATGGACTAAGCAGGAAGGCTGAATGCAAAATAACTGGGTTTATTGTAGCTGGAATGTGGCAATTATGGAAAAATAGGAATAGTCTTTGTTTTGAAGGAAAGAGCTTTGGGTTAAATACCTTATTATTCAAGGCAATAGCTGAGGCATATAATAAAGCTGATTCAATAGAGGAGATCCTAAATCAGCTAACAATCAAAAAAGGTAATCTTAACATCATCACTCAGCATGATGGGCAAGAAGAAAATAATGTGACATACAAAGCTTTTTGTGATGGTGCCTGGGAGGAAAATCTGGGCATGGGTTCCATTTTATCAATGAGGAAAACATTGAAATTTTGAATGAATTTTCATCCAGGAAAATTGAATCTCCTTTGTTTGCAGAAATTTGCACCATTTGGCTCTGCCTGCTGAGAGCTAAAAGCCTAAACATCAAGCATATTAAGATCTTTACGGATTCCCAAAGAGCTACTAATATGCTTAACAAAAAGTCCAAAGTTCCTTGGTCTTTAAAAGATCTTATAAAGGACATATGGGCTGCAGCTGATGAGGTGGAAGTAACTTCATGGAATCATATTGGTAGATCTTTAAATAGCAGGGCACATGAGTTGGCCAAAGCTGGAATGAAGGCTAATTTTGCTATCCCCCATAATTTTACTAGAATGAATGTTCAGCTGCCAAAAGAGGATGAAAACAAAGCTTCTGATTTAAATTTAATTCTTCTGTAGAGAATTCAGATATATGCAATCATCATGTGGATGCTCCTATTGTAATTAGAGAGGTTGGAGGTGTAAGTAAGGAGACTTGTGTAGATGATAACTCTGTAAAAATTGTAGTTGATGTTAATAAAAGGATTATGTCACGCCCCAACTCAGGGTCCCGTGATCGGCCAGGGTATACGTGCCTATACCCTGAAATCTAACCCATGCACATGCCAAAACAAATAGTATAGCAGAAAGAAAACAAGTTTTATTTTAAAGGAAAAGTGAATCAATAACAAGTTTAGATTAATAACTCAGAAGTAAAGAAAATGCGAAATACGATTAGGTTCAACAGTTCAAAAGTTCAGTCAAATAAAACCTGAAATAATAACATAAATGCCCTCAGGCTACAACGCCAAAACAAGCTAATACAAGTGCATGACACTACCAAAAGAAAAACTCGACTACAACCCTAACTAGGACTGCTATGAGATCCAACAGCTCCTCTGCCCTCCAGCGACGCCAAGTGCATCCAACCCACCTCACCGGTCAGGTTCTGCAAAATAGAAATCACACGACAACGGGTGAGTTCAAAGAAATCAACGAGCGCATTTATCCGCCCTCACAAATAAACACAGAGATAACATAAATTCTATCTCTAAAAAGGCCATGTCGCAAAAACGTGAGTAGCTACCAGGCCCGAAGGCCATCCATGCCCACAGCATCTATCTCTTCAAAGAGGTGCATCAGGCCGAAGCCCTACCATGCCCGAAGGCAACGTCACCTTAAAAAATATGCATCAGGTCGAAGCCCTACCATGCCGAAAGGCAACATCACTATCACATAGGTGCATCGGATCGAATCCCTACCATGCCCAAAGGCAACATCACCATCAATGAGGTGCATCGGGTCGAATCCCTACCATACCTAAAGGCAACATCACATCAAGAGGTGCATCGGGTCAAATCCCTACCATGCCCAAAGGCAACATCACCATCAAGAGGTGTATCGGATCGAATCCCTACCATGCCCAAAGGCAACATCACCATCAAGAGCTGCACTGGGTCGAATCCCTACCATGCATAAAGATAACCGCGCACATATCAGGATAATCGGGAAAGACCCTCCGAATTTATCCTGCAGGTTGGGAATTGACATCCAACCACACGGGCATAGCTCGTAATCCAGCTCCTAAATGAGTCGCTCCGGCATTTCCAAGGATATGACGCATCAAGACCTAAGTCAAGATTCTCCTACGATCTCGCTAATACAGCCTCCTATGGTTTTCGTTACCGAGATATCTTTTCTTTTTTCCCAGGGATTTTTTGGGTAATCAGCTCCCATGCTGCAAACAGTCAAATCTGAACCTTGTCGCTCTTCTTTCCTCGTGGGCAGGAAGCACACCAGCAGCGTGCATTGCGTGATTCCACTGTGTTTTTTGCACTTAACTGGGTGGACAGTTGACCGGAAGAGAACTTCGATTCGCCCGGCCAGCAGGCGGGCGGCGTGCTTATCTTGTGTGACAACACTACAGAGCGAGTCGCTCTTCTAGTCGGGCAGCTGTGTGACAACACTCCAGAGAAAGCGGCGGTGTCCTAAGGGTGTCTTCACTATGAAGCGTCTCAACACTTCAAACCCGACCCTTACCCCTTAGACCCGCAACGTCATGAACCCATGTGGTTTTATTTCATGAATACCTTATAAGTTGGTTCATAACAAATTATGCTTACCCATATACCCAATTTTAATTATAGAATTAAAATCTAGATCATCTCAATTAGGGTTTTGTTTTAGAGTTTTGTTTTAGGGTTTTGTTCTATCCAGAAGTGTTGTGTATACCCCGAATCTACTCTTCATAGTGTGTCCTATGTTTTCAAACTATGTTTTATGGTCAAAACGATAGGTTACACGACTATAATCAGAGATCTAATCACATAATAACAGAGAAATCAAAAATCAGCCCAGATTCAATAAACAACACATAAATTTCAGAAAGCTGAAATTTTCAGCACAACATGAAATAAAATTCGAATTTTGCTGAATTAAATTCCTAAATTTCTAACATCACAGATTCATGTCATCAAGCCAATCATGCATACAATCTCATAATTTTTATTCAATAAAAACTAGCATATACATCAAGAATCCCTAAACCTCAAGAAAAATTAGATTAATTCTTTAGCATCAAGAACATCTAGAACTCCAAGATGAGGTTTACACCCAAGATTCACAAGATTTAATTGTAAAATCACAAATCTTCCCTTAAACATAAATTCCATGATATGAGATCTAAGCATGGCATCGAAACCCAGAAAATCTCAAGAACAAAAAATTACATATCGAAATCAAGAATCTTCAAGGCGGCTTCAAAAAAATTCGAAGAAAACCCGAATATGAGGGATAAAACCACTCACCTTGATTAGGAAAATGATTTAGAGATGAAATTCCAAGCGGCGATATCCAAATCCGGCTTCAAAGGGGGCGGCTCGACTCAACAAGGGAGAAAGAGGGGCGGCGACTCCTTTCTCAACTTTTTAGGTGGCTCCAAAATAGGAGCCACAAGCCATAAGGGGGGGGTTTTACACACCCTCCTCAACCGTAACCCCTTAAACCATTAATTCACAACTTGCATCCACCTTAAGCCAAAACCAAAACTCGCTAACCCGATAGACTTACAAAATTTAATTAATCTCATTCTAATAAATCACAAACAATTAATTAAATACTCATATGAACATAATTAGCAATTATCCACACAACACCAAATTAAATACTCTTAACCACCCAAGTCTAAAAATTCATAAATTTATATTCTACTTACCCGAGCTCGCAAGCTCGCTCTGGACCATGAGTCGACTCGACTCGACCATGAACTAGTCCGCTAAGCTGGCAAATACACATAAAAGAAAAAATAATAAATTTAAATATCTAGGATATTACAATCCTCCCTCCTTAAAGAAAATTCATCCTCGAATTTTAGAAAAGAATAAGAACTCACTGCATCAACAAATAATGAACAAATAATGAAGGATAACGCTCCCACATATCCCGCTCCACCTCCCAGGTGGCCTCCTGGCCGGAATGGTGCTCCCATCTGACTTTAACCAAGGGAATCTCCTTGGATCTCAATTTCTGAATCTGCCAGTCTAGCACCTCAACTGGCCGCTCCTCATAGGAAATTGCTGAGTCCACCTCTACTGTGGTAGGCTCGATCACATGGGACTCATCCCGAATATACCTCTTTAGCATAGACACGAGGAATACTAGATCTACTCGGTCCATACTAGGAGGTAGAGCCAACTCATAGGCCACGGCTCCCTTGCGCCTGAGAATACGAAACGGCCCAATGAACCTAGGGCTTAACTTTCCTTTCTTACCAAACCTCATTACCCCTTTCATAGGGGACACCTTAAGGAACACCATGTCCCCCTCAGCAAACTCTACCTCCTTGGCCTTTTCATCCGCATACATCTTTTGGCAACTCTGAGCTGCCAACAATCTCTCTCTGATTTGCTTCACTTTTTTCACAGCCTCCTCCACCAGATCAGATCCCATCATAAGGGAATGTCCTGCCTCAAACCAGCCTACAGGCGACTTGCATCTCCGCCCGTACAACGCCTCAAAGGGGGTCATCCCAATGCTATTGTGGTAGCTATTATTATAAGCAAACTCAATCTGAGGTAAGTGCCTCTCCCAACTGCCCTCTAGGTCTACGACACATGCCCTCAGCATATGCTCCAGCGTCTGAATAGTTCGCTCCGACTGACCATCTGTCTAAGGGTGAAATGCGGTACTGAACCGAACCTGAATGCCCAAGGTATCCTAGAATGATCGTCAAAATCGAGTCGTAAACTAAGTGCCCCGATCTAAGATAATCATAACTGGAACTCCATGATAAGCAACGATCCGATCCAAAAATAACCTCACATACTGCTCTGATGAAAAGATCGTCCTGACTGGTATGAAGTGCGATGACTTGGTTAGGCGATCCACCACTACCCAAATGGAGTCATTGCCTTTTTCGGACTTTGGCAACCCAGTCACGAAATTCATGCTTATCTTCTCTCATTTCCACTCTGGTACCCCTAAGTTCTGGAGTAACCCTGCCAGCTTCGAATGCTCATCTTTCACCTGCTGACACACTAAGCACCTAGACACAAACTCGGCCACTTCTCTTTTCATGCCTTTCCACCAATAGTTTTGCCTGAGATCTCAGTACATCTTCGTGGCTCCCGGATGCATAGTGTAGGTGGATTGATGAGCCATCTCCAGCACCTGTCTGCGAACCTCGGTCATATCTGGTACCAGAATCCGGTTCTTAAACCTCAGGATGCCCTCCGAGTCCACATTGAACCCATTATCTGCATCTCCTCTCCTGGCCAGGTCCTTAGTGAGTGCACAAAAAGTATCCTCCTCCTGCGATGCCCGTAACATGTTAACCAACGCCGACTGCACTCTCAAGTGGGCCACTAGCGCACCTGATTCAAACACTGCCAAGACTGCTCCTCCATCCAAGCATAAGGCCAACTCTTGAGCCAACGGCCTCCTCCTGACTGCCAAATGCGCCAAACTGCCAATAGACTTCCTGCTCAGAGCATCAGCTACCACATTAGCCTTCCCTGGATGGTACATGATCATGCAGTCATAGTCCTTCAATATCTCAAGCCATCTTCTCTGCCATTTTGCATCAGCACACAACCCAAGCTGACTCGGGAGACATCACAATAAACAACAAAACCTCCTAAACCCGAGGGTACTACTAGAACTGGCATCGACGTCAAGCGGTCTTTGAGCTTCAAAAAGCTCTCCTCGCACCTACTGTCACATTCGAACTTAACCTTCTTATGGATCAGGCGGGTCAATGGCGCTACAATCTTGGAGAAATTCTCTACAAACTTTCTGTAGTACCCAGCCAACCCCAGAAAACTGCGAATCTCCGAGACATTGGTCGGCCTCTTCCAGTTCTGAACTGGCACTATCTTTGCAGGGTCCACCTTTATTCCTTCCCTAGGCACCACATGACCAAGAAACCCTACGCTCTTTAGCCAGAACTCGCACTTGGAGAATTTGGCATACAACCTGCGTTCCCTGAGAGTTTCCAGAACTATCCTCAGGTGCTCAGCATGCTCCTCCCAACTCCTGGAATAAATCAAAATGTCATCAATGAACACAATCACAAACTTATCCAGGTAATCCTTGAACACTCGGTTCATTAGGTCCATAAATCCTGTAGGTGCATTAGTCAGCCCGAATGGCATCACCAGAAACTCAAAATGCTCATAGCTTGACCTGAAAGCAGTCTTAGGGACGTCACTAACCCGAATCTTCAACTGATGATACCCTGACCGCAGGTCAATCTTAGAAAACCACTACGCTCTCTGAAGCTGATCAAACAAATCATCAATCCTGGGTAACGGGTACCGATTCTTCACTGTTAACTTGTTAAGCTGTCGATAATCAATGCATATTTGCATGGACCCATCCTTCTTCTTTACAAAGAGCACTGGAGCACCCCAAGACGAAACACTGGGGCGAATGAAACCCAGATCAAGCAGCTGGGGCAAATAAAACCCAGATCAAGCAGCTCCTGCAATTGGGACTTCAACTCCCTCAACTCAGCTAGTGCCATCCGATACGGAGGAATGGAGATCGCCTTCACCCCTGGCTGTAAATTAATACAGAATTTGATCTCTCCCTGTGGAGGTAACCCTGGCAACTCCTCCTGAAATACATCAGAGAACCCACATACTACAGGCGTCCTCCCGATGTCTTTGGCCGCATCTCCACCTTCCTTTGCCACCGACACAAAGGCCAAAAAATGACTGACACCCTGCGAACAGTAACTTTCGGGCCTTAAGAGCTGATATCTCCATCAACGGCTCACCCCTTCCCTCACCTTGGAAGGTAAACTGGGGCATCCCGAGCTTACTGAAAGTCACAGTCTTAGCCATACAATCAACTAAGGCGAAATGGTCTGCCAACCAGTCCATGCCCAATGTCACATTAAGCTTCAACATCGGCAGGACTATCAAATCGGCCATCAGCACATGCCCACAAATGACAACCTTGCAGCCTCGAAAGTCTATCTCTGCCATCACATAAACACCCGTAAGTATAGACACCACAAGGGGCAATTCAAGCACAGAATATATCCTTGACAACTTAGCAGCAACCAAGGCATAGACAAAAGAGTGCATAGCACCTGGACCGAACAAGACATATGCAACAGTTGAACCTACAACAATGTTACCTAATACTACTGCCCTGGACGCCTCAGCGCCCTCTTGGTTCATAGCGAACACCCATGCAACGAGCCTCTCTGAACCACTAGCTCGCTGGCCTCCTCCCTGAGGCTGACCCATCTGAGTTACGCAACCCATTGACATTCGTGCTTTTCCTCTGATCTGATCAGGTTGCTGATTGCCCTTGACAGGATAATCCTTTCTAAAATGCCCAACCCATCCGCACCCAAAACATGCCTTAGAGCAAAAATTGCTCTGGTCCTGCTCAACTCTGGTCGCACACAATCATGGCCCTTAAGCATAAGGTCGATCTACACCCATAATTTATATTTCATGAAATCTAAGGGAAAGATCTTCCAATAAATTCAAAATTTCATCTAAATGGGAAATTTGCTCTCAGCCAACCCCTGTAGATCCCTTCTGCAGAACTCTATCAACTGGCCCCCTAGGATCCCTAGGGCCGCCCTAACCATACTGCACCATAAATATTTAACTATATGACGAGCCTCAATGAATCATTCAAGATAGTAAGCAATTATTGCAAGGATATCTAATTCAGGCACCTATACAAAGGTAGCCCCCCCCCCAAAAAAAATGGTGCACTCTCTAGCACAGGGTCATTCACGACCTCAAGCTGTGCTACCCTGGGACTTTCCCAGTTCCTCCTCCCTGCGGAGTGCCTCAACCAGCTTAGCCACTCGAGCCTGCAGCTACACAACCATGGGATCCTGTCCCACCTCCTCTCGGGCCTGCGGTGGTCTCCCTCGACCCTGGCCCCAACCTTGGCCTCGGCGCTCAGTGGAGTTGCTATCACAACCGCTCCTTGCGGCATCAAAGGCCTCCATCGATATGAAAACACCAGAAAAGAAATAATTCAAGATTAAGCAATTAAATTCACCCAATGTTTTGCAAACTAAATCACAAGTCGCGCGGAGGTGCAGACTTAACCCATTGATCTCATAGCATACCCCTACCATAAACTAACAAGCTAGCAATGCCCTATACGGTGACAACTCTAGGTCGTAGTTGGACCGAACCACATGCTCTGATACCAACTTTGTCACGCCCCAACTCAGGGTCCCGTGACCGGCCAGGGTATACGTGCCTATACCCCAAGCCTAACCTATGCACATGCCAAAACAAATAGTGTAGCGGAAAGAAAACAACAAGTTCTATTTTAAAGGAAAAGTGAATCAATAACAAGTTTAGATTAATAACTCAGAAGTAAAGAAAATGCGGAAATACGATTATGTCCAACAGTTCAAAAGTTCAGTCAAATAAAACCTAAAATAATAACATAAATGCCCTCATGCTACAACGCCAAAACAAGCTAATACAAGTGCATGACACTACCAAAAGAAAAACTCGACTACGACCCTAACTACGACTGCTATGAGATCCAACGACTCCTCTGCCCTCCAGCGACGCCAAGTGCATCCAACCCACCTCACTGATCAGACTCTGCAAAACAGAAATCATAC
Organism: Canna indica; assembly: GCA_034359265.1. NCBI lineage: Eukaryota > Viridiplantae > Streptophyta > Magnoliopsida > Zingiberales > Cannaceae > Canna > Canna indica. Next base: position 74,967,659 of record CP136890.1, read on the forward strand.
GACAACGGGTGAGTTCAAAGAACTCAGCGAGCGGCTTTATCCGCCCTCACAAATAAATACAGAGATAACATAAATAAATTTTATCTCTAAAAAGGCCACGTCGTAAAAACGTGACTACCTACCAGGCCCGAAGGCCATCCACACCCATGGCATCTATCTCTTCAAAGAGGTGCATCAGGCCGTAGCCCTACCATGTCCGAAGGCAACGTCACCTTAAAAAAATGTGCATCAGGTCGAAGCCCTACCATACCCAAAGGCAACATCACCATCACAAAGGTGCATCGGGTCTAAGCCCTACCATGCCCAAAGGCAACATCACCATCAATGAGGTGCATCGGGTCGAATCCCTACCATACCTAAAGGCAACATCACCATCAAGAGGTGCATCGGGTCGAATCCCTACTATGCCCAAAGGCAACATCAGCATCAAGAGGTGCATCGGGTCGAATCCCTACCATGCACAAAGACAACATCACCATCAAGAGGTACATCGGGTCGAATCCCTACCATGCCTAAATGTAATCGCGCACATATCAGGATAATCGAGAAAGGCCCTCCGAACTTACCCTGCAGGTTGGGAATTGACATCTAACCACATGGGCGTAGCCCATAACCCGGCTCCTAAATGAGCCGCTCCGCCATTCCCAAGGATATGACGCATCAATACCTAAGTCAAGATTCTCCTACGGTGTCCTCACTATGAAGTGTCTCAACACTTCAAACCCGACCCTTACCCCTTAGACCAGCAACGTCATGAACCCGTGAGGTTTTATTTCATGAATACCTTGCAAGTTTGTTCATAACAGATTATGCTCACTCTTAGACCCAATTTTAATTATAGAATTAAAATCTAGATCATCTCAATTAGGATTTTGTTTTAGAGTTTTGTTTCAGGGTTTTGTTTCAGGGTTTTGTTCTGCCCAGAAGTGCTGTGTATACCCCGAATCTACTCTTCAAAGTGTATCCTATGTTTCCAAACTATAATTTCTGATCAAAATAATAGGTTACACGACTATAATCAGAGATCTAATCACATAATAACAGAGAAATCAAAAATCAGCCCAGATTCAATAAACAACACATAAATTTTAGAAAGCTGAAATTTCCCGCACAACATGAAATAAAATCCGATTTTTACAGAATTAAATTCCTAAATTTCTAACATCAGAGATTCATGCATGTCAGTAAGCCAATCATGCATACAATCTCATAATTTTTATTCAATAAAAACTAGCATATACATCAAGAATCCCTAAACCTTGGTAAATTCAAAATCTTAGTGTTATACCTCAATGCTTAAGATTAAAGTATGTCTCTATACTCATGATTAGAATTACATGTTAAAATCCTTGAATTCTCATGAGTAGGTAGAACTTTAGTACTTAGACAAATTTCATTGAATGAAACTTGTTCTAGGTAAATATCTATTATTAGACACCTTCTTGTAAGTCCAAACTAATTTAACATAGGTAGAGATCTTATTTCTCAAATAGTTCACATCTTAAGATCTCTTAGATTCATTTTAAAACCATGGTATCAATCTTTAAAATGAATCTTTACTATTTAGCTTAGATTGAGTTTTTTAAATGAAACTTTGTATTAAGCCTTTGCTATTCAGTATGTTATCTTGCTCAGTTGGCATATTATTTCATCATGCTACTAATGAAGCCTTCTTGCAAGTTAAGAAAGTGATCAGAATTGAAAAGCTATGCTATCTAAAAGAAAATGAAAAAGGAAATGAAAATGTTGGGCAAATTTCTAAGAATAAGGTATGGATTTAATTTTACAAAAATCTTAGTATAATAATTGAATTTTTCATGTTTAATGGTATCTCTATACTCATGATTGATGTTGCATGATGAATATATGAATTTTCATGAATAGGAAAAATTTGGATAACTTAGGCAATTTCATAATATCTTGATTAAATGAAAATTGCTCTAGGTTAAAATTTCTTATTAGAGACCTCATTTTGAGTAAACGCCAAATGAACATGTTTAGATACACATATCACTTAAGTCTAGATATTTAAAACTTGAAAATTCATATCTAGATGAACAAACACAATTGGTATCTTACTTTAGGGGACTTAACTTGGAAAGGTTTGACCCAAGTCAACAAATCGACTTGGTCACTTTATTTTAAGTTCAAAACTTCATAAACATGTTTAGAAATAGGTATAACATGTTTCCAAGCACTTAAAATGAAAAATTCATATGGATATGGATAAAATGACATAGAGGTGGTTTCATGAAAACCTCTTTTGAACCATGTTGACCCAAGTCAACAAGTTGACTTAAAGGTCTCATTTTCAATCTATATTTGATAAACATGTTTAGATTTACTCATGTTAAGTATCCAAAGGTTTAAATTTGAAAAATCATGAGTAAATGTTAAGATTGAAACTTAGCAAGTTTTATAAAAACTAGTTTAGTTTTGAATGAAACCATGCTAGGTTGATATCTTGACTTAAGGATATAATTTTCATCTCAAACTTGACATACACTCTTTACATGACCATTATATAGTGTCATAAAAGTTTGAATGAAAACTAAGCATTCTTTGAAAATAACTAAAAAATTATGGAATTGCTATTTGTTCAACAATTGGTATTATCAATTTAAGTTATTTCTAGGAAAATATAGAAAAATCTTTTTTAGATGATTCTTAAAACTACACATTCACTGAAAAATCTAGTTTTATCAGTAAAAAATTTCAAAAAGTTTCATCAAGAATCGGATTTAAAGTGAATTTTTGAAGTTGGATTCCAAAACACAAAGTATCATCATTCTTGAAACGCTAATCTTTCCGATGCTTTGATTTCTCTTCAAAAATTTCAATAAAAACTCATGTACACCATTTAGATTCTATTTTTAATATCATTCACATAATTTCATGAGTAAAATCATTTTTATGAATGATTTTGATATTTCGGATGATAGCTAGGATCCATTTGTTGATTAAAATTAATATAGGATGAAAAATGGACTTTGAAAATTTTTTTGAGTTTAAACTTTGTTCATGTATTTCATATGACCATTCAATACTTGGTATCAAAAATCTTCTTCCAAAAATTGGTACCAAAGTTTTTCATTAAAGATATGATTTTGTTTAGATCTAAAGGTTTGGTTCTTTGAAAACTTTAAGTATAGGTTGACCTAAGTCAACAAGTAACTTAAAAATATCATCTAAAGCCCAAACTTAATTCATAGACTTGCATTATCTCATGTTTGATGTCTAAATGCCTAAGTTTGAGAAAACATGAGTAGATAACAAAACTTGAGACTTAGCATTTTCATGTTTTCCTGCTTATTTCAAATGAAAATATGTTAAGTTCATATTTAGATCAAATGACATTAGTTTCACTTCAAACTTGATATACATGATTTAAAATGACTATATCTTTGTATTTTGAAAGTTTGAATGGAATCTAAAAATGTCATGAAAAAGAAACAATATTTACTTTGAGAAAATACTTGATTCAATTTGGCATTCAACTATATAGTTTTTGAACATATCATGTATGATCTTGTTTCTCATTAAATTCTTGTTTTCCATCCCTAGGGTTGTGATTGTCATGTTTCATGAAAAATACTCCTTGGAGTCTCAACTAAAAAATAATTGTGTTTCATCCCTTTGACTAGATTGACCTTTCTTGCCCTTTTTGATTGATGTCAAAAGGGGGAGACAAGAGTTTAGGTATAAGGGGGAGAAATGTATAGTTAAATGGGGAGAAATGTATAGTTAAAATGGGGAGAAAAGTATAAGTAAAGGGGAGGAAAATATAGAAAATCCATGCATATAGATAGGAGGAGTTTATTCTCATAAATATGCATGTTGATAGGGGGAGAAATCCCTAAGTTGATATCCTATATGCGTTAATGATATATATTTTCTCAAGGATGTTTGTCATCATCATAAAGGGGGAGATTGTTGGCTTTAGGTTTTTAACCTAAGCCTTAATCTCGGTTTTGATGGTTTTGATGATAACAAACATGAGACTAGTGATTTCATTGAGAATATCTTTCAGATTTCATATCAATTAGCGTTAGATGTCCTCGATCGAAAATATCGAAAGAAATTAGAAATCGGAAGGACATTGATCACTGCGCTCGGGTTCTTCGCGGAAGTTTCTCGGAGATCGATGAATGCACCAAAGTCGCCTGGATGAGTCCAAAGATCACGTCAAAAGCTCTCCAAGATGATGCTCGTGAAAGCCGAAACCCGGAAATGAAGCGCGGAAGAAATAGGTTGAAGAAATAAACTTCAACCTAGGTTCGGTCGACCGGGCGATCGACCGAATGAAGGTAAAAAGTAGCAGAGCAACTTCAGTCGATCGGGCGGTCGACCGATGAAAGCCCAAAATGGGCAGTAGCTTGGCAGTCGACCAGTCGATCGACCGACCTGCGTATAGGCATAGACGTAAAATTGCGTCGGTCGATTGACGGTTCGACCGAATGCAAAATCACAAGATTTGCGTCTGGGCAGTCGACCCATCGGTTGACTGACCATAGGGAGAATTGCGGTGGTCGAATGACCGATCGACCAATCGGTCGACCGACCATTCGACCGGCGGTCTGCAACGGATAGTTTTCTATCCATCGAACAGTCGTTTCTTCAACGGGGTATAAATATACCCTCATATGATTCTTTTAATCTTCTTCCTTGATTTTTATAGAATTTATTGAGCCATTAAAAGGAAGATTTGAGCCTTCCAACGATTGGTCAAGCGCGCTCTGCTATTTTCGCGAACACCTTCTCAAGTGCCAGCTACTGCCTCAACTCGGGTGTTGATTCAAGCTCTACCCCTTGACAAGTTGAAGGATTGAAGGATTGCAAAAGAGCTTTCTCAATTGGTTGCATTCTTTAGCTCTTTTCAATTGTATTTTAATTGTTATTTAAACTGTGTTTAATTTGTGCGTCTGTAGAAGACCGGGTGTTTGGTCTTCTGTGTGAAGTGGTATCCTTGGTGTAGGAGTAAAGTCACTTGTGTAAACTTAGTGTTTACTAGGATTTGTTTAGTTGTCCCTTAGGGTTGAGGTGGAAGAGGACTCTCGATAAGAAGACGGTGACTTCCGGGTGTGGAAGTGCCTTAGGTCGAGAGTGCGTCTCTTCGGTGAAAAGTCCTCCGTGTAAGGAAAACGTAAATTAATCTAGTAAAACTAGTTTGAAAATCCTAAGCGGGGTGCTTAGGTAGTGGAGTAGGCATTGGGGCTGAACCACTATAAATCTTGTGTTTGCATTGATTTCTTATTTGTTTTAATTGCTAAATCATTTATTGTTTTCGTATATAAAATCATCGAATTGCAAATCGCCTAAACTAATCAAGAAACGATTAAATTAGAATTTAGGCTAATCGGATTAGTAAACACACTATTCACCCCCCCTCTAGTGTCGCCATTTCGCCAACATGCAGTACTCTCCTCCCCCCGCCGGCGTTGAACCTAACCAGGAGAGACATTGAACCGGACCAAATTGCTCCAATTCTCAGGCCGGAATATTTGGCGCCCACCGTGGGACCGAGTAAATCTTACCTCCCCACAATGGTTGGAACTTGGAGCCAAGCGACCGCCGTCGCACGCCAACGACAATCACTACTAGAAAAATTGGCATCAGCAACGGCTGGCGCCGTTGCAATGGAGTCGTGGGAAAAAATCGCGTTGCTGATAAATTAGCAACGGATCAGCAATGGCCGCTCGGGCCGTTGCTAAAAATATTATCAGCAACGGTTTTGCCACGGACGCGGAGCCGTTACTGATAACATTAATAGCAACGGCTGGTGAGCCAGTAGCAACGCCGTTAGTAAAAGCCTGTTGTTAAGCCGTTGCCGTAGGTCATCAGCAACGGCTTTCGATAAACTTTTAGCAACGGCTTTCCCATGGATGGCCGTGGGAAAGTCATTGCTGATGATGTGAACCTGGTAACGAAAAAATTAAAATTTCAAATTTCCATTGATACATTGATACATTATCTGATACATAACTCACACACCCATACACTCATACACACATTCATTCATACATCACAAATACACCAAGATATACATCAAAACAATTATATTTATAATTATAATTATCCACAATAGTATAAAAACTATTCAAATGCAAAATTGAAGTATCAATATCCAAACAAAATAAATTAAACAAGTATAATATCTCAGTAACAAAGTCAATATAAAAAAAATCTCACGATGACGATGGAGGATGGCCTGGATCATTTGGCGGGGTCTGGAGTGCTTGAGTGTACACCGGCGTGGATTGACTCGAGGACGATGGATGAGATGACTCCGAAGAGATGCCTGCTTCAGGATGACCTGACATGTTGCGTAGCATAGCATGCATCTCCGCCATCATCTGACTCTGGTGCTCCATCATCTCAGTCTGACGCGCAACCGTCTCCTCTAGAGTCCTTATTCTGCTACTATGATCATAACTGGATCTGGAGGTGGACAACTGCTCACCAGCGACCGGAGGGGTCGGTGCCCCAAGTGGCCCTAGTACGGCTCGCACATGACCACTATCTGCAAAGTCATATACGCGGCCATGGTCCCAGCCACTTGCGGCCTCGACCCACGTTGCTGCGTCAAAGTCCTCGGGGGTGCCCCCGCGCTGCACCACCGTCTGGCTGTAGGTCTCCTACTCGAGTTTGATTTTTTGTTTAATATTTATCATAAAACTTAAATTATAAATATATAATGAATAATTTAAACAAATATATAGTTACCTTAATGTATGCAGCGCGGTTGTCGATGTACTCCCCCGTCCCATGTGCTCGACGGTGAGTCCGCTCAAACACCGCCATCTGGGAGGGTCGCTGGATAGTCCCATCATCCGACACCGTCGTCTACATTTACAAAACAAATACATTAATTAGTACACATAGTAACAAATAAAATATATAATTAAAAGCTATACTTACCATACGGTTCGCGTGCACTGCAAATGCAATAGAGCCGCCGGTGTGACGCGCTGCTCCCCCCGACATGCGATTTCTAGCCGCATTCCTAGAAATCTTCTGCCATCAATCCGTGGACCATATTCCCACGAGCTGGTCCCATATATTCAGAGTAATCCAATTGGGGTCGTATCCCCTAGTCTTCGCGATGTTAGTAATCCCAGCTCGTGCCATCGCCTGGGACCGGGCCTGCCCCAGCTGCCCGTTGTACCTTGCCCGGGAAATAGCCTCCCAGGTAGCGTAAATGAAGGGCCTTTGGTCCTCAACCCATTTATTGCGAGCCTGCAGAATAATAATATCAGTACCAATATTAATCATCATGCATGTAAAAAAAAATAATATGTGCCTCAAACTTGTGTCATAACATGTCGACGTGCTCGCTAGACACGTGAGACCACGTAGGCCATGCCCCGTGCATGTATCGTCGAATAGTAGAAGAAATGCTCCTCGGCACTTCTTCTTGCTCGAACCTGCACAACAAAAATAAATTTTAATATTATATTATGATATAATGAATTTGTAATGATTCATAATTCATGATATATTACCGCTCCCCAATCACGCTAATAAATCTACGTGACTCTGTGGCCGGTGGAGGCTGCCACCTATTCGGCCCGTGTGGCCGCCTGCGTCTGGATGTACTAGCCTCGGCAGTATCATCGGCATGAGGATCAGCAACAGGAGGATCAGCAGCATTAGTAAGTGTAGGAGTCTCACCGATCGAAGACTCCGAAGCTCTCCTGCGACGATAACCACGACAAGACATATCTGTCGAATAGACATATAATCAAATTATTGTATAAATAGCAGAGATATATTTAATAAAATATATACTTTACAATTATTCCTCATCATCTGAATAATAGTCTTCGAAATCTTCCTCTTCTTCCTCTTCTTCATCTTCTTCATCTCCAGCTTCCTCAATTTCATGATCGTCATCATCAGCATATTCAACTTCTAATTGAATTGACGTTGTGTCTACATCCTCGAGTAGGGCTGTCCATGGTTCGGTTCAAACCGAACCGAACCGAAAAACCGAACCGAATTTTTCGGTTCGGTTCGGTTTCAACCATTGTGGGTTCGGTTCTTTGACCCGAACCGAACCGAAATTTGAATTTCGGTTCGGATTCGGTTTTCGGAATTCGGGAACCGACCCGAATCGAAAACCGAAAACCGAATTAATTAAAAAAATATTTTTTAAAAAAATTTTAACAGAAATACTTAAATAGGTATTCAGTAATTATTTTGAATTTTTAATTTTTAATTAAAATAATTAAAATTTCGGTTTTCGGGTTGAAAACCGAACCGAACCGAATAATTTCGGTTCGGGTTAAATTGGTTTAGGTATAGTTCGGTTCGGGTTCGGGTTGGAATTCGGGTATAAAAAAATTTCGGTTTGGGCTTGTTCGGTTCGGTTCGGTTCGGTTCGAACCAAATGGACAACCCTATCCTCGAGTATTGGAATAATACGATCTACAGCAGGAGGATCATCTTCTTGATAGAAACCATCTGTCATATCAGGTATCAACTCATTTTCTCCTACTATCGGATCAATTTTTTCCTCTACCTTTTGTCTTACAGACTACACGCCAATCTGCTCTATCTTTATTTCAAGTCGGATACTTCGCGTAATATACTTGTTCGGCTTGTGATGCCAATATAAAAGGCTCAGTTGCTGTCAATTTAGATTTGTAATTAACCTCAACAAGTTTGTATTTTGGATGAACTTTCATGCCCCTTTCTGTTGTATCGAACCAATGACATCTAAATAGAACAACTGATTTCAAGCCGAAGTAGTGCAACTCTATCACTTCTTCCACCAATCCATAAAAATACATATCACATTCAACATAGGTTGTCCCTTTCACACAGACCCGGCGCGCGTTCGAAGTGGACGATTTCGGCACAATGCCGAAGTGGACAATTCCGACGCGAGTCCACTGAGGACAACTTTGGACTAATTAACAATATTTTAACTAATTAATTAATATTAATCTACATCATTTTCATTAATTTAAATAATTAACCTACCATTATTAAATATTAATCTAACTAAATCAAACTAAAAATTAATATAAACCCTAAAAATTAATCTAACAAATTAAACAATTAATCTAAATAATTAATTAAATAATTAATTAACAAATAAATAAATAAATAAATAAAAATTAATCTACATTTTCCGGCGGCGGCCATCGGCCGTCCACCGCCGACCGAAACCCTAAAAATAGGGTTTTGGTCAGATTTCCCGCCGGTCGCAACGGGAAGAGATGGTCGGGCGGCGATGAATACTTGAAATCGGCGGTCGAGGACGGACGGCAGCGTCGGCAACGACAGCGGCGGCAAGAGGCGGGAGGAGGAGGTGGCGGCAGTAGCGGGAGGAAGAAGGGGCGGGCGCGATCTGCGACCTATATAAATTTATCAGCGACGGCTCACTCGCCCGTTAGAAAGCCGTTTCTAATAAGTTATCATCAGCAATGGCTCACTTGTCCGTTAGAAAGCCGTTGCTGATAATTAAAATCATCGGCAACGGCTCGCGTGTTCGTTAGAAAGCCGTTGCAGATACAACATATCTGCAACAGCTTGAGCAGCCGTTGCAGATACAACATATCTGCAACAGCTTGAGCAGCCGTTGCAGATACAACATATCTGCAACAGCTTGAGCAGCCGTTGCTGAAGACTCAATTTCTAGTAGTGAATGACCCGATGGCGACGATCAACCGCAACCTAGTAATGTTGAAACAGCAAGGAACGACGCTCCAACACCAGACCATCCTCTCCCTGAAGAGCCCTAGCATCGGATAAAAGAATTGGAGGCAAAAAACAATGGTTAATATCCCAAATCGAGATGCTGACGTGGTCCCGTGGACAACTCCCGGCTGACCATGAGTGTTGCCGCACATGAAGAAAGCAATCACTTCGGGAGGAGGAGATCGGTTCTCGTCCTTTGCAACGAGGTCTCCAAGACTCCGTCCGAAAAAAGAGGAAGGTTCCAAAGCCAGAAAGGCCGAGACTGCCCTTCTTATCGATGTCTTTTTATTAGTACCCAATCCTAAGAATATCATCTAATACTAAAGTTATTTCATAATCATCTAGATGGTCAGCTTAGCGGTCACGTAATATTATTTGCGATGATGGCTTCTGCGATCGACCTTTGGGACCACTTTCCACAGTCTTAGAAGCACTTCTATGACGATGTTGTGACCACTAGTTTTAGCCGTCGCATAAGATAATTTTTCCGATAGTGTCTATTCATATACATAATAATACTTCCATTGATGTATGAACTTCATCACAATAAGAAAACCAATTAAAATAATTAAAATAATTAAAAATATATATTACATTTGATCAAATAAGATATATAAAATAATATGAAGATCTTGTAAAAATTAATTGATTTGTGAGAGACACATGATGAAAATTACATTGCATAAACTATTTAAAAGAAATTCAGAACGAGTTGGCGTCAAATCGTTTCTTCTTGATTATGGGTGGAGAAACAATTAACGTTCACTAATACATGGCTTCATGTATTATGTATAGTATAGTATTCATGCATATATATATATATATATATATATATATATATATAATTAGAAAGTAAGTAATTAATTAATTTTAGTTGGGATAATGCATAGGAAGGTGGCCCTTCTCCTGGAGACATTTAACAGTGTCATACAGGCTGACGTGGATCGGAGTAAATTGCATGCCCAGTTTCTTCAGTCGCCGGTTTGAGAATTTGTATGCTTTTCTTCGAGGATTTTTCTCATCCGAGCACCTGATCATCATAACAAACAATTAATTATATATATACAATCATCGATTTTATTTTTAAAATATATATGTCAAGAATTTTATATATATCATCCAAAATATGATTGATCATCACAAAAAGTCATAAGATTAATCATGAAATTAAATACTAGAATAATCTGATCTGTAATAAAATTATAAACTTGTGAAAGAGGCAAAAACAAACAAACAAATAATATCAAAATTCAAAAGATGCATGGGATGTGCTAATTTTTTAATATCTAAGTTGACACGCGCGAATGCATCTTAAATTACGTTGACTGCCACAGGTCACCTACTATATGTACTATTAATAGGACTCGATTGATACTGCACATAAAATGTCTTTCTTACAAAGAAAATAATGATCCAATTTGAATTGATTTTGATCACTTCAATGAATTTTTGACTTGTCGGATTGAATTAATTGGTCGATGGATGTTTGGTCACATGAAAAATCACAATTAATCTTGATCCAACTACCGCATATATACTAGAAGAAATCAACATTATTAATTGTTTTGACCGTATTAATTCTTGCTAGCTACCATTTAGTCTTTGGAAAAGTTAATTTGTTGAATTAATCAACATGATGACTTATAGAAAGTTTGTTTGTAATATCAACAATTCTTTTCAACCAGAACATAAATTCTCAAAATTCCCTAAAATCAAATATAGTCTTCGAAATATATATATATATATGGGATTCAACTAATATTTGCCTTACTCGAGCTGATATATTTATTTTTATTATGATTCATAATTAATATATAATGGGAATCCAGATTACTAGATTTGAAAAGTTAACCAAAATTAGAATTTCTATCCTCGTTTGTATCGGACATTGAATTTCAACATGAGGAATATATATAACCGAGTTTAATTTCAGCTAGAGTGGGATATAAATATCTTGAAGGGGGATGAAAACTAAAATCTCCCTAGCTAGGGAAATTGCTAGAAATTAATTAAACTACTCTAACATTGAAGCCTCACGTACGAGCATTCTCTCCTAATGTCCCTCGAATGTGCCTTATGCATTCTCTCCCAATGTCATCCATCGCATGTTCTTAATTTTCTACATCACAATTTCTTCTTCTCCTTTTGTTTTCCTTCTATTCTTTGAATAGACGTTGCTTTTTTAATCCTTCTTCTTTCTCTTTCCTCTAATCAATCACATTCTCTACGTAGACATCTTACTTATTCTCCATTCACAATATATAATTAGTTCCGTCAAAATAAACATATATATGATTTGAAAACATGACGTTATATGATTCTCTTATCTAAAATATAACAAATGCAAATGTAAGATAGAATATAGACTTATCTTGTGTCATTGAAATCTTATTTGAGTAGTATTTAGGCTTGGTTTCGGACTCGACAGGGTTGCGTTCTTAATTTGAGCTTACGAGATTATTATCATCATACTCTGTCATATATATATAACTTTTTAACTAAAAAACTCTATGATCGTTTTTTGGTCAATAAATTTTTAAAGTATAAACCAAACAAAAATTAAGCACATTAATTACTTTTTATTCTAGAGGACGGAGACTTGTAATTATGGTATGACTACATCTATATAAACCAAATTTTCTTTTCTTGAAAAGAGAAAATTTTGAGCAATGTCTTTGCCTAATATATATAATTAAAATTTTCGTATGAATTAAGCCAATATGTTTGGGGCTATGAATAGTACATATAATTAATTAATTACAAGGAATTAATACAAGTGTTTGTTTAATTAATTAATTAAAGCTCCTTTTTAATTATGAGAAATAAATCTACACCGTCAATATCATTTAATTTGTTCGAAGAGTAAGTAGTTAAATGATTATACAGTACCACAAACTAATTAGGTGAGCTTAATTTTAATTATTTTCCTGAAATGATTTATACTTGATTAATCAAATCAGTCCTACTTTTTCTCTATTTATATATCTCCAGCTACAAAATATTAATTTTGCTTTCAAATAAATCCTCAGCGGTAGGTCTCTGCCACTTTTATCCCATTTTCTTAGCAACAACAAGCTCCTTAGTATCTCTTATTTGAATCGGATTCAGATTCAACTAATTTAGGGTCGGAGCCAATTCTTGCTAATTAAATAAATCTGATGTTGAGTTGATCTATTAGTAGCTTAGTAATTAGACATACAGATACGCTTTCAGTAAATTTTGGATTCAATTCTTATTTACAGTGCTTTATGCATTTAATTTTACATTTATTGTAGGTTTATAAATGCGTTTTATGTGTATAAATTTTGCGTCTATATAGTTCTTATAATATATCTAATTTTGGTGCGAGTTAATTACTTTCTTAACTTATAGAGAGAGAAAAGGAATTACTTGTCGGGCACGGGGAAATCGGGGAAGAGGCCGGCGAGGATGCGGACGAGGTCACCGCGGTGCAGCACGCTCTCGATGCAGAGGAAGCGGCTCCCGGCAGCGGCCTCGGCCTCGAAGACCCGGACGTGCGCCTCGGCGACGTCGCGCACGTCGACGTAGCCCTGCACGGCGTTGGCGTACGTCTTCGCCGACCCGTCCAAGTACTTGATGACGTGCATGAGGCTGGCGTTCACCCGCGCCTGCAGCGGCGGCCCCATCACCAGCACTGGGTTCACCACCGCCAGCTCCACCCCTCTCTCCTTCGCCGCCTCCCACGCCGCCCGCTCCGCCGCTGCCTTCCCGTAACAGTACCAGTTCTGCACACATGCACCACCATTAATAACACATCACTTCGACGTACGTCCGAAGACAAGCACCCATGCATTAATGGCAATCGAGATAATATATCGTCTACGTACGTTGGTCTTCTTGCAGAACTCAAGGTCGCTCCAGCACGACTCGTCGACGACGACGTCGGCGCCGCGGTTCGGGTCCATGGTGACTGCACCTACCGACGACGTAAACACCACCCGGCGAGCAGTACCGGCCTCGGCCGCCGCCTCGATGACGTACCTGGTTCCCCTCACTGCCGGCTCCACCATTTGCTCCTAGGATTTCCATCACTCACATTATATATAAACTATAAATAATAATAATAATAATAATAATAATAATAATAATCAAATAATATTAAAATCGATTAATTAATTACGGGATCATCTGTAACAGGAGAAGCAGTATGGAAGACGCCCTGGCAGCCATCGACGGCCTCACGGAGAGCGGCAAAGTCGAGCAGATCGGCTTTGCAGAGGATGAGCCTCTCGGCGGCACCTTTCATTGCTTTGAGATGCGCGTTGCTCGGATCATCTGCGTGCGCGAAAATTAAAGCAATCAATACATATATATACGAATGAATGATTAATTATTAATTGAATTAATTAAACTGAATCCTAAACTATATATTGCACCTGGATTCCTAACGGTTCCTTTGACGGTGTAGCCTTTCTCGAGGAGGAGCTTCACCAGCCAGGAGGCGACGTATCCGGCGGCACCGGTGACGCAGACGGTGCGGCGCCGGTGGTAGGCGACGGCGTCGTTGGCGACCGGGACGAGGGCGTCGAGAGTCATGGTGACGCGGCGGGCGTGGAGTGAGGAAGAAGAAGATGTGAGATCGATCGAACTAGTGATGATGTGAGAGTGAGGTAGGAGCAGGTGAGAGGTCGGATGAGAAAAGTAAGAACAGCCTCGTGACAAATTTATAGAAGAAATGAGAACGTAGGAGACTGAACAGAGAAAGGTAGGTGGAGCAGTAGATGGGTATTAATTTATTTTGATTTATATATCTGAATTATCGGAACAATTACAAATTGTTTAGATTAATTAAACAAATAGTTTCGATCATTTTCCCATTAATTATATATTTATTTTAGACAACGTACAAAATCCTAATATAAAATGTTTTTTTTTAAAAAAATTATAGTTTGAGTAATCGGTTAGTTTTTAACTGAGTCTTTTGGGTTAAATTTAACTTGATCTGGGCAAAAAATTGAACTTGAGACCAATGTCGAGTCAAATCAACTAATCAATTATAAATTGGGCCAATTAGATAAAATATCTAATGTAATTATATAACAAAATTATCCATATATTGATCCTATCTAATAAAATTAATGTAATTATATAATAAAGTTTATAAAAAAAGAGGGAACAAATTAATTAATTGTTTCATAATCGTATTAACTGATTATAAATTAATATAATTGATTAACTTAAAACTATTTATAATTGAAAAAATGGAATTAACGATGGAGAGTGCTAGCTTGCGTCTCACTTACAATTACATAGATGGGTATATATCTTCTTCACCTACAACGTTGAGAGTGACAAATTAAGATGCAATTGACAAGGTACAAGGCGTCATAAGTTATTGGACTGTGGTAGGTGAACGTAGATGACTGTTCATATTAATACTCCACAAGTTTTTCTTTCGTTTTCGAGCTTATCGATTATTGTAGGATAATTGGCTATATATTTAATGAATGATAGTTCAATCACTTGATATTTCAGGTCAAGGTCAAAGGCATGTGCATATATATATATATACGTACGTGGTAAGTGGAGAAGAGATATATATACAAAGATTCAAATACTAGTGAATAATATTCTACTTACAAATTTTAACAGTACAGTGGACAAAGAATTTTAACGAAGGCAAACTCAATCTTAAGATAGATCAAGAAGATTGTCGAATGATTTATTTTCAATGGAGTTTTCCTTCTGTTGTTGAATAACAATTATTCTATTGTAATTAGAGAGATAAGATTATCAATTATGAGTAGCATAGTTGATGACAGTTTTTATTTAGAGATTTAGAATTTGAATCCTAATATGATCATCTATTATGATTTTTTATCTTTCTCAAAAAAACTAAAAAGATAAGGTTTAGTAATAAACCTAATTGAATCTTTTTCTTTTCATTCAAATATCTCAAACACAAATATAATAAAATATATTTTGAAATAGTATTTTGCTCATAATCTAACAAATAACACCACATAGCATATACAACTTTTTTTCGATAACTCGTAGATGGAAGGGATGGCCACCCTCACTTCCACTTGCGTCGTGAGAGCTAGAGAGAGAGAAAGAGAGGATTCGTACAAGTTGAAATATTATGATTTTTGACGACTTTGCAAAGGCTAATGGCGATCGCAAAAAATTAGTTGCAAAACAATCGCCTTGGCAATGCCAATTCATGACAATCGCAGAGTCATCACATTTGTGACGGATGTGTTGCTATTGTAAATCACATAATTTTTAGTAGTGTGAATCTCAACAAATTAGTATAAAAAGTTGGGACATCAAAGGAATGAGAAGGCGTACTGATTGGTGAGGTCAATGACACAATAATAGATAACAAACGTGACATTGTGAAAGTTTGGCAACGTTATTTTGGAATCAAGTACAGTATTTTGAAAATAAAATTAACCTAAGCTAAAATACTTTTATTAGTATTTTCTTTGGCCCTAATGTATGTTTGTTTTTATTTAACATAGATAAAAAGTCACAATAGATGATCATACTAAGGATCTAACCCTAATGTATATTTGCTTGCTTATGTTTGTAGTTCTATTTTAAAAACCAACATATCTGACGCGATCTTTTGCCATATTTAATGAACAACTTAAAACTTAGTTTATGAAGCAAATGAATTGAAGCAAGAACTTCATAGATAATAAACTTTTTAACATTTACATTAACTATTGACGAGTTTGCTATTGGTGCCGATGTCAAAAAAATTATTATATTTTTTCCTACAATGTGGGATTAAATATTTGCTAGAAAAAATCTTATTTAACTTTGATTTGGATTAATTTACCAAAATCTCACTTAACAAATTAATGATTTCATTCGTGATAATATTTATAAGCTTTGGTTTCCCCAGAAAATGCCAAGGTTACGTTTTTGGAAACCGTGACGAACACATGCGTCGATTTCCAAATGCCTTTTAAAAGGTCTTTTTGTACTATACAAGAAGATTTTTCTCCTATTTTTGAACAAGAATTAGTCTCTTGCAACTATGGAGATAAGGTTTAAAAGTAAACCTAAAGTTTTTTTCAGTAGAATATCTCAAAAATATAATAAAACTAGGGTTGACAATGATTCGGTTAACCGCACTTTTGGTGGTTAACCGAAACCGAAACCAACTTACAAATCTGTTAACCGAAACCGAAACCAAAACCGAAATCGAAATTGTTCGGTTTCAAAAACTAGTATCTGAAATCAAAATCGACTCGATTTCAGTTATTCGACGGATAACCGAAACCAGTTAGTTCGGTTCAGATACTAACTGGTTAACCAATTAAATCGTAGATAGATTCATCCCAATTGAACAACTGCAGTAAGCATGCTTATGTAAACAAGTAGAAAATAAGACCATTCTAGAACAATTACTTGATATTGATGGTCTCTCTACAATTGAACAATGCAGGAGAAGTAAAATATGTTTACTAATCACAAGAAAATAATTATTACAAATTTTCAAGTGACTTGCAAACGATGCTTTCTTATATACATTTATTATAAAGGCATTTACATATGAATCCATAATATTTGGCTTAATTAGGTATTCAGTATTCTTCTGTTTGACTTTAACAAGCAAAACGAAATTTAGACACAAGATGAAAATGAAATAAATCTTACTTTTGAAAATAAAAGGTGTTAACTATTAATGAGGTTGTGGATTTTCCCTTCTTTACCACATTATTACATCCAGAGTCATGTTTTCGAAAGAACATAATCACCAGACAAATATTCCAGTTCAACTTGTGGATCTTGTGTGAGAGCACAACATCAAAGGCATCTAGGTCTTCCAGGGCTGTGACGAGATGATCTGGGTTGTGGACGAGGCTCTTCTTGCGAGTTCGCGGATGGAGAGAGGCATTAGGAAGGGGAAAATAGTGAGAAGATGAGTCAAGGAGTAGTTGTGAGGTTCCGAGGGGGGGGGGGGGGGGAATCACCCTTCTCGCCATTAAAGCCACGGATGAACTCCTTGAACTTGCGGATAGCGCTGGGGGCGACTGCCGATGTCAGTGAAGACGATAGGTAAGAGGCAAGAGTCGACCGACCGAAAGGGAGGAGGTGGCGGCGGCTATAGGGAGTCGGGGAAGATGTGAGGACAAGAGGTAGGAGGAGGCAAGAGTCGGCCAAATGGGGGAGGTGTGGGAGGATAAAGATTAGGGTTAAATATATATATATATATTTAACTCGTAAAAGGATAACGGGTACGAGCTAATTTGGGGAATTTGGGTAACCGGGTTTAAAGTAATCACTTAACATATATAATAATTTATTATTATTAGTTCCGATTACCGGTTAACCGCGGATAATCGAAAATCGAAACCGAAATATATAGTCGGTTTTGGTGTCCGGTTATCCGCGACCCGATAACCGAAATCGAACCGATTTTAAATGATTTTTGAATTTTAATAATCAAAACTGAAACCGAACTACAAATTCACTATCCAAAATTAAATTTTGCGATTCGATTAATTGGTTAATCGCGGTTAACTGGTTTCAATTGTCACCCCTAAATAAAACATATTTGAAATAGTATCTTGCTCATGATCTAACAAAAAAAAGTGGGAGATAGAAGAAGAAGATAAATAAAAGATAAAGGAAAAAAAAAAAGCAATCTCGGCAACTTAATTAGTGTCAAAAGTTGCAATATCAAAGGAGGTTGAGGAGGCATATTGGTTAGTGAAGTCAATGATATTATAAGTAACAGATGTGACCATGAGCAAGTGGCAACTATATTTTTGGAATTAAGCATGGTATTTTGAAAAGATGAAAAATTAATGGAATACACCTATTAGTGTTTTCTTTGGACCAATGTTGATTCGCTTGCCTATGTGGTCTTTTAAGCTTTAATCATTGCAGAATTCTTCTAGCAATAAGTAAGTTTTGGACTAAAATTATTCTCGTCGTTATATAATTGAATCAAATTTATTATTTTTCTTAACGAAAGTCCACGTTAGCAAATGAAAGCCAACGTGGCAAGTGAAGCTCGAACCATATTCAAATTTATATATAAATATCACAATTAGAAACAAAAATTAGTTGCCAGATCCTTGTGTAGAGCATGAGCTCTTTCTAGCTTATATATCAAGGTTTAATTCATGCATTAATATTTCAATAATATTGGATTATTAATATTAGCTTATAGATCCAAACCTAAATATTAATTTGTTTCAATCCGACCCGAACCGGATCCAACCCCAACCTAACTGGTCAGTTAAAATATAAATCAATTCAACTGATCAAATTTGCTAAAATACAAAAATCAACCAAGAAGATTATTATGGTCACCAGTGGATCAAGCACAAGTTTCTTGAAAATTACTTTTGTAGTTTTTTGACTTGGGACTTTAATTGTTGGACAATTTCTAGAAAGCCACCAACCTAGCATGCATCATTCAGGCCGGGACTATTTCTTTGTTAGAGTGGTGCATAATGCATATATAGTACTTGCCAAGAGTCTTGAGAAAACTTACCAAGGGGTTGATGAGTCCTCACAAAAGACTCTTCCTGCTCACCAACCAGCTACCTTTTCTTTGCTAAATGTACCTTCCATATGTTGTCCTAACATGTTCTCTCCACCTAACACAAGATTATGTCTTCCAATAACTAGCATTTATTAATTTCAGCGTACACATCATTACATTCCGTCATCAATAGAAGAAGAGAAATCATGCCTTGTCACCACAAGTACATAAAGAATCCCCAACTGATGAGAAAAAACTTGCAGCCGAAGCACGTGCTTCTCCAATCGCGCTTCGGTGCAACTGTGATTACACCGAAGTTTTATCCCAACAAACGTATAAAGAATTTGCAGATTAACAACACGTATGCAAAATAAAAAGATTCCTCAAGAAGTAACAAGGCTATATGAATAGAAATATTTCTCAAGAAGATTGATGATGGATGACAAGTTCTCTGACAAGATAGAATAAAAAATAAAACTAATTATGAATAAGCCATGAGTCCATGACTTCAAATTTACAAGAGAAATTCGCATTCCACCTTTCTGGAGAACACATTGACTTTCTTATACAACAACCAGTCAACCACACGCCACCACCTTGAAGTCCCCTCAATCTAGGGTTTGCTCACACGCCACCACCTTGAAGTCCCCTATATCTAGGTTTGCTCACTCATTTCAATAAATATAGCTAGAAACTCTTTAGTTTGGACATTGTTCTTACCTTCAAAGTTCATTCCATTTTCCTTGCAACCAAAGAGGCCAAACAGTCAAAGAAAGGCCAAATTTGTTCATCACGCTGAATAAGCAAAGATTGGCAGGCGTTGACAATCAGTTAACAACAGGTTAAACCACATTCAAATCATCATTAAAGCAAATCAACATATTCATATTGGAGTTTGACATATGTGTTCATTGAGGGAAGAGGATGAAAAGGAATTAAAGGGATGATTAGAAAAACAAAACTTAAGACAATCATCATTTATAGAGAAAATGGTCAAATTTGTTCTTAAAATATTTATATAAAAAAAAAATTGCCCCTTATCTATGTTTTTAATCAAACTTGCCCTCGGCGTTACACTATTAAAATAACGAGCTTCACCAACAGCTCGATCCGTTGGTAAGCCGTTGCTAAAGATTATGCGAGCAACGGCCTAGCCCACTGCAATACGATCGTGACAGAAGAGCGCGTCGATGATAACTTAGCAACACACCAGCAGCGGCCCGCCCTATTGCTGATATTTTTATCAGTCACTATTCTGCAACGACCGATCGATTGTTGCAGATATTGATATCAGCAACGGCCAGTCAACCGAGGTAAATCTGTTGCTGAAAGGTGGTTGCTAAGCCATTGCTGTAGGTCATCAGCAATGACTCTAAGGTTGCGGCCCAGGAAATACGATACACTTTCAGCGACGGCTGTGAAACAAATGACTGTGGAAAAGTCGTTACTGATGATATTAACCTGTAATTGAAAAATTTTAAAATTATAAATTTCCATTGATACATTTATATAAATCCTGATACATAACTCACACACCCACATACACACATCCACATCCAGATATACATACAAACATCCACACACAGATATGTATCAAAATAATTATATTTATAATTTATATCCACAATCGTATAAAAACTATATGAAATCAAAACAATCGTATCAACACGATATGAATCAAAATAATCGTATCAACACGATAGTATATATCAAAACTATCATAAGTCTCAAGTCAAGTAGGTCAACAATATCAAAACGATCAATATCCAAGTAACAAGTCAATCAAGTCAAGTCAAGTCAAGTCATAAAACAAGATAAAATCTCACTGCGGTGGTGGAGGATGGTCGGGATCATACGACGGGGTCTGGAGTGCTTGAGTGTACACTGGCGTGGACTGGGTCGATAACGATGGAGCTGATGTCGAAGGCATGCCAACTCCGGTATGAGTTAAGATGTTGCGTAACATAGCATGCATCTCCGCCATCATCTGACTCTAATACTCCATTATCCCACTCTGACGTGCGATCGTCTCCTCCAATGTCGATATCCTGCTGCTCTGATCACGAGCCCAGGAGGTGGAGAGCTGCTCATCGGCGTTCGGAGGGGTCGGCGCCCAAAGTAGCCCCAGCACGGCTCGCACATGGCCACTGTCTCCTGCATAATTAAAATAAATATACTTACCATGATGATTGCAATGCGGGTGTCAATGTAGTCCCCCGCCCCATGTCCTCAACGATGGGTCCGCTCGAACACCTTCATCTAGGAGGATTGCTGGACAGACCTGTCAGGCATCATCATCGTCTACATTTACAAAATAAATACATTAATTAGTACAAAGAGTAATAAATAAAATATATAATTCAGCATAAGATATAATACTTACCATACGTCTCGCGTGCACTACAAATGAAATAGACCCGCCAGTGTGACGCTCTCCTCCTCTGAACATGCAATTTCTACCCGCAGTTCGAGATACCGACCTTCTTCCACCGCTCCATCGACCATAACGCCATGAGCTGATCCTAGATATTCGGAATAATCCAATCGGGGTCGTATCCTCGAGTCTCTGCTATGTTTGTGGTGCTAGCTAGCTCGGGCCATCGCCTGTGTTAGGGCCTGACCTAGTTAATTGGCCGTTGTACCTCTGTTGGGAAATGACCTCCCATGCAGGGTAAATGAAGGATCTCTGGTCCTCTGACTATGTATAACGAGCTTGCAAAATAATAATGTCAATATAAATATTAATCATCGTGTATATAATTTTTTTTAATATGTACCTCAAACTCACGTCAGAGCATGTCCACGTGCTCACGGGACACGTGAGACCACATGGGCCATTCCCCAAGCATGTACCGTCGGATCGTCCCCGATATAGTCCTGGGGACATCCTCTTGCTCGAACTTGCACTACAAAAATAAAGTACAATATTATAGTATGATATAATGAATTATATATAATTAATAATTAATAATACATTACCGCTCCCGAATCACACCAATAAGTCTACGTGACTCCGAGGCTGGCGAAAGCTGCCACTTGTTTGGTCCACGTGGCCGCTTGCGTTTGGATGAACTAGCCTCGGCGGTAGGAGGATCAGCGGCAGGAGTAAGTGCGACAGAATTTGGAGTCTCACCGATCAGAGACTCTGAAGCTCTCGTCCAGCGATAACCTCGACCCACCATAGCTTTCGAATAAGCATATAATTAGATTATATATAGTAGAGATAGATTTAATAGAAGATATACTTTACAATTATTTCTCATCATCTGAGTAATAGTCTTCGAATTCTTCTTCTTCATCTTCTTCAAATTCTACTTCTTCATCTCCACCTTCCTCAACTTCATGATCATCATCATAAACATATTCAACTTCTAATTGAACTAACTCATGTTTCGCATCCTCGAGTATTGGAATACTACGGTATACTGCGCGAGGATCCTCTTCTTGATAGAAATCATCTATCACATCAGGTATCGGCTCATTTTCTTCCGCTATCGAATCAATTCTTCATCTAGCTTTAGTCTTACAGACTACACGTCAATATGTTCTATCTTAATTTATTTTGAGCTGGATACTTCGCATAATATACTTGTTTGGCTTATGATGCCAATATAAAAGGCTCATTTGATGCCAATTTTGATTTGTAATTAACCTCAATAAGTTTGTATTTTGGATGAACTTTCATGCCTCTATCTGTTGTATCGAACCAATGACATTTAAATAGGATAAGTGATGTCAAGCCGAAGTAGTGCAATTTTATCACTTTTTTCAATAGTCCATAAAAATCCATATTGCATTCAACACACATTGTTTCTTTCACGCAGACCCCGGCATTCATATATAGTCTTCTTTATAAATTTAACCATGTGAAATTTATATACATTAACAAAATATCCTCTATAAGACGACACTAGTCGCGACGGTCCACTAACAAACTCAAATATTTTCTCATATATTTCAGCTATATATGTGATCTTTACTGTAAGCCCGAATCCAATTAGGGAAATCACGATTCCTTAATGTCTCCAATTCCTGATCGCTGTGAATGGAGTATTTTTGCATCATCTTAATGTCAAATATTTCAATGAATCGTTCAATCTATGGACAATTGAGTAATATGTACAATTGTGGTACTCTTTGTCACTTAAGTCTCGAGATGGATGAGAACCAAAAGTACGGCTAGAGTGATAAAATATATTTAAACGATCATCTGAATGTCGAACTCCCCCATCGTCGTTACGTGGAAGACGATCAAATCTTGTCTGCACGGTCGATTCAAAGTAAAATGAGTAGAAAGTTGAAATTTCTTAGATGATATACGATTCAGATATTGATCTTTCAACAGCTGTAGTGTTCTCTACTTTTTTCTTCAAATGATTCATGTATCTTTTAAATAAGTACATCCACCGGTATTGAACGGGGCTACCAACTCGTGTCTTGTATGCCAAGTGTATCGATAGATATATGCTCCATCGAGTCACAAAAGGCATGAGGGAAAAATTGCTCCAGGGAAAAAAAATTGCACAAATGTTTCTAAAAAATATAATTAATTCAGTCAATGACCAAATATTATCAGGTAGAAGATCTTAGAATGCGATCGGAAGCAATCTTTGCATGAATACATGGCAATCGTGTCTCTTCATCCCTGATATTTTGCAATCATTGACGTTCACACATCGAGATAAGTTTGAGGCATATCCATCGGGTAATCTGAGTTCTTTGATCCATTGACAAACATCTTTCATCTGTTATTTATTTAACACATACGGGGCCTTCGGCTTCTGATATCGTTCATTGACCTCTTGTAACTCCAACTTCGTCATCTTATAAGGTATTTTCAGATCATGTTAATTGGGCCTTGGCATTATCTTTAGTTTTCCCGAAAACATCCATCAAAGTGTTAAATATATTATCAAACACATTTTTCTCAATGTGTATGATGTCCAAATTATATCAAATCAGTAATGAACTCTAATATGGCAATTCTCAAAAGATAGTTTTTTTCACCCAGTTATATGTTTGACCAAAGCCCAACACTCTATCATTTCGACCAAAAGTAATATCTGGAAGCAATGAAACACGTGCTAGCATCAGTTGACCAAACAATATCGGTGGTGGCTCATCTCTTTCGACTCTGCCCTTAGTAAATTTATTATGATTCCTTCGATACTGATGATTAGCCGGTAGGAATCGACGATGACAATCAAAGAATGAGATTTTACGTCTGTTCTAAAGACTGAATGATTTAAAGTGTTTCATACTATACAGACAAGAGAGTCGGTCGTGAGTGCTCCAACTAGACAACATGTTGTAGGCCGGGAAATCATTGATTGTCGACAAGACCGCAACGTTTAAAGTGGAGTTTTGCTTTCGATGATAATCATAAGTGACAGCTCCCTCAGTCCATAGGGGTTTGAGAAAAATGTCAATTTATTTTCGCAGACCCTCAGGACCCAGAATAATCATCGAAAGAAAAATAAATTCATTTTTCATACACATTGATGGCAGAAAATTATAAATTGTTAGCATCACTAGCAAAACTGAATAAGGGGTTGCCGAATGCAAAATCCCAATATGATATTTCTAGTATCTCTAGCAAATAAAGGATAACATCTATCCAAATATTTTCATGCTTCACTATCGGATGGATGAGTCATTATTGTATCATCACGACTTCTTGAATGCCAACTCATGTAGGGGTAATTCTATGACATCAACACCTTTAGTTTCTGGTGGCACTGATGTCTTAGTAACTGGCCACCCAACATTATTATTCCAGTGGAATTGACCACCAAGATTATCAAGTATCATAGTTCTATATGGATTAGATGGACTGGATGAAGAAACACTAGCAGAAGAAGATTCACCATGTGTTTGAACGATAGGATTGCTCGGCGTTCCGACTTTACGTGACTTCCTGTGACAAGTCCATAGAAAATATCTTGGTGCAAATCCCTTGTTATACTGATGCAGAGTGATAGTTTCCCGATCCAAAAATCGTGCATTCGTGCAAATGCGGCATGGACATCAGATTTTATCATTGGTGCTAACGAATTTCCGATTCAAATAGGCGAAATTTAGGAAGTAAGTTACGCCTAATCGAAACTCATTCGTTAAAGCTCCACGATCAAAACGTCAGTACATCCAACTTCGATCGCCCGACATAATTTTGTCAATCAATGACAATATCTTCAGTTAATGTCTTTAGGTGAGATGGTCCTATTCTATTCGGGATTCATGTTATTCATATAGCACTAAGTATTTCTTTTAACTGTTAACTTCATTCTAAATTTCGGCAGCATCTTCCTACAGTTCTCCGAATACGCATATCATCTGGGCGTGTATCGGAGAACAATGAAGATACATTAGCTAAAATTTATCAATGAGTATCGATTAAAAAAAAAACTAAGTGCAATACAAATAATTATGTTCCCAAATTGTCTAATTAGGGACAATTCAAGGGTTGTGTGTCGTATAAAAGATCATCTATTTCGTTTACACGAACATACAACACCCGAACAGATCTAAGGTTTTGCAAATCTATAACTTGACTCGTCGATGCGTATGTGAAACATATCAACTCGTCATGATTAATTTATTTTCTAAATTTATGGATGCCGGTTTGAGTCCACAATAAACAATTCTAATTAATCTAAATCTAAAAATTAACATTAACATTAATCTAATTAATCTAAACTAAAATTAATTAACAAATATAAAATAAAACTAAATTAATCTAAAAATTTAAAAATTAACATTAAACGTTAATAGATTAAACATTAATCTAAATCAAATTAACATTTAACCTAAACCTAATTAAACATGGGAAAATACCTAAATATAGTCTGTACTTTGACCTTTGTTTCAATTATGGTCTGTACTTTAATTTGTCTCATTTGTGTACATGTACAAAGACATTTGTTTTAATTGTGGCATGCCGTCAAATTTCCGTCGGGTGCCCCGTTAAACTGACGACGTGGTAGCGGACATGTATATAAAAAAATATTTTTATTCTATTATTTGTTTTCAGAATATTAAAACTGGGTCCCACCTATTTTAATATTAACAAGTGGGTCCCATCTCTCTCTCCCTCTCTCTCTCTCTCTCGGCGGACTCTCCCACCGCCATCCCGGCAGTCATCGCTGCCGACTCTCCTCCTCCGCCGACCTTGGCTCCTCCTCCTCGGCTCGAATTAGCCAAGGGAGTGTCATAACTCGACCCCATCGGCATGCCCATCTCCTCTTCCCCCTCGTTGTGATCATCGAACTTCGTGCCCACCTCAGAACTCTGGATCGGCTGCTCCGCGCACTATTCTCTCTCTTCATTTTCCTCTAAAACAAAACAAGTTCAAGAATCATTGAGGATAAGAAACGAGGAAGAGTGTGGACAATGTCTCTTTACGTAAGATGAGAACTCTCAATCCGAGACATCTCTTTCTATCTCTCCGTACGTAGCTTCTTGTCGCAGCAGACTGAAATGAGAGCGACTCTCTGGCCTCCGGTGGCTACCGGTGATGGCCAAATACAGCGAATACAGGGAGATACGTACAAACAAAAGTTAGCATCTAAGTATAATAGTGTATGAATACAACCTACAATGTATGTAACTATATCAGCGGGGGGAGATGAGCAGAGGAAGTGTGTGCGTGATTGGGGACGCATTCCACCCGATGACGCCGGACTTGGTCGAGGGAGGTTGCTCGGCGCTGGAGGACAGGGTGGTGCTAGCCAATTAAGTGCTTGTGAGAAGGACTGATCTGCGACGGGGGGAAGGGAGATCAAGAGGAGCGGAGGATCAAGAAGGCGTTGAGGAAGTATGCGGAGACGAGGATATGGAGGAGCTACGAGCTGGTGGCGCGGTCTTACTTGGTCGGAGTGCTGCAGCAACTAAAGCGCATGTCAGCTTGCATGAGTTGCTCATCATGACGACCTCTCCATCGGCGATGATGCCGCTATAGTTGGTGTCGAGGGAGAAAGAGAAAGTAAGAGGTGAGATCCACTTTTAATATTAGAAGAGGTGGGACCCAATTTTATTAACATGGGAGAGATGACGTGGAGGATGAGTTAATAATTGAATAAAAAATTAATTTTTTATGTAGATCAGCATGCCACATCGTCAACTTAACGGGGCACCCGACGAAAATCAAACGGCAGGCCACAATTAAAATAAATGTCTTAGTACATGTATACAAATGAGATAAATGAAAGTACATGTCACAAATGAGACAAAGATTAAAGTACAAGTAATATTTAGATATTTTCCCATTAAATATTAATCTAAATCTAATTAACAAATTAAAAATTAACCTAATCTAATTACTAATTACTATAACAATTAATTAATTACTAAAAAACTAATAAAAAATAGAAAATGAAAACTAATAACAATTAACATATAGAATTAAGGCATAATCAAATTTTATTAGGGTTTAATTAAACCCTAATAAATTTTGATTGAGGTTTAATAAACCCCTAAATCACTATTCCAGCGCCAGCATCCAGTGTTCGACATTGGACACTGGACATAGGTTCGACGGCCGCCGAAACCCTAAGGTTTAGGGTTTTGATCAGCCCTAGTAAAGGAGAAGAGAAGGGGGGAGTTGAGAGAATACCTGGATATGGTTCGACGTCGGAGGGCGCAACGGCGGCGTCGGCGGGCGAAGCTTGACAACAATAGGGCATCGGCGGCGTCGGCAGAGAAGAAAACACAACACAAGGTAGCAGGGAAGAAAGCGGGCGGGCTCGATCGCGAGTTAAATAAACTCATCAGCAACGGCTCAGTTATCCGTTGCAAATAAATAATATTATCAACAACAACTGCGCGACCTCCGCAAAGCTGTTGTTGACAACTATTTCATTTTTGCGCCACGAGCGCGTCACTGACTAAAGAGCGATAGGTATAAAAGTTGTAAGTAAGATGTTGCTAAAGTGATAATATCATTAGCAATGGCTGGCGCGGCCTCCGCAACGCCGTTGCTGATAAGTTATTTCATTTGTGTTCCATGTTCGTTCCATCGACTTGTAAGCAACGACCTGAGCGACCGTATGTAAGCCGTTGCAGATATATCACATCTGTAACGGCTCGATCGATCGTAGGAACGCTGTGGATCATTACAACGACGTGCATGGGTAGCCGTTGCTGATGGCCGTCAGTGATTATCACATTTCTAGTAATACGTGTTACATAATTGGATTAATTTTACGTTTTTTCTTAATGGAAGTCCACGTCAGGAAACGAAATCCAATGTGGCAAGTGAAGCTTGGCCACATAAGATGCCACGATGGAAAATGACACATGATAATTATGTACTGACAATGACAATTTTGGTCGAAAATATATTTAAGGGATAAAATTGCACATTTGTCAATACTTTGGGGGTAAATTTGCACTCTTTTCAATACTTCAGGGGCAAATTTAATCATTTTTTCTTTTATATATTATTATCATTATTGTTGTTCTAATTAACACTATAAGAATGATACTGATATCATTTTTACCAAAATTAACAAAATATAAGCTTGACAATTATACTTTGTGTTGTAACTGAATTATTTACTCAAAGATATGAATTATCAGCTTCAGTCACTTGTCATTGTAATAAAAAACCAACCAACATAGCATGGGTGAGTTCGGGTCGGGACGGGTCGAGATTTGGTATGTCTCGGTCCCGTCCCAATTTTGAGTCAGGACACAAATACGTGTCCTAGTCTTGGTCCTGAAATTCATTAAAGTATTTGTTTAAATTCTAAGGTAAAAGCCTAACTTTCAAAAATCGTGCAATGGACATAAAATACGTTGGCTGGGCACCATATACATTTTTTTCAATGGAAGGGCCAAATTTATCCCTGAAGTATTGAAAGTATTAAAAAAGATACAAATTTGCCCCCAAAGTATCGAAAAAGGTGCAAATTTGCTCCTTAAATATGTTTTGGGCTAAATTTGCCCTTGTTAGTACATAATTACTACGTGTCATTTTCTATTGTGGCATTTTATGTGGCCGAGCTACACTTGTCACGTTGGCTTCCGTTTGCTGATGTGGACTTCTGTTAAGAAAAAAAGGGAAGAATGATCCAATTATGTAACATCGAGGGTAATTTTGATCAAATATATAGTTAAGAGACAAATTTATATATTTTTCAATACTTCATAGATAAATTTGACCCTTTATAGCCACAGAGATGTTAAAATTCCCTATTGTTGTCAATAGATTGGAAAGAAAGCAATGGTTGCAAAAATTCAAATAATAGTGATGAAATGCAAAAATAACTTAGAGAAAGTGTAATGTTATTAGGGTTCCGTTCATCCTCTCTTGTACTACTGTTGTATAGGAAATTTGTGAATTAAACAAGTGAAAATCAGGAACCCCAAACGAAAGGGCCTATGATTCTCTCAAGATTTTTTTTTTCAAAAAAAAAATATTCACTAGATATTATATCCGCATTCGCTGAATATTATCCAACATCCGCACCACGCGGATTGATTATTTTTTTGAAAAAAATGAATATGAATACGAATATAGATATAAAAATTCTTATGTGTGCAGATGTGGATCCGCACTTTATCCAATCCATATCTGCACTGGATTATCCGCATATCCGCGTAGATGTAGATATCCACATTTTTATGCGGTGGGGATATAAATATGTGTATTCATATCCGTAACGGATGCGGTGCAGATGCAAATCATATAATATCCTCACCCTATTCGATTCACCGCCATCCCTTAATTAGTATGGTATAGATGTAAATTGCTTGCATTCAGAATACATAAAAGAAAATTGCAAATTTTACTCTATGTTTTCTTAGAGTACTTCTAATACTGTTTCTACAGCATCTCTCCATAGAAGCAAGTCCTACATACATAAGAGTACCCAGGTTCGGTGTAATCAATCTTGACTTCGAGAAAGTTCAGTAAAATTTTGTAATGAACAGTGTTGAATGCAATCAGCAAAAACAGACCCACGTTTCACATGCAGGACATTAGGGGAAATAACAAAGGAAAAGTAGAAAACAGGATGCAATAGGTAGCTACTTCCATGAAAAACTAATCAAAATAAACATGAAAAAAAAACCTTCACAGACTAATCATATAATGAGAACATTCTCTTGGACGTACAGACTCGCTCGCAGACAAAAATCTCATCCGAATTCTTCTCACGCCGTCAAGCACTTTTAATCCTTTGCTCCTCAGCATGTCTTCTTCTCACTCTAATCGTATGACCTGCTATGATGGCTGGAATTGCAGTCCCTAACAATGACCACCATACATCCACCATTTTAATCACAATTCTTTAGCTGCTGACTATATTCTTCCACCCCACATGCCAGGGGACAAATAAACAAGAAATTATCTTGCCCTGAACAGTTTTAACAGGTAATAAATGGGAACGAAATACCAAGAGCAAGTCAATGTGCATCAGATACAATTCTTATTAAGTTAAGGTGAAGTTAAGATGTCACAAAAAAATTCAAGATAAACTTGGAAAGGGAAATGGACTAGAGATATAAGCAAAAACAACCGGGCGGAAAATTTAAAATTATGAAAGAAAACACACAAACATTTGAAACTCAAAAAAGAACAAGAAAATAAAGGACCCTACAACCTAATCAAAGATGGGTAAGCTTGCCCATGGAATCGAAACAATTTATTCTAACCCGCAGGTGAAAGAGTACGAGAAAACCATTTTTGAAGAATTCCCAGTAGAAGATAACATCGCAAAGAACACTTCACAACTCGTGGAAAGATGGAGGGAAATTTAGGCTGCTCACATTACAAGCCCTAACATACGAGATAAATTATCGCGTCCTACAAGATTATAGCTTGATTAAAAAAGATTAAATAACCAAATCCCAACATTAAAAATCCAAAGAGCCTTCAGATGAAAGCTTGTGTGAAGGCGAATAATCCTTACAACCCCACTTAAAATCTTGATAGCAACAAACTGTCACACCCCAAATCCAGTATGACTGGTCATTCGGTATGACTGGCCAGGATACGCCACGTACCCCGAAGCCTAACCCAAACCAAACCACATGTACACATAAACCAGACCTGAACATTTAATAGACATTTATTTTCAAAAAAACCCTAGATCACCAACTAAATAAATAACAAATGTTCAAATCGGTTTCAAATGTTTAATTACTAAATAAGACAGCTCAAAAAAATAAAAGTGAGGAAACAAATAAACCGAGTTGACATGACTCTATGACTCAAAGAAAACAATACGACCTCGACCCATTAGTTCCATGTTTGTTATCATCTAAACCAATATTAAGACCAATGTTTAAAATCTTAGGCCAACAAGCCAGATTACATAAGGATATCTACATCCTACCTTATCAGAAGAGATACGTCATTACGATCCTGCCATGTTCGGGATCGACCTCGACCCATTCTGGCCAACCTCACCGCGATATTTTCGGGCGACGTCATCAGTCCCACTTGCAATAAATATAGACATCACGTGCCTTAGGTAACATTGAACCGGACAATAAGCCCCCAACTCTCAAGCGGGAATGGGAATCAAGAAAGGGATCAATGTTAGATGGATAGACACACTAGATGGGTGGTTGATAGTATATTTTTATTGCTAATTACTTTCTTTCTCGATTTTATCACTAGTCAGCCAACTTTAAGTTTATTGGAAACGATAATGAGGTGTTCACAATGAAATTAATGAACACAAACAAACAATGCAAATACAATGATTTTATAACGGTTCGACTCAACCCAAGTCTGTTTTCACTACTTAAGCACACCGCTAAGAATTTCAAATAATCCACTAATTGCGTGTTTGTTTCACAGGATATGGCTGGTAGATAGGATTTGTCAAATGTAATACCCGGGGTTCCTAATATAAAATTTTTCGTGGTGTAGCCCATCGAGTCGGGAGCTAGCCGGGCCGAGTCGCGAGATCGCCACGAATAGCAGGTATAATTAATTTAAGTTATAGCCTAATGTTGGTAATTGGGTGGATGAGTATATTGGTTGACTTAAGTTGGGTTGAGATTGGGTTCGCGGATCGAGTCGGGACTCGATCCGAGTTAGGTGGAGTCGGATGAGGAGGTAAGTGATTGGGGGCATTTAAGTCAATAGATGAGGGGAATAAAACCCCTCACCCAAGCCAGCCGTGCGGCTCAAGGGGAGAGCCACACACATCCCAAGAGGAAGGGGGGAGCGAGAGGGATTTTGTTCGGCGCAGAGTCCGCATCGATGCTCGAGGAAATCAGAGCTCGTCTTCATCGAGGTTACCTTGTGATCCGATCAAGGTGAGTGGTTAGGGTGATTGTGAAGGGAGGCGGGTAGCCGACCCTAGAAGTCTTTGGAATCGGGTTTCTTTCGCGAGTTTCTTGTCGATCGACGTGTTTTCTCATGTTGGAACTCGATCTAAACGATTTGTGTACCTGTGATCTAATATTTTAAATCGTATTTATTTTGCATTTTATGGGTTGGCCGAGTGGAGGAAAAAGGGAAAAAGTCATGCCGAAATTTTTTCCAATTTCCTCGATCATCTTTCAACTCGTGGATCATTTTATGTTCGTTAAATGTAGATCTTTGGGTTGATGCTTACATAGTTGTCGCAAACATGCCCACCTTTCCGTAGAGGGCTCGGCCGAGCAAGGGCAAGGGCGGAAATTTTAAGACTGTTCGAATTATTATGCTAGGTTTCATATTGTGTTGTCTTGATTCATACTTATATGCTAGTGTTAGATTTTAGTTATGTTATACGAATGTCGTTCATCCTAGGAACTGTTAGTAACTATAGATCTATATTTTCATGTTTATGGAAATGTTCTTGCTAATGCATACATGGATAGGATTGTTATGGCATATGAATCAAAGGAAATGTTTCATAAATTTTCAGATATTATGTTCAATCGTTGCTATGTATGTTGCATGTTCTCTATCGGTTTATTTAGTAGAAATTATCCTCTTTAATTCGGTTTTGACATGATAATTGTGCTTATGAGTATTTTGGCAAGTGTTGTTGGTTATGGTAGACTACGTACTCATTTAAATTCGGTACATAGTTGTGACATCTAACTTAGAGACAAAGTACCCTTGCTAGGTTCTACACCTAGGGGTAGTTAGCGGACATCAATATCCTTCTAGTGAGACCCGAGGAGGTATGGTTGGATATGGGCAATGCCCGGAAAGCAAAACATAGGGGAATTTGCACAACCTGGTTTTGGTTGTGATTGAGATGGTCTACTGAGGAGTGTCATTAGCCGAGCGGCTACCACAAGACTCAGCGGTTTTTATTGGGTCTTGAGATTGCACCAGCGGGCCCGCTAGGTGTTAGACCCAAGTGGCAGAGGGTCTTGACATTCTGTCAGTGGGCCACGCTGACAGTAGACCCAAGTTGGGTGGGACTAGCTATCCCTAACCCGAAGGATATTTGAGGCTAGTGGCCATCCTAGCCAACGGATCCGTAACACAAATGTTTAGCATGAAGTGCCCATAAGGGCTAGATTTTGGTGGCCGACTGGCCTGGTTATGTAGAGGGAAGAACCAAACCTTCCATATATAATTTAGGCAATTAGTGGCCGAGCTATAGTGAAATGGATAAGGGCTCGAGAGGATGGTTTATCCATTCTTCTCTTTTGGCTAACTGGTTAACTTCTGTGGTGTGATCATATTTTAATTTTTTATCAGCATCATACTTTATATATGTTATCTTGCCGAGGTTTTAAGTGGAGGTTTGAAAGAACCGCTCACTGAGTTCCCCGCGAACTCACGATTTCATTATTGTTGTTTTGCAGAGCCCGACCAGTGAGGTACGACTTTATGGCATGGTGCGATTGGAGGGCGGACGTGGGTGCAGATCTTGTAGCTGGCAACATTATAATCGTAGTCGTGTTTGAGTAGAGTCGTGTGTATGCACTGTGTTGGTTCGATCTGTAAAGCATTGAGATGTTTCTTTGAAAACCTTTAGATGTTTATTTTAAAACTTGTGATGTTTTCGAACTTGATTTGGTTAAACTATTTTCAAACAACTAATACAGTTTGGTACTATTGCTTTTGTTATGATTTCGATGCCAGTCTGGTTGTGTTTTATGAGTTGTTGGTCAGTGCATAGGGTAGGCTTCGGGGTACCAACACGTACTCTAGTCGATCACGCGTACCCTGAGTTGGGGCATGACAAAAATCCTATTTGTTGTTTGCTACGACCTTCGGATATCATTTAAGTTAGATATGACTAGATCTAAATCTAGTTCTAATGGGATATAGATATCCTCCCAGGGGTTGGGAATTAAAATCCCTGGATTTTTTCTTCTCATGTCATTTAAGTTGGATATTTCTGATAAGTCAATTTTAATTCAATTTTTAAGAATATTTTGTCAATATTTTTTTTACTATTATGTTAAAATAATTATTTAAATTTAATTTCATAATTCTTAAAATAAAATTTTGTAAAATTAAATTTAAGTATTAGATTATTAATATCCGACTCGTTTATCCGGAGCCAACATAAACATATATAGGATTTCAAATCTTTTATGATCTTCTTACCCGAGAAATGAAAATATCATGAATTTTTGGTATGCATGTATTGTTGCGATATTCTATATATCATAAAGATGCATATCGGTAAGGGGGGGTTAAATCAATAAGTATGCATGTTGATAATGGGAGTATTCCATTTAGATTGTGTACTTATCCTCCTTGCTCAAAACATGCATCACTAATGTATTACTATCATGCAAATATGTTTATTATTCTCTAACCTATGTTTTTATTGTGATAAGAGAAGGAGAACAGAAGATCCAGGATTATTTGTTGGACAATTTCTAGAAAGCCACCAACCTAGCATGCATCATTCAGGCCGGGACTATTTCTTTGTTAGAGTGGTGCATAATGCATATATAGTACTTGCCAGGAACCTACTCCTGAACTAGTGAAAGAGAAATTAGCATAATAATACAAAAATGTTTATGACATAGTCAAGAGTCTTGAGAAAACTTTCCAAGGGGTCGATGAGTCCTCACAAAAGACTCTTCCTGCTCACCAACCAGCTACCTTTTCTTCGCTAAATTTACCTTACATATGTTGTCGTAACATGTTCTCTCCACCTAACACAAGATTATGTCTTCCAATAACTAGCATTTATTAATTTCAGCGTACACATCATTACATTCCGTCATCAATAGAAGAAGAGAAGTCATGTCATGCCTTGTCACCACAAGTACACAGGAGGTATTTGATTATCCGCAAATATAAATGCTGCAAAAAATATTTGCATACAAAAGTAAATGCCCGTGAATAAAATTTGCAACCTACTATTTGGTTGTCCGCAAGTAGAGTTGTAACTTCTATTTATAAATGTTTGGTTGACCGCAAATAAAAATTGTAATTACACTTGCAACTTGCATCTTCGTATCTAGGTCTAGTAATTTTAGCACGATCTGATATAGGGGTGGCAGTTTTCGGCCCGGCCCGATAGCCCGACCCTACCCGACCCAGCACGAAAAAATCGGATTCGAGCCATCTTTTATCAGGTTTGGGCTGTCATCGAGCCGGTGCCGGCTCGATAAGGCCAATCCCTTATCGATCGTGCCGGGTCGGATCAAGTGTTATCGGGCCTGCCCGACCCGATAGCTCGATAAACACTTCAGATCGGTATTAGCGCGTTTAAAATTCGTTAATTATCGAGTTTAAACTCAATTTTAAATATTTTTTACTAGTATCGGGCTAAATGGGCCGAGCCGTGTCGACCCATTATTTTTGGTGTCAGGCTGGGCTGGTGTTTCCGGGCCGAGTCGAGTACGAACATTTTCTAGCTAGGCCAGGCATGAATTTTTTCAGGCCAAGCCGGCACGATTTTTCTAACCGGGCCGGGCCGCACGAATTTTTCGGGCCGACCCGGGCCGGGCACGAATTTTTAATTTTTGTATAATACTAAAAATATATATATAATCTATCAAATGACATCAGATCTAATCTAATACTACCATCGCGTTCAGCGCACGAAAACCTACAACTTTGATATTTATCCCATCTCCATTAGGGATGGCAATATTACCCGTTTAGGTGGATACCCACGGGTATTTACCCGTTTACGACAGGTATGGGGGGTAGTTTCGTACCCGCGGGGATTTCGCGGGTAATTTTTTTTATCCATTTATTATATGGGGCGGGTACAGGTATTATAGTATCCGTACCCGCAAGAATTAGTAACTTATAATATTACCCTCGGTATATATACTAAAAACCCCAACTTAATTCAATACATATATATTTTATGTTTTGAAACCTTATGATGATGTTGTTATCAAAATATTGTAAGTTTATCAAAATGAAGTTGTTATACTTGAAATTGTTATTAAAATACTTGAAGAGTTGAAGTGTTATTAAAATATTATCATGGGTACCCGCTAATACCTGTGGGTTCCGTCCCCCGCGGGTAATTAAATGAGTACTTATTTTTGATACCTGCGGGGAATAAACGGATAGCAGGTAGCCGTTTAATTCGCGGGGAGGGTAGCGGGTAGGCACCCCCTCGTATCCGCCCCGCCCCGTTGACATCCCTAGTCTCCATCCGACGACTCTAAGTCGCCAAAATTAATTATTTTTTAATACTTAAATTATTGCATTTGCAGTCCGCAATCTTGTATTGCGGGCTTTTTGGGCTGCAATTCCATTAGCGGCATGCAAATGATATTAGAAATACAAGTTGCAACTAGTCAATGCTGCAAAATATTTTTGCAGCCAACCAAATAAATTTGTTATCAAAATGTTGCACCTAAAATTATAACATTTGCACTCGCAGACAACCAAATGCCCCATAAAGAATCCCCAGCAGATGTATAGAGAGTTTGTAGATTAACATCGTGTAAGTAGAATAGAAGGATTCCTCAAGAAGTAACAAGGTTATATGAATAGAAATATTCCTCAAGAAGATTGATGTAGGATGACAAGTTCTCTGACAAGATAGAATAAAAAAGGGAGAAGTGCATATTTAGTCCTATAAATTTTCAATTTTTTGGACTTTGGTCCTATAAGTTTCATTTTGGTATCTTTGGTCTTGTAAGTTTGCTATGTAGTATAGATTTGGTCCTATTTGTGACGGTTCGTTAACTCTCTGTCAATGTGGACTAACGCCGTTCATACACGTTGACATATTTGGTCCTATAAGTTTCATTTCGAAATTTTTAGTCCTATATGTTTGCCCTATAGCACAGATATCCATGATGGTCCGTTAACTCTCCGTCCACGAAAAAATAAATGACGTTATGTCCATATTGACGGAGTTAATGGACCGTCATGAATATGACCAAATCTATGTTACGCTTAGCAAACTTATATATGTTACAGAGCAAATCTATCTGGTCTGTCATATCAATTTGGTCCTATCCACGACGGTTTATTTACCCCGTCAACATGGACATAACGTCGTTTATTTTTTCGTGGACGGAGAGTTAATGGACCGTCGCGGATATGACTAAATCTGTGCTATGAGGCAAACATATAAGACCAAATTTATTCTACGGGGCAAACATATAGGACTGAAAATTTTGAAATGAAACTTATAAGACCAAATATGTCAATGTGTATGAACGACGTTAGTCCACATTGACGGAGAGTTAACAGACTGTCACGAATATGATCAAATCTGTACTACAGAGCAAACTTATAGGACCAAAAATATCAAAGTGAAACTTATAGGATTAAAGTCCAAAAAATCAAAAATTTATAGGACCAAATCTGCACTTCTCCCGTAAAAATAAAACTAATTATGCATAAGCCATGACTTCAAATTATACAACGAAGAGAAATTAGCATTCCACCTTTCTGGAGAACACATTGACTTTCTTATAGAACAACCACACGCCACCACCTTGAAGTAGGGTTGTCCAATATTTTGGGTTACATCGAACGGAACCGAAAATTCGAATCGAAATATTCGGTTCGATTTCAACTGTATTAGGTTCGATTCTTGACCCGAACCGAACCTGAATACTAAATTTCGGTTCGGATTTGGTTTTTGAATTCCGAGAACTGACCCGAACTGAAAATCGAACTAAATAAAAAATAATATTTTTTTATATTTTTTATTACACAGTTACACTACACAATTGGGTTGGAAGATTAGAAAATTAGTATAATATTAAAAAAATTCAGCATTTTAATTAGAATTTCGATTTTCGGTTCTGGTCTATTCGATTTTTGTTGAATTCGGTGCGGATTTGGATTGAAATTCTAAAAAAGAAAAAAAATTCAATTTTGTATATTTCGATTCGATTTGATTCAATTTGAATCGAATGGACAATCCTACCTTGAAGTCCCCTCTATCTAGGGTTTGTTCACAAGCCGCCACCTTGAAGTCCCTCTATCTATGGTTTGCTAACTCATTTCAATAAATATAGCTAGAAACACTTTAGTTAGTACATTATTCTTACCTTGAAAGTTCATTCCATTTTCCTTGCAACCAAAGAGGCAAAACAGTCAAAGAAAGGCTAAATTTGTTCATCATGCTGAATAAGCAGGTATTGACAGGCGTTGACAATCAGTTAACAACAGGTAAAACCACATTCAAATCATCATTAAAGCAAATCAACATATTCATATTGGAGTTTGACATATGTGTTCATTGCGGGACGAGGATGAAAATGAATTAAAGGGATGATTAGAAAAACAACTTAAGACAATTATTATTTAAAAGAAAAAAGGGTTAATTTTGTTATGAAGTATTGGAAATGATGAAATTTTGCCTCTTAACTATGTTTTTATCAAAATTACCCTCGATATTATATAATTAGATCAATTTTATTTTTTTTCTTAACGGAAGTCCACGTCAACAAACAGAAGCTAACGTGGCAAGTGAAGCTCGACCATATAAGATGCCACAATGAAAATTGATTATGTACTGACAAGGATAATTTTGATTCAAAATATATTTAAGGAGCAAAATTGCACATTTGTCAATACTTTAGGGGTAAATTTGCATCCTTTTCAGTACTTTATTGGCAAATTTAATTATTTTTTCTTTTTTATATTATTATCATTAATGTGGTTCTAATTAATACTATAAGAATGATGTTGATATCATCTTTAACAAAATCAAAAAAATATAAGCTTGACAATTATAATTTGGTGTTTTAACTGAATTGTTTACTCAAAAATATGAATTATCAACTTTAGTCACTTGTCATTGTAATAAGAAACCAACCAACATAGCAATGGTGAGTTCGGGTCAGGACGGGTTGAGATTTGGTATGTCTCGGTCCCGTCCCGATTTTGAACTGGGACGGGATTCTCCCCAAACTTTTGGGTCAGGCCGGACCAGGACGTCCCAACCCGTGCTCACCCCTACAACATTGTCTACAATAGTAACTATATATGAAAAACTACAAATTAAAAAATAAAAAGGGAAAATGGCCAAATTTGCCCCTGAAGTATTGAAAAATGTGCAAATTTGCCCATCAACTATATTTTTTACCAAAATTATCATCGACGTTACACAATTGGATCATTTTTGCCCTTCTCGTTAACGGAAGTCCATGTCAACAAACGAAATCCCGAGTGGCAAGTGCAACTCGGCCACATAAGATGTCACGATGGAAAATGACATGTGACAATTTATGTAATGACAAGGGCAATTTTGGCCCAAAACATATTTAAAGGGGCAAATTTGCACCCTTTTCAATACTTCAGGGGCAAATTTGCACCCTTTTCAATATTTCAGGGGCAAATTTGCACATTTTTCAATACTTTAGAGGCAAATTTTGCCCGTTTCCCTTGAATAATATATATATAGTGCCCAAACAACGTGTTTTATGCTCATTGCACGATTTCTGCAAGTTTGGTTTCTTTCTTAGAATTTGAACAAATACTTTAGTAAATTTTTTGAGAAATATAAATTTTAAAGATGAAACAAAAATAATATTCAAAAAGATATTTCTTAATTAGTAAAATAAAAACTTGTTTAAATTTAATTATTAGTAACTGGTCCGGTCCGACCCGAAAGTTCGGGGATAATCCCGTCCCAATTCAAAATCGGGATGAGACCGGGACAAAATTATGATGCTTCATATTCGGGAGTAAGACTAGGACACATATTTGCGTCCCGACTCAAAATTGGGACGGGATCGAGACATATCAAATCTCGACCCATCCGACCTGAACTAACCCCTACTATGTTGGTTGGTTTCTTATTACAATGACAAGTGACTAAAGTTGTTCATATCTTTGAGTAAACATTTCAGTTACAAAACAAAATATAATTGTCAAGCTTATATTTTCTTGATTTTGGTAAAGATGATATTAACATCATTCTTATAGTATTAATTAGAATCACATTAATGAAAATAATATATAAAAGAAAAAATAATTAAATTTGCCCCTGAAGTATTGAAAAGGGTGCAAATTTGCCCCTAAAGTATTGAAAAAGATTCATATTTGCCCCTTTAAATATGTTTTGGGCCAAAATTGCCCTTGTCACTACATAATTGTCACATGTCATTTTCCATCGGCATCTTATGTGGCCAAGCTGCACTTGCCACGTGAGATTTCGTTTGCTGACGTGGACTTTCGTTAACGAGAAGGGCAAAAATAATTCAATTATGTAACGTCAAGGGAAATTTTGATAAAAAAACATAGTTGAGGGGCAAATTTGTACCTTTTTCAATACTTCAGAGACAAATTTGACCCTTTTCCCAAATAAAAAGTTTTATTAATCTTGTAATAATTAAACACATAAAATGGAGAAATTAATAAATATATTAAAGAAACAAAACAAATAGCAGATGATATCAAGAGCCAAGATGTTAGCTAAATAAGACAACACCATCATGATTTACAAACGCAAATATTACCACTATGTTACTAATAATTAAATTTGATCAAGTTTTTATTTTAGTAATTAAGATATATCTTCTTGAATATTGTTTTTGTTTCATCTTTAAAATTTATTTTTCTCAAGAAATTCACTAAAGTATTTGTTTAAATTCTAAGGTAGAAGCTAAACTTACAAAAATCGTGCAATGGATATAAAACACGTTGACTGGGCACCATATAAATTTTATTCTAGGAAAAATGATCAAATTTGCCCCTGGAGTATTGAAAAAGGTGCAAATTTACCCCTAAAGTATTAAAAAAATGTGCAAATTTGTCCCTTAAATATGTTTTGGACCAAAATTGCTCGTCAATACATAATTATCACGTGTCATTTTCCATCGTAGTATTTTATGTGGCCGAGCTACACTTGTCACATCGTTCGCTGACATGAACTTCAGTTAAGAAAAATGGCTAAAATAATCCAATTAGTAACGTCGAGGGCAATTTTGGTCAAAAATATAATTAATGAGTAAATTTGTACATTTTTCAATACTTTATGGGCAAATTTAGCCATTTATAGCCGTAGAGATGTTAAAATTCTCTATTGCTGCCAATAGATTGGAAAGAAAGCAATGATTGCAAAAGTTCAAATAATAGTGATGAAATGCAAAAATAACTTAGAGAAAGTGTAATGTTATTAGGGTTGTGTTCATCCTCTATTGTAATGTTGTATAGGAAAATTGTGAATTAAACAAAGTAACCCCAAACAAAAAGGCCTACAATTCTCTCAAGGTTTCTTTTTTCCAAAAAAAAACATCTGCTAGATATTATATCCCCATTTGCGGGATATTATCCAGCATCCGCACCACGTGAATAGATTATTTAATAATAAAAAATATGAATACGAATATAGATGTAAAAAAAAAAATATCTGCGCAGATGCAGTGCGGATGTGGATCCGCACTGTATCCAATTCATATCCGCACCGGATTATCCGCATATATTTAATTATCATTTAACCCCATATATATTATTTTACACCACATATTATAATTATCATTTAACCTTATCTTTTGTGGTGCGAATACGGATAATATAGTATCTGCATCATATTCGATCTACCCCCATGTCTTAGTATATGGTATAGATGTAAGTTGCTTGCATTCAGAATACATGAAAGAAAAGGCAAATTTTACTCTACGTTTTCTTAGAGTACTTCTAATACTGTTTCCACAGCATCTCTCCATAGAATTGAAGCAAGTCTTACATACGTAAGAGTACCCATATTCGGTGTAACCAATCTTGACTTCGAGCAAGTTCAGTAAAATTTTGTAATAGAACAGTGTTGAATGCAATCAGCAAAAATAGACCTACGTTTCACATGCAGGACATACGGGGAAATAACAAAGTAAAAAGTAGAAAACAGGATGCAATAGGTGGCTACTTCCATGAAAAACTAACCAAAATAAACATGAAAAAAACCTTCACAGACTAATCATATAATGAGAACTTGAACAATGAGGCAATCAGTGCGATGATATCCTTTACAAAAAATTAAGAACGCCAAATTAAGTTGAAGCTGAAGAGAGCCTAAGGCATTCACTTTGGCACCTTCTAAGGCATATGTCGTTCCAATTGGGCACTCGGTCATCAGCACAGGCATCAAGCTCCGAAACACCACATGCAGTAACACATGCATCCAGAATCGGATCGTTTGAAAATGCACCAACCTTCTTCAACATTCTCTTGGACGTACAGACTCCCTCGCAGACAAATATCTCATCCGAATTCTTCTCACGCCCTCGAGCACTCTGAATACTTGTTTGCTTTCTAGAATTAAAAGAGATAGAATAAGATATATATTTGAATTCATTATTGATTTAATATATGAATTACAAAAAAATAGAATTAAAAGAATATAAATTTAATATTATATCTGATGTATATAGAATTAAAAATAATATTATCCAATAGTAGTCCCTCATTTGATATCATTTCTTATTCAATCCTATCCTCCATCATTTGATATCATATTTGTTAGAAAATTAAAGGTAATTTTCTACATGATCTACAAAACCCGAACCCAGCGAGAGAAACAGAAAATCAAATCCGATAATAATGCGAAAAAATAAGACGCAAGGGGATTAATGTGACTCGGACTCAGCGGGATACCGATCCTACTCCACGGGGAGAAGAGGGCACTATTCTTTTATTAAAGAGATGAGGAAAAATAATCTTTTGCCAATACAGAGCAATAATAATTAACTGTGAAGCAAAAAGTACTGTCTGATAATTTTTTGTATCCTGAAATATGCCCTGTGAAAGATTGTTCCGTTGCTTTGATGGTAGAGAAGAAATTGCCTTCAATCTACCGCCGTGGTCGAAAGGGAAGATGATAGTCGACTGCTCTCCAAAACTCTCTATACCTCGGTGTGGGATGATTTTAGAACTGTATATCAGGCTTCCTTTTATAGTGTTCAGAGAAGCCGACGTATCCTGAAATTTAGATCAAAATATGTGGCAAAAAATTATCTGCTGCGTTCGATTTAATCACACGGATGCGGCGATTAATTTGACCAAGAAACTTGTTGGGGACGCTTCAATTTCGAAATCTTCAAATTTTTCACGTGAGGCGGTACTGTGCATCTTTATCTGATTTTGATGTGTGTGCAGAAGAAAAATCATGCAACCAATGATGCTTTTAATGTGTCATATGTTCACATGAAATATTCAGTAAAAAATGGAATGCTATTGCTGCCTTCGAATTACGTACAAGGCACAGAGCTTCTCTATCTTTATCTTTTATCTCCCTTGACTTACTCAAACTTAATCATATTGAATGAGTTGGCATATGTACACCTTTTCCAATCTGATGCAACGAGTTGGCATACTCCATGTGCGTTGGAGACATCTTCGAGTAGGTGGGCTCGGCCCATAGTGAGCAGCAGCCTTTTTTTCTCTTGATCAGATGGACTTCGATTTTGATCCGGTCTGATTAATTAAATTCGGGTTGGACCCAATTTGAATCAATCTCTAACAATTCCTCCTTTGATGAAATATGGGTCTGGTGTAGTCCTCAGAAGTTGTCCTCCTCTCCCACAAGGCTCGTACAGGGCCTACGTCGAATTAGTGCTCAAGTGGGCCAAGTCAGCTTCCTACTTGGACTTAGGAACCCACATAGTCCTCCGAGTCTTCTCCTTCATTGTGTATCTCTTAGAAGGGCCTACTCTGATAGCAAAATTTATAGTTGACCTGTCTATTTTTGCTGTGTTTTGCCTCAGAATCTGGACTGCTTCACGAAAGATGGATCCATCCACCTTGTACAAATTGTTCGACGTCCTAAGAGTCTTCAGTGCCGTCGTGGCTCCATTTTGTACCTCCAAGACTCCTCCGGCAGAGGATGTCGTGTAGCCCCTAGTGTCAAGAAATCCAAGAGACACTATATTCCTTCATAG
Source organism: Canna indica (assembly GCA_034359265.1). Taxonomy (NCBI): domain Eukaryota; kingdom Viridiplantae; phylum Streptophyta; class Magnoliopsida; order Zingiberales; family Cannaceae; genus Canna; species Canna indica. Next base: position 75,012,072 of record CP136890.1, read on the forward strand.
CTTTGGGACATGACGAACATTTGTCAAGATCTTTGTCGAGCCATCATGCAATTTTAATTTCACTGTTCCAAATCCGACAACTTTGCAACGTACATTGTTGCTGACACGAACTACTCCACCATCAGTGCGCTGATAACTCACAAAGGTCGTCCGATGTGGAGTCATGTGATAGGAACACCCAGAATTCAGGAATCACTCATCAATGCTACTGGTGGTTGATTAGACATATCAGAAGAAGAGGAAGAGGAATTTTGACCTGAGGTGTGTTGTCGCCGACGAGACCACCGTCGCCCACGGCGTGTCTTAGCAGTGCTTGTGCCATCTGTCACGACCAATATCTCTACTTTCTCAAAATCTGCATAAGAGGCCTTCATGTATGCGTCTTGACCCTTATTTTGCTGCTGTAACTTTCTCTAAAGATTGTGACATTCTGACTTGATGTGACCTCGTTTCTTGCAGTAATATCAAGTGACATTTGATTTGTTACCTCCTCCTGTTTCATTAGAGTAAAGAGCTTCTCCTTTCCCTCCACCAGAGGAATTTACTGTAAGATGTGTGTCCATAAGCTCCTTAGACACAAGAGTAGTGATCACCTATTTTGGAGTAATAGTAGTCTTTCCAAAAAACATAGTTTCACGAAAATTTTTAAAAGAAGTATGAAGTGAACATAAAAGGAATAAAGCCTTATCTTCCTCTTCAATTTTGACACCCATATTCTTTGACCGATGTGCCTTCTGCCATACGTAGGAAATAGAGCTTCTGCTTCAAAGCCATCTTACCAGTGAGAGTTGTGTCCTAATACAAGGATGTGAGCTTGTCCGAAATACCTTTAGCTATCTTCTGGGATGCAATTTCTCGAAGTGCTTCATTTGACAAGCTTTGGTACAAAACTGCAATTGCCTTTTGCTCCTTGTATTCTTTCTCCTCCTCGGTCTCCTACATATTATCCTTACCAAGGATGGCATCATATATTTTCTCCATAGTTAGGATCGCTTTCATCTTCATTGACCAAAGTGCATAGTTGACATTGCGATCTAACTTCTCAATATCAAATTTGGTGCTCGTCATGGTTGGGGAAGTAAGCTCTGTTGGGTGAAATGACCTACACTAGAGGGGGGTAAATAGTATATTGACTAAATCTTTTGCCTAAATTTGATTTTAATCGTTTCTTAAGTTACTTAGGCAATTCACAATTGACGACTAAATGCGAAAGTGAGTAATAAAGATAAGCAATGCAATACACAAAGAAAATAATGCTAACACAAGTATTTATAGTGGTTCGGCCCTAATGCCTACACCACTACCTAACCACCCCGCTTAATATTTCCAAACTTAGTTTTACTAGATTATATCATTTGTCTTACAAAGAGGACTTTAACCCGAAGAGTTTCGCTCTCAACCTAAGACACTTCCACACCCGGAAGTCTCCGCCTTCTTACCAAGAGAACTCTTCCACCTCAACCTAAAGGACAACTCAACTAATCCTAGTAAACTAAGTTTACACCAGTAGAATTAAGCCTCAAACACAAAAGCAACCACCCAATTTCAAGACCTAACAATCTAAGTCTTCACAGGCTCAAGTCCAATGAAATAAATAAGAAAATATACAAGTAATGGAGCAAAAACACAATAACACAAATATTTAGCTCTAACACAATGAATCTGCCGCTTCTGGGCAAACTTCGGTCGACCGGTTGATCGATCGAATTAGCTACTGCCAACTCTCTGCTTCGTCTGATCGATCGTCCGATCGATCGAATTGGCTATTGCCAATTTTTCACTATATTCGGTTGACCAAACTTAGGTTGAACTTGATTTTTTTTTAGCCTTCTCCTTGTGCGCTTCATTTTCGGGTTCCGGCCTTCAACGTGCGTCAACTTGGAGAGCTTTCCATCTGTTCTTTAGACTAGTCCAAGACCTCTTTGGTGCACACGTCGACTTTGAGAGATTTCCACGACAAACCCAAATGCGACGATCAATGTTCTTCCGATTTTTCGATTTCTTCAATATTTCCGATTTAGCACATCATGCGCTAACCGATATGGAACCTGAAATAATTTCTCAATCAAACATTAGTTCCATGTTTGTTATCATCAAAACCGAGATTAAGACCAAGGTAGAAAATCTTATGCCAACAATCTCCCCTTTTTTGATGATGACAAACATCTTTAAGAAAAAATATATATTAAAGCACAAAGGATATCAACTAAGGGATTTCTCCCCCTATCAACATGCATATCTATATAATAGAACTCCCTCTATCTATATGTATGATTTTCCTATATTTTCTTCCTATTTACCTATATTTTTCTCCCCCTTTTGACATCAATTAAAAAAGGCTAGAAAAGTCAACGACTATGGCCAAAGTTGGGACTTGAAAACTAGTTTTCATGAAAACGAAGTCAACTAACTCAAGGGACGAAAATAACATATCGAATGAGAGACTAATTAATACATGATATCATGAAGAGATAGTCAATAACCAAAATTAGGAATCATGTACCAACTCAAGTATCGATATTTCCAAGTATTGGTCAAGGAGTCAAAAATTATTTTAGAAATGATTTCTCTCTCTAAAATATTAGAACGATACCAAAAGTGAGTTCAAAATATCATACTTGAAGTCTCATTCGAGGATTGGACCAAAAATCAAAGTATCAGAAAAATGAACATTTGGGAAGAACGATGATTTAACATTTTAAATTCAATTTCAAAAATCCATATCAAATCATATTCTTTCTGAAAATTTTTGAAATTTTTTACTGAGGAAACTAGATTTTTCAGAGAGCATGCAGTTTCAAGAATTATCCAAAAATTAATTTTTTGCATTTTTCTAAAAATAACTAGAATCTAGTGGCATTTTTGTAAATATTAGCTATATTTCAAAAAATTTCAGTTTTCATTCAAACTTTCCATATATCAATATATAATCATTTAAAGCATGTTTATCAGGTTGAAATGAAAATAATATCGTTTGGTCAAAATTTTACCTTAGCATGATTTCATTCAAAAACAAGCATGTTAACATGAAATTGCTAAGTATCAATCTTTAATATATACTCATGGTTTTTCAAACATAGACACATGAACACCTAACATGAGTAAATCTAAACATGTTTGTGAAGTTTCAGCTCAAAAAAAAAATTCTAAGTCAAATTATTAACTTAGGTCAAACTTTTTTAATTTTGGGTCTCCTAAGGTGAGCTAGTTGTCATTTTATCCATTTTCATATGATTTTTCAATTTTAACCACATAGATGTAAATCATGAGTAAGTTCAAACATGTTTATCAAGTTTCAACTTAAAATGAAGTCTCTAAGATGAAATTCTACCTAGAGCTCATTTCATTCAAACAATGTTTCATGAAATTGTCTAATTATCAAAATTTTATCTACTCATGAGATTTCAATCAATTATCATGAAAAATCATTCATGAGCATAGAGAAATCATTTTATCAAAAAAATAGAGGTGTTATGCAAAAAATTTGCCAAAATGAAACTCATACCTCATTTCTTGAGAAATTGCAAAATTTTTACTTTCTTTTTATTTTCCTTTAGCCTTCCAAATTTTACCACTTTCTCAACTTGCAAGTAGGCTTCATTGGTATCATAATGAAATCATATACCAACTAACAAGTTAACTTACTAAATAGCAAATGTTTAATGCAAAGTTTCATTTAAAAATCTTAATCTATGCAAGATAGTAAAGATTCATTTTAAAGGAGTTATCATGATATCAAAATGAATCAAAGAGATCTTAAAATATGAAATATTTTAAAAATAAAATCTCTAAACATATTTAACTAGTTTAGACTTAAAAAGAAGGTCTCTAATAGTGAATATCAACCTAGAGCAAGTTTCATTTAATGAAATTTGCCTAAGTGCTAAAATTCTACATACTCATGAGAATTCAATGGTTTAACATGCAATTCTAATCATGAGTATAGAGACATAATTTAAACTTAAACATTGATGTATAACATTAAGATTCTGAATTAATCGAAATTATACCTTATTCATGATGATTTGTCAAACTTACCATTTTCTTCCTAGTTATTAGCCTTCCTAAAATACTCATAACTTGCAAGTACGCTACACTAATGTTTTATAGAAAATATAGCTACTTAGCAAGCTAACCAAACCAAAAAGCAAAGAGAAGTATCAAGTATCATTATCAAAGTTCACTTTGCTAAATAGTTTGAAATTCGTTTTAATTAGAATCAAGTGATACCAAAATGAATTTTAAGAGATCACAAGTGAAATATAAATGAAAACATGATCTCCAATCCATCCTATTGGTTAAAAACCAAAAGGCCACAATTAGCCTACTATTTAGAACCGCAAGGTCGCTTAGGCCCGTTATAGGCCACATAGGTCTCCGAAGAGATCGGAAAATCAAAAACAAAAATCATTTTTCAAGTCATATCATGAGCGGGCAAAACTAACTCAAATTTAACTAGTATCATAACACTACAAGAAAATTTGGATTTATCGACCACAACTTCCGACGAGAAGGTGTGGTCGAAAATTTTTGTTATATTTCCGACGACCCATAGCGTCGGAAAGAGTTACCGACAAAACTTTTCGACCAAAATGTGTCGAAAAATTATCATATTATTATCGATGAATTTTCGTCGAAAATTTGGTCGAAAATAATTTTCGACAAACTTTGTACTCACAAGTTCGTCGGAAATATTAATGACATATTTTTATATTGAACTTATCGACCATAATTTCCGACGAAAATCCATCGTCGAAAATTTTTGTTAAAGTTCTGGATTTATCGACCACAACTTTCGACGAGAAGATGTCATCAAAAATTTTCGTTAGATTTCCGACGACTATTTGCGTCGAAAAGAGTTACCGACAAAAATTTCCGACCAAAATGAGTCGAAAAATTATAAATTATTTTTCAATTTTTTTTTTGAAACCGGCGTGGGTAAGAGGGCGAGCGCGCGTGGCACACGCACTCGCCCAGGTAGGAGGCGGGAGATTTCCCGCCTCCTGCTTTTTTTTTTTAGAAGTCAACATGACTTCTCTGCACCGTCCTCCTCCACCAGTTCCTCATGGACGTCCCAAGAAACGCGCGACCTCCAGTTCCTCGCCTCTGATCCCTCCGCCGCCAGTTCCTAGGTCCAGAACAATGTCGCCGCCTTCTGGCCCAACGACTCCTTTCGCTACATCGTCGTCGGCAATGAGGTCATCTCCGAGAGCCTCGCGCAATTCATCCTCCCCGCCATGCGCAACGTCGCGACTGCCCTCGCCGCGGCCGGCCTGCAGGGCCAGATCAAGGTCTCCACCTCCGTCGACTCTTGCGTCCTCGGCGAGTCCTTCCCACCCTCCAAAGGCGCCTTCTCCTCCGCCGCGCAGCCTTCCCACCCTCGGCGTCGTCGTGCAAGATGCACGGCCAGTTCGGCTACCAGAACTTGTTCGACGCCATCACCAACGAGATGTACGCGGCGCTGGAGAAATGAACGTGGCCATAGTGGTGTCCAAGAGCGGGTGGCCATCGCCGGGAGGAACGGCGGCGAGCACCAAGAACGCACAAACATACAACCGAGGGACGGAGGGAGGAACGCCGAGAAGGGACGAAAAAAAAATTTCTTTTCTTCGACAAAATTTCAATGACACGTCGTCGAAAATTACCGACCACTTTTCGAATAATTATCGACCACATTTTCGAGTCGGTATTTACCGAGGAGTTACCGACAAAACTTTGGTCGATATTTACCGAGGAATTACCGACAGCTTTTCGATTAAAATCTTGGTCGATAATTATCGACAATATCTTTCGTCGATAGTTTGTCGGTACCCGTTTCGACCAAGGTTTTACCGACGCAAATACTAGCGTCGGTAACCAGTCGAAATTTGGTCGGTAAATCAATGTTTCCGACCAACTTTCGACAACTTTTCGACTATATTAGCTGTCGGAAATCACCATATTTCTAGTAGTGTAACTCCAACTTTAAGATGACAAGTAATACAAAGGAGGTGATACTAAACAAACATAGATGTCAATTTTCATACCTATGGCATCATGATGGCTTGAAGTTGCAACCAAAGATAGATTCTTCATTGAAGTCCATGGTCAATTTCAATTCTTCAATTTCCTTTACCCTTGTGTGGTTGCTCCCCCTACAAAATAGCATGAGACCTTTGGTACTCAAATGGCTTTGGGTCCTTGGGGGTTAGAGGGTTTAGCTACCCAAAGTATTTTAACTCCACTTGGGTTTATCTTAAATGCGCAATCATATATAGCATGCCCAAAAGTACCACAACAAAAGTAATGTCCATTAAACTTCTTCTTTTCATTTTTAACATAGACATGAGATTTAATGTTAGAATGATTGACATAAGAAGGATGATGGGCATGAGCATTCTTAAGTAAAATATTTTTCTTCCTATAATTTCTAAATGATGAAACATGGGATAAATTATGTGTTTTCTTACTCAAGAGAACAACCTCATTTTTCAAGTCATTAATGGACTTATGCAATGCATGAGATTGAGATCTCAACAAACAATTTTTATTTTTCAAACTCTCATTTTCCATTTTGAAATCATTTGAAGAATCATTACCCTTAAGTTTTAAACTATTTTTCAAGCTCTCATTTTCATTTCTAAATTTGGAAGTCTTATTTAATAATTCATCATTTTCAATCTCTAACTTTTCATTTCTATGTTTTAAGTTCTTGATTTCAAGCTTCAAATCATCATGGCATGTATCAAGCATACTAGTGTTCAATTTTTATTTTCAACTTCTAAGGCATGCAAGTGACTAGTAAGCTTAGAATTCTCCTTTTTGATTTTCTTTATTTCCTTGTTCTTTTTCATGAGCAATTCATACATTTTTCTATGTTCATCAACTAGCTTATCATAAGACATGTTAAATGAGCTTGAATTGTTAGAATCACTATTATGACAAGAAGCGAAAGACTTTACCTCATCATTAAGACCCATGAGGCACAATTTTGAGGTGGCTTCATTGTCATCACATGAGGAGGCTCCACTTGATTCAGAAGTGAAATTGGAGACCTTCTTCTCCTTCTTGGATTTCTTTCTCATCAAGGGACAATTTTTCTCAATATGTCCCTTTTCTTGGCAAAGGAAGCACTTGACTTTTCTTTTCCTACTTTTAAGCGTGCTTCTTTGACCGGAAATGCTATGGGCATCACAAGAGATGTTAGTAGTGGATGGATGACCATTGTCATCACCACCTTCAATATAAGTAGTAATCTCTTCGATTTTTATAAAATCATATAGCAAGTTTAATGTTGCTCAAATATCAAATGCGGAAGAACAATGCATAACCTTTTCAAGTATATCATTTGAAAATGTGCAATATAGAAGATGTGTTGTTTTACCATTCAATTTAAACAATTTAACTTGTTCTTGGGTCCATACATTCATGTTTTCCTTAGGTTCAATATATTTTGTCTTTACCATATCAAATACACATAAACCTTAAGTCTTCAGGAAAGTATACATTCTACTCATCCAAAGACCAAAATTAGATTCATCGAACCTAGGTGGTATAGACGTTACACTCTCTAGTGTCATTTTCGGATCGAAACAAAGTGTAGGAGAGAAGGTAAAATCTCAATCTACGACCCGCTCTGATACCAATTGTTGGGTGAAATGGCCTACACTAGAGGAGGGGTGAATAGTGTATTGACTAAATCTTTCGTCTAAATTCGATTTTAATCATTTTTAAAGTTACTTAGACAATTCACAATTGACGACTAAATGCGAAAGCGAGTAATAAAGATAAGCAATGCAATACACAAAGAAAACAATGCTAACATAAGTATTTATAGTGGTTCGGCCCCAATGTCTACTCCACTACCTAAGCACACCGCTTAGGATTTCCAAACTTAGCTTTACTAGATTATATCGTTTCCCTTACAAAGAGGACTTTAACCCGAAGAGTCTCGCTCTCAACCTAAGGCACTTCCACACCCGGAAGTCTCCGTCTTCTTACCAAGAGCACTCTTCTACCTCAACCTAAGGGACAATTTAACTAATCCTAGTAAACTAAGTTTACACCGGTGTAATTAAGCCTCAAACACAAAGGCAATCACCCAATTTCAAGACCTAACAATCTAGGTCTTTACAAGCTCAAATCCAATGAAATAAACAAGAAAATATACAAGTAATGGAGCAAAAATACAACAATACAAATACTTAGCTCCAACACAATGAATCCTAGCTCATCTTGATGCCTTAATGATGAATCAAATCAAGCTTGAAGGCAAACTCAAGAAAAACAAGGTAGAAAGCTAGGGTTTCAACAAAGATGGCTCAATCAAAGTTTATAGGTGTCAAAGGATGTCTCATGAAGCATTAGGAGGTCATAGGAAAGCTTAGAAGGCCATTAAATAGGCAAACCGCCAAGTGGTGGTCGGGCACAATGGGTAAAAACGACTATTTTTCAAGCCATTATATCGCTGGTCGCTTGTCCGGTCGATCGTTAGTCGACCGACCGAGCGACCGCCGAGCGACCGAGGGCAATCTGCCGCTTCTGGGCGAACTTCGGTCGACCGGATGGTCGACCAAATTGTCTACTGCCAATTCTCTACTTCGTGCGGTTGACCGCCTGGTCGACCGAATTGGCTACTGCCAATTTTTCACTACATTCGGTCGATTGACCGATCGACCGAACCTAGGCTCAACTTGATTTTTTCAGCCTTCTTCTTGCGCGCTTCATTTTCGGGTTCCGGCTTTCAACGTGCGTCAACTTGGAGATCTTTCCATGTGTTCTATAGACTCATCCAAGACGTCTTTGGTGCACACGTCGACTTCGAGAGATTTCCACGAAGAACCCGAACGTGACGATCAATGTCCTTCCAATTTTTTGATTTCTTCAATATTTCCGATCGAGGACATCGTGCGCTAACCGATATGGAACCTGAAAGAATTTCTCAATCAAACATTAGTTCCATGTTAGTTATCATCAAAACTGAGATTAAGACCAAGATAGAAAATCTTAGGCCAACAAGCTCTAATACCAACTGTTAGGAAATTTAGGATAATTTCCTGCAGGATCTATAAAACCCAAACCCGGCGAGAGAAACAGAAAACCAAATCTGATAATGTGCAAAAATAAGAAACAAGGGGATTAACGTGGTTCGGACTCGGCGGGATACCGATCCTACTCCACGGGGAGAAGAGGGCACTATTCTTTTATTAAAGAGAGGAGGAAAAATAATATTTTGCCAATACAGAGTAATAATAACTAACTGTGAAGCAAAAAGTACTGTCTGATAACTTTTTGTATCCTGAAATATGCCCTATGAAAGATTGCACTGTTGCTTTGATGGTAGAGAAGAAACTGCCTTCAATCTGCCGCCGTGGTCGAAAGAGAAGATGATAGTCGACTGCTCTCCAAAACTCTCTATACCTCGGTGTAGGATGATTTTGAACTGTATAGTAGGCTTCCTTTTATAGTGTTCAGAGAAGTCGACGTATCCTAAAATTTAGACCAAAATATGTGGCAAAAAATTATCTACTGCGTTCGATTTAATCACACGGATGCGGCTATTAATTTGATCGAGAAACTTGTTGGGGCCAAACGCTTTAATTCCGAAATCTTCAAATTTTCCACGTGAGGCGGCACTCTGCATCTTTATTTGATTTTGATGTGCGTGCAAAGGAAAAATCAAGCAACCAACGATGCTTTTAATGTGTCATATGTTCACATGAAATATTCAATAAAAAATTGGAATGCTATTGCTGCCTTCGAATTACGTACCAGGCACAAAGCTTCTCTATATTTATCTTTTTATCTCCCTTGACTTAATCAAACTTAATCATATTGAATGAGTTGGCATATGTGCACCTTTTTCAATATGATGCAACAGGTTGGCATGCTCCATGTGCGTTGGAGACATCTTCAAGTAGGTGGGCTCGGCCCATAGTGAGCATTAGCTCTTTTTTTTTATTGTTGATCAGATGAACTCTGATTTTGGTCCGGTCTAATTTGTTGAATTCGAGTCGGATTCAATTTGAGTCAATCCCTAAAAATATTTTATTCAATTCTATCAATTTGAATCATTAATCCTTTGCTCCTCATAATGTCTTCTTCTCACTCTAATCGTATGACCTGCTACGATGGCTGGAATTGCAGCCCCTAACAATGACCACCATACATCCACCATTTCAATCACAATTCTTTAGCTGCTGACTATATTCTTCCACCCCACTTGCCAGGGGACAAATAAACAAGAACTTATCTTGCCCTGAACAGTTTTAACAGGTAATAAATGGGAACAAAATACCAAAAGCAAGTCAATGTGCATCAGATACAATTCTTATTAAGTTAAGGTGAAGTTAAGATGTCACAAATAATTCAAGATAAACTTGGACAGGGAAATGAATCAGAGATATAAGCAAAAATAACTGGGCGGAAAATTTAAAATTTTTGAAAGAAAACACAAACATTTGAAACTCAAAAAAGAACAAGAAAAATAAAGGACCCTACAACCTAACAAAATATGGGTAAGCTTGCCCATGGAATCAAAACAATTTATTCTAACCCGCAGGAGAAAGAGTACGAGAAAACCATTTTTGAAGAATTCCTAGTAGAAGATAACAACGCAAAGAACGCTTCACAACTCGTGGAGAGATGGAGGGAAATTTAGGCTGTTCACATTATAAGCCCTAACATACGAGATAAATTATCGCGTCCTACAAGATTATAGCTTGATTAAAAAAGATTAAATAACCAAATCCCAACATTAAAAATCCAAAGAGCCTTCAGATGAAAGCCTGCGTGAAGGCGAATAATCTCTAGAACCCCACTTAAAATCCTGATAGCAACAAACTGTCACACCCCAAATCCGGTATAATCGGTCAATGTATGCCACGTACCTCGAAGCCTAACCCAAATCAAACCACATGTACAGATAAACCATACCTGAACATTTAATAACTTTCAAGAATTTATAAACGACATTTATTTCAAAAAAAAACCTAGATTTCCAACTAAATAAATAGCAAATGTTCAAATCGGTTTCGAAAGTTTAATTACTAAATAAGACACCTCAAATAAATAAAAGTGCGGAAACAAATAAACCGAGTCGACATGACTCCATGACTCAAAGAAAATAATACGACTCGGGTATCCCCCTCGACCACGACATGTTACGAGATCCGCTGCCCTGCCGTCACCAACCGCGCTACTGCACCCTAGTGCCTCTCTGGTCTAACTCAGGTACTACAAAATAACAAATGTTATGGGTATGTCCAAATGGGACTTAGTGAGTAGATCAGCCCTCAATTTCACCACAACATCATTATTATCCGAAATCAAGCATATAAGTATAATAACATAAAGCGTAATTTTTATTTGAGCATTTATTTTAGCAGCGCAATCATCCTCGTCAACATATAGCAACCTGCGAGAAAATGCCTCAACATATAATATGCTCAATGCAACCATCCACATGCTCAACCGAACCCGTTGGTCTTCATCGCCACAGAGGGTAGGTAGTAGACGTGGCCTCCGATCTACCACCCAGCCAATGTCGTCTCTTTGGGGTATGCTCTCCCTCACCGACACAGCTCTTTCGATCCATCTCGTTGGGGCATACGTTCCCCTCACCGGTCGGGTCTCCGGACTATCTCTTTGGGGAATGATCTCCCCACACCAGCCAGACTTCCGGAATAAGGTCAACTATGTCTCTTTGGGGCATACCCTTCCCTCACCAGCGAGGCTTCCGGGAAATGCAACAAACACATCACATCATCACACACGCAAGTATGTCAACATAAAATATAATGTGCTATCGACAAGTAAATAATTATGGATATGATAGAACATACCTCATCCTCCACCTTCTCAAGTCATAATTCACAACCACGCATGTAAATATAATCATATGACAAGGAAGGAATAGCAAAGCAAGGAATAAATATACAACATATCTAAAGCATAGAATAAAAAGAAGGAAAAACTCGTATATGAAGCCCCAAAAAGATAGGGTATCATCACCTAGTAATCCTATACAATATAACCCTCCCTTGAAGACCCTAATCGAATACCCTAGGCCGGCCTACCTTCCCCACCCGAGTTCCCTAAGGGCTAGGAGGGTTCGGCACCCTTAATTAGGTGTTCTTAGGATCGGCCCTTCTGATAATTAAGTTTAGGTCCTAGCGTCTCTAGGTGTCGCTAGTGTCACGGGCCAATTATTTTGTGCGAAAGAACCCGTGCGGCACCGTTGCACCCTGTGCAATGGATAAGCCTATCATCCCGAATCCATCCTGAATTGGACTTCCCGACTTAATATCGTGGGGCATGCGTTGGTCCACGTCCCAACCTCGCGCTCCATATCTACGCCCTCAAAAGACCATGTTGGTCGAATGGTATTGAAGTTGTAAAGTAAAAGAACAATTACAAGACTATGGACGCAAGAAAATATAAAATTGGGTGTAGGACGAGCTCCGCAAATTGTTTTAAGTGAAGATCGATTGGTTACACGCCCATATGGGCCGCTCGTTCGTCTCCGCCCAAGGCAACCGCTTTGTTTGCCAACGCTCTCCTACGTTATACATGAGACCCCTAACCCCCAAGTGCCACCCCCAAGGTTCCCCCAAGGTTCCCAAAAGCATGAGGAGCATGACAAAATTGTGGTCATGCGAGATGGTGATTTTTCATGGCCACGGCCATGACGAATGCAGGAAAATTGTTCTACTTAGTCGTCGCGCACGCACCAAACGTCGAATGACCTCGAAATGGATCCAACTCGTACCGTGGGCCCCCGGGGAACGCACAAGAGATTTTACAAGTACGAACTATAACAAAATCCAAAATTACATGGACATGAAAATATATTTACAAACATATAGGGAACATTCCACCATGATTCTTCATTGCTCGAGCAAATCTAAAAGTCCCTAACACTGGGGTTTCAAATCTCTAAGTATATGATACTACAATGATCAAACAATTAGGAATCCATCCAACATACCCGAAAGTATATCTCCTAGGTGTGAAAACATGTCTAGATTCCTAAAAATATCATCTTTCGGGTGGCGGCATACCCTAATTCCACCATATCTCCCTCCTTTCCTCAAGATCTCAAGCAAGCATCAAGAAATCCCAACAACCATCAAGAATCATCAAGAAATCATCAAGAAAACAACGGGGAAGAGGGGCGACACAGCAAGGAAAAGGGGTGGCCAATGGCCCAAAAAATAATCTGATAGAACCGTTGCGTTCACGATAGAAATCTCAATACGAATATTCAATTCGATTCATGAAAAACCCGACGAAAATGACGAAATCCCCATAACATAGGAGCGACAGCATGTATTAGAATATTGGGGAGAAAGAAGGTTAGAACCATTCACCTTTTTGGAGAAATCGGGAAGGAAGAAGAAGCGGAGGATCTTCCTAAAGTTAAACGACTTAAACGATCCGTTTCTAACCCGTTCTAACTACGATTCGAGTTCCGATTGAACCACTAAATTTGTCTCGAGATCCTCTATCATCCTAGCATGCTAAATCATAGAATTAAAATAAATATATTTTTCCTAAATTTTTTCATATATAAGACTTACCCGAATTAAGTTCTACGACTCTATGTCAATCCGCGCTAACTCGGGCCCACGATCCCCTGTTAAGAAATAAAATATTAATTTAAGATTTTTGGGCATAACACAAATAGGAAGCATCGAACTAAATCAATGAGAAATCGAAAGAAAATCTTGAGCGCACAAGTCCTTCAAATAAGAAGAGGTCGGCATCAGAAACAAGGAAGGCGATGAATTTATTGTAGAATCGTACCTTATAATTGGGCGATTCCTTCAAATTTATTGTAGAATCGTACCTTATAATTTATTGTAGAATCGTACCTTCAAATATGATGGTCCAATCCTTTTAGAAAGGGATAGAAAAGGATTGGACCATCATATTTGTTTTATAATGGGCGTTAGACTATTTGGCTGATATTTAACGAAACATCTATGGAACAGTATAACTAACTGTTATTTGCTTTCTTAAAAAAACTAACGATTGCTATCTTTCTAGATCCCATTACAGGGAATATTTTAAAACAAATAACCAATAATTTTTGGTTGGGTGGAAACTTATTGCTAGAGGAATTGAATTGTGTTTTTCTTACTTTTTTTTTAATGATAATTGATTTTAAATTGAAATAGACATGTTGATGGATAAATTATATTAAAAACTTTGTGATTAATATGAGTTCAAAAGAATTTGAATAGTGTTTGCACGAAGGAGAAATAATTAGCATATCCGTGACAACATTTTTTTTATACCAAAAGATGAAATATATTAACTAGATAAATGGATACTCAGCATCCTTACAAAGAATAAATTCCAACTCAGGAGGCCGTACGGTAGTTCAAACGGCGAACACTTTACGTCTCCTAGCAGAGTTTGCTGCCCAATGGGCACCTTCATTTACAGTTCTACAAGCATAAATACAAGATAAGTTGCTGAATTTGAGAAGCAAATGAGTGATTTGATTGAATAGATTTCGGGGCCTCCAAGGGTTAGGAGTCTTCTTTTGAATCGTATCAACCAGAATCTTGCAGTCCGACTCAATGATAAGTTGATCCATGTTATTAGAATCTGCCCAAGATAAAGCTTGCAAAATAGTAGTAGCTTCCGATTGAATAATAGATGTACATTGAAAGTAAGAGGAAGAGACAAAAGTACAGTTACTTAGAGTATCTCTAACGATAAAGCCGACACCACCATGAGAATTGAGGAAAGCTCCATCGCAATTTAATTTGTACTAGCCAATAGGAGGGGGAGACCATTTAATAACATTGTTGATTATAGGAATAGATCTCTCAGGTAAATGAGCCAAGTTATAATTCATGGAATATGATAAAATTCTCATGACAGCATTAGGAACAGTAGGCCGTCCTTCACCATGCAAAATATTATTTCTAAAAAACCAGATGAACCACAGAGCATTAGCAACAATAGCTTTGGTCTCAGAATTCAAAGATGAATTTACATGAGACCCAAGCCAGCTACCAGAATGCCATGAGCTTTTATCAGATAAGTCCAAATTAAGAATATTACCCAAGGAAAGCCAAATTTCAGAAACAAACATACAGTTACAGAAAAGGTGCGGAATAGATTCAACTTCAACATTACAAAATAAACATAAGTTATCAACAACTAAACCCAAAGCAAGCATAAGTAACCAACCATGTAAAAACTTCCATAAAAATAATTTGACTTTAGGAGCAATAGAAAGTTTTCAGATAAGATTCCAATTTGGACTATCACTAATAGAAGTATGGTTATCAGCTTTAAGAAATAAGTAAGGAGAGGATGCGGTTGCCTTACCATTCTCATTTGCAGTCCCGGCAACAAAGTCTCATCATTGGGGTATTCTGAAATCTCAATGTTAGAAATGGTCTCCCACAATTCCTTGTTGTATAGAGATAAACCCAAAGAAGAGGACCAATCATGGTTAAATAGTAAATTATTTACATGAATTAGATGCTGGACCACATTAATGTTTATATGAGTAGGTTTTAAAGCTAAGGACAAATCTAAGGAAGGAAGTGTTATTACCATTGCCTATGATGTTTTTGAAACCTAAGGAAAGGTTGGAGAATGCTTTACAGAAAAGTTTCCAGACCCAAGATAAATTCTTGGGAGGATTAGGGTTACTGCAAGAGACTAAGGGATACTTGGCATGAACAACATTAACCCAAAGAGAATTGGATTTATTAAGGTATGCTTGAATTCTTTTGGCATGAAGGGAGATGCTTTTGGAGTAGATATCTTGGATTCCAAGTCCATCTAAGCTTTTAGAGAGAGTAACAGTATTCCAACTTAGTAGGTGAATACTGTTCTTGTTAGGATTGTGATTCCATAAGAAGTTTCTGATGACTTTATCAATTTTCTCACTAAGATCATTATTTAACCAAGTAACTGAAATGGAATGAGTAGGAATAGAATTCAAAACTGATTTGATGAGGGTGAGCCTCCCTGCTTGAGAAAGGATGCTAGTTTTCCAGTTAGAGAGTTTGGATTCCATTTGGGCAAGGATATGATCATGAGTAGAGGTTGGAGGTCTCATAGGAGACATCATAACTCCCAAATATTTGAAAGAAAAATGGTCTACTTTCATGCTAAGGTGAGAGGAAATTCTATTCTTAACATAAGTAGGAATATGATTTGGAAAATATATTTCTAATTTGGAAAAGTTAATTTTCTGACCAGTTAAGTTTTCATAGGTAGAGAAGATGGACTTGACATAATTTAAGCTCTTGGAATTAGCTTTGAAGATTAAGATGATGTCATCAGCGAACATTAAATGACTTATAGCTACTTTATTATGTATCTTATACGGGGGTAAGTTTGTTTAAGTTCACAACATCATTAATTAAATAGGAAGGATTTGAGCCACTAAAATATAATAGAAAGGAGAAATAGGGTATCCTTGCCTAATGCCCCTAGAGGAGGGAAAAAAATGAGATACCTTAGAGTTAACAAGACAAGCAAAAGTTGGAGAAGAAATGCAAGCATGAATCCAATTTATGAATTGAGTGGGAAAATTATATAATTTAAGCACATCAATTATGACATTTCTATTAAGGAGGTCAAAAGCTTTCTCTACCTCTACTTTCACTATGATATATGGAAATTTGCTTTTAGAATTATAGAAAAAATAAACTAATTCTTGCACAATCAGAATGTTATCATGAATGTTCCTCCCATTGACAAAGGCAGATTATTTATTACTGATGAGAGCAAGCAAACAAAGCTTGAGTCTATTAGCCAGTAATTTAGAGAGAATTCTATAAGAAATATTACATAGCGCAATGGGCCTAAAGTCTCTAATAGACTTGAGATTTTTAATTTTTGAAATAAAAGTAAGAAGAGTTTGATTTCAATTATTAGGAATGACAGAATAATGATAAAAATGTAGAATAGATTGAAGATAGTCATTACCAATAATATTCCAATAATTTTTATAGAATTCAATGGTAAAGCCATCAAAATCGGGGCTTTTACCATTTTTAAAGGACTTAATAGTGTCCCAAATTTCATTCAGAGAAAAGGGTTTAACAAGTAAGTTAACTAAATCAGAATTAATGCAATTGGTATCAGGCCAAGTAGAAGAAGAATGTGAAACAGAATCAGAGGAACTCCATAAATGCATGTAACAATCAACAAAAGTCATCAAAATATCTTTATTTTCAGTAATGGATACATTATTAGAATTAAGGATAGAATGAACATAATTTAAACGTCTATGAATGGTAACGTCTATGAACATTATTAGAATTAAGGATAGAATTAAGGACCACCATTTGAGGCAAATTTGCCTTTGCAAAGCTAAAATCTTATTATTGAGTGCTCTAATTTTGGAATCTAAATTATAGGGAGCAGAGGGAGAGCCTTCCAAAGATTCAAGAAGGCTAATATCCTCGGTAGTAGAGACCAAGAGAGACTCCAAATTCCCAACAGAATTCTTATTCCAATGAGCTAGGGCTCTTCTAGTATTTTTTAACTTAGAATTAAAAAGATTAGCCCTATTATGAGAAGAATTGGAAGACCAAGCATTTCTAATAACATTATGGTTGTCTTCATATTCTAACCAAAAATTTTGGAATTTAAAAAGATTACTTCTAGCTTGAGGATGAGAATGGATAGTGATTAATATCGGGTTATGATCAGAGATGCCTCTGTTTAAGTGCTTAATCAAGCAATGACCAAAAAAGTGAAGCCAAGCAGGGTTGGAGAATATTCTATCTAATCTAATTTAAATTTTAGCTGCACCTTTACGATTATTTGACCATGTATATTTAGGACTAGATAATTCTAGATCAATTAAACCAGCATGGTATATAAAAGCAGTAAAATCTTGAACAAGTTTAGAAAATTTGAAAGACAAACCACCAAATTTATCCTCAGCATTTAAGATATAATTGAAATCTCCCATAATTAACCAATGAAACTTGAAGCAGTCAATATTTAAAAAGAAATTCCAAAGAGTAGATCTAATTCTAGGGTCAATGTGAGCATAAACACTAGAAAGCAAGAAAGGTTCAGAATTATCCAACTGAATAATAATATGAACAATTTGAGGAGAAATAGAGATAGTTTGAGCTTTGACCATAGAAGAATCTCATGCTATTAAAATTCCACCTAAAGCACCTGAACTAGGCTGAATGGCAGCCATCCAAGTACGACCAAGGGATCTAATAAGCTTCTTGGCATGGGGTTTATCTAGGTGAGTCTCTTGAAGGGAGAGGATTTTAACATTAGTATTCCTAATATAGAAAAATAGAAAAAATTTAACAGGTCTTATACCAACACCCCTAACATTCCAATTAAGGACATTCATCTAATAAAGTAAAGGGGTTAGGTGATTGAAATTCAACAAGAGTATTATCTCCCTCAGAGGGAGCTTTGTCAAAATCATTATGGAGCTTTTGCCTTTTAAATTTACTAGAACCTGCAACCCTAGGACCTAGAAAGATTTTTAGGCTTAGAGGTTTTGGGACCTTTCTTCCTAGAGACTTTAGAAGAGGAGTCACAGGCAGGGTGTTGATTGTTAACATTGAAAACAAAATTCATATGATCGGCTAGTTGTTCTAGGGATTTAGAATAAGGAGGTTTGAAAGAAAAATTGAGATCTTGTTCCATATTCACAACATTAGCATTCTGGTTACAAACAGAAGAGCTATCAACTAAATCATCATTTACATTATGGGAATTAAAAATGCTATTTGAGATAATATGACTAGAAATAGAATTAGATTTCTTAACAATCCATGCAGACTTATTATAAGCAGGAATAACAGAAGGTATAGCAGATGAAGAAATTACATTTTTACCTTTGTCGCATGATGAAAGAGGAATAGATTTGCTTTTAGAAATACCTGGAACATAATCCATCTTGTGAGAGGAGTATAATTTGGATTTGTCCTGCTAACTAGCCCTAGCACGGTTATCTCTCGAGGGAGAAAGCGCACTACGAGGACTTCGTCGATTGAAATTTCAACGTTGGACTTGAATCCATGGGCCACAAGCCGACTCTAGTAGAGAAATACCAGAAGGGGAGGCCGAAGCACCCATAGGCACAGAGAGGTTCGAATCCACAGTAGTTGAAATATTGTTAAAATTGGAAGAAACATTTGGGGGAGAATCGACATTAGGATTCACAGAGGGTTTTGTGGGGTGATTTAAAATTACAGGGCAGTTGAATTCACGATGTCCTATCACACCACATTGAAAGCATATTATAGGAAGATTTTCATAAACAATGGGTTGAAAAAATTCAGAGTCATCAACCGAGACCTAAATGCCTTGTTTAATGGGAAATGCAAGATTTATTTTAACACAAATGCGTATGTAGCAGCTACGTTCATACGCAAAAGAGCGATCATCAAATCGCAACACTTCACCAAATTTTTGAGCAATCGAAAAAACCGATTCTTTGTTCCAAAATTCGAGAGACAGTGATTGAAAATGAATCCAGATAGGGGCGGTATTAAATTTTTCTTCCCACGGCCTAAACATAGGCTTTCAAGGCATAAGATGCAAAACATCCCCTCTCAAAATTCAGTGGCCACCAGTAAGCACAAGACTAGCCTATTCAATGGAATCAAATCGGAAAACAAAAAAAAATTCATCTAAATCCAATACGGATTGAAAGCCGGGAGAAAACCAGATTTGGGAAGCCCAATTTTTCACAAATTCGAGAGAAGGAGGCTTGCTTAAGAATTTACCTATGAGGCTTTTCGCCCAAGGTTGGCTCCAAGCCTGGGTTTGCTCCAAAGTGAAGGAAACACGATGAGAGTTGACCGATTGAATCTTTGAGAGAGTAGCCGACGGAAGCCTAATTTGGGGAGAAGGGTTGTCGCGATGCAAAATCTGCGCCCAGGATTCTAGTTTCTGGGCCTTTGGCGGGGAAGGAGAGACTGAACGGCCTCTCGGAGGTACAGGGCCCGATGAAGAGGAAGGCAAAAATGGATTTTTACCGATGAAGAGGATGCACCATTAGGTCTTGCAGTTGTTGGAGAGGAAGCAGTAGGGGGTGGACGAGGATCATCCGGCGGATAGGGGGACGGGGAGGCGGCGGCAGGGGCGAGAAAACCCTAGGATTTTCCGTCGCCATGGGAGTCGCTCTCAGAACGATATAGGAAGATTAAATCTTTCTATATCTGTGACAACATGGGAACAACTATTAGACTTCTCATACAGATGTTGTTAAGGCTATTTGTCTCATGGATCTTTTCTCAATCTTGTTGGTAAATAGGATCAAGCCTTTCTGACAAGATCTAATAAGTCAAGAGCAAGATGTCTTTGTTCTTGGAAGACAATTTGAAGACAATGTTTTGGTGGCATCGCCAACTATTTTTACAAATCAAAAGCAAAACATCATTTTCTCATCGTTAAGGTGAAAATGAAAAAGGTATGTTATAAAGTAAGATGGGATGTCATTTACTTAATGATGAAGATAGTGAGATTTCCTATTGAAATGATAAAGTGGATAAATGACTATATTTTAGGGAGACTTTTTCTTACAAAATGGATAGAAAATTTTTGAATGATTCAAGGGATTTAAGAGAATTGGATTGGACTAAAATTATTGGGTCCAGTCGGATTAGACCCAGTAGCACCCCACCATTTATTTCGGGTTGAACCACGCGGCTCCATCTAGGGAGCTCCGTCCAAAGTCGCTCCTCAGCGAGCTTAGCTAAGACCTACAAATACAAGCCATTGATCCAAAATATAGATACGATTTCAAAGCATCTTCAAAGTCGCTCCATAAGGTTCAACCTCAAATAAGATTCCAAAAGGTTCAACCTCGAACAAAGATTTCAAACAGTTCAACCAAAGATCGCAGAGCAAAACTCTCCCCTCATAGGGAACCAAGCGGAAAAAATGAAAACCACAGAATCGACCAAAGTATATTGCAAAACCAAAAAGAGCCCACGAAGGGGCAATTGTTAAACAAAAGAAGGGGATAGTTTGCCCCGAAAAGTTCTTAAAACTAGTACTAGGTGTCTATTGAGGAGAAGTTGTACCAGCCTTGGCACAATCAACAGGAACATCTCTCCCAAGAGCAACATCTCCCCGTGGAGAAAAAGAGCATTGACCTGGAGTCGCGTCCGAGGGTTCTCCTTCAACGGACCAAGAAAAATCCTCTTCAGCTTTAGGGTTTATCATAACACCGTTCTTGACATCCTTGAAGAAATCCATCCCAGAGAGATTAGCACTAGGGGAAAGGAGCTTAGCTTTTTCCGTCGCCCTTTCAAAACCCTCCATCACTACTGGAATAACAAGCATCAACAACGGCGTGCAATGGCCCGGCCCGTTGTAATGCAATCGTGGTAGAAAATCGCGTTGCTGATAACTTAGCAACGGATCAGTAACGGCCAGAGCGGCCGTTGCTAATAACATTATCACCAACGGTTCTGCTACGGGTCAGTGCCGCTGTTGTTATGCTTATCAAAAATGGCTCTACAATGATGCACAACTGTTGATGATATTAGTATCAGCAACGGTTCTACCACGGCTGCAGGGTCGTTGTAGATATATACATCAGCAACGGCCAGGTTGCCGTGGAAAGGCCGTTAGTGAAAGCCCGTTGCTAAGCCGTTGTCGCAGGTCATCAGCAACGACTTTGAGGTTGCAACCCAGAAAATACGACACACTTTCAGTAATGGCTTTCCCACAGACAGTCGTGGGAAAGTCGTTGTTGATGATGTTAACCTGCAACTGAAAAGTTTTAAAAATTTTATTTTTCATTAATACATTGATACATTTAAACTGATACATAACTCACACACCCATACACACATCCATTCATATACACATCACAGATACACTCAGATATACATCAAAATAATTATACTTATATTTATAAGGGAAAATTAATGAAAATGACCCGAAGTTTGACATTTTTAACAAATATGGCTCATTCTTTTATTTGAAACAAATATGTATTCCAACTTTTGAAATTATAACAATTATAGACTCCCGTTATATTTCTATTTATTTACCCGTTATGTGCTGACGTGGAACGCCACGTCAGCACAAGAAAATTATTTTTTAAATTCGGGATGCCACGTCATCATTAATCCTACGTGGCAGAATTTTTTAAAAATTAGAAAAAATTAACAAAAATGGCCCGAACTTTGACATTTTTAACAAATATGGCTCATTCTTTTATTTGAAACAAATATGTATTCTAACTTTTAAAATTATAACAATTATAGACTCATGTTAAATCTCTATTTATTTACCCGTTATGTGCTGACGTAGAATGCCACGATAGCACATAAAAATTGTTTTTCTAAATTCAGGATGTCACGTCATCATTAATCCTACGTGGCAGAATTTTTTAAAAAACTAAAACTAATCCACGTCACCACCACAACTTAAAAATTTCAAACCTAATATCCGACCAAATTCAAAAACTAAAACCTACTGCCCACTCGACTCGACACCCTCGACAAATCCCTCAACTAATCCTTCGACAAAGGTGTTCCTGTCATCGGTGCCTCGCGTCGTCTGCTATTGTCGCCAGCGCATCACCTCGACTGGTCTCACCTCACGTCACTTATTGTCGCCACATATACTTATTATCGTCACTAATATTAGTATACATATCAGTATACTGATACTAATATTTAATTAAACAAACTAATATCAAAAAACTGATATAAAAATGCATTCAAGATAAAATATACCGGAGAGGAAGCTGATGATGCATCTCGTTGTATAGGTAAAATAGTTATCCGATGTCGATTTGATCTACAAACAATGGTACGCAATTAGATTGATATCTAGGTTTAGGGTTCAGGCAACAAGCTTCGATGACAAAAAAAAAAAAGAAGGTATCTTGGGCCTGCAAAAAGGTTAGGCGAAAGATTACCTTTGGGGTGAGGCGCCGGCGAGACCAAAGACCAAATAAGAAATAAGAAAATAAAATCTTCAGGGTGAGGTACCGATGATAATAGGCGACGTGAGGCGAGACCAGTCGAGGTGAGGCGCTAGTGACAATGGCAGACGACGTGAGGCGCCAGCGATAGGAACACCTTCGTCGAGGGATTTGTTGAGGGCGTCGAGTCGAGTGGGCGACAAGTTTTAGTTTCTTAATTTGGTTGAATATTAGGTTTGAAGTTTTTAAGCTGTGCTGGTGACATGGATTAGTTTTAGTTTTTTTAAAAAAAAAAATTCTACCACGTAAGATTAATGATGATACGACATTCTGAATTAAAAAAAATAATTTTTATGTGCTGTTGTGGTGTTCCACGTCAGCACATAATAGGTAAATAAATAGAGATCTAATGAGAGTCTATAATTGTTATAATTTTAAAAGTTGGAATACATATTTGTTTCAAATAAAAGAATGGGTCATATTTGTTAAAAACGTCAAAGTTCGGACCATTTTTGTTAATTTTTTCTAATTTTTTTTAAAAAATTGCCATGTAGGATTAATGATGACATGACATCCCAAATTTAAAAAATAATTTTCTTGTGCTGATGTGGCGTTCCACGTCAGCACATAAAGGGTAAATAAACAGAAATATAACGGGAGTCTATAATTGTTATAATTTTAAAAGTTAGAATACGTATTTGTTTCAAATAAAAGAATGAGTCATATTTGTTAAAAACGTCAAAGTTCGGGTCATTTTCATTAATTTTCCCTATTTATAATTATCCACAATCATATAAAAATAATTCAAATTCAAAAATATCGTATCAATATCCAATCAAAACAAGTCAATCAAGTAGTATCCAAATAACAAAGTCAATATCCAAACAAAATAATAAACCTCACGACGATGGTGGAGGAAAGTCTAGATCATAATATGGCGGGGTCTGGAGTGCTTGGGTGTACATTGGAATGGACTAGCTCGAGGACAATGGATCTGATGATGCCGAAGGGATGCCTACTCCGGTATGAGCTGAGATGTTGCGTAGCATAGCATGCATCTCCACCATCATCTGACTCTGACGCGCGCTCCATCATCTCACTCTGATGCGCGATCGTCTCCTCCAGTGTCCTTATCCTGCTCTGATCATAATTAGTCCGGGAGGTGGACAGCTGCTCACCAGCGACCGGAGGGGTCGGTGCCCCAAGTGGCCCGAGCATGCTCTCATGCAGCCTCGACCCACGCTCCGACGTCAAAGTCCTCGGGGGTGCCCCTGCGCTGCATCACCGTCTGAGTGTAGGTCTCCTACTTGAGTTTGATTTTTTATTTCATATTTTTCCTAAAATTTAAATTATAAATAAATAATGAATAATTTAAACAAATATACTTACCATAATGATTGCAGCGAGGGTGTCGATGTACTCCCCCGACCCATGTCCTCGACAGTGAGTGCGCTCAAACATCTCCATCGGGTAGGGTCGCTGGACAGTCCCATCATCCATCATTATTTATTACACAAAGTAATAAATAAAATATATTATTGAATTTAAGGTATAATACTTACCATACGACGATCGTGCACTACAAATGATATTGAGCCGCTAGTGTGACGTGCTCCTCCCCTGGACATGCAGTTTTTAGCCGCAGTCCTAGAAACCTCCTGTCATCGATCCGTCGACCATAACGCCATGAGCTGGTCCCATATATCCAGAGTAATCCAATCGGGGTCATATCCCTGAGTCTCCATGATGTTTATGGTCCTAGCTCGGGCCATCGCCTAGGACCGGGCCTGCCCCAATTAGTCGTTGTACCTTTGCCGAGAAATAGCCTCCCAGTCAGTGTAGATAAAGGACCTCTGGTCCTCAGCCCATGTATAGTGAGCCTACAAAATAATAATATTTGTACTGATACTAATCGTCACGTATTAAAAAAAAATTAATACGTGCCTCAAACTCGCGCCATAGCATGTCGACGTGCTCACGGGGCACGTGAGACAACGTGGGCCATACCCCATGCATGTATCGTCAGATCGTAGAAGATATGGTCCTCATCACATCCTCCTGCTCGAACCTGCACAACAAAAATAAAGTTCAACATTATATTATGATATAAAGAGTTGAGGATCAGACCTCGATGAAAACCAAGCTCGCAATAGGCGCGCTTATGGACATGTTGCCCGTTAGGAGCATGCTGGACTGAGTCGGAGACCCTATGTAAGGCCGAGGATTAGACTCAGTGAAAATCGAGCTCGTTGGGAGCGTGTTGGACTGAGCCGGAGGCCGTATGTAAGGCTGAGCACTAACCTCGGTGAAAACCAAACTCGCGATAGGCGTGCTTAGGGTCGTTGAGGGCATAGGAGCCTGAGATAGGCACTGAGGCCAGCAAGCCAGACTGTTGAAAACAGAGTTCTAGCCACTGAATGAGGCACTGGGTTGAGCTTGAGCCGATGAAAACCAAGTCTTGATTGCTTAGGCGTTGGGTTATGATGAGAGTAGGGAAGATTGACCGAGGAGGAACGACACATCACGTCAGTCAAGGGCTGCTTGTGAGACCATATAAATTCCTCCTGCAAAGTATGTGATGACTGAGAGGGAGGTCAGACACAAAAGATGTGTATGTAATAGAGAAAGTAATTTCGTTATGAAATAAAGATACATCATACCCCATCGAGAGCTGGACTCGGCTTACACTAGGCAAGGCCTCATTAAAAACCTTCCATGGGGAAAACCTAGTGGGAAAAAATCACCAAGTAAGGAAAAGAGCACCCTAACCTTGTCGTAATTTACAGGGGGATTCTTAGCTGTAATAGGCCGGCAGGGAAGCCGCGTTCCAAGATCATGGGAGTTCTGCTATTCTGTATGCGCCTTTTCCAACGACCTTTGTGATCCGATAGGGGCCTTCTCAGTTTGGGGCAAGCTTGCCCTCTCCAGCTAGTTTTCTTTGTGGTTTGATCTTTCGGAGAACTAAATCGCCTTCCGCATAGCTCCATGGCCTGACATGTTTGTCGTATTTTTGGGCGATCCTGAGCTTCATCGCATCTTCTCTGATTTTGGTGAGTTCTCGCTCTTCTTCAATGTGGTTGAGTTCGGCGACTCAAGCTTCTATGTTACCTTGTTCCTTAAAAGCAATTTTGCGGAGGTTGGGTTCTGCAATCTCGACGGGGATCATGGCCTCTGCTCCGTAAACGAGGCGGTAAGGGGTTTCCGAGGTGGAAGATTGAGTTGTTATGTTGTAACTCTAGAGTACTTCGGGTAATTCATCGACCCAGTAGGCCTTGACCCGGTCGAGCTTTTTCTTTAACCCGATTAGGGTTACTTTGTTGGTTGCCTTGGCTAAGCCATTTGTTTGCGAGTTCTCAACATACGAGAAAAGTTGTTTGATGTCGAGGTCTGAGCAGAACTCTCAAAATCACCGATCCGTGAACTGAATCTCATTGTCACTAATGAGTTCTCGTGGTATTCTGAATCTACAAATGATATTCTTCCACATGAACTTTTGGACTTTATTCATTGCAATCATCATTAGGGGTCCAGCCTCTTCTACTCGGTGAAGTAGTTGATTGCTACGACCAAGAACTTGAATTGCCAGGTGCTTGGGGAAATGGACCAAGGAGGTCTGTACTCCATTTGTGGAACAAGCAACTAACGTCTGAATTGTGCAAGGGTTTAGGGTGTAGTTGAGAAACTTTCGAGAACCGTTGACACTTATCGCACTTTTTGACATAAATGCCGCAATCTATCTTCATAGTTGGCCAAAAATAGCCGGCTCAGGGGATTTTGGTTGCCTGTAACCTTCCTCCGATGTGATTATCGCATATGCCATCATGGACTTCTGCCATTATAGTGGTTGTTCGAGGTTGGGCGACGCACTTTGAGGAGTGGTTGGGAGAAACCTCTTTTATAGACCTGGTTATCAAGAAGCGTGTAGTAGCTTGCCATTCTTTTGAATTTATCCGTGTTGGAAGTGCCTTACGGGATTTTTCCTTGCTTGAGGTAGCTGGTGTAAGGGATTCTCCAATCTGCGTCTTGTTCAATTCTGGACTTTAACTGTGGTGTCAACCGGTTGGATGCGCGGGTGTCCGAGGACTTGCTGGATGACCGACCTATTATTCTGGGGTTTTTGGGTGCTAGCAAGTTTGGATAGCAAGTTGGCCCGAGTATTTTCTTCCTGAGGTATGTGTTGGATTATGCAGCTATCAAAATTAGTGATTAAAGATTGTACTAGTGGAAGGTACCTTTCAAGTGAAGGACCTCTGGCCTAGCAGGTGTCATTGACTTGCCCTACAATAAGCCATGAGTCGTGTTTTACGATGATGCTCTGAGCTTTTACCTCTTGCACGAGTTTTAATCCAGCTATTAGAGCTTCATGTTGTATGAAATCCGACACTAGAAGGGGGGGTTGAACAGTGTCTGTCCCTTTTTTTTTTTTAATCAATTTTTCTTTTTGCTCAATTTAACTTCAATCAAATGCAAGTGAATCTTAATAGTGGATGTGATCAAATATTAAGAACAATAATAAGCAAATATTGAAAGCAATGCAAACATGATCAATTATAGTGGTTCGGCCAACCGCCTACTCCACTACCTTGGATCCTCACCAAGGATTTCTAACCAACTACTTTATAGAACTTATGTTTCCCTTTGAATACAATTGATGACACTTTTCTCAACTCTTTGATAACTCCTCAAACCTATTCACCTAGGCAAAACACAAATCTACAAAGTCTACCCTAAGTGTTTCTCTAGCACACCTAGCATGCTATTACAGATGAAAAACAAGTTTGAAATAAATATTCAAATACAATGAAAAAGAGCTTATGAATTTCAAGAAGGAACCACAGCTCTTTTCCCAAGCCTTCAAGCCTCCAACTTGCCAGAAGATGAACTTGAGTTGTAGCAGAGTTGAGGGAAAAGGCGCTTTAAGAAGGATGTTGACAGATGGGTAGGGCGCAACAAATCAATCTCTTTGAAGGCTCAAATCACTTCTTGAATGCTCGATTAAATTTCTAAGAATCTTTAAAGAAGTAAGGTGAGGGGTATTTATAACCCCTCAGCTGAATAGGCGGTTCAACGGATAGAAAACTAGCCATTACCGCCGTTCGATCGCTTTGTCGATCGATCGTCGGTCGACCGAACTATCGACCGCCTGCGATCGCTACCTTTCTGGGCTTTACTCGCGTCGTCCAATCGACCGACGGGTCAACTGAATGGATCATGACTTCATTGATCCCAAATCTGGTCGATCGATCGATCAACCGATGTAGTGAAGCCAGAGGCGCGATCTGCGATCTGCAATCCGATCGACCGATGCACCTTCTGCCAAATTTTGGCTTTGGTCAGTCGATCGACGTAGCCTTCTGCCAATTTTTCACCAACTTCGATCGATCGACAGGTCGATCGAATGGCTACTACCATTTTGTGGCATCATTCGGTCGACCGAATAGGCTATTGCTAGTATTCTACCATGTTCGGTCTACCGACCGGTCGACCGAACTCAGGCTGAGGCTGATTTTTACTTTGAATTTGTTACATGCTTTTTCATGGGTTTAGTTACCAAGTTTCAACTTGGATAACTTTATAATTTGGCTTGGGATAAAATCATCCTAGGGGTATATTACATGATTTCTACTTGATCTAAACCCGAGCCTTTCTTTGACGTTTTCTTCTTCCGTTTCTTTGACGGTCTTTTCTTTCGTTTCATTTGAACGAACTTCGCATGCTTATCACAACCTCAACCTGAACTCAAAACTTCACACATAGATTAAATATTTGTTTGTTATCATCAAAATGAAGATCGAGGCTTTAAGAGAAACCCTTAAACCAACAATCTCCTCATTTTTTATGATAACAAACATAACATGAAATTTTAAGAAAACATATGCATATTCTTGTGAGTTTGAGTTAAGGCATACAATATATAAAACTCAACATATGCATACAATTGCTTATAACTCAACCTATGCTCTCCCCTATCAATGTGCATATCATTTTTGTAACTCCCCCTAACTATATGCATCGTAAAAACCAAGTGTGACCTTACTTTATCTCTCCCTTTTGGCATCAATCAAAAAGGGTAAGAATTAAGATACAGTTAATGAGTTTCATCATGAAGACCAAGAAAGCCACAAAACTAAGTGTCATCTACCACTATAGTCTTTCCTATTAATGTAAGCCTATAGAAGACAAACATCAATAAGTCGCAAAGCCCCAATATAGAGCATTACGTAAGTGTGATGATACTTTATAGAATGCAAGTTTTGAAAACCATATAAATTTTGGAGAAGAACATCTTAACTACTAGGAAAAGCACAAATTCCTAATTGCATCCTTAAATTTGTGAAGCTTTCCTCAACCAAGGATTTTGTAAATATATCGGCAAGTTGTTTGTCAGTGGATACAAATTATATCGATATATTTCCCTTAGTCACATTATCTCTAAGGAAATGGTGTCTTAAGTCAATATGCTTAGTCCTAGAGTGTAAAATATGATTCTTTGTTAAATTTATTGCACTAGTATTATCACAATGAATAGGTATTCAAGAATACTTAAGTCCATAGTCTAAAAGGGTTTGTTTCATCTAAAGGACTTGTGAACAGCAACTAGCCGCAGTGATGTATTCCGCTTCGGTAGTTGAAAGTGCAACTGAGTTTTGTTTCTTTGGGAACCAAGAAACAAGACTCGCTCCTAAGAATTGACAACACCCACTAGTGCTTTTTCTATCTACTTTACACTCGGCAAAATTCGGGTCCGAAAAACCGATTAAATCAAATGATGTATGACATGGATACCATAGTCCTAAGTCAATCGTGCCCTTTAAACATCTCAATATGTGTTTGACCGTACTTAAATGAGACATTCTAGGGCAAGATTCAAACCTAGCACATGCACAAACGCTAAACATGATATCGGGTCTACTTGCGGTTAAGTAAAGAAGACTACCAATCATACCTCGATATCGTTTTTCGTCAACTTTGACACCCTCTTCATCTTTGTCAAGCTTGATGTATGTGCTCATTGGTGTAGAAGCTATCTTGGCTTCATTCATCCCAAACCTTTTGATGAGCTCCTTTGTGTACTTGGCTTGATTGATGAAGATTTCTTTGTTGGTTTGCTTGATTTGGAGACCAAGCATGAAGGAGAGCTCTCCCATCATGCTCATCTCAAACTCATCTTGCATACACTTAGCAAACCACTTACAAATAATTTCATTAGTAGCACCAAAAATTATGTCATCAACATAAATTTGTACTAATAACATATCATTTTCATGATGATTAATAAAAAGTGAAACATCGGCTTTTCCAATATTAAAACCTTGTTCAATTAAAAAATTTGAAAGTCTTTCATACCAAGCCCTAGGGGCTTATTTTAAACCATATAATGTCTTTTTAAGTTTGAAAACATGATTTGGAAACTCAAAACATTCAAATCCGGGGTGTTGTTCAACATAAACTTCTTCACTAATGAAACCATTTAAAAATACACTTTTAACATCCATTTGAAAAAGTTTAAAACCCTTAAAGCTAGCATATGCCAAAAGCATTCTAATTGCTTCTAATCTAGCTACTGGAGCATAAGTTTCATTATAATCTATCCCTTCTTGTTGATTGTACCCTTATGCCACTAACCTAGCTTTGTTTCTAATGACTAATCCTTCTTCATCTAGCTTATTTGTAAATACTCATTTAGTCCTAATTATAGTTTGTTCACTAGGTTAGGCACTAAGTCTCATACATCATTTCTAGCAAATTGGTTGAGTTCTTCTTGCATATCTAGTACCCAAAACTCATCTTCTATTGCTTCCTTAATGTTCTTAGGCTCTACTTGAGATATAAAAGCTACATATTGACAAATATTCTTGAGTTTAGAGTGTGTTACCACTCCCGTTGAAGGTTCCCCAATGACTTGATCTATTGGATGATCCCTTACCAACTGATATCCTTTAGGGAGAGGCGGTAGAGCTTCTTCTTCATCATCTTCAACTTGAGATAGATTCGAGGATGATGGATCTTCATGTTGAGTTTCCTCATAATCTTCATCCTCCACCTCTTTGTCATGAAGTGTGAGATCCTCAAGTTCCTCACCTACATTTACAATCTTCACATTTCTAGAAGAATTATTAGTTTTATTAAACGTGACATGCATAGATTCTTCAACAATCATGGTTCTATGATTGTAAACTCTATAGGTCTTAGAATTAATGGAGTAACCTAGGAAAATCCCTTCATAGAATTTTGAATCAAATTTTCTTAAATTCTCCTTAGTATTTAATATGAAACATTTGCATTCAAAAACATGAAAATATCCCACATTTGGGATTTTACCATTCTAAAGCTCAAAAGGTATTTTCTTAATTTTAGGTCTTAATAAAACTCGATTAAGAACATAGCAAGAGGTATTTATGGCTTCGGCCCAAAAATACTTAGGTAAAATATTTTCACATAGCATGATCCTAGCCATCTCTTGTAAGGTTCTATTCTTCCTCTCCACCATCCCATTTTGTTGAGATGTCCTAGTGGAAGAAAATGTATGTTCAATACCCAAATCATCACAAAACTCGAAGAATTTTTCATTTTTAAACTCTCCTCCATTATCACTTCTAATTTTTTAAATTGAAACTTCTTTTTCATTTATAACTTTCTTTGCAAACGTTTTGAAAAACTCAAAAGTTTCATTTGTCTTGGCCAAAAAGAAAACTCATGTAAATCTAGAAAAATAATCAACTAATACATAACAATATAGCTTTCCACCTAGACTAGCTACATCACATGGACCAAAGAGATCCATGTGCACAAGCTCAAGAATTCTAGATGTACTGACTTGATTAATGCTATGAAATGAAGATTTGACTTGCTTACATAGTTGACATGCATCACAAACTGTCTTTTTCAAATTTGATCTTGGGTAAGCCTTTAACTAATTCTTTCCTAGATATCTTTTGGATGAGGCTCATGCTAGCATGTCCTAGACTAATTCTATGCCACAACCAAGAGTCATTCTCCATGGCAACTAAGCATCTAATATGGGGATTTGGCAAGACATTTAATTCTAAGGTGTAAATATTTTCTTGCCTATTTCCAATAAACATGATATCATTTGATGGTGCACTTCTAATGATACATTTAGATGCTTCAAAAAAGATTATGTATCCATTGTCACATAATTGTGATATGCTAATCAAGTTATGTTTTAACCCATCAACTAATAAAACATTATTAATGTATGGGTAAGGGAGTATACCTATGTCACTAATGCCAACAATCTTACCTTTGGCATTGTCTCCAAACGTAACATGTCCATCATCTTTGCTTGATAGGGTTGCAAATAAGTTGATGTCACCCGTCATGTGCTTTGAGCAACCGCTATCCAATATCCAGGTGCTTCTACTTGTTTGAGGATGCTTGTCCATCTATAAAAGGAGAAGAAACTATTTTAGGTACCCAAATTTTCTTGGGTCCTTGAGTGTTAGCCATTTTGGGAACCCATGTAAATCTTGCATGTGAGTTCCTCCTCAAAGCACAATCCTTAGCCATATGGCCAAATATACCACAAGAAAAATAATTTCCATTAAATTTTCTTCTATTGTGTGTGTGAGCATGGAAGTGTGATTATTTCTTTTCATGGACAACCTTAGGCATGGCATTTTGTATGGTTGTCTTCTTTTCATTGAGCATGCAAAGTTTCTTTTTTAATGTTAGCATGCTATTATTCAAGTGCTCTACTTGATCACTTAAATACTTGTTTTCATCTTCTAATTTTTTTTCTCATTTTCTAAGTCATTCTTAGCTTTCTCTAGGGTGTGTCTCCTCCTTAAGGGTGTCTACTTCTTTTCTTAAGGCAATGCTATCATTCTCTAGCTCTAAAGATTTATTGTCCTTTTTAAGGTCTCTAAATTTTCTCCTAATAGCATTAAATTCATCATACATTTGTTCAAATTCACTTTCTAGCTCTTCTTGAGTAAAAGAAACTTCACCAAAAGTAAATCTTACCTCATCATCATTTTCCATCCAGCAAAGTTTTGCCTTTTCACTCTTTGTGTCTTCTTCACTTGATGAAGCCATCATTGTCTTCTTCTTTTTCTTGTATTTGTCCTTCTTGTGAGGGTTGGAAGTGGAAGCCATCTTGAGGAGTGGGCAATCCTTCCTTAGGTGCCCGGCCTTGTTGCAATGATAGCATGTATAGCTTCCTCTTCCCTTCCTTATGCCTCCCCTCATGAAACTCATGAATCTTCTTGCTAGCATCACCATTTCTTCAAGGTCATCTGTCTTTTCCTCGGATGATGATGACTCTTCTGCTCAATGTGATGCTTTTAAGGCAATGGTCTTGCCTTTGGGGGCATCTTCCTCCTGGTATTTCTTCATGTGGGTCTCATGTGTCATGAGAGACCAATGAGCTCGGTGATCTTCAAGGTACTCATGTCCTTTGCTTCCATGATTGCTATGACCTTGGGCTCCCAAGATTTTGGAAGAGAACGGTGGAGCTTCCTTACCTTCTCCTCTTCCTTTATTTCTCTGCCAAGGTTAGCTAAGTCATTTGTAATATTTTGAAATCTAGCATACATGGAATCAATGGATTCATGTAATAACATTTTAAACATTTCATAATCATGCATGAGTAGGTTTTTTTGGGATTCATTTACTTGTGAAGTCCCTTCATGTGTGGTCTCTAGGACCTTCCATAATTCATAAGCAGACTTACAGGTAAAAATCCTATTAAACTCATTAATTGATATGCCGCAATATAAAGCATTGACGGCCTTTGCATTTGCATTGAAAAGTCTAATCTCTTCTTTGTCCCATTCATCCATGTTTTTATTGGGTTGCTTATACTCTACTAAAATCATCCTCCATACATCCATGCCTAGAGATTGTAGGAAGTCATTCATACGAATCTTCCAGTAGGTATAGTTGTTTCCATCGAATAGTTGTGGAGTATGAGTAGAGGACCCATGAGCTAGTTGGATTTCACTAGACATCTTAAATTGTAGGGAAGATGGTTAAATCTTGACCTACAACCTTGCTCTGATACCAATTGTTGTATAAAATCCGACACTAGAAGGGGGGTTTAAATAGTGTTTGTCCCTTTTTTTCATTTTAATCAATTTTTCTTTTTGCTGAATTTAACTTCAATCAAAAGCAAGTGTATCTTAACAGTGGATGCGATCAAATATCAAGAACAATAATAAGCAAATATTGAAAGCAATGCAAACACGATCAATTATAGTGGTTCGGCCAACCGCCTACTCCACTACCTTGGCTCCTCACCAAGGATTTCTAACCAACTACTTTATAGAACTTGTGTTTCCCTTTGAATACAACTGAGGGAACTTTTCTCACCTCTTTGAGAACTCCTCAAACCTATTCACCTAGGCAAAACACAAATCTACAAAGTCTACCCTAAGTGTTTCTCTAGCACACCTAGCAGGCTATTACAGATGAAAAAAAAGTTTGAAATAAATCTTCAAATACAATGAAAAAGAGCTTAAGAATCGTAAGAAGGAACCACGGCTCTTTTCCCAAGCCTTCAAGCCTCCAACTTGCTAGAAGATGAAATTGAGTTGTAGTAGAGTTGAGGGAAGCGGACGCTTTAAGAAGGATGTTGACGGACGAGTAGGGTGCAACAAATCAATCTCTTTGAAGGCTCAAATCACTTCTTAAATGATCGATTAAATTTCTAAGAATCTTTAAAGAAGTTAGGTGAGGGGTATTTATAACCCCTTAGCTGAACGGGCGGTTCAACGGGTAAAAAACTAGCCGTTACCGCCGTTCGGTCGCTTGTCGGTCGATCATCGGTCGACCGACCGATCGACCGCCTACGACCATTACCTTTTTGGGCTTTACTCGTGCCGTTCGATCGACCGATGGGTTGACCGAATGGATCATGACTTCATTGATCCCAAATCTGGTCGATCGATGTAGTGAAGCCAGAGGCACGATCTGCGATCTTTAATCTGGTCGACCGATCGGTCGACCAATGCACCTTCTGCCAATTTTTGGCCTCGATCGATCGACCAACGTAGCCTTCTACCAATTTTTCACCAACTTCAGTCGACCGATAGGTCGACCGAATGGCTACTGCCATTTTGTGGCATCATTCGGTCGACCGATCGGTCGACCGTAGAGGCTACTGCCATTATTCTGCCTTGTTCAGTCGATCGACCGGTCGACCGAACTCAGGCTGAGACTGATTTTTACTTTGAATTTGTTACATATTTTTTCATGGGTTTAGTTACCAAGTTTCAACTTGGATAACTTTATAATTTGGCTTTGGGTAAAATCATCCTAGGGGTATATTACATGATTTCTACTTGATCTAAACCCGAGCCTTTCTTTGACGTTTTCTTCTTCCGTTTCTTTGACGGTTTTTTCTTTCATTTCGTTTGAACGAACTTCGCATGCTTATCGCAACCTCAACCTGAACTCAAAACTTCACACATACATTAAATATTTGTTTGTTATCATCAAAATGAAGATCGAGGCTTTAAGAGAAACCCTTAAACCAACACTTCGTACTCCGCCTGATTGTTGTTGGCTTTAAACTGAAATTGAAGGGATTGCTCTATCATAATTCCCTGATCAATTTCTAGAATGATGCCTGCCTCGCTTCCTTTTTCATTGGAAGCGCCATCCACGAACAACGCTCAGGTTTTCCCCTGGATGGGAGTATCTCCTTGGTTGGTGAACTTAGCAACAAATCGGCCAGTGCCTGGGCCCTGATGGGACCTCTGAGTTGATATTCGATGCTGAATTCTGAAAGCTCCACCGACCACGATATCATTCACCCCGCGAGTACAGGCTTGGTCAGCACCTGCCAGATGGGCTGCTCAGTGCATAACTATGTACCTGAATGTGTTGGCTCTAGAAGTATGGTCTCAGCCTTCGAGCCGAAATGACTAGTGCAAGGGCGAGTTTTTCAAGCTTTTGGTATCTTAGTCCTAGTCCTTGGAGAACTTTGCTAACAAAGTAAATTGGTTTGTGGTCCTTTTCTTGTTCCTGAATCATGGACCGAGCTGAGGGCATTCTCCGTGACAGTAAGGTAGAGAAAGAGGATTTCTCCCTGTCGCGGTTTGTCCAATACCAGTGGGTTGGCGAGGAATTATTTTAGATCTTTGAAGGCTTGTTCGCATTTATCATCCCAGTGGAAGTCCTATTTTTTTCGCGGGATTTTAAAGAAAGGGGCGGCTCGGTCAGACGACCTGGAAAGAAAACTAGAAAGTGCTGCCATCCTTCGAGTGAGCTATTGTACCTCTTTTATGTTGCATGGGCTTCTCATTTCTCGAATAGCGTGGCACTTCTCTCGATTGGCTTCTATTCCTCAGTGTGTCAACATGAAACCGAGGAACTTGTCGGCATGGACTCCAAAGGCACACTTTTTCGGATTTAGCCTCATGTTGTTGTGTCTGAGTTGATTGAAAATCTCAACGAGGTCATTGTAGTGATTGTCGGTGATAGGCATTTTAGCCACCATGTCATCGACATACACCTCCATATTGTGGCTTATTTGCTTCTCGAAGACTTTGTTCATTAATCAATGGTATGTAGCTCCTGTGCTTTTTAGTCCGAAAGGCATCCCCTTATAACAGAATTTTGCGTGCTCAATGATGAAAGCCATTTTTTCTTCGTCGTCCGGGTGCATCCGGATTTTGTTGTAGCCTAAATAGGCATTCATGAAGCTCAAGTATTGATATCCTGATGAGCCGTCAACGAGTTTGTCGATGCTAGGCAACGGGTAGGAATCTTTTGGGCAAGCTTTGTTGAGGTCGGTGAAGTTGACGCACATTCATCATTTTCCCGAATGTTTTTTCAACATGACAATGTTCGCAAGCCACATTGTGAAAATAGATCTCTCTGATGAACTTTGCTTTTAGTAGCTTCGTGGTCTCCTCGAGGGATGCATGTTGCCGCTTGGCTCCGAGTTTTCTCTTTTTTTGGGCGACAGGCTTTACACGAGGGTCAATAGGCAGTCGGTGATAGATGACCTAGGTATCTATCCTTGGCATATCGGCAAGTGTCCATGTGAAGAGGTCGGCATTATTTTTTAGTACGGTGCGTAGTTGTACTTTGAGCTCATATGGGAGTTGTGCTCCGATATAAGTTACTTATTCGGGGAATGTACTGATCTGTACGGGATCCAGGTCGTCAGCGGGTTGGGGGTGCTCCTGGATGTCTCCTCTAGGATCCAAATCTGATATCTTCGGCTGGGGTTCTGCCGACTTGAGTTTCAGGCACTCGTTATAGCATGCGCGAGCTTCCCTTTGGTCTGCATGAATGACTCCTACTTCCGTCTTCGAGATGGAGAATTTAATGGCGATATGAGGAGTAGATATTACAGCCCCTAAGTTATTCAAGGAGGGCCGACCCAAGATCGTATTGTAGGGGCTCGCACACTAGACGACCAGAAACTGTACGTCTATTGTTCTGGTTCTTGGTGCGGAGCTGAACGTGGTGGTCATCTGTAAGTTGCCTTTGACATTTACATGATCTCTTGAGAAGCTGACAAGCTCTCTGTGGTACGGATGTAGCGAGGATTCGCTGATGCCCATTCTTTTGAGTGTTGGGTAGAAGAGGACGTCGGCAGAGCTTCCATGGTCCACCAGAACTTTCCTAACAAGGAAGCCATCAATGAACACAGAAATAATGACAGGATCATGCAAGTTCTTGTCAATCCCTTGATAATCAGAGTCGTAGAAAGATATTACCAATGTGGGTATGTATGGCCATTGTGACAAAGATGTTTCGTCGACGATCATAACTGTCTGGGGCGATTGTGTTTCGGAACTATCTTCTCCAGCAAATCCTCTCGTTATGTAGTTAATAACTCCCTGGACGTTGGAGTGGGACCGCTCACCTTCTAGGTTACGGTCATCTACTGTGTCAACGAGTTGTGAGGTCTCACTAAGGCCCCGAAGTGGATGGTAGCTTGGTCGGATGTAGTGGTCGTGACGACCTCCTCTGATCAATCGCTCGATCTGGTCACGGAGGACCACACATTCTTCAGTGGTGTGTCCAAAGGTCCGGTGGAATTCACGCCTTTTGCTCTTGTCGCCTCTGTATGAAGATTTTGAGCTTTCAGGGCAGCCCGGGGGCCTAACAGTTGTAGATAATATACTTCTTGTATTACTGTTTCCCTTGAGCTATTAAGGGGTGTCTACCTTTCAAATCGATTGCTCAGACGAGGTGGAGACCTCGGCATCAGGTAGTAAATCTGTTCATGGTGACTGTGATCCTCCTTTTTCTCACCACGCTTCATGGATTTCTTATTTTCGATGATGGCTCTGAGGTTTTGCTAGTCGATCTTCTTTGCCTCTCATTGATCTTCCATTTTTATGAAGTCCGCCACTTTTTTCTTGGAACTCAATCATGTCCTTGGGCTCGGCCAAAGTGATCTTGTTGATAAAGGGCCCGGGTTTTAAACCGAGTTGGAGGCAGAAGAGCTCGACCTTTGGGTCGGGGTTTGAGATGTCGGTCATCATGGACCAAAACTTGTTCATGTATTCCCTTAGGGGCTCATGCTGCCCTTGTATGATATAGCGAAGGGTGGTTGTCGTCTTGTGGTATACTCATGATGTGGTGAAATGACTGAGGAAGATATGAGAGAGATCTTTGAAAGAGTGAATAGAGCTTGGTGGGAGGGAGGCAAACCATAGTAGGGCGGTATTTCCTAAGAATGTCGGAAAGGCTCAGCAGAGTGCGGAGTTAGTTGCTCCATTATAGAGCATTGCAGTCTGGAACACTGTCAGGTGTAGGGTGAGGTCGCCCGTGCCGGTGTATGGCGTTAGAGTATTGAGCAACTCGCTTCTCAAGGGAAGGCGGGTTGTCATTATGTGGTCGGCGAAGGGCCCCGTGTCAAGAGCGGGAACAACCTTGGCCTTCTGGATTCTAGGGTCTTTGTTTTTCTCCATGCGAGGAGCACTGGTGGCTTCTCCGTGGGAGGCCAGATCGGGCCTTTCTCCCAGCTGGGAATTGTCTCCAAGTTGTGGGAAGCAATCACGGTTAGCCGGAGGCTGTTCGCGAGATCGCGTTGGTATCATGGTTTGGGCTCCCAGTTGTCGAATTTCATCTTCTAAGTCACCTATTCGTTGATAAGGATCTTCAAGAGGGGGATGGGCCAAAACCGGAACATCGCTCCTCGTTGTTTCAGAGTTACCATGTTGCGATCGATTACCGCCGTCGGGTCGTGACCATTGATGTGCGGCGACAGTCATTTGACTTCGGGTTCCAATCATTTGTGGGGGAGGTAAGCTTTACTTGGCCTCACGGTGGGCACCAGATGTTCCTACCTGAGAGTCGGGATCTTCGATCTGTTCTGGTGTATCTCTGTGTCTGGTTCAACGCCAGCGGGGGGACCTACAAAAGACACTCTGATGCCCAAGTTATGGTGACTCCAAGGGTGGAGGTTATGGAAATTGGAACTCAGGGTTACCTGGGTGCGCCGCGTCTGTACATATTGCAGGTGGAGGTGATCATGTTTCTCAGTAATCTCTCTAGGATTGTTGCCCAAAATGGGTCGAGACCAATCCCGGAGATGACAGGTTTATGATGGTATGTCCCTTGTGATAAGGGAGGACATAGGAATCCATATTTGGACAGGTGGGTCCCTCGGATGGAGCCGCTTGACTTAGCTTGAGTCTGGCTTAAAGGTGTTGCTTGGGTGGGGCCGCGCGGTTTGGTTCGCGGTGAATGGCGGGGCGCTGTTGGGTTTAGTCCGACCGGACCCAATAGTTCTAGTCCAGTCATCATGGGGGAGTCAAATTCATCCAAAGTATAAGCTGGTAGATGTTAATTTCAAATCTAAGTTAGAGTCCAATGAGCATTTTATTTTGGCATCGCAAGCACAACAAATATACTACACAAAATATCTAGGCATACGAAGAGATAGATAAGAATGACAAACGGTGTGTAAGACTAAGGCATGACCAAGGATTGCTCCAATAACAAAGGAGAATGATATTACAAGATTTCTACAAGTTGATTTTTATTAGGAGGATGATCCACCTGCAGTTGAAGCTGTGGGTCAAACAATTGAAGAAGAGAATACTACCAAAAACATCGTCTTCTGCAACGGCCACGACAATCGCAGAACTATCGTAATCGATTTCCTGCGATGGCCTAAATCGACCGCAAAGGTCCGTAGCAAAAAAATTGGTGACAGATATTCTGCGACCGCCACATCAGCCATCACAAGAAATAAATTCTGCGACTCTGGCCGCTACAGCGGCGGCTAGCAGGCATCGCAGAAAGTGGTCGTGGACCAAACTGCGATGAAAACTTATCGTCGTATGTCTTTTACTCTGCGACGGCAGTGTGACTGTGACTAGCGGTCGCATTGTCACTTGCGACTGCCTTACACGACCAGTTCGATAAACCTTCTGCGACGGCTTGGCGGTCGCAACGCCATAGCAAACGTGTATTTTTTATTTAAAAAATAATCAAAAAAATATAAATTCACGTTTATAATATTTAATTAAAGTGTATATTAAATACTAAAATGCATATCAAGAATGAGACATCAAATTGTAATATGAATCATCAAATTTATATCAAAATGTAATATATACATCGTATCAAAATAAAAAAATCAAATATACATCAATGATTAGCATCAGGCAGCGGCGGAGGAGGCTTCGTGGGCAGGGCATAAGTCGACATCGATGATGATAATGGATCGGATGCTAATGTCGTTGTGCTGAATGACGGGGGAGGCGAAGGGGCAAGAGCACCATATATTGGGTCATCGGTGCCATATACTTGTTCGTCTGTGCCATGTACTAGGTCATAGTATCCCTCATAGCGGTCCTAATCCGCACATGATGTTGATGGACCAGCGGTGGAAGAGGTGAAGGCAAATAACCCTGCACCATGTGGCTACAACAAACCCTGTGTGTGGGGCGTTGTGCCAATTCCATATTGACGCAGCGTCCATGCAAGGATGAAAATGAGAGAGAGAAAAGATCTCTGAATTTTTATTCTTAGACAATAAACTCCAAAACATAGTCTTTTTCCTACTTATACCCATTAGATCCTAAACAGGAAAGTAACTAAAACATCCCAAATCAGAAAGCAATTAAAACAGCAATTAAAATAGAATTAAAATATCCCAAATCAGAAAGCAATTAAATAGATTCCTAAAACAAAAGATGCTAGTTGCTAAAATAGAAGTTGCCAAGCTTGGCCCTCTCCTTGGGCTTCTGTTGATTGGCTCAAACTGTCCACGTCAATCCCCTCTACTTAAAATTAACTCGACTTCGAGTTATCTGGAACATCGGGGTATAGTGGCTCCTCTGATGAATGAAAGTGATAAATATCTGCCACGTTAAACGTCTTGGATATTCCCATGGTAGCCAGCAAATCCACAACATATGCATTATCATTGATCTTATTCAAAATCTGATATGGACCGTACTTCTTCTGTTGCAACTTGTTGTAAGTTCCTATAGGAAGCCTCTCCTTTCAAAGGAAGACCATCACTTTGTCTCCCACCTCAAAGACTTGCTTCCTGCGGTGTTGATCTGTTGCTGCCTTGTATTTAGCATTGGTTTGCTCCAACTTCTGCCTCACCTCGGCCTAGACATCCTGCCATTGATTAGCTAAATTCTTAGCAATAGGCCCACCCACTCTGACGGTTCTCGGTAGTTCAATCAAATCAGTGGCATGTTGTGGCGCTTTAATATACACCACGGAGAATAGAGATTTCCTAGTGGCGCTATGAATAACATTGTTGTAAGCGAACTCAGCTTGAGCAAGTGCAGAATTCCATTTCTTAGGTCGATCTCCACAAATGCTGCGAATGAGGTTGCCTAGGGTTCGGTTCACCGATTCAGTTTGACCATCAGTCTGAGGACGAGCAGTGCTGCTAAAGTTCAAAGACGAATCAAACAACTTCCACAAGGTTCTCCAGAAATGGCCAAGGAACTTGTTGTCCCAATCATAAGTAATAGTCTTAGCCATGCCATGCAGACGAACAACCTCCTTGAAAAACAACTTGGCTATTCTGTTTGCATCAGAAGTCTTCTTGCAAGGAATAAAGTGCACCATCTTGGAGAATCTATCAACCACAACAAAAATTAAATCCATTCCCCGCTGTGTTCGAGGTAAACCTAGCACAAAGTCCATGGATAAGTCCTCCCATATAAGCTCAGGTACGGACAAAGGCATATACAATCCGATATTCTGAGACTGACCTTTGGCGGTTTGACAGATGTAGCATCTCTACACAAATCTACTCACGTCCCTCATCAAATGAGGCCAATAAAATCTCTCCTCAACTGCAGCAAGAGTTTTGTCTCGGCCTAGGTGATCGGCGAGACTAGAGGTGGCAACGGGCTATGCCCGGTCCAGCCCGGGCACGACCCGACCATATTTCAGGTCGTGCCTGGCACGACCCGAATGTGTGGCAGCCAAGCCCAGCCCAGGCTCGAGCCCGCCCAGCCGGGCTCGGGCCGGCCCAAAAATTAATTATTTAATTTAAATTTTTAAAGGTTTTAATTTTAAAAATTAATGGTTACATGTGAGTTTTGGACTTGGACCTCTAATTTTATTTGAGATAGCTTAATCATTGTACAAAACTTTATTATATATTTTTTAACACATTTTTTATATGTAACATTGTAACGCAGTACAAATTAATAAAAAGATTTTTTAAAAAATTAAATTATAATTAAATTTGTATTTATCTTTAATACAAAAATATTCATCCAATGATAAAATAATTTTTTTAATATTATAATAGACCACACCTTAAAAGGTTGCCTACGTACCTTCTATAGCTAAACTTGTACTCTCCAATGATTAACTATAGAAGGATCAGGTCTACGTAGTTTTTTTTTACATTTTTAATCACCCATAGTCCCGGTGATTTAACTTGTACTTGGACCAACAGCACTAGCTTCGCTTGTTTAAGCTTCCTCCTCTCCCGATGATGAAATGTCGTGTCCTCTCTTATCTTGTAATCTATCTTCAGCATACAACCAGTCTTTTAAGCAAATGCACATTTCAACCGTTTCTTCACTCATTCGGCTCCTTTTTTCGTCGAGAATTCTATTTCCTGCACTAAAACAAGACTCGGAAGCTACTGTAGACACAGGAACAGTTAGTATATCACGTGTCATGATGAAAATAATAGGATACGTATTTTCTTGTTTTTTCTACCATGCTAAAATTTCATTATCATCTATTTCTTCAGAATGATTATGATCTAGAAAAATAAGTAATTCATTAAAATTAGTAGATTAAGTTTTTTTTATTCTACGACCAAGCTGAGAATTAATACTATTTCTACCATCATCTCTTAATCTAGAAGAAGAAGAAGATGTTGTCTTATTTGTAATTGTATCACCAAATTTTGAAGCGTAAAATACAAATATAGAATTCAATAAATTCAAATTTTTAATTTTTTTTTCTTCAACATTATCTAATTCCATATTATTATAATAATCATCTAACAACATATTTAGACCATCAATTTTTATTCTAGGATCTAAACATATTGCTAAACAAAATAAAATAGGTATATCTGAGCAATACTTTTTAAATTTAGATTCCATTAAAGAAATAATTTGTGCAAATAAAGGATGATGTCTATATGAAGAAAATACTTCACTAATACGAACTATATGTATAAGAGTTAAATTACATGTAGGATGATAAACACCGAAAAGTTATTCGGTAGCTTTATTAAAAAGTTCTAAAATCTGAGTAATATGCCCAGCAACTAACCAATCATTATTATTAATTGGATCATCAGGCATATTTTGATTGTAAAATATTGTAAGGATATCTTGATATCTTATAGTAGACATAAGCATATGATATGTTGAATTTCATCTAGTAATAACATCACCATTAAATTTTTTAAATGGTTTATTAAAAGATTGACATAATTTTTTTAATTCTTGTGTTCTTGCTTTTGAAGAACGCATATATCTAATAACATCTCTTATTTTTTCTACATGTATATATATTTACTTATTTTAAACCATCTTGTACACATAAATTAAGAACATGACAAACACAACGAACATGAAATAATTCACCATCTAATACTAGTTTAAATAACTGTATAATGGGAGAATTTTATCATTATTACTAGCATTATCAAAACTAATCGAAAGAATTTTATCATTTATATTATAGAAAGATGTTACAAATCTAATAGCAGAAAAAATAATAACAGAAGTGTGTGGATGTTCAAAAACTTTAAAACTAATTATTCTTTTTTGCAAAATAAAATTTTCATCAATCCAATGTACAGTAAAACAAATATAAGAATTAGTAGTACGTTGACTAGACCAAACATCAGATGTTAAAGAAATTTTTGATTTATTATTTTGAAAACTAGTCATTATATTTTTTCTATATATAAAAAATAATTTTAAAGCATCACTTTTCATTGTATTTCGAGTAATTTTTTTATATTTTGGTTGTAAAGTATTTTGAATCCAACAAGAAAATCTTGGTTGATCAACAAAACTAAAAGGAGATTCACTTTGAATAATTAATTTTGCAAGTTCTCGATGTTGAAAATCATGGTCATACGAAAAAGCTGTTAAACCAGAAGAAGATAAATTAAGAATTTGTTGAGTTTGTGCAACCTTAGTGTCATGACCCTTTGCATGACGTAATAAATGACCAGTTCCTCTGGTTGTTGAAGCAGAAAGAATTTTTTGACATTTTTTGCACCGGACTTTTGTTATGGTGTCATCAGGTACAATAATTTTCTTAAAATATTCCTGAACCATACTTTTTTTTCTACCTGATAGACATAAATTAATAGATGAACTTATCTCTATGTTTTGATTTTGTTGAGTGGTA
The DNA here is from genome assembly GCA_034359265.1 of Canna indica. Classification (NCBI taxonomy): domain Eukaryota; kingdom Viridiplantae; phylum Streptophyta; class Magnoliopsida; order Zingiberales; family Cannaceae; genus Canna; species Canna indica. Next base: position 75,056,770 of record CP136890.1, read on the forward strand.
GGAGTGGTAGGAGTAGCAGGAGATATTTCTTCTAACATATTTGATCCAATTTGTGGAGTATAACCTGAAAAATCTCCATCCGCCACTAATAAAAATTAAAAATATAAAAAGTATAAATATTATAGTAATCAATTAAATAAATTGAAGAGATTAAAAAAATTTAACAATAATCTTGAATCCTTGTCTTCTTGATGAGCTTAAAATGTTGTTGAGAATTATTGTAAATGAACTTAGATTGTTGAGAGTAAGAGAGTTGAGAGTTGAGAATTGAGAGTTGAGAGTTGAGAATTGAGAGAAAGAGTTGAAGATGAAGATAGAAGAAATGAAGAAGGAGAGGGGGTATTTATAGGAATTTTTTCTTATATAAAATATTCGTCGGCCCGAGCCAGACTTGGCTCGGGCCGACCTAGGCCTGGCGCACCCCAGGCCTCCCGTGCTCGGGCTAGCACGGTGCACGGGCCGTGCCTAGCACAGCCCGCGTGCCCAGAAGGCGAGCTCGGCCCGTCTTTTGGGCACAGTCGTGCCGGACCCGTGCCGCCCATGGGCTGGCCTAGCCCGTTGCCACCTCTAGGTGAGACCTCCCCATGCAAGTCTCTAATCAACTTTTCTCATAACGATGACTTAGGTATGCAGAGTTTATTTTTGCACATGAGAAAACTGTCATATATATGAAAGTCATCACTAGACTGGTTTGCTAAATACTCCTCCCACACTCTATGGAAATCATCATCAGTTTCATACAATTATGGAACAATATCAAAGCCCACGATTTCCTACCTCATGGTAGTTAACAAATTTGCACGCCTACTCAAAGCGTCAGCAACCTTGTTCTGCACTCCAGCCTTGTGCACTATTTGGAAAGGAAACTTCTGTAGGAATTGGGTCCACCGGGCATGCATATTGCTGCTAATACGCTTCTGGCTATTTAAATACTTCAATGCATCATGATCTGAATGTAGAATAAATTCCTTACCGACTAGATAATGCTCCCAATGTTTCAAAGCACGAACCACAGAGTAAAACTCTTTGTCATATGTGGTCCATTTTTGCCGGGCTTCGTTGAGCTTTTCACTTAAATAAGCCACTGGTTTCTTCTTTTGGGAGAGAATAGCACCTATTCTAATTCCACAAGCATCACAGTCAACTTTGAACAAGGCTTCGAAATCGGGTAATGCCAAAACAGGAATAGTACATAATTTTTTCCTTCAGAATAGCAAAGCTCGAGGTAGCATCCTCACTCCAATGAAATTTCCCTTTCTTGAGGCACTCTGTAATAGGTGCCGTAATGGTACTGAAATTTCTGACAAAATGTCGGTAAACTGTTGCCAAACCATGAAAACTTCAAACTTCAATTATCATTTTCGGGGTGGGCCAGTCTCTGATAGCCCGAACCTTCTTTTCATCCACATGAATCCCATCTTCACTAACCAGATAGCCAAGGAACAATAACTTGTCAGTCATGAAGTTGTGTTTCTTCAAGTTCACATATAGCTTATTGTTCTGCAAAGTCGTTAGTAATTCCCGCAAATGCGACAGATGTTCATCTTTTGATCGACTATAAATCAATATATCATCAAAATAAACCACAACGAACTTGCCATTAAAATGCTTAAGTACCTGGTTTATTAGCCGCATAAAAGTACTAGGGGCGTTGGTAAGCCCAAACGGCATCACAAGGAACTCATACAAGCCCTCCTTCGTCTTGAAAGCGGTCTTCCACTCATCCCCGGGTCTGATCCGAATCTAATGGTACCCACTATGAAGATCGATCTTTGAAAACACCTTGGTACCATGCAGCATGTCGAGCATATCATCTAGTCTAGGGATCGAAAATTGGTAACCCATAGTAATTTTATTTATCGCTCGACTATCCACAAACATCCGCCAGCTTCCATTCTTTTTTGGGGTTAATAAAGCCGGAACAGCACAAGGGCTCATGCTCTCCCGTATATGTCCCTTACGCATTAACTCTTCCACCTTCTCCTTCAAAACCTCGCTCTCCTTCGGGCTCATCCGATAATGGGGCAAATTCGGCATACTAGCACCGGGAATCAAGTCAATGTGGTGTTGGATATCCCTCAAGGGAGGTAAGCCATCAGTTACACCCTCTGACATCACATCACCAAATTCCTCGAGCAAAGTCTTTACGTTTGTGGTCGGGATACTCTATTTCCTTCAAAGTTTCCTCCGCAACCGAAATTTGTTTCATAATAAGAGCATGCACCTCCTTCGATTCTCTAATAGCCGCTTCCATTTTGTGTTCGGAGTGGGTGAGTATGAAGAAGGTTCGCCCCTCAGCCTTGGTAGCCTTGAGTTTGGAATTCCCTCCCAGGGGCAGTAAAATGAATTTGTTACCATCTCTCTCGAACCTGTATGTGTTCTCCCGCCCATTATGTTGGACTGCAACATCAAACTGCCAGGGTCTACCAAACAACAAGTGACATGCATCCATATCGACGAGATCAAAATATACCTCATCCTAGTATTGGCCAATGGAAAAGGCACCTTACAACGTTCAGTCACTTGAATCTTCTCTGCAGCCTTGATCCAGCCAATAGTGTAAGGATGAGGGTTCTTCTCGATCTTAAGCCCCAAGCGGCCCACAATATCTTTACTGATAATGTTCTCACTGCTACCACTATCGATAATAACATCAAATAATCTGCTGGTGATAGTGCACCTGGTCCGAAATAATTGGTGTCGATGGCTGGAGTCTTCTTGCTTTGGTGACAACATCATCATCCTCACCATATAGTTCTGTTCATCACTATCAGTCTCCTCTTCGTACTCTTCTTCATCTCCATCCGGGTCACATTAAATCTCATCATCCTTCTCTTCTCGACCAACAATGTTGACTGCCCTGCGGCGAGGACATTCACTAGATCGATGGCCAGGCTGGTTGCACTTAAAGCACTTCCCTAGAACTGGTCGGGCATAAGGATTAGTGGCCCACAGTTCTTCCTTGCTCTCAACTGGTTTCAGTTTCTTTTCTTCTTTATTCTTATCATGTCGATAAGGAGCATCGGTTGGGGACTTGCCCTTGTCGTTTGGTGTACAAGAACATTCCCTAGCATAGTTCCTGCGAGGGTAGTCGAACTTGCTCCTCTCTTGCAACATCAGCTCAGCTTTCAACGCTATATTTCTTGCCTCAAACAGTGTTCACACTACTTGGACTCCTATTTTGTCTCTGATAGTGGACCTCAGGCCTCCCATGTATCGTGCCACCTGCTGACCTTCCGTCTCCCTCAAGTCATTTCTCTCAGAAAATATTAATATAATTATTTTAAATATTAATATAATTATTAAATGCTTGTTTTTAATAATATATTAAAATAGTTTAAATATAAATCTCTATTATCTGTACCAAGTGCATTAATCCCTAGTGTATCTACTATCTAGTTTAAATATTAAACTAGGGGCTCGTTTGGTTCGCAAACTGCTCATCACAGGACACCAGACAGGGACAAGGACAGGACATCAGATGTCCTGGAATAATAGCTATACCGTGTTTGTTTCGTCAAGAACAGGACACGATATTCCGTTCTGTCCTGCGTTTGTTTCGCTATAACAAAGTATTATATATGACAAATGACTAAAATACCCTTGTAAATTAGTCTTAAAATTAATTAATATGTAAAAAAATATTAATATATAGTATCAAATACTTTAATACAATAAGAAGTTTTAGTTTAACTAATAAGTGTTCAACTAATTTTCAATTAATCTAAAAGTATAACAATAGGATAATACCGAAAAATATAAAAATCATACCAAACGATTTTCAATCTGAAATCTGACACCACCATCGCGTTCAGCACGCGAAAATTTACAACTTTGGTATTCACCTCGACTCGACCCGACGATTCTACGATCAAAGGAAGGGGTAATTTTGACAATTGCAGCCCTTGTCCTCCGCCCGATTTCGGTATACCGAGAAATTTCTCGGTACACCAAAATGGGTGGAAATCCTGTCCCGAACAAGGAGAAGTCCTTGTCCCGAAGCTTCTTTTGCAAACCAAACGGGGGACATGGGCGGATGTCCAGTCCAGTCCCCCGTTTTTTAGCAAACCAAACGGGCCCTAGAGGTGTAAATCCTTGATCTTGAACAAAGTATCTGTACCAAGTATTAGCAGACATTTTTTCACATTAGTTTCCATGTCAACTATGCTTATTAATAATGGAAAATGACAGATAGAAATTACAAAGCTAATCTGCCAGAAGAAACTTTCTACTGCAGTAAAGCATATTATTAAATATTAAATTATTTTTAGTTAATATTAATACAATTGATAAACTACGTACCTCGAACTCAGACCATAATAGACCTCGAGAATGCTCGGCACGTGGGTCCATGAAAGCCACGACTCCTAAAAAAATCTCTTGATAATAGCAGTGATGCTACGAGCAACATAGTCCTGCTCGAATCTACAACTCAAGTATAACAACATAAATAGCAATTAATTAATTAATAATTATAATAAATAAATTTTGATACTTACTTTAGACCGTGCAACGATATCCGCTGACGCTGGTCGGTCGATGGAGGTACATGAGTCCCCCGAACCTCCGGGGCCGGTGGTGGTGGTGGTGGTGGTGTTATAGCCTCTGCGGTGGTGGTAGTGGTGGTGTGTGTAGGGGGGGGATGGTCGAGCTAGTCCCGCTCGATGAGCCCTATAACGATAGCCTGTAGCTCGCGACATCTACAAATATAATGTTGATTAGTGATGTCGACTAATCTATATATATAAAAAAATAAGAAACGACTCCTTCCCACCTAAATTCCCCCACTCCCTCAAATTTTTACTTTTATTTTTACTCCACTTATATTTTTATTTTTACCCCTCCCCTCAAACTTTTTCCACTTTCCTCACCTAAATTTTTTTTTCTCAAATTTTTACCCCACTTATTTTCTCTATATACACCTATTTTGATATTTTTAATTTTTAATTTATTATTTTTTAATAATAATTATAAATATTTTCTATTTATTAAAATTTTTATATTAGTTTTTGGGTTTTGAAATATTATTTTTTAAGTTTGTTATTGAAAAATAGTATTTCAAAACCAAAAGAATTTATGCGGTTAGAATAATTTAAATATCTTATTTTCTATTTTTTTCAACTTATTATCTTATATTTAAATTATATTTTATTTCTATCCATAAAAATCTTATTATTTTTGTATTTTTAAATTTTTTGATCATTGAAATTTATATAAATTAATTTTTTAACGTATATAATTATTTTTTATATTATAAAATATGAAAAATATTTAAAAAAAAATTGATGCACTATTCTATTGGTATATAAACATATATTAAAATATAATATTCAATTTTAAATTTTTTATTTTTAAAATTATAAGTTAATCGTGCAAAGCGCTGGTACTACAGCTAGTAATATAATATAAATAATTAATAGAAAAAAGAGGAAATATATTACATATCATTATCGATATCATCTGAATAATAATAGACGAGTCATTTTCTAAATCGTAGGATTAATGCTACAACTGCATTGTAGCATTGTGTTTCTGCATGGTGGTATTGTGTTGAGTTGAAGCAATCAAATTTGAGACCATCACGTAGGGTTCAATTCAATGGCTCAGTGTTTGGGACCAAAGTAGTGTAGGTTTCCTTTACAACTGATGATAAGCCTGGTCTATCAAATCCCATCCTGGTCTTATCTTTTTGTATCTAGGTCCATGAAAAATGGTCTATGAATGCCATGTAATGTTTCACTCAAACCTGATCACAACTCAAACATTGAAAATGGAATTTTCAACTCATGTGATAGTCACTGACTTATAAAAAAAACTGAAACATGAAAAAAAATTGAGGTGCAGCCCAAGCAAAAAATGAATCTAGAGAGGAAATGGGTGAACCTGACGAAAAAGTGGATGAACTTGCCGAACTGGGTATCTTCAGTTGAACTAGGTATCTTCAGCAAAATGAGTGAACCTGGAGAGGAAGTGGTTGAACCCCTTGAATACATCGTGAACAAGTTTCAGCATCAAACAAAGTTCTTAACACAAGTTATATTCTAAAAGAATGGAAGAAAATAAGCAACTAAAGGAGCATCATGTATCTATTTTTAGGTATAAATTAGAAAAGCTATTCCAGAGTTCATTTCTGATGCCTACTGCATTACTAGCATAATACCAGAAAGAAGAAAAGATTTATCTAGCTTGAACTTACTTGCAACATTTAAAGATTGTCTCGATTTATAAATGGTTCTGATCTTTATGAAGTTATTCTTCCATAAGAATATAATTCCACCCGACCTGCCCCTTAGGAAACGAAGTCATCAATCCAGTTATTCTTCAGCAAGGAAATCAACTTGCAGACTAGCGTTAACAAATACAGCTAAAAAGCAACACCAGTACAACTATTTGCAGATAAAAAATTCAGCAATTCATCCTCTCTCTTTACAGATTGATTTGGGATCTTCAGCAATTTATTGTGTTGTGTTTCACTGAAAATGATTCAAATGTAAACCAAACAACGGGTAGAAGCAGAGTAGTTTAATGCAGGACTACTGGGAAGAAGAAGATGCAGCTGTCAAGCACTGATAATAGCTGAGAGATTCTCCAATAGAAGATGCAATGCATGACTGCTAACATATAGGGAGTGAGTCTGCATTACAAATTTTTAAGTGGATCTTTTTTGGAAGCTAAACTAGGTTGGCTGCTGAATTGAATTAGATAAGGGCATTATTTTTCTTGCCTAATATGAACAATATTATTGCTTCCGTGGTCCATTAAGTATACTTATAAGATCTACAAATATAGGCATAGATTTCTAGCTTCATTATTGGATTGGACTAGCACTTTGCGCCCGACCATATTAGACCCAGAAGTGTCCACATTCATGAATCAGATCCAAGTCAAACTAGACGGCTTAGCCCGAGGCTCTATTCAACCATTCAAGGACTCTCACATCCTCATTAATTGCGAGGGATTCGTCATTATGAGCCCGACATCTCCGGGATCAGCCTCAACCTATTCTGAGCAACATCCTACGAGATTACTGGGTGGCATCATTGCCAACAATCCTCCACCCTGCAATATATACAGACACAGCACGCTTTAGGTAACTTAAAGTCTAATTTCTATTACATCCACCTCGATCACTTTCTGATTTGAGCGTCAGAATGTCTTTTGCAAGTCCTCCCGCCAGAGTTACATTTCAAATAAAACAATTGTTACACTTGCATTAAATTATACATTAAATTAATCTAGTATGAAAGCCATAGACATTTCCTAGACCGCTTGCATTATGAGTTCAGGAGCATATCCTATCATGCATGTGCTACACTTCAAATTCTGAAGTATGTGAGAAGTGTGGGGAACTGATCATACTTCATTAAAAGCAAAAGAAGACTGGTAGCTTTACAAGCCTAAGGCAAGGGAACTCATGAAAGGGAACTGATCATACTTCAAATACAAGCCTAAGGCAACTCATGAAAGGGAGATTTACAGGACTAAAAAGAAGACTGGTAGATTGGATATACAACAGGATATATAATAGAGATACCAAAAATGAAAAAATATATACATTACTCATGAGTAGAATGAAAAACAATTAAGAAACAAAAATGAAAAATATAAGACTAGAATGAAAGAAACATAAAATTTCCTAAGTCATTCCAGTATCAATAACATTCATGATGCATGTGAGGACCAATAAATTTAAATAGGAGGAATCCGGATCAAGATAATATCACACAAAGTAGCTATTTGAACTTCTAATAGAGCAATATAGGAAGACACCATTATATTAAAGACAAACATATAGGAAGACACTCAACTTGCAGGAGCAGCAATCTGAACTTCTGACCCAAAAACTGAAACAGATGCTAGCAGACCACACAAGAGACTCAAAAGCAAACCAACCAAAATAGAGCTAGATACCAAAGCAACCCTGATTAAATGCTGAACATGTTATTACTTGGTATACTATCAGCCCTAGCATGTGCAGTATAAACACTTTCTCCAGCCGCCGCAAACATGAAGAAACCCTAGCTGGGTTTCGGCCGGAGATGAGAGAGGGGGGATACCTGCAGCGACAGACAGCGCAGGCGGCAAGCGGCGGCAGAGAGATCGCAAGGGCGGTGTGTGTGTGTGTGTGAGTGAGAGAGAGAGAAAGAGAGAAGAATACCGATAGTGCAGGAGGCAAGCGGCGATTGCGGCAAAGAGATTGAGAGAGTGAGCGGGTAAGAAAAAAAAGGATTTAGCGCGGGTTAAATATTGTAATGCCTGATGGTTTTGCGACAGCCAAATGCGGTCGCAACGCGGTCGCCATTCCGTCGCGGGGTTATTTATTTTGTGACGGCAAATGTTTTAGTCGCACAGCTGTCTTAGAGGTGGCAACTCTACGACCGCTGTGACTAGCAGTCGTAGAACCGTCGCAACTACGACGGCTACCATTGCCGTCGCAAAAAAAAAATGTAGCAGATTGCTTGATTTTTACTTTTAGTAGTGAAATTTGGTAGTTGCACAAGGTATCCATGATGAAAGTGTTGATGTTGGATCAGATGATTCGGAGAACGAAGACGAGGAGAATAGTTTTAAAGATTATGATATGAGTAAAGAGAATCAATCAGTTGACTATTTTTCAGATGATATCGATGATGATTGATGTAACATTCTTTTCTCAATTTATATTATTAATTGTTGCTGTTATATTTGTCATCACATATTAACATTGCATGCAAATGTCTCGAGCGTCGGGATATCATCCACAATCTCGACAACCACGCCTCCCACCACCACCCCCACGATACTCGCGCCTCCTGTCGTTGCACCACCACCAGCACCACTAGTAGCTGGACCGTTGACATCAGCCCTAGTAGGATTGTCGACATTGGCACCGGCCCCCGAGGCTCGAGACCGTCATAGGCCTCGTGAGCTAAGAGAGGGGCATCGATATCCTCATCCACAAACCTCGTGAGCCTAACAGAGTGGCGTCAACATCAGCACCAGCCCATGTTTCACTTCTAAGGAATCAAGATCAATGCCCTCTATTTTCAACAATTTCTCTTGAAGATCCATGTCGGCATTTTTTTGTTTGAAAAATTCCTGGTCAGCAAGTTCTGTTGCTACGGACTCAAGACTAATTTCCTCCTCTTGTTTCAGAAAATTTCTATGCAAGGAGTTCAGATCACTGTTTTTGAATTTTGATATTGACTATTTTGAGGAATCAGAAACAACATTCTCCCCTTCTGAGTTCTGTTCTGCAAAATCCAAATTCACATTATTTTTTAATTTATATGTGACATGCATTATTTTCTCCCCTTTGCTTTGGCCATCATGCAGATGTTTTTTATTCTTCATAGCGGTTGTTTGTCTTCCAAATTTATATTGCCTTTGCTTCAAACTTAAGATTTCGTCACCACTATGCTTGAGAAATGGAGAAGCTTTGGATGAATTCATTATCTTCTTTTTCAGTGGTACGGTAGTTTCCTTACTTTTTATAGATTCTTCCCTTTCATTTCTTTGATCAGCTGGCCCATGTGTTTAATTAATGTTTAAGGTTTTAGGTTTTAGTTAATTAGGTAATAGTAGGTTTTAGGTTTTGATTAATGTTTTAGGTTTTAGTTAAATAATGTTTTAGGTTTTAGGTTTTAATTAATTAATGTTTTAGGTTGTTTAATCAAACAGTAGGCCCCCCAATCAAACAGTAGGTTTTAGGCAGTTTAATTAATGTTTAATTACTGTTATATATTGTTTAATTATTTCTTGTAGGTTAATTAGTTAGGGTTAATTTTAGATTAATTTTTATAGATTTAATCATAGGGTTAATTTTAGATTTAATCTTAGTGTTAACTAGAATTATTTTAGATCTAAAGAAAAAAATAATAACTAAAATTTTAACAATAAATTAGTTGCATAAGGTGTTAATTAATTAAGGGTTACATGATGAGCGAGTTGATACGTGTCACGTACGTATCGATGAGTCAGACAAAAGTTTGCAAAACTGTAGATAGATCCATTCGAGGGTTGTATGTTCGTGTAAACGAAATATATGATATTTTACACGATCTAGAACTATTGAATTGTCTTTAATTGGACAGTTTGAGAACATAGTTATTTATATTGTACTTTGTTGTTTCTTTTAGCCTTTTTTTTCATTCATAAATTTTGGCTAATGTATCCTTGTTGTTCTCCGTTACGCACCCAAATAATATGTATATTCGGAGAACTAGATGGAGATGCTGCCAAAATTTAGAATGGAGTTAACGACTAAAAGAAATACTTAATTGGACTAGTACCTTTGGCTCCGACCGGATTAGGCCCAAAAGCACCCACACTCATGAACCAAACTCAAGTCAAGCCAGACGGCTTAGCTTGAGGGCTCCACCCAGCCATACAATGATACTTATATCCTCATTAATTACGAAGGATTCACCATCACGAGCGCAATATCTCCACGATTAGCCTTGACCCATTCTGAGCAACATTCCTATGAGATTATCGGGCGGCAGCCTCGTCAATCATCCCTCATCTTGCAATATTATACAGACGTCATGATCCTCAGGTATCCTAGATTTCATTTTCCACTATACCCACCTAGAACATATTCTAACTTGAGCATCAGAGTGTCTTTCAACATGAATCCCAAATGAAATAGGATCATCTCACCTAAAGACATTAATTGAAGATATTGCATTGATTAACAGAATCATGTCAGGCGATCGAAGTTGGATGTACTGACATTTTGATCGTGGAGCTTTAACGAATGAGTTTCGATTAGGCGTAACTTACTTCTTGAATTTTACATATTCGAATCACAAATTCGTTAGCGGTGATAAAATCTGATGTCTGTGCCGTAATTGCACGAACTGCAATATTTTTGGATCGGAAAACTATCACTCTGCATCTGTATACATGCAAAAGGATTCATACAAGGATATTTTTGATGGACTTGTCACGGTGAGTCATATCATGTTGAGACGTTGAGCAATCTTATCGTTCAAACTCATGGTGAATCTTCTTCTGGTGGTGTTTCTACATCCATTCCATCTAATCCTTATAGAACAATGACACTTGATAGTCTTGGTGGTCAATTACACTTAAATGATAATGCCAAGCCAATTATTGAGACATTGAGTGCCACCAGATACTACGGGTGTTGATGTCACAAAAGAACAACCTGCAATAGAGATTGAATTGTCGAATAAAGAGACTGCATAATTTTACGAGATGTTGAAAGCTGTCGATGAACCTTTGTATGAGAATTATCGTAAGTACACTAGATTTTTGGCAATTACACAACTCCTAAACATCAAGTCCGATTATAATATCAGCGAGGTCGTGTTTTATCGAATTGCAGACTTTATCAATAGAATACTACTTACAGATAATAAGTTTGAGCCAACTTTTTATCGGACGAAAAAAGTTGATGAGAAAATTAGGGCTTGGGTACGAAAAGATACATATGTGCCCAAATAATTGTATTTTATATTATAAAGAAAATGCACAGTTGGATAAATGTGTGACCAATATGTGAATATCCTCATTATAAGAAGAAGACATCGTTCTAACATAAAAATATCATGTTTAAGGTGTTTCGTTATTTTTTACTAACATCGAGGCTTCAAATATTATATCATGTTAGAAAAGACTACCCCCTACACGAGTTGACATGCAAGAAATCATTATGATACAGTAATGACTCATCCATCTGATAGTGAAGCATGAAAACATTTATAGATGTTATCCATCATTTGCTATTGTTGAGTAGAGCCCAAAAGTTCTGTATTAATGAGAAAATAGGCCTATATATAGCCTAGAACAGAATATGCTATATCGGAGATATAACCTAAGCTAACATATACTACCATACACAAATACCTATAACTATATCACTTAACACTCCCCCTCAAGCTGATGTATCGATGTTAATTATGCCCAGCTTGTCACAAAAGAGTTTAAAAAGAAAAATACTTAAAGGCTTAGTAAAAATGTCTGCGAGGCGAGGAACAACAAGATCAAGTGAGAAGAGGGCTGCCATGAGAAGCAGCAAGATTCGCTACGCGAGAAAAGGACACGCAAGGCGCGTGAAGAGCCGGCTAGAGAAAAGGACACATAAGGCGCGTGAAGAGCCGACCGGAGAAAAGAACACATAAGACGCATGAAGAGCTAGCTGGAGAAAAGGGCGCGTAAGGCGCGTGAAGAGCCGACTTGAGAATGAGAGAATGACTCAGAATGAAGTCGCTGGAGGAAATTCAGCTTGAGAATTAGATAACGGCTCAGGATGAAGTCGTTGGAGGAGAGGAAGCCGCTGGCGGAAATCCAGTTTGAGAATGAGATAACAGCTCGAAAACAACTCAAAAATGACTCGGGTCGTGAGGAGATTAGCTCGGCTCAAAAACAGATTGGCTTGGCTTGGCTAGAGAGCCGGCTAAAGGAGTTGGTTGAAGAAGCCGAAGCCAGCTGGAACATGAGATTTTTTTTCCTTTTTTCTTCTTCTGGGGGGGGCACGAACGACGATGCCCTCCTCCCTCTCTTTTCCTTCTTCTTGAACCAAGAAGGCATTAGACGTTTTTTTCTTCTTCTTGAGCTGCATCTTTTGTTTCTTCTTTTTGCATGATTGATGATGCAAGCCTTTTTTCGCTGAAAGAAGGCAGTGAGAGAGAGGCACAAACGCCGATAACACCCTTTTTTTTCTTTAGGGCACGAACAGAGCACGCAGGCTGAGGAATAGGCACCTACAACATCTCCCGGTAGAGAGGTGCCTCGTTAGAAACCGCTCGAAGAACACCGCGTGGGTGACGCGGCTCTCGAACAGGAGGAAGCCGCACAGAAGGAAGTTGCGGCTCATGAGAGAGGGTTGTGCCAAGTGGGGGGCAGCGACAGAAGCAGTTCAAACCGAGACATCCAAAGCTCTTCTTTTTTTGATGTTTTAGCGGCGGATAGTTTGACTCAGTAATTCTGCGCGGGAGGAGCTGGCGGCAACGGAGATGGAATCAAGGGAGATGACGGCACATGGTAGACGGAGAACAAGGTGGGTGATGTCTTGGAACATCACCCGCTTCCTGCACCTCTGCTTGCTGCTCTTTGTTGATCAAATACTCACACTAGAAGCGGGGGTTAAATAGTGTTGCGTTAAAAACTACGTTAAATTCATTTTCATTTAGATTCGATTCTGAATGTAACAAAACAAACGTCTTACTAGATTGCGATGCTTGACGAGTAACAATTAGCAATTAAACACAATCAAACAAGCAATGCAAAAACGAGTAATTATAGTGGTTTGACCAACCACCTACTCCACTACCTTGGCTCCACACCAAGGATTTCTAACCAAATCCTTTATAGATTTTGTGTTTCCCTTTGAATACAATAGAGGACTCACTTATCAACCCTTTGAGAATGCCTCAAACCTATTCACCTAGGCAAAACATAATTCTACGAAGGAAACCCTAAGATGTTTAATCTAGCACACCTAACAAGCTTACAATAGAAAATCAAGTTCAAACAATCAAGTAAAATTACAATAAAAGGAGCTAAAGAATAGACCACAACAAAGAGCTCCTTTCCAAGCCTTCAACACCTCTAACTCCACAAGACGGTGAGGTCCAATCGAAGTCGGAGTCGAGGGAAGATGAGCACTTGAAAGAAACCATTGTTCGGATATACAAGCGCGAGCAAATCAACTTGTGATGGCTTAAATCACACTTAGGAAGCTTATGAGAGTAGTTAAGAAGGATTAATGAAGATTGGTGAGGGGTATTTATAACCCCTCACTCGGAGGTTCACTCCAATGGGTGTTTTTTTTGCCCGTTGGACGTCGTTCGGTTCCTTGCTGGTCGATCGTCGGTCGATCGATTGATCGACTGCCCAGTGATCGTAGGCCTACTGCCACTTTCTTGCCACATTCAGTCGACCAACTGGTCGACCAAATTCCCTCTATGCTTTTCTGGCTTTGGGCGATCGACCAAGTGCTGAGCTGCTACTCACTACCAATTTTTTGCTTTCGTCGGTCGACCAGGCGGTCGATCGAATCTGGGCTGAGGCCATTTTTTCCAGCCATCTTCTTGTGCGCTTCATCTTTGGGTTCCGTTACAAAGCTATGACTTGGATATCATTACAAATTGGCTTGGGATAGATTCCTAGGGTCATATTACATAGAATCTAATCCTAACTCTTGTTTATCTATAAGCTCGTTTTTTAAGCCATTTTTGCCGATTTTTGTTTTTCTCCAAGCAAACTTTGTGTGTGTATCGTAACCCCAATATGAACTCAAAACTTCACAAATACATTAGTTTCATATTTGTTATCATCAAAATAAATATCGAAACCTAGGGGCAACCCTTGGGCCAACAATCTCCCTCTTTTTGATGATGACAAACAAAACATAAAATTTATCAATTTTAAAGTATACATTTGTGAGTTTTCATAAGCCATATGGATTACTAACATAAGTTAACTTATACCCCCCCTATTAACATGCATATCAAGCTTATAGCTCCCCCTATCTATATGCATCATAAAACAAGTGTAACCTTATCTTTTCTCCCCCTTTTGACATTAATCAAAAAGGGCAAATATTAAGGTACTATTAATGAGTTTATCGAGAATTCTGAGAAAAAAACTATAAATTCAAGTATCATCTACCACTATAGTCCTTCCTACCAATGTAAACCTATAGAAGGCTAACATCGATAAGTCGCAAAGCCCCACTACAGAGCATTACATAAGTGTGATGATACCATAAAAATGCAATTTTTCAAAAGCCATGCAAATTTTGAAAACTTAAGCATTCGGCAAAGTACAAATTCCTAATTGCATCCTTAGATTTGTGAAGCTCTTTCCATTCAAGGGTTTTGTAAATATATCCACAAGTTATTTATCGATGGATACGAATTCTACGAATATGTTACCCTTAGCCATATTATCTCTAAGAAAATGGTGTCTTAGATCAATGTGTTTGGTTCTAGAGTGTAAAATAGGATTTTTAGTCAAGTTGATTACACTAGTGTTGTCACAATGTATAGGTATATATGAATATCTAAGTACATAATCTAAAAGTGCTTGTTTCATCCAAATGACTTGTGCACAACAACTAGCTGTGGCGATGTATTCCGCTTCGGTAGTTGAAAGTGCAACCGATTTAGTTTCTTTGAAAACCAAGAAACAAGACTCATCCCTATGAATTGACAACACTCACTAATGCTTTTTCTATCTACTTTACATTCGGCAAAATCGATATCCGAAAACCAATTAAATCGAAAGATGCATTGCATGGATACCATAATCCTAATTCAATCGTGCATTTCAAATATCTCAATATACGTTTGACTGCACTTAAGTGAGATATTTTAGGACAAAATTGAAAACTAGCACATGCACAAACACTAAACATGATATCGGGTCTACTTGCGATTAAACATAGAAGGCTACCGATCATACCTCGATATTGTTTTCCATCTACCTTTACACCATCTTCATCTTTATCAAGCTTAATAGATGTACTCATTGGTGTAGAAGCTATCTTGGCTTCATTCACTTTGAATACAATCGAGATCTTACTTTTCAACCCTTTGAGAATGCCTCAAACCTATTCACCTAGGCAAAACACAATTCTACGAAGGAAACCCTAAGGTGTTTAACACCTAACAAGCGTACAATGGAAAATCAAGTTCAAACTTCAAACAATCAAGTAAAATTACAATTAATAAAAGGAGCTAAATAATAGACCACAACAAAGAGCTCCTTTCCAAGCCTTCAACGCCTCCAACTCCATAAGATGGTGAGGTCGAATCGAAGCCGGAGTCGAGGGAAGATGAGCGCTTGAGAGATATCGTAGTTCGAAGATGCAAGCACGAGCAAATCAACTTGTGAATGCTTAAATCACACTTAGGAAGATTTTGAGAGTACTTAAGAAGGATTAATGAAGGTTGGTGAGGGGCATTTATAACCCCTCACTCGGTAGTTTACTCCAACGGGCGTTTTTCTGCCCGTTGGACGCCATTCGATCACTTGTCGATCGATCGTCAGTCTACCGACTGATCGACCGCAAGCCTACTGCCACTTTCTGGCCACATTCGGTCAATCGGCTGGTCGACCGAATTCTCTTTGTTCTTTTTGGTAAAGGGCATTTATAATCTCTCACTCGGTAGTTCACTCCAACGGGCATTTTTCTGAACGTTGGACGTCGTCCGATCGCTTGCCGATCGATGTCAGTCGACCGCAAGCCTACTGCCACTTTTGGCCACATTCGATCGATCGGTTGGTCGACCGAATTCCCTCTGTTCTTTTTTGGCTTTGAGCGATCGACCAATCGATCGATCGAATGCTGAGCTACTACTTACTGTCAGTTTTTTGCTTTCGTCGGTCAACCAAGCAGTCAATCGAATCTGGGCTGAGGCTATTTTTTCCAGCCATCTTATTGCACACCATCTCTGGGTTCCGTTACAAAGTTATGACTTGGATATCCATCATTACAAATTGGCTTGGGATAGATTCCTAGAGTCATATTACATAGAATCTAATTCTAACTATAGATTATCTATAAGCTCGTTTTTGAAACTATTTTTGCCGATTTTTGTTTTTCTCCAAGCGAACTTTGCGCGCATATCGTAACCCCAATCTGAACTCAAAACTTCACAAATACATTAGTTTCATGTTTGTTATCATCAAAATAGAGATCGAAGCCTAGGTGCAACCCTTGGGCCAACACTCTTCTTGGCGCTAAGGGAGTGATGAGGTGTTGCCTCATCATTTGCGCTTGCCTGAGTGGCGCATGAGGCAGAAGTAGACAGAGCTGATGGCGAGTAGTCGCCCATCCCCAAAAAAATTGCACCCGAGGATATTCGACGCAGGAGGATACGGACGACACAAGAATAGGGAGAAAAGAAAAAACTAGAGCTTTTCTAATCAAAGAGGGGAGGAAACCCTAAGCTCTGATAACATATTGAGTAGAGCCCAAAAGTTCGATATTAATGAGAAAATAGGTCTATATATAGCCTAAAATAGAATATGCTATACCGGAGGTATAACCTAAGCTAACATGTATTACCATATACAAATACCTATAACTATATCACTTAACAGCTATGGATACTAGAAATATTATATTGGAATTGTCCACATATGATTTTAATCCATTTGATCATTCAGCAACTCTTTATTCAGTTTGGCCAGTGCGATTAACCGTTTGTCATTTGTCGTCGTCAATGTGTATGAAAGATGAATTTATATATATTTCGATGATTATTCCAGGTCCTAGGGGTCCGCAAAAAGAAATTGATGTGTTTCTCTGACCCCTAATTGATGAATTGAAAATATTATGTACTGAGGGAACTGTCAATTTCGATTGTCACCAGAAGCAAAATTTTACTTTAAGGGTTGTTGTCTTATGGACAATCAATGATTTTTCAGCTTACGGCATGTTGTCTGGTTAGAGCACGCACGAACGACTGTCTTGTCCGTACTGTATGGAAACTCTAAATCATTTAGTCTTCATAACAGACAGAAATTTTCATCATTTGATTGTCATCATCAAAATTTTCATTCTTTGATTGTCATCGTCAAAATTTTCATTCTTTGATTGTCATTGTCATCAGCTAGAAACCGCATGTCCGGGGGGGAGTGCGCCACATTAGCGGCTTTATTTTGTTTGTGGTGCACGAGTGTTGTATGATAAATACTATACCTTAACTTTAATTAAATTATATATTGTATTTGTTTCACAGTGTACTAATGTATTTGTTTCGTAAATATAGTTGACGGTCGGGGATGATGACACCGTCCAGCGACCCTCGCTGATGGAGGTGTTCGAGCACACTCACCATCGGTTGTAGATCAAATATCCACATGCACTAGAACGGGGGGTTCAATAGTGTGTAGGTAAATTCTAGGTTTGATTCTAGTTTTTTCCGATTTTAAGCAACTTAACTAGCTAGCTTCATTTTCTTGAAGCTAAAGACGAGTGAATAAAAATTAAGAGTAAGCTAAGGCAATTAAAGAGTAAGCAATGCAAACAAGCAAGATATATAGTAGTTCGGCCAATCTTGCCTACTCCACTACGTTAGCTTCTCACCAAGAATTTCTAATCTTAACACTTTATAGATATATTGTTTTCTTAAGAATACAATGATGACTTATCCCTCAACCCTTGAGAAGAGCCTTAACACCTATTCTCTAGCAAAACAATAATCTACAACACACCAAGGTATTTCAAGCACACTTTATAAGCTACACTTAAGAATTCACACAAACAATACGAAAAATAAGTTTAAAGGAGCTAAAATGTAAAACAAACTTGTAGAGCTCCTTTCACTAATTTCTAGCCTTCCAACTCCTCAATATGATGAAGAGCTTTGCCTTGAGAGGGTTGAAGAGAGAAGACCACCACTTAAGAGATTAAGTGTGAATATTAGGGCTTTGAATCACTCTTTGAAGGCTCAAACATTAGGGATTAACTCAATGAACAATAAGAAGTGTTTAGAGGTTGAAATCGGGGTTGTATATATAGGGGATGAAGGCATAGGGGCTAAAATAGTCGTTCAACGATTCTAAATAGATCTGTTGGTGAATTCGATCGACCGCCGATCGACCCTCGGGCGATCGAGATTCGGCCAAGGGTCGGCCGAACAAGTTTTGGAAAAAATTTAGAACCTTTTCGGTCGATCCTCGAGCGACCCCTCAAGGATCGGCCGAGGTTCAACTAATAACAGTATCAGTTTACTGATACTAATTTTATGTTGGTTTTTTAAGCTAATTTGAGTTTTCAGGTTTCGTCTTGGATTTTTGACTTGTGAAACATCTGAAATAGGTTTGGTTGATGTCCTAGGGGTATATTACAATGAATTCTAAGCCTAAACTCAGATTTTGATTCAATTGCCTTCGGAGCCATTTTATCTTGATTTTTTGTGATTTTCTAGACGAACTTCATAGGTGTATCGTTCTATCAACCTGAACTCAAAACTTGACAAATGAGTTAGTTCCGTATTTGTTATCATCAAAATAGAGAAGGATGCCTAGGTTGAACCCTTGGGCCAACATCGGCGACATGTGGTGAGTGAGTACGTTAATAGTCGGGTTGCAATCATCGTGGTAAGTATATTTATCTTAATTATGCAATCTTTATTTAGGGTTATTAGACGAAAATAACCTCAACTTTTGTGAATTTCTCAATTTTGATCAATCCTTTGATTGGTCTCAATTGTATATAAGAACTTTAACATTGATTCCAATAATAGCCCCCGTCTACAAACTTGTGTGATCGTCTGTTAACTTGATGATGTTGCGATCCAAAAATAATAATAATAATAATAATAATAATAATAATAATAATAACTTATTCGACATGTCAGCAAGTTAATGGGTCCCACCTCTCTCTCTCTCTCTCCTCCTTCTCCTCCTTTTTCTTCCTCCTGTTGCTTCCATCCATCTCCGAGTGCTCCTCCAGTGTTCCACGACGATGGCAAAGCCGAAGGCTGTGAGGCTGAGGGCGATCACCAAGATGTGCACTAGCGTCGAACGTCTTCCCGTCCATTCTCCTTCTCCATTCTCTCTCTCTCATCAATGAAGCTCATTAACATGCATGTTAATCCCCTCCGCTCCTCTGAATGAGATCAACGTGCATGTGTAAACACTATACTCGGCCCATCCAGAGAGGAGGAACGATCTCCAAGGAGGCGAGAATGGGCCATCATGGTATGGTAGAGCGAGATAAAGGTCATGATAATAACGCCGCTTGTAACTGCCACCCTCGCGCTGAGCGCTCACAGCCGCAGCTGGAAGATCTCCAAGCTGTAAACCCAGGTGAGAAGGCAACGTAGGTGAGAATGGAGGTGATGCAGAGCCAGATCGATGGCCCACGGGAGCTGCTCGTCGTCTTGGCTGTCCATCGCCGTGAGCCCGACACCGAACCCGGCGAAGCTCGCGAGCAGTAGCGGTCAAGGAGGAAGGTGGCCACAAGGATGAAGAGCGCCACTGCCGTCCCCAAAAACTTCATTTCCCCTTATCTCGACTATCTTGAACACCCGGGGGCTGTAGAGCACCACCGAGTCTATGCCGGCCGACGGCCACGATGAGCACCCGTCGCATGGCGAGCACGCCAAGGCCGAGGAAGATTGACGGAATGGCTCCGACGCCGAGCATGAGGCGCCAGGAGAGGGACTGTCGAAGGCAGACGAAGGCGTAGTTGGAGACGTAGCCGAGGAGGATGCTGAAGTTGATAAAGACCTCAGGGAAGGAGGTGAGGAAGCCACGGATGGAGGCGGGGGCAACCTCGGCAGTGTAGGCGATAGCTTTGACGCCCGATGGCCCACGCGTCGCCGCTGCATCATAATGATTTGTGAAGGTCGGCTTTGAATAAGTGATAGCTTAATTTCTACTTTATTTTTATACTCTTTCCCCTTTATTCTCTCTTCTTTCTTCTTCGTTTTCTTCCTCCCTTCTTGAGTTATTTGTGATAGAGAGAGCAGGCAACATCGTTTTGGAGGAACGTATGCAAAGAGGAGGTGGAGAGAAGCGCAGTAATAACAAACTAAATTAGTAGAATGAACAGATATTAGAGAAAGAGGACAGAGCTCTTAATTTGTTCCTCCTCTCCTTAATTAATAGAGGTGAAGGAGATGGGAAACAGAGAGGATGTCAGAGCCGAAGAGTTGCTTGTTTCTTTTTGAACAAAGTGAAGGAGACGACAGTGCTCCGTGGAATACAAATAATTACAAAAGAAGATATTCATCTTAAACATGTGAGATGTGACTACTCATTAATGCTCAAATTAGATGGAATCGAATAATAAATCTCAATTTATTTTGTCCATCATCGGAAAATAAAGAACAAAGTCATTATCAGTACTTACTATTTGAGAAATATTATGCAGTCAATTCAGCTGTTCTGTTGCTTAAGGTCCCATGACTCTGTGAATTGCAACCGAATGCAACGTTCTTTACGACGACCTTGCCGTCGGCTTCTATGTCCAAGGTTTCGACAGAGAGAACTCTGTCAACATTGGATCGATCTCCGTAGGTGTAGTGGTACTGGCAGGTGGAGCCCTGTCCGCAACTCTACGAGCGGAGCGCGTTACAGGCCTTGGTGCGGCACAGGAGCTTCTTGTAGGTGGAGGACTGGCTGGATTGAAGAGAGGTGGAATTTGTTGGTAGCAGCTGGTGCAGGGCTTGTAGTTGATCCAAATGAGGTCATTGCCGGCTTGAACGACTGGGTGCCGAGCTGGAGCTCCATGAGATACTCATCGGAGTCGGAGGAGAGCTTGGTCACGATGGTGTTATCGCCATCGGCGGCAAGCGAACCGCAGGAGGCACCAATACAATAGAGATGAGACTTAATTAAAACATTATATTAAAAAGAATAATCTGACGTGTATCGAGCTGGCATAGCGAATGAGATTTTTTAAATTATTTTTAGATCACCACGTCAAGAAATTGACGGACGATCTCACAATTTATAGACGGAGGGCCATTATTGGAACCAATGTTAAAGTTTTTATATACAATTGAGATCAATCAAAGGATCGACCAAAATTGAGAAATTCATAAAAGTTTGAGCCATTTTCATCTAATAACCCCTTTATTTATATCTTAAGTTCATAATTAGAAAAAATATCAAACAAAATACAAACTCGTGTAGGAGACCTACACGAGGACTGTGACCCAGCGCGGAGGAACTACCGAGAACTTTAACGCTCGGGGATGGGTCGATGTCGCCGGTGGCTAGGACCATGGCCGCGTTTATGGCTTCGGAGACAGTGGCCATGCGTGAGCCGTGCTAGGGCCACTTGGGGCACCGACCCCTCCGATTGCTGGTGAGCGGCCCTCGACATTCCGATCACAAGATCAAAGCTGGATAGCATCCTTAGAGTGAGAGCTCACACAGCAGAGATAGGTAGTGGCTCAGTTCGGAGTTGGCATACCTCCGACATCTGATGTATCGTCCTCGATCCAGTCCACACCATGCATTCAACACCCAAGCACTTCAGACTCCGTCACACGATCCTCACCAAATCCTCACCGGCCTCCACCGCAGCCGTGAGAGTTTATTTTACTTATGTTATGACTTTACTTGTGTTACAATATTTTTGTTTTGATACTTATAATTTGAATCTTATGTTTATACAATAGTTTCGATTTGTATCGTGTTGATACGATTGTTTTTATACGATTGTGTTACAATTGTTTTGATACTTATGATTGTGGATATGATAGTTTTAATAGTTTTGATGCTTATCTATGATGTTATATAGATAGTTTTGATAGTTCGTGATGTTTATCTTTGATATAGAGTTTTGTTACATGTGTATATGTGATGTATGATGTGCATGGTGGTGTGATGTATGATGATGTGACTGAGTTATGTAACAGGGAAATTATTAATGTATTAATGGAATTTTTTAATTTTTTTAAAATTTTCAGGTTCACGACAACTTACCAACCGCCATCCGTTAGTAGGTCATCGCTGAAAGCGTATCGTAATGTCTGGGCCGCATCGTCCATGTCGTTGTTGATTAACTATATCAGTGATAGCTGAAGAGGTCGTCACTGATAACGATATCTGTGATAGCTGAAGAGGTCGTCACTGATATATAAACACCAATGATCGCCTCGGTCGCCGCTAAAATATTAGTGACGCCCGTAGTTGCAAAGGAGTGTTGCAACAACTTCTACCATTTGTCACCGACGACTCACCAATGGATTTAGCCGTCGGTGAAGCCTGAAGGGACGAGAACTCGCAGCACTTTCCACTCCATGCCAGTAGCTCATGCACGCAAGAAAAAGCATAGGGCTTTTATAGGCCCAAGAAAGCCTCCTCATTTAATGGCCATTGGTCTCACCCCGCTAACGAAGTAAAGCGCGTCAACTAGCGGCAAGAACTCGAGTGCCTCAGAAAAGGACAGTAGAATCGTCAAGCCACGATTACTCTCTTGTCAGAATTAAAGGCTAAGCAAGCAACATGGCACATGGAAAGGCGACCATTCCTCTTCACAACCGCCACATTGACTATAGAAATTGAAGATTCATGAGGCGGCAAAATCGACGCGCACCGAAGTCTCCTTCTCCAGCAATTCGACCAAGGAAAGGACACGACAGACATTTATACACGGGCCCAAGATCGGGAACTCGATGTAGACAAGGAGCTCGGCAGACGAGTAGAGGATGACACACTACTAGAGCTTGGCACAAAGTCCTCAAACTCCGACCTTTCTCAATGGTTGTGGACTGGACTAGCACTTTGGGTCCGGCCGGATCAGGTCCAAAAGCGCTCACACTCATAAACCAGATTCAAGTCGAGCCAATTATAACTTAACTCAGGACTCTGCCCGGCTATACAAGGACACCCACGTCCTTCATTAGTTGTCAGGGATTTGGTAGTAATGAG
Organism: Canna indica; assembly: GCA_034359265.1. Lineage (NCBI taxonomy): Eukaryota > Viridiplantae > Streptophyta > Magnoliopsida > Zingiberales > Cannaceae > Canna > Canna indica. The sequence goes on from CP136890.1 coordinate 75,080,122, forward strand.
CTCGACATCTCCGGGATAGACCTCGACCTAATTTGGGCATATCCTGCTAGATTCAGGGAGACATCATCACCTTGAGACATCCCTAACCTGCACTATAAACAGGCATGACACACATCAGGTATACTCTCGATTTCAATTTCATACGCAACATCTGAAATTCTTTCCTTCTTACTTGAGCGTCGGATCGAGTGTCTTTGTAGGTTCCCCTACCGGAATCGCATGAGACCAGGAGATGAGAAGGACCTCATCATCCCAACTTCATACCAGAACAAGTACATTCATAAAAATCTATATGGAAATTTAATTCATAGAAAGTGCATTCTTCTTGTTAAGTAAATACATTTGGTACTTTTCAAAAATCTATATGGGAAATTAGTCATTGGTAGAAAATTACTTCTCTTGTCATCAACCAAATGACGTTAAAATATTTAATCGATTCAGTCACTATATATGGTTACATGACTAGTCTAGAAGTTAGAAACTGATTTGAAATATAATTATCAAAAATACAAAAATATAAAAACAAAATTATTTCCTTTAAATTATAAAATTAAATTAATTAGACTTTAAAATTCAAATCTCTCTTGACATTTCATTTTTATCAATATATAGGGTATTCAACCTTCCGATTCATGTCAATAATATCGTACCGTCAAATAGAAGTGAAATTGCATTAATTCATTAATGAAATAATACTAATAAACCGATATAACTAGTAAAACCAATGAAGTAAAAAACTTCTATTACAAGTATGCTCTTAGAAACATAAAATGCTACAACTGCAAGACATTGCAATGTCAAAATATTTCCTATTTCATACTAATGCAAATATTTATTCAACAAAATGTTTTCAAAGACTGATATAACTAATAAATAATACCATCAACATGCTCATCAATTGAAGTAATATCCTATTGATATGTTTGATGGTAAGATATTATTCAAAAAAATTTAAAGCTCAAAGTATCCTATTGGTAAAATGAATTGTAGAGAAAATTTGAAGAGATTGATAAAAATTTATGTAATTAATCCTAAAATTAGAATAATCCGGAAATCCCAATTCAAACTTTTATTTTTTAGGAAACGGAGAAATCCTAATCATGCCCACCGGGCACCGGGTGTTTGAAGAATTTAATGAGCACTTAATCATTAATCTCAGGTAGTAAGAATAAGAGGAAGGATTTCGGATTTCTTCCCTCTCACCGGAGCATTCGTGCCGGGAAACAAGCCATCCGCCGGCAAATCCGACACCTCCCCACTTTCTGACACAGCCACCGGGAATGGAAGAAGATGGCCGGGGAGATCCACCACCTCATCCCCCACAAACATCTCCCACAGCCTCTCCGCCACCTCCCTCACCTTCCTCACGCACTCCAAGCTCTCCGGTTCCAGGAATGCACTCGACGGGTGCTCGCAGTGGCTCATGAAGTGCTCGTGCCACAGCGACATCCTGAAGCCATGGACGTCGCCGCGGCACCCGTCGATGTGCGCCGGTTGGAATGATCCGTGCGCGATCTCGCTGTCCCGGTTGCCCGCCAGCGATCTCTGGTTCAAGTTCGCCGACCCGACGACCACGTACTCGTCGTCGACTGATGATAATTTAAACGAATTAGTATCAGAATTAGCTCGACTTTGATCATCGATCGAGTTCATGAATTCTTACCTATCATCAACTTGGCATGCACATAGATGAGGAATCTCCGGTTGGTCTGCGCCCTCCAGTAATCCGTGTCAATTTCTGGCTGCTCCGGCGGAACATACTCGCCGGCGTACTCCACCTCCCTGTTCCCCAAGCAGAAGAAGTTGAGGTAATCACAAGGGTGAACTTCTCCTCCCAAACCGGCCTCCTCGATGGCCTCGGCCACAATCCCGTACATCATCTCCATGGTCAGCCTGTTCCAGTGCAGAATCGCCTGCACCGTTTCGCTCTCCGGAGTCCCCTCCGGCCACATCGGCGTCACGACGTATACCGCGAACCGCTCCCCATTCCGGATCTTGCTCGCAATCTTTAGGGCGATCTCGATCGGCACCAGGTTCGAGCATCCGCATTCCCGGTCGTTCGTCCACGAAGAAGACCCCCCGAAGAAGTACTGGTTCTCGATGTATATAAACCTCCTTGCTCTCCTAATGGCTTCGATGTAGCCGGAATGGATGCTTTGGTCGATGGTGATGCCCTTTTCGCTGACGAGTCCCATCTCAGCAGCCTCGGATGGGTCGGAGGGAAAGCCGACGACGGATGAATCGTCAATGGAGCGGAACACCTGCACGCTCCATGAATCGCCCGCTTCGAGTTCAGAGGCTGGATGGAGAATCAATGGGTGATCCTTGATGCTAAGCAAGCAATCAGCGAGCTCGTTTGGAGCTTGCTTGATCCATCTCTGCTCGAAGTTGGTCACCACGTCCCACGCCGCGCCGCCCTCGAGCCTGGAGTGCACGTCATGCCACGGTTCCCGCGGCCCGCCGTGTTGGAGGTCGGCGTCGCGGCCGAAGTTTTTCTGCTGGAAGTCGTCTGCGTAGACCGTGTCGAGCTTCCGGAACAGCGTGTGGTTCTCGTCATCATATCGGCCGTCAGAGATGTCGATACCGCCTAGGAAACTGACCACCTTGCGAGCTCCGTCCCCGGCCGGCGCGTCGAGGGAGACCGTCTTCTGGTGGTGGGTGAACTCGGCGTCGACCTCGACGTGCTGAAAGGCGGTGAGGTACCTGTCGGCGTGACGAGGGCAGAGGAAGCACTTCACCTTGCTCCCCTGGAAGTACTTGCAGGTGGCCTCATCGTGAGTGTTCATCAGCCCGGCGTTGCCCAAGAAGGAGAACGATGTCCGATCCTGCCACACCATGACCAAGACAGTGACGCCCTCCTCAGCCTTCCTCATCAACAATTCCCCTATCGTCACGCCTTCCGCTCCGGCGATCATGCGTTCGGGGTCGCGGACGAGCACAATGCCGGTGTTCACCGACCATCCGGCGACGTAGATGAAGTGTTCAGCCTCAGTGATGGCAACGTAAAGCTCCTCCCAGAGCCTCGAGGGACGATACTCTCTTCCGTCGAAGAGATAGATCGCCGGCTGAAAATGATCGGAGAGGTGAGAATTTTGGTACAAAGTGACATGACATCCCGTTCTCAGAGGAAAGTAGGAGTTGGAGACGCCGTCGAATTGCGAGAGCCCGGTGTTCCAACAAGGGTCAGAGCTGACATGGGAGAACTTGAGAAGGACATGGATCTGAGCCTTCAGGTAGCAACCGTCTTCATCGAGGAGGTCGAACCAGCCTTGCAATGGCTCTCCGTCTCGGAGCTTGGAGGTGGGAATCTTGGCTCGACCCAGGATCTTCGCACCAACGATGTGCTGGTTCTTGACGGAGACGACGATCGAAGGCGAGGAGTGGGCGCAGTAGATGCGGAAGGACTCGTTCCATCTCGGGTTATTGTGGTGGAATTTGACCTCCCTGGTTCTTGCCACCCTGGCGGCGCCGATGTCGACGGTTGCGTAGAGCTTGGTGTGGCCGGAGTCGTAGTGCAGAGCCTCTGCTATTCTTTCTGTGGCCTGCAACAATCAGATGAGCAAATCCAATCCCTGATTCGAACTTGGGAACTGATCTAGTGATGGAGATAGAGCAATTAATCACCTCAATGATGAAGGCATGGAAACAATGGTGGATATGATTGGCTTCGAAGACAGTCACATCGAGGACGCCATGGAGTAACTCAGAAACTTCAAGTTGAGCAACCATTTTTTCTTCTACCTCCTACCTCGTGCTTACTGTATCAGAGAGGGTTTATCATATATGGAATCTGAGGGAGCAGGGTGGTACGAATCAAATCAGTTTCTGCAAGTATTAATTGCAAGGGAAAGGTAATATAATTTAGTTAAACGTTTTCCTTATTCAACATTTCTAGATCAAAACTATATATACACGTCAAGTATAATTTAATTTTCTTTCCAATTGCTAAATAGTAAAGCTGTTGCAAAGAGATTTCGATATTAAATTAATTTTCTTTCCAATTGCTAAATAGTAAAGCTGTTGCAAAGAGATTTCGATATTAAATTAAAAAATAGGTTTACCTTCTCAATCAGGTGATGGAGTGGGGCAGGGTTGCTCATTGAAAATCTATGAATAAGGACTTTCTAAATTCCTTTATATATATTTTAAATTATCTTCAGTAAAAAAAAGTTTACTTCTGGACTGCCTATTTGTTTATAATTATATATAATATAAATTATAGAGCATTTTTATATATCCAATACGATTATAATTGGATTCGATTCGTTCAAGTTATGTATCAAGATTCACGAAATCAGATGAAGTGTTAAGGTATTGTAGGAAAGTTTCAACATACAAATTGCAAATGAACACTATAATGGTAGGTATCAATCCTCCGAAAAGGGATTCAGGAACTCATAAATAATCATCACATTGTGGGCATTTTTTGAAACGGTTGTTGCTTAAAGTTAAGGTGATAACGGTCCAGCACGTCTCTTATTTCAGGTGCAACTCTGGGGACCTATAAAAAATACTCCAACGCTCAAGTTAGAAAAAGTTCCAAGTAAAGGTAATTGAAATTGAAATTTAGATGTACCCGAGGAGCATCATGTTTGTATATAATACATGATAACGTCTCTCGGTAATCTCGCAGGGATATACTCAAAATGGATCGAGGCTGATCCCAGAGATATCGACGAATCTCTCATAATTAATGAGGATGTAAGTGTCCTTGTATGGTCGGGTGGAACCCACGGGCTGAACCGTATCTAGTTTGACTTGAGTATGGTTCATGAGTGTGAGCACTTCTAGGCCTAATCGGGCCAGACCCAAAGTGCTAGTCTATTGGCTTAAGGTTTTCAACCTTGGTCTTAATCTTGATTTTGATGATAACAAACATGAAACTAATGATTTCATGAAAAGTTTCTTTTAGTTTCCATATCGGTTAGCGCACGAAGTCCTCGATCGAAAATATCGGAGAAATCGAAAAATCAGAAGGACGTTGGTCGACGCGCTCGGATTCGTCGGGAAGATAGAGTCTAGGTTTAGGGTGTCTAGTTTAAGTTGTAAATCCTCATGATGATGCATAAGAACCCAAAAACCAATCCCGAACCCCAAAATATGAAAACCCGAAACCGCCCTAAAACTCACTAAGCCTAGGAAGCTCCTTGGAGGGCTATATGACATAGACATATTCTTGACACAAAAAATGACGATAATTGTTCATTGGGTAGAAACTAGATAATGATGTATTTTTAATGATTTTTTGGAAGCTTTTAGCCTACCCATACTTGACTCGAAAGATTAGAAAATTTTCGTTTTTCGAAAATTTGTACAAGACCCCAAAAACTAGATTTTGATTTTTTAGATATTTTTATTGAATCCAAATGTAGAGTAATCCTTATATAATATTTATGTTTTGAAGTTATTAACTTTAAAGTTAATAAATGTTATATAAGAAGACTTAGCGAAGACGGAACCAGAAAATGAACAAACCAAGCAAAGAAATTTGCCCTGCCCAGGTTCGGTCGACCGACCGAAGAAGAAGGCATTTCGATCGATCGATCGATCGACCGAACGATGCCAAAATTTGGCAGTAGCCAATTCGGTTGACCGGTCGATCGATCGAAGTGTGCTAAAAAATTACAGTTTTGCCTTCAGTCGATCGACCGGTCGACCGACGATCGACTGGACAATCGACCGGGCGTCGTTGACGGGCAAAAATGCGCCCGTTGACGAGCCATTTTTTATGGGGGTTTATAAATACCCATCTCAATCATTCTTCTAGCCTATCATTGATGCTTCTAAGCCTCAAAGAGCCACTCCTTGCATCTCTACAAGATTATTGAGCCATCTTTGCAAAGAACCCTAGCTTTGAGCCTAAGAACCTTAAGATTGACTTTGAGCTTGCCTTGATTCATCTTCAAGTTATCAAGAGGAGCTAAGACATTGCGTTTGAGAGCTAAGTTTACATTGTTTATTATTTGCTCTCATTATTGTTGTATTTTGGTGTTTATTTCATTGTATTTTCATTTGTGTAAACCTAGAGTGCTAGGTTGATTGAGTTGGTGGTTGCCTTTGTGTTTGAGGATTAATTCCACCGGTGTAAATATAGTTTACTAGGATTAGTTGAGTTGTCCCTTAGGTTGAGGTGGAAGAGTGCTCTCGGTAAGAAGGCGGAGATTTTCGGGTGTGGAAGTGCCTTAGGTTGAGAGCGAGACTCTTCGGGTCAAAGTCCTCCTTGTAAGGGAAACAAAGTTAATCTAGTAAAGCTTAATTTGGAAATCCTAAGCAGGGTGCTTAGATAGTGGAGTAGGCATTAGGGCCGAACCACTATAAATACTTGTGTTAGCATTTTTTTCTTTGTTACTCGCTTCCATATTTAGTCGTACAACTGTGAATTGCCTAAATAATTTAAGAAACAATTAAAATTAGATTTTTGCTAATTTATTAGTTAACACACTATTCACCCCCTCTACTATGGCCATTTCACCCAACATAGTCCAATTCGTAGCCCCCAAGCTTGGTCGGAGTCTAAGGACTACGTGTTGAGCTCTAACTAGTGCGATGGCTTTCGATCTCAGCCCGATAAATGTACATCAGCTAGGTCTTCGGCTGAGGAGACCTCGGCTAGTGCTAGTGTTATTGCTTTGCGGCCCTTCGATTTTTGAAATAAATGTGGTGGTTGCACGGAGAGAAAGCGGTCGCTTTTTCGTGTGCCTGCCGCTTGCACTGTCATTAATTCTGACATGAGACAATTATGACTTGGAGATTCAGATGTCAGTTCGGTCTCCACGGCCATCTTCTCGAGCTCGACTTCCATAGCCGGCCACTCGCTCCAATCCAACCTTCATGGTCGACTACTTCAATTCGACCCTCGCAGCTTGATCTCACTAGTCACTTGATACAGCTCAGCATTTACAATGGTCGAAGACAACATGGTAAGTATTTTCGGAGGTTCCCCGAGCCACAAAGGCACAAGAGACAAGAAAGTTGACTCTGCTTCAAAACTCGACACGCAATCCTCCAAATTCCGATCAAGCTCGGGGGTTATGTACTGGACTAGAACTATTGAGTCCGATCAAATTAGATCCAGTAGCACCCCGAGGACTCCACTCAATCACGCTCCTAAACTAGATTCCAGCCAAATCGTATAACTCCATCCAGGGGCTCCAAACTCTTGAACTGATAGGCATGTTGTGTCTCTCTCTTCGTTAAATGAAGAGAAAGAAAGTAAAAAAGATGCGTACACGCTGGGCTGCTTGGATCGAGCCTAGTAGAATAAACCCTCAAAAAGATAGACACTGACAATAAATTTTCAAATAAATAAAGGACAGCAAAAACAGAAAGATTGAAAGGTAATTTGGTCAATGGTCATCACCCATCAGATCTTCTCCTGTATCCTGTTCTTACTCGGTAAATTAAATTCTTGTCGAGAAAATGAGAAGCATAATTATGAACATAATTAAGTTGCCACCTTCTTCTATCTGCTGCGACAGATCGAGGGATAGGGTTTCAACTGCTCACATTTAGCTTGATCTTTCAATCGCACTCCGTGGTTCTTCTTTTCTCCCATTTTTCTCACTCCAGTTCGCCTCCCCGATGGGCAACACCTCCTCCATGCTCACCCAATACGACATCGAAGAGGTGCAGGAGCACTGCAACCATGTCTGTGAGTCTCCCCCATGTCCCTTCCGATCCATCCTTCTCAGTCTTCGTTCTTGTGATTGTTTGTCTAATGTTTTGTACTTCATCGTGAATTCTACCTTCTCACTGATCAAGGGCTTTGATTAGGGGGTTTTCTATTTTTTTGTACTTCATCGTGAATTCTATCTAAGTTTGTTTGTTTGTTTTTGAAGTCTCGCAGCAAGAGATTGTATCTTTGTATCACAGATTCTGCCAACTCGATCGTAATAGCAGCGGATTCATCTCCGGAGATGAGTTCTTGTCAGTGCCGGAATTTGCAGTTAATCCGCTTTCCCAGGTTTGCTGCTCTCGTCTATTTGTAACTTATGTTCTACGAATGTGTATGTGCAAATTTTATAATCAGGTAGGGTTTCACTGTTTTGGGCCTTGTTTATTGTTTCAGAGGCTATTGAGAATGCTGGATGGATTGAATTTTAAGGAATTTGTTGCGTTCCTGTCTGCTTTCAGCCCACGGACAAGCCTGCAGCACAAAATTGAATGTAACTATATATATAATGTTTCTCTCGGTCTTTATTGTTGAACTACATCGTTTTCTTTTCTTTTGCAGTTATATTCAAGGTCTATGATTTTGACTCCAATGGGAAAGTCACATTTGATGATATTTTAAATGTGTTGCGAGACTTGACAGGTTCCTTTATGAGTGAGCAGCAGAGACAGGTTTGTGAGAATTACTGGTTGTCAAATTCCTCTGTTAAACAAGCAAGATCTTCGACGATATATAGATGATATTTGAAACCTGCTCTAATCTATTGCATTCAACAATATTTAAAATTTTGTACTTTTGAGTTGCATGCTTTGTATGCATGGTTGAAGAGGCTTAATATTAGTAGATGTCTTCCCCTAGTTTAGCAAGGATGATTGACCTTAGGGAGCGTTTGGTATGAGGTAATCTAAATGGATTATTGGTAATCTTAGTTAAAATTACCTAGGCCCCATCAGATTACTGCGTTTGGTTGAAATAGATTACCGGTAATCTGGATGTCCATGGTAATTGATGGATTTCAATAGAATTAAATTAGGATATAATTACATACCTAATCGCAACGGAATAAAACTACAATCGTTTGGCTTTACTGTTGATATGCTTCTTCCACAAACTGTCCACACAGTTTTATACCAAATCACAATATCGGACTTGATGTGTTTCTCACAGCAAACACACCCCAATCCAACAGCCAAAAAAAAACTCTGTTTACTGTTTAGGGATATCTCTTTTCTCTACCAAAAGTTGAGAATACATAACCATACTCAAAACTAGTTGTAACCTCTGCAAAAAAAACTGTTTGTAACCTCCCACTCCTTAAATAGGAAAAGACATAATTGACCCTCTCTTATAATTAATCAATTAATTAATAACTAATTATTTCTTTTGGTTTAACCAACGGGTCTGGTTACAGTTTCAGGTCAGCCCATCATGGGCGCCCCGGTTTCCAACATCTCCCACTCGCACGTGATGGGATGATCTACACAGAGCATTTCTCAGGATTTTCATAATGAGTGTGTTGCTATGACCGCATGGGCACAAAAGTCGGGAGCTGTTATACTAGAAATCCATTTAAGGACCAACATAAGTGGTTGCTACCCTCTATCACAAAATATGTCATAAAAGTGCCTCGGATGCCCCAGATCTGTCCATATTCACTCATACTTGGCATCTCTAATCCCTCTTGAGCCTCTAATGCTCAGAGCCTTACCACTATGATCTATTATATGCCTCGTGTCCACGCTTATGATGCTTCTATAAAATAGCATCATAATGGGCATGCCTCAGACACAAGCATAGTTTGTGCATATTTGACACGATCTTCCTTTCACCCATATATTTACTTGGATTCAAAATTAGTTGCTTTCCTGGCATTGCTCTCATAGGTCGCATTATCATAACCGTGGATATGTGCCAAAGCAGCATACACTAATCCTTCACCTCATAATATAGTCAAAGTACTAAGGGCACCATTGAAAGGTATTAGTACCTTTCTGGGACTCACATAACAATGAAGCAGGGATCTATTCACTTTCTTCCCAATCGCGTTCTTTAAGCACATGCGGTATGAAACACATGCTACGGTGTACCTCTTATTCTACAAGAGTGTATGTCGTTTTGTTACTTTACACCGTACAGATCTTAGTCCAAGTACCCTTGGCACCTGACCCGAGTTCTACCACTCCGCTCACCCGCAAGGCGCCTGGAGGAGCTCTCGCATCCGACCACATGTATTATGGATGGTGGGAATCCATAATTCGATCCATATGTTATTTCTCTTTTGGATCTCATCCTAGCCTTTTGCTAGGGCGACATTCTAAACTACGTTGTGTCCTTGCATACCACAAAGCGCTTTATGGCTGCTATCCGCATGCTAAGTAACACTAAATGTCTCATCTTGGCTCGCTCCTCATAAGCGCCCAAGGCGGTTGCTCGTGTGAGAGAGCCAACCTCAACCTGTACGACATACTACTATATTGTGTATGTACGCATTACAACATGTAATGAACAATTAATGAATAAAATAACACATTCGTTACTAAGAAAAATATGTCCATACATGATGTCCAAACAAAATAAAAAAATAAAAAAAATAAAACTCTACAGCCGGCCCAATCCAAGAGATGTCATATGCTTGTTAAATACATCTCTAGGAATTGGCTTAGTAAAGGGGTCAGCCACCATCTCATGCGTAGAGAGATGATGTACAACTATCTCCTTCTGTGCTATCATATTTTTCACGAAGTGATATTTTTTTCGTATGTGCTTCGTCTTACTATGGTACTTAGAGTCCTTCCCATAGGCTATAGCTGCCTCATTATCACAATAGAGTTTCACTGGCTCTATCTCTCCACCTATGACCCCCAAATTGCCAATAAAATATCTCGGCCATATTGCCTCTTGTGCTGCAGCAGAACATGCAATGAATTCTGCTTCCATGGTCGACAATGCTACACATGTCCGTTTCTTGCTACTCCAAGAAATGATACCGTTATTAAGCAAGAAAGCATGACCAGAAGTGGATTTGGAATCATCAGGATCCCCTGCAAGGTCTGCATCTAAGTAACCCACCAACCGTAAGTCTCCACCATGGTGACACAATCTATAGTTGGTAATTTCCCTCAAGTACCTCAAAATCCTCTTGACCGCTTGCCAATGTTTCGGTCCTGGATTAGCTTGATAACGGCTTACGAGACCCACTGCATAACAAAGATCGGGCCGAGTGCACATCATTGCGTACCCTAAGCTCCCAACAACACTGGCATAAGGTACTTTCTTCATAGAATCTATCTCAGATTGAGTCTTAGGACACATCTCAAGGCTCAAAGGTTCGCCCTTAATAACAGGGGTATCTACGGGTTTACAGTCCTTCATCCTAAACCGCTCAAGAATCTTTTCAATGTAAGATTCTTGTGATAAAGCGATTAATCTCTTAGAGCATCCCTTTGGATCTTTACTCCAAGGATGAATTCTGTCTCACCCAAGTCCTTCATCTCAAAATTTGAGGACAACCAACTCTTAATGGTATTCACAAAAGAAATACTACTTTCGTCTATCAAAATATCATCCACGTAAAGGGACAATATAGCAAAATCAGCTCCAAACCGCTTCCATATATACACAATCATCTTCATCGATCATCTGAAAGTCATAGGACGAAATAGCTCGATGAAATTTTAAATACCATTGTCTAGATGACTGCTTAAGTCCATAAATGGACTTTCGGAGTATGCAAACTTTGCGCTCCTAACCTTTCTCAACGAAACCTAATGGTTGCACCATATAGATTTTCTTCATCTAGGTCACCATTTAGAAATGCTGTCTTTACATCCATTTGATGTAACTCCAAGTCCAACTTGGCAACTATAGCCAGAATAATCCTAATGGAAGTAAATCTCACAACATGTGAAAAAGTTTCCTCGTAATCAATATCTTCCTGTTGTGTATACCCCTTAGCCACTAAGCGAGCCTTGTATCTTTCGATAGAGCCATCCGCCTTTCTCTTAATTTTGTAAATCCATTTGTTCCCAATTGGCTTTCGACCAGGTGGAAGATCAACCAAGTCATAGACATGGTTTGTCCTCGTAGACCCCATCTCGGCTCCCATTTCCTTAATCCACTCATCCTTAGCAAGACATGAGATAGCCTCTTGAAATGTTTTCGGCTCCTCATCATCACTTGGAGCAACAATTAATGCTTCCCCTCCAATCTCGAAACGACATCGGGGAACATTTCCTCGGTTACTCCGGCGTAACTGTGTCTCTTGAGGACTCTCTAAAACCCTCCCACTAGAATTAGCAGACTGAGGGACAACTGTTTGTCCCTCAGCACTTTGGTTTTCACCAAGGATCTGCTCTTCTATAATTTCATAAAATGATAGTCCTATCAATATCGCCTCTGCTAGGAAATTCAATCTCTAGAAATGTGGCATCCCGTGACTCAAGCTCTGTTACTCTTCCGTCTTCATTTTTACCAATGAAGACATAGCCCTTTGAGTGTTTGGAATATCTAATAAATATACACTTCTTGCCCCTTGGGCCCAATTTCCCATACCGATGGGATGAGTCGTGTACATAGGCTCCCGAGCCCCAAGGTCGCAGCACACTCAAATAAGGCTTTCTACCCGTCCACAATTCGTAAGGTGTAGAAGCAACATACCTCGAAGGCACACGGTTAAGTACATAGGCTGCAGTCATCAGGGCATCACCCCAATAAGAAATGGGTAAGTTAGCATGCGCCATCATCGACCTAACCATCTCGAGCAAAGTCCTATTTCTTCGCTCAGCAACTCCATTTTGCTGTGGAGTGCCAAGAATCGTCAATTGTCTTACAATTCCCCTTTCACCACATAGATCCTCAAAGCCTTAATACTTCGATCTAACTGATTCTCAACCATCTCACACTCATAGGACCACATATATCAGAGTGAATTAACTGTAATGGAAACTCTGCTCTAGTTCCTTTCCCAAAAGGTTTCCTAGTTGCTTTACCAGCTAGGCAATGTTGGCAAACTGATGTCTCAATATTTGTCGGGGACCCTAAAAGGACTACTTTGGCCAACCTACTCATTCGCTCAGGACCTATGTGTCCGAGTCTAGAGTGCCATACATTTACATCAGGATCATTATTAGAAACAGAAGATAAAGCAAAACAATGATTATTAGAAAAACAATCACTACTAGAATAAGTATTCAGTACAAAGAAACCATCCAAACTAAAACCAGAACAAAAAATTCTAGACTCAAAAATAAAATCAACTGAACTGTCATGAAAGTTAACACTAAAACCAAAACTAAGAAGATAGCCTACAGCAACTAAGTTCCGCCGAATGTCTGGAACGTATAAAACATCATGTAGGAGTAGGGTTTGACCACCACGCAGTTCTAGTTTGCATGTTCCAATCCCTTTCACTTCAATGCACACATTGTTTCCTACATATAGCCATCTGCCCCTGGAAGGCAGCCGGCGGTACTCTACAAAAGCTCCTCTATCTCTAGCTATGTGGTCTGTTGCCCCTGAATCAACAGTCCACAAAGAATTAGCATTAGCTAATAATGCAGTGCTAGAAACATATGCAAAATGTGTGATACCTGAGTACGCGCTAGGCAGTCCCGCGCGAAATGACCCATCTTGTGGCAGTTGTAACACTCCACCTTAGTCATGTCTCTCTTACCACCACGCTTTCCTCTCTTCTTAAAATCTGGCTTAGCCTTCTCAGTAGGCTTCCCAAATCCCTTCTTTGCCAGCTCCTCTTGTTCTAGGGCTTTCTCTCTTTTGCTTGGATCCAGAAGTCCTAGCAGATTCAGCAATGTAAGCTTGCTTGGATATTTTAGCAGTCTCACGGCGCTCATCCTCGAGAACAAGATGACGCTCGATATCAGCGAAGGTCTTAATAGACTCATTATGAGTCATATTAACCTTCATATATTCCCAGCTAGCAGGTAGGGATCTAATGACAGCTTGCACCTGTTGTTCATCAGTGAGGATGTGACCAACTAACTTCACATTACCAAGGGAGGGGGTGGCTATGTGGATTACCAGGAAGGTGGTAATGTTATTTTTTTATTTTTGACAAAAATACTCCCAACTAAAATATCCTCTATTGACAGAAAAAAAAAATCCTCGCCTCATCTCATAGTAAATTGGTAATCCCTATTTTTTTTATGTTTTTATTTACGTTTTATTTTATTTTATTCTTTTTTAGTTTATTTTTTATTTTCTTTATTTGAGCGTATTTTAGTTAAAGATATAAGTTTCCTAGTACTTTTTTTTTATACCAAACAAGATAATATGGATTACTAGCAAGATTACCGGTACATACCAAACATCGTAATGTAATATTACTGGTAATTTTAAAAGTGGTAATTTATTTGGGTGGTAATCTAGATTCCCAGTAATCTTAAGGGGTAATGTACCAAACACCTTGGAACTAGTTGGATTGATCTTCTGTTGAATAATATTTCATGAGTTTAACCTTCTATCTAACATCCATATTTTTCCCATTCACAAAATCTTGGAACTGGGAGATCAATAGCTAAGAAGGAATCTTTGAATTGTTGGGTACTGTATAATAGTTCAACCATTGGATAGTAGTTTGATAATGGATTTTCTAAAATATGAATTACTTCTAAGTAGGATGAATTCCATGATGATATTTCATACATATCTGGAAAGTTTATTTTTTTTTTACCAAGTACTTCTTAATTTTAGCTAAGTAATACATACAATACCATAAATTTTCAACATGTCTCATGGAGTCAGAGTTTGCACCATACTAACATAGCACTTATTCGGAAGAATTAGGTCCTATAGAATATCCTTAAATATCTTTATAGTTGAATGACGCTATGGCCCTAGACTAGGTGCTCTACCTTTCATAATGTGTAAAGTAAAACTTTTATATTAGTTAAACATTTATGTTTCACCTGGCTAACTCATATATCTTTACTAATAACTAAGCCCCATAGCCTTTCCATTCTTAATATTTGGGATCAAGCTCCAGTACTATCTACTTGTATATTCTTGAGTTCACTCACCATCATCTCCTCATTATTTTCAGAAAGTTTTGGCCCGTGTACTTGAAGAAGCTGGGTACACAAAGGACTCCTCTCTTGTCCTTTCCGACTTCATGAAGGTTTGTATGTCAAAATGCCATACCATAGTATGATTACAAATTTGATTTATATTCTATGAATCTTGATATGGTCATATGATCATCAATGAATTATATTATTATTGCCAACTGTGGGTAGCACAGTTGGTGACAACATGTCGTATGTTGCCTAGAGATCTAGGGTTCGAACCCAAGTATAGTCACCTATTGTGACTTTCTATCTTTATAAAAAAGTCAATCGTGGGTAGCACAGTTGGTGACAATATGTTGTATGTTGCCTAGAGATCTAGGATTCGAACCCTAGTATGGTCATCAATTGTGACTTTCTATCTTTGTTTAAAAAAAAAAAGATTGAATGAATCTCAAGTAGCTTGATGGCATAAGATAATATCTCTTACATCGCTCACAAAGAACCAACTATAAAATTTTCCGCCTGTCTCCTCTTTGTTGACCCAAGTTTTGCTTTCACAAATCCCACTTTCCTTGGCAGTCTTGTCTCAATTCATATGGAGTTTAAAGACCAAAAAGACCACTGTTAAATATAATAGTTTTTGTATTGTATTTATTGTTGGTATAGGTTAGCTTATATTGTCCCTAGGCTTAGCTTATGGTGTCTCTAGCTTATATATAGGTCTTTTCTATGATTAATGGATTTGAGGCTTTAGGGCTCAACAACCACCATAATGCATTTGTCTTAGGCAGATCTGCATTTATCACATTAATTAATCTCTACGGGATTAGAGCTCCAGCCATGTATCATATATTTGTGGAAAGATGTGGCAAATGGATGGTGATAGTTCAGGTTACTGTGTAATCTTCTCTATCTATTATGCCTGAGCCATTATATATTCTGCCTGGGGATTCTGAGCATTGTCATAGAGAAGTCATCAGAAGCATTGGTGTGAAGATATTTTTCTGACAATACTAAAGGGGCTGCTTAGTTGACAATATATTAGATATTGTCCAATAGTATTGCTTTGCTACTCAGTGAAGCTATGTCTTCTTTCTTGTTTTTTTGCCTGTGCATATTGCTGCAATATTATGCTCATATTTACAATTATCATCCTCTTGCATTATTCTGCTTGCATTTCATGTTGGTTTCCTTTTACTCCATGAAGCATCATTGACATTGAAGGTATTGGATAATGAATTAATATTTCTTGGCAGATTCTTGGCAACTCTGATTTGAAGATGGAAGTCGAAGTTCCTATTGATTAACAAGCATTACCAGTATAACATGTTTCTTTCAACTAGCATCTTGTCTGGATGAGAAAGCTCCATGAGGCCTCTTCTTCTTATAACATTTTTACCTTTAATTATGCTATGTTCTTTTGCCATGTATGTTTAGCTCAAGACTTTTTGATTACTGAATAGGATTCTTATGTTTTTCCTCTGCACCCCCCTGTTCTTATAATGATGCCTCTTCTGAACTTGGAGAACTTTGGGAGTCAATTATGGTAATCATACACGGTGAGTTATCAAATTTTAGCAGCACATATTTTCTTTTACATTGTTTTCTCCAATTTTATCTTGGGTAGAAATGTTGGGAGTTTGAAGGACTATAGAACAAGTTATTAGCAGGTGTGCTCTATTACAAAGCTGAGTGTGATCCTTGGCACAAAAATTTTAGCCATTATATTCTCCTAACCAGCCATTTAGCCAATACCAACTATTATTCTGAGCAACAAAGTTAGCATAATTCTCCTATCATGTTTGAAAATGCTATTGATCAAGCCAAATGACATATTTCATGTCAAAATTTGTAACTCACTATATTGAGATCAACTCTTTGTTCTAAATTTGAAGTTCATTCAAGTTCTCTCCTCGGATGAAGGGAAGTTTCAAAATGGCTGATCAAGGTGCAGATCATGGAGCAGAACAAGGTAATGGATATAGACTAGCTTCTCGACATGAGATTTAGTTCAGAGTTAGAAGGTACAGCATTACTGCGGTTTGATTTGAGATGTGACATGGAAATAAATGTTCTTCTCAATAAAATGTAGAGATGCAGTGAACTAACACTGATATTTTTCATGTGATTCGTCGCACTTAAATGCAATAATGTTACATCTAATAATAGTTAGTTGCACCCATATGTTCTTCTCAGGATCAGATCATTTCAAATCAATATTCAGATACCTAAATGAAGGGACCTAAACATCTTTTCATAGGTGTTCTGAGCATTTGCAGCCTAAACTCTTGCCTCAGCTTTTGTCCCCACACTACTTGGTGATCTCTATTCTTCATAAACTGTAGTTTTTGTCAGGTATAGATTGACATTTATCAATGGTTCATCACAAGAGCAAGCACTACCAGTGACATTGGTTGAGGAAAGTTGCACTACCCCACCATTCTGAAGCTCAAAATGCTTGGCAGCAAAAAATCACCTTGTCAGCTCCCACTGATGCAATTAAATAGGAAAAGAAGACAAGAAGGTTATGTTGCTGCCCTCCTTTATTTCACCACTAAAGAAGGGAAATTGTCTCCTTATTTATTATTCCCATTTCATAATGGATTAGACTGCTTAAGTTGTTGATAAGCTTGGTGCCTGAGGCTAATTACTTATGTGATATTAAATAAATTTAGACATGTGCTTGGTATTACACCAGTGAATTGGTGCCCATAGTATGGTGAAAAGAAAGTACACTTAGTCAATAATGATTCGATTGTGGACATATCTATTCTTGTAATTAATTTTTGTTTCCGTTTTGGCAAACCAAAGGAATATTATTAGTTCCTCTTGTAATTTGATTGTCTAAGTGGAGCTTCCAGTGTCATTAGCCTTCAGTAATGGTTATTGATTGGATGTCAAAAGTCATCAGTTGTGGTTAATTATACTTATTGGTGGTTACAATGATGATTTGTTGGACATTTGGATATTAAGGTAAAAAATAATAGTAATTTCAGATATTGTTTCTAGAACATAGATTTCCAACAAGACTCAACCTCTTACATATCCATTGATATATAGGACATGTAAGCGTAAAGTTGTATATTTTGATCCTACGTGGACCTTGCATTGGTACTGGTAGCGCCTCATCTTGAGTATTTGGGACAGCCCCGCCATTTTTAGTGTAGAATAATGGTGAGCTACATAATATTTAGCTTAAATGGAACTGGAAGTGAGACTTCTTTTCCAGGACAATTGGGAATGGATGAGAAGCTTTGAGATAGTATCCTTTTAAATATATAAATATTTTTGTCTATTTATGTATTTATAGATTCACAGAGAAATATAGTGCGATGGTTGAACATTTGTACTGTTAATAAAGAATTCTTGGAAAAAAACTGTCTTTAAGAATAATAAACGATTAGGTTTAAGACTCTCCTCAGGAGCTTAGGTTGATAAGAAAGGGCACACATGCATACATTGTAGTTTATACCTACTAATGACAACGGATCGAATATGACGTAGATACGGTATTATCCACATTCACACTGCACATCCTCACCGCACATTCACATATCTACGATGCATCCTCACCACATTCAGATATGGATATCTGCGATGCATCCGCATCTGCATTGCATTTAATAAAAAAATTAATTAATAATATATTTAATCAAAAAATTAATAGTTTACATTAAAAATCATAACAATTAGTATCCTATCAGGGTTTCATATGTAATTTATCATAAAACCTACTTATGATATGGGTAAAATTGTTATTTTTTGTATGCAGATACGGTGCAAATTCACATCCATATCCGTATTCGCACCGGGACCGCATCCGCGCTGTTACGGGCCAATTGTTTTGTGCGGAAGAACTTGTGCGACACCCTTGCATCCTGTGCAAGGGATAAGCCTATCATATCGATTTCGTCCCGAACTGGGCTTCTCGACTTAACATCGCGGGGCATGCGTTGGTCCACGTGCCAACCTCGCGCTCCATATTTGCGCCCCCAAAAGACCATGTTGGTCGAATGGTATTGAAGGCGTAAAGTAAAACAACAATTACAGGACTATGGACGCAAGAAAACATAAAACCGGGTGTAGGACGAGCTTTGCAATTGTCTTGGGCGAAGAATGACAGGTCGCACGCCCGTATGAGCCATTCGTTCGTCTTCGCCCAAGGCAACCGTTTTGTTTGCCAACACTCTCCTACATTATACAAGAGACCCCTAACCTTCAAGTGTCACCCCCAAGGTTCCCAAAAGCACGAGGAGCATGACAAAATTGTGGCCACGACAATGACGAATGCAGGAAAAGTGCTCTGCTTAGCCGTAACGCACGCACCAAGCATCGAATGACCTCGAAATGGATCCAACTCGTACCATGGGCCCCCAAGGATCGCACAAAGGATTTTACAAGTACGAACTATAATAAAAGGCAAAATTACATAGACGCGAAAACATATTTACAAATATGTATGGAACATTCCGTCATGATTCGTCGTTGCTCGGGCGCATCGAAAAGTCCCTAACATCCTCCCCCACTTCAAGCTTCGACATCCTCGTCGAACTCGCCTTGGCCGCATCGCCTTTCTAGCATAGTCTGCAATTGCTGAAGTGAATTCTTCACAAGTAGTCGAAGGGAACACCGCCTGCGTAACGACACGCCGCAGTGGGGCTGCAACATATCGCCATGAAGTCCGCCACCAGGAAATGACTACTTGGAACATCATTGAGTTTCATCATCTCCTGTTGTTGCGAGAAAGGTCTTTGAGATTCCCAAACTCGTTGCTGGGCAATGAAAGTCTCAGACTTGTAGAGCAAACGAGTGTCGTTGAGCAACGCTCGCTTGAAGGGGCACCAGCGTCATTAAGCAACACTCGCTTGAATGGACACTGAGAAATAGCTACTGGGTTCACCAAGTCTCGATGTTGCTAGGCTATAGGGTCCCAAACTTTGTGGGGCACACGAGTGCCGTTGAGCAACGCTCGCATGAAAGAACTCGAGAAATGGTCACTCAATTCACCAAGTCCCGTTTTTGCTGGGCAATGAAAAGTCCCAAACTTAATGAGCATACGAGTAACACTCGTCTCGGATAACATCTAGGTGTCGTTGTGCAACACCCAAGTGATGAGCAGATCTATGGCCGCACCACACTAGAGCATTGCCTCTACCGCCTCCTTGAGCCGATCACTGCTTGCTCACTCGCCCCCCGCAGGAGTCATGGTGCTCTCCTCTGAGCCCATCTCAACGAGCTTCAAGTCTTACGGATCACTGCTTCCTCACTTGCCCCTCGCAGAGGTCATGGCGCCCTCCTCCGAGCCCATCTCAACGAGCTTCAACTCTTACGCTACTCCTCGAATCACGACTTGAGGTATTTTCTCCAACCGGGTCACAACGTCTGCGAACTCTCCGCACTAAGAGCATTGCTGTCACACTACAGCTATTCTTCACTAGTGCTTGGTTCGAATTTGTCAATCTTGCGTCTTAAAGGTCATCTTGCCATACGCACCAACCTTGCGACTTAGGGGACATCAGCCTTGCGCACCGACTTGGCGTCTCACGAGCAATCTGATCTGCGCTGCGTCTTAGGGATCATCGACCCTGTGCACAAACTTGACGACTCACGAGCCATCAGCTCTGCGATGCGTCTTAGGGGACAACGCTATGCGTACTATTCTCGCATCTTATGGGAGAGTATGCTTTCTGCACCATGTGTCTTACTAGAAATTTGCTCTGCGCAAGACTTTGCGTCTTATGAGAGAGTCTGGTATGCGCACCACTGTGCGTCTTATGAGAGATCTGCTCTGCGCACACGACTTAAGAGTCATCTGCTCTGCGTGCAAATGAATTTGCGTCTTAGGGGCCCATCCGCCCTGCGCAAAAGTCACAATCTTCACAACAATCAATACATGCTTGCCTCTCCAAATACAACAGTAGGAAGGTTCATCGACTGGGTTCACTGCATCAACAATTCGAGCGCCAGAGACGGAATGTATGTCGGCTATGTCCACATCGAGGGCTTTCTCGGTTGGAGGTTTGCAATTCTCGCTCTGATACCAACTGTCACGGGCTAATTGTTTTGTGCGGAAGAACCCATGCGGCACCCTTGCATCCCGTGCAAGGGATAAGCCTGTCATATCGAATCCGTCCCAAACTGGGCTTCCCAACTTAACATTGCAGGGCATGCGTTGGTCCACGTGCCAATCTTGCGCTCCATATCCGCGCCCCCAAAAGACCATGTTGGCTGAATGATATTGAATGCGTAAAGTAAAACAACAATTACAGGACTATGGACGCAAGAAAACATAAAACCGGGTGTAGGACGAGCTCCGCAATTGTCTTGGGCGAAGAACGACAGGTCGTACGCCCGTATGAGCCATTCGTTCGTCTCCGCCCAAGACAACTGCTTTGTTTGCCAACACTCTCCTACATTATACAAGAGACCCCTAACCTTCAAGTGCCACCCCCAAGGTTCCCAAAAGCACGAGGAGCATGATAAACTCGTGGCCATGTGAGATGGTGATTTTCCATGGCCACGGCCATGACGAATGCAGAAAACTGCTCCGCCTAGCCGTAACGCACGCACCAAGCATCGAATGACCTCGAAATGGATCCAACTCGTACCGTGGGCTTCCGGGAATCGCACAAAGGATTTTACAAGTACGAACTACAATAAAAGACAAAATTACATAGACGCGAAAATATATTTACAAATATGTAGAGAACATTCCGTCATGATTCGTCGTTGCTCGGGCGCATTGAAAAGTCCCTAACAACGCGGATAGATTTTTTTAAATTCATATCCGCATCCATATCCATTTTTATTTGCGGATATGGATTGGATACAATGCTAAAGATGCGATTTTTAATTGGTCGATGGGGATAAAATTGTCATCCCTATTTATACCCCTCATGTCTCAAAGCGTTTCTTGATAATAATAGTCTCTGTCTCCAAGACCCGTACTAGACTGAGTAGAACTATATTTTTAATAACATACGAATACCAACCATCAAATCCCTCCTATGATCATGTAAGAAGTTCCAAGGGAGAACTCAGAATAACAAATTGAATGAACAAAAAATAACTAGTTGAATAGCTTGCTCATGTGAAAGATTCTTGGACAGGGAGAGAACTTGTTAACTTAATCATCAAAGTTTGACAAGCTTGTTTCTCCGAAGGTGGAGGATGACATGCCAAAGGAGGAGGCAATAGTGGCAGTGGTGTCGCCTGAGATATACCTCTTCAGGCGATCCAAGTCATCAGCAGCATCCATCATTGTTGGTCTTGAAGATGGACTCTCCTGTGTGCAGAGCAGACCCAGTTCTAACAGCTCCGTAATGGCAATCTCCCACATCCTCTTTGCTTCAGGTGTTTGATGCCTCACTGTGCTCGCCAATGAAGAGTCGATGATTGTCTCCATCCAACTGTGGTAGTGGCTCTTCACCCACCTCTGCAAGCTCATTCCTCCTTCAAACATTTCATCGGTGGGTCTCTTTCGGGTCACCACTTCAAGGACTAGAATCCCAAAGCTGTAGACATCACCTTTCGTTGTTGCATTTGAGCTATATGCATATTCTGTGAAATTGATATTATGTTAACAAGTGAAGATTCAATATTTTTTGACATATGTTAAGAACACAAGTTAACAGATTGTGTCTCATCCAATATCGTTCAAGGTTTTAGATGAAATGACATTGATCAAAATTTTAAGGTCTGCTGGTCTTGTGTTTGAATCTTAATCAATTGTGAAGAAGTACCTGGTGCTATGTATCCAATGGAGCCACAAAGCATATTGGCAGTAGAATTCCCCATGTTTTCAATTGTATTCCCAACTCCAACAGTCATCACCAACCTTGCGATGCCGAAATCGGAGACCAAAGCAGTCATTTCATCATTGAGGAGCACATTGCTTGGCTTCAGATCACAGTGTATGACCTTCACCGGAGAGTGGTGGTGCAAGTAGGCCATTCCTTCTGCAATATCACTGCAAATGTTCACCCTCTGTGCCAAGCTTAGCTCTGAATTCCCTGAGTAAAGTTGGTTTTCAA
This sequence comes from Canna indica, assembly GCA_034359265.1. NCBI lineage: Eukaryota > Viridiplantae > Streptophyta > Magnoliopsida > Zingiberales > Cannaceae > Canna > Canna indica. The sequence continues at coordinate 75,102,849 of CP136890.1, forward strand.
GACTGCCGTTTGCCATGAAAGGAAGCACCAAAGCTTTGAAATCCGGCAAGCTGCAGGCTGTGATAATTCTCATCAGATTCCGGTGCCGGATCCTCTTCAGAACTTGGCACTCTCTTTTGAAGCTCCTAGTTGAGTTCCTAGTTTGGAGGTTCAGCACTTTTACTGCAACTACAGTTCCATCTCTTAGCACTGCTCTGTAGACTTGTCCATAGCTGCCTGATCCAACTAATCTTGCTTGGTTGAAATCTTCTGTTGCCTCCACAAGTTCCAGGTAGCTGATTCGGGGGTAACTCGACTTCACAACTGGCGATGAGGTACTAAACATGTCTCCATTACTTCTTGTAAGGCTCATTTTTTTGATTTTTCTCAAGAGTAGAACACAGCATATTGTCAGTATAAATGCCATTCCTGAAGCACTGAAAGTTACAACAATCAAGAACTTGTGAGAATGTGATCGTCTTCTTCTTTGCTTCTGACACCTTTCGGAATTCGCTTGGCAGAGGTGCGGATTTCCGAGGTAGGATAGGTTGTTGAATGATGAGAACACCCCACCATTTGGTATTGAGCCATTGAAGTCATTGTATGAAAGGTTCAAGAAAGTAAGGCTGGTGCACTTATTGAGGCTAATAGGGATCTGCCCATCTAAGGAATTGAAGGAAACATCAAGTACTTCAAGGTTTTGGAGGCCACCAAGTGAAGCTGGGAGCTGCCCTCTGAAAGCGTTGTGGGATAGATTGAGTAGCCTCAGCTCCATACATGATGAGAGTTGGGGGATGATCTCGCCGGTGAGATTGTTTGCTGATAAATCGATCTCTTGGACTTGTTCCATCTTGCTGAGCTCCAAGGGAAGTGCTCCTTCAAGTTGATTGTTGGAGAGGTTGTAGAAGATCTTCACAATGCCCGATACTTCTGGGGGTATTCTCCCTGACAGTCTATTATATGATAAGTCTAATTTGTTCAAACTCATGCAGCGTCCAAGAGAAGGAACTGATCCAGAGAGCTGGTTTTTGTGAAGGTATAATTCAGTAAGTCTAACAAGGTCTCCAATGCTCCTTGGAATTTCACCAGATAAATTGTTTTTTGACAGATCAAGTAGCCCTACTGAGGTGATATTTCCAATCTCTGATGGAATTGAACCAGTGAAACAATTGTTAGACATCAACAGTCTCTCTAGTTTCGGAAGACGAAAAATCTCTCTTGGAATTGTGCCATTCAGAAGGTTGCTTGACAAGTTTAACAGAGTCAAGTTTGAAAGATTTGCAACATCAGGAGGGATTTGTCCAGTGATCAGGTTATCATCAAGGCTTACAATGGACAAACTTTTTCTACCCCTACTTCCAATTCTTTGAGGCAATGATCCCCCAACACCAAGTCCTGCCATTTCAAGCTCCTTGAGGTTTGAACAGTTGGAGAGAGCCAAGAAGAAGGGCTCAAGGTTAGTGTTCTTGTCATGGCTTGAAAAAAGATTGTGAGACAAGTGAAGGACCTCAAGATAACTTAGTTCTTGTATTGTTTTGGTAGGCAGCTGACCATAAAGATGGTTGTTTTCAACATCCAGCTGCATTAAGATAGATGAGTTTGATAGCCATGTAGGTAATGTTCCAGTGAAGTTATTCAAATAAAGATTGAGGAAGAGTAACCTTGGAAGAGAAATTCCCTTTTCTGATGGTATTTGGCCAGAGAGGGCATTATCAGAGAGATCTATGATACCCAACTCAGTACAGTTGGAGAAGATAGTGTATGGAATTTGACCTACTAAATTATTGTTTCCTAGGGCAAGGAAAACAAGTCTATTGATGTGGGAAAGTGATGGAGGTATCATGCCATTTAGAAAGTTCCTTGATAGATCAAAGAAGACTAGCATCCTCAAGTTGGAAAATTCTTCAGGTATGTACCCGGTGAGGCTATTCTCCGACAAGTCGAGCTCGCGAAGGCCGGTAAGGTTCGCAAGTGCTGGAGAGAGGGGACCAATGATGAGCTTGCGAGAGAGTTTGAGATGCTTGACATGTAGTTGCCACTTGCTGCACTCAACACCCACAAATTCGCAGACATTGGTTGTCTCGTTCCAGTTTGTGAGAGCCACTTGAGATTGCTGTGTCAATTTGCTCTTGAAGGCCAAAAGGGCGGCTTTTTCTTGGAGAATTTGCTGCTGCTGATTAGCAAGACCAGGGAGGTATTCAGCCATGACAATCTGTTGGAGTAGAAAGACGGCGAGCTTCACCACCATGAAAGATATCATTCTTACAAGCGAAAGATGGCAATAGAAGCTTAACTATGACCCATGATAAACCAATCTACGTGGTTTCTTGGATTTCCAAGCAAGGATTCTGTGTGAGTTCAAATCAAGCAGAGGTGCTATTCTGGGAAGAAGAAGAAGAAGAAGAAGAAGAAAAGAAAGAAATCACTCAACAGAAGATAGAAGATAAACTTGAAAAGGAGAGTGGTGGTGGGAAAAGGTCACAACAATGTTTTTAAACCCAAACTGGACTGAACCAGTCTGGGTTAAAAAGAATTGAATTTTTAAGAAAACAGAAAAAGCCAGGTCAATTAATTGAATTTGATGAGCTTTTAGCAAAATTTGATTGGTTCTTAACCAAGATAATTTTATGATTTAGCTGGCTCAAGTCAAATCAACCCAGTCTGGCCTGTTTCACTAACAGGGCTAGAAGGTGAGAGAAATTATGGGGAGAGATAGTTGACTAGGACTATTTTTCTTAAGAACCATTATGCGATCTAAGATTTTGCTCTTCGTGGTGGCTCAAACAGGTCGGTCCAGTGAGAGTAGAGTTCACTGTTGAAAGAAGTGGACGAGGATGATAGGTTTTCCAAAAAGATGGTAACATTGGCTGGTGGGAGGAAAGTGTTAGAGTGCCATCTGATCACTGGTTCATCACATAGTGCTTGGGGTTTTCAGCACTAACATGGTTGCTTCATGAGTTCATTAAGAGGCATTCATCAAATGATTTAAACATGGAACCATATGATCTTTTGCAGTATTATGTTTGACTATAATGCTATCATATATTGTTATTGACAACATGCATGATAAATTAGGAAGTCTGCATGCATTCTCATAGCTCTGCTTTCTATACTACAAGTATTAAGTTGGAAGGGGTGGGTTTACTTTTAAAATATTTAAAGATTTAGGGATTTAGGCACTAGGAGTTTGTTGTATAGGTAGTGATCAAGGTAATGACTTTTTGGTAGAAAGATATGAGATTTTTTTTGTGTAATTAAATTCCTTACTTTACCAAAAAATTTCTTCAATACTTTACCAAAGCTGAAGCTTGAAATGTATATTAAAACTAATCCATGATGAAGTCATTAATTATCTCTAGGAGAGTTATCTGCCTACCACCTTCGCGTTTAGCTTTGCCTTTATAGGTTAATATCTAATTAAGAGCATTAATGCAAGCATGACATCTTTTAACAGAATATGGCAATATTCTACTCAAATGATATTCCTACACAAATTAGGTTTCCTGCCTATGCTTCTTTTAGGTTTATTATTTAATACCACAAATAATCCGATTAGTTCAAACCATTTTGACTTTGCTATATAATAAAAAAATGGATAATGACATGTTTGGTTTTTTTTTAAAAAAAAAAATTCCTGCAAGAAATTATATTTCATATGAATTTATTTTCTAAGTGAATTGTTTTGTTAAAGTACAAAAATATGTTTGATTGGTAGTAAGAAATTTATAATTTTTCATGAATTAATTTTCTATATCTTATTTGATTCAATTATATACTTAAAAAGTACACGTTCAATCCTAACCAATTTTTCGCATCTACGGATTGATCAATTGGTGAATCGAAAGTGCAGAAGCTTGGGATCGAAAGGAGAAGGAGGAGTGTCCGGATTTAATCTCATTCATTTATAATTATTATATAATTTTATAATTAATAATAATAATAATAATAATAATAATAATAATAATAATAATAATAATAATAATAATAATAATAATAATACAAACTATATGATCTGTAAATATATCATATTAATAAATTACGATTATTTTATAATATGTTAATTATTATTAATACAATAGTGAGGATGGTGATGGTGAGTGAGAACCAACGGGTGGAAAAAAAGTTGAAGTAAGATAGTATTTTTTTCATCAAAAGAAATGCACGAAATTTACCTAAGGCTAAGGGAATAAGGGGCTAACTGCTAAGGGAGTTTTTCTTATTTGTTGACAACCAAATAAGAGAAAGAAATTCTAATTTATATGAGAAGTAAAACATCTCACACCATTTGCCTCAACCATATTTTATGGATAAATTGACATTTCATGGATTATCTTTGATTACACGAACACTTCAGTTTGAGCAAATTATAAAAGCAGAACTATTGAGTTTTGATCAAGATATATATATATATATATATATATGCAATAACTTTTTAAAATATTTAATAGGAATTTGAAATTTAATAACTCTAGAATACCCCCATATTTGGTATTCATTATTGTATACGCAGACAAATAATTTAATAGTGGAAATGTTGTATCTTTGCAATATTTTAAGATCTATTTTATCAAATTTTCAATTGAAAAATAAAAATAAATTGAAGATAGATCGTTATAAAGTTTTGGACTCAAGACCAACGCCCTCAAGACTAAAGTAATACATATCGGCGGCAATATGGATAAGGCGTCTTCTGTGGCTTCTATGCTCGGCTGTTTCCGTGGGGACCTTCTATAGTTAAATTTGTACTCCCCAATGATTAACTATAGAAGGATCAGGTCTACGTAGTTCTTTTTATATTTTTAATTACCCTTAGTCCCGATGATTTAACTTGTACTTGGACCAGCAGCACCAGCTTCGCTTGTTTGAGCTTCCTCCTCTCCCGATGATGAAGTGTCGTGTCCTCCCTTATATATCTTGTAATTTATCTTCAGCATCCAACCAGTCTTTTAAGCAAATGCATATTTCAACCGTTTCTGCACTCATTCGACTCCTTCTTTCGTCGAGAATTCTATTTTCTGCACCAAAACAAGACTCGGAAGCTACTGTAGACACATGAACAGTTAGTATATCACGTATCATGATGAAAATAATAGGATACGTATTTTCTTGTTTTTTCCACCATGCTAAAATCTCATTATCATCTATTTCTTTAGAATGATTATGATCTAGAAAAAAAAGCTAATTCATTAAAATTAGTAGATTTAGTTTTTTTTTATCCTACGACCAAATTGAGAATTAATACTATTTTCACTATCATCTCTTAATCTAGAAGAAGAAGAAGATGTTGTCTTATAATTTGTAATTGTATCACCAAATTTTGAAGCGTAAAATACAAACATAGAATTCAATAAATTCGAAATTATATATATTTTTCAACATTATCTAATTTCATATTCTTATAATAATCATCTAACAATATATTTAAACCATCAATTTTCATTCTATGGTCTAAATATATTGCTAAACAAAATAAATTAGGTATATTTAACCAATACTTTTTAAATTTAGATTCCATTAAATAAATAATTTGTGCAAATAAAGGATGATGTCTATACGAAGAAAATACTTCACTAATACGAACTGTATGTGAAAGAGTTAAATTACATGTAGGATAATAAACATCGAAAAGTTGTTCGGTAGCTTTATTAAAAAGTTTTAAAATTTGAGTAATATGCCCAGCAACTAACCAATCATTATTATTAATTGGATCACCAGACATATTTTCATTGTAAAATATTGTAATGATCTCTTGATATTTTGTAGTAGACATAAGCATATGATATGTTGAATTCCATTTAGTAATAACATCACCATTAAATTTTTAAATGGTTTATTAAAAGATTGACATAATTTTTTAAATTCTTGTGTTATTGCTTTTGAAGAACACATATATCTAATAAGTAATAACATCTCTTATTTTTTCTACATGTATATTTATTAGTTTTAAACCATCTTGTACACATAAATTAAGAACATGACAAATACAACGAACATGAAATAATTCACCATCTAACACTGGCTTAAATAATTGTATAAGGGGAGGAATAGCAGCATCATTATTACTAGCATTATCAAAACTAATCGAAATTTTTTTATCATTTATATTATAGAAAGATGTTATAAATCTAATAGTAAAAAAAATGGCAACAGAAGTGCGTGGATATTCAAAAACTTTAAAACTAATTATTCTGTTTTGCAAAATAAAATTTTCATCAATCCAATGCGCAGTAACACAAATGTAAGAATTAGTAGTACGTTGACTAGACCAAACATCAGATGTTAAAGAAATTTTTGGTTTATTATTTTGAAAACTAGTTATTATATTTTCTCTATATATAAAAAATAATTTTAAAGCATCACTTTTCATTGTATTTCGAGTAATTTTTTTATATTTTGGTTGTAAAGTATTTTGAATCCAAGTAGAAAATCTTGGTTGATCAACAAAACTAAAAGGGGGTTTCACTTTGAACAATTAATTTTGTAAGTTCTCGACATTGAAAATCATGATCATACGAAAAAGCTGTTAAACCAAAAGAAGATAAATTAAGAATTTATTGAGCTTGTGCAACCTTATTGTCATGACTCATTGCATGATGTAAAAGATGACTAGTTCCTCCTGTTGTTGAAGCCGAAAGAATTTTTTGATATTTTTTGCACCGGGCTTTTGTTATAGTGACATCAACTTCAATAATTTTTTCAAAATATTCTCATACCATACTTTTTTTTCTACCTGATGGACATAAATTAATATGTGGACTTATCTCTATGTTTTGGTTTTGTTGAGTGGTAGGTCCGGTAGGAGTGGTAGGAGTGGTAGGAGTGGTTGGAGTAGTAGGAGGCATTTCTTCTAACATATTTGATCCAACTTATGGAGTATAACCTAAAAAATCTCTATCCACCATTACTAAAAATTAAAAATATAAAAAGTATAAATATTATACTAATCAATGAAATAAATTTAAGAGATTAAAAAAATTTGACATCAATCTTGAATCCTTGATGAACTTAAAAATTTGTTGAGAATGATTGTAAATGAACTTAGATTATTGAGAGTAAGAGAGTTAGAGTTGAGAGAAAGAGTTGAAGAAGAAAAGAGAATGATGATAGAAAGAGTTGACAGTAGGATATTTATAGAAAAATTTAACTAATAATATATATATATATATAATTGGCCGGCCCGAGTCAATTCACTCGGGCCTGACCTAGGTCTGGCGCACGCCAGGCATTCAGCCGTGCTCGGCCCGCGTGCCCAGGAGGCAAGCCCGGCCCGCCTCCTGGGCACAGTTGGGCTGGGCCAAGCACGGCCCTAAACCGGGGCAGGCCCGGCCCGTTGCCACCTCTAGTCTTAACGGGCCAGCCCGGCACGATAAGAGCCGGCCCGATAAACTTATCTGGCTAAATTTTTTGGCCTGACCCGCAGTTATCGTGTAGTACCCATTTTTGCCTAGTCTACCTACTCATACTCCTATTCATCCCTCTTGAATAGTATACAAGTTTTCTTTCTTAAAAATAAAAGTTGGGTAAAACTTTCATACTGAATTAATGAATTATATAAACAATATTCAAGAATATTTTGGGTTATTAAATTTTGGTTTCCTGGTTTGGACATTCTGAAAAGTTATATTTGTCATGGAAAGATAAGAGCAAATTCTGATTTGAGTAATTTGCACTATTAGTATTATAGTTTGGGATTTTATTGCTCCCTAATTGAAGAGGAAATTATTTAAATTGAATTGCTTGATTGTGATATGATATTTAGAGAGAGAAAATTACTAAACTCCCAAAGAACATACAGATGATAAATTTTACAAAAAATGTCACATATAGTAATAGGTTGGAATTTTGACAAATAAATATATGATCTTCTTTCAATGTCCTGCACTTAGGAATTGTGATTTAAGAGTTGTTTTGTTGGAGAGTTTATATGACTCTATAGATTGAAATCCAAATCTATAAATTTATAAATTTGATTCTAAACTTTTCTTCGTCCTCTCTAATACTATATATTATAATGATAAAAATAGTAGCTATATAATATTTTTACTCAAAATAATAAATATTCTATTACAACTATAATATTGTATTACATAATAGTATTATACTATAGTATAATTATATTATGTAAAATAATATAATATATATATATAATGTTATTTAACTAATTCTCATTCTTAAGTTATTCAACCAACCTGCTAGTAATGAATTTTATTGTGCTACTAATGATTTATTTACTTGCTAGTTAAGTTTAGTTTATTTGGGATGTCATTTTAAAAATTCTAAAGTAAAATGCAAAAATATGAAAATCTTGTCAAAATGAGTTTTATTTTTATAATACTTGTTGTCTTACCTCATAAAGCATGTAGACATACCTTATTCTATGCTCATGATAGATATTTAGATGTATTTAATTGAAAATTCATGAGTATATAGAAAAATGATAAAGTCATTTAAATGTTTTTGGGAGAATTGATCTTGAATGAGATTTGTACCCTATACTCATGGGATTCAATTTCGATTTTGGGCTAGCAAGCAAAATTAACGCTTACCTTTTTGTGATTCTCGTGGACCTACGGGTAGTTTAGTGGTTACACATCGATTATGTTATCAATAAGTAATGGATTTGATCTCTCGTTATAATGCTTTATGCGCCTTTTTTCACATCTATTACATCTTGTAATGCGCCTTGTGCGTATATTCCTACGTTTATGTAAGTCTTGTAATGGCTATATATATTATAAAGCCGGTTTCTTGAAAATAAAAAATAAAAAACAACTTTTTATAATTCTCACAATAAATAAGTATCACTTTGCTTTGTCATGCCAATCAGAAGGAGACTTATATTAAACACATATCTAATATGTACAGTAATTACATTGTATATTAATTACAAGGATGTTAAGACAGCATAATTACATTTGTATATTAATTACATGGATGTTAAGACAACACCTGCACTTCAAATACACCCTGGCTATGGACATTTTAAAGATGAGAATTCTTTGGCTGCAAATGCTTGGTCTGTGATGGATGCAATCAATATGAGCACTGATGGCATTAGATTTTAACATAATAAGCACAAGTTTTGAAGTTGATCCTAATCTAAAGCTACCCCTCCTCATTCTTAACATCTGAGATATTGAACAAGAACTGCGGCATTGAAGCTATGCGAGGAAGCATCAGAAGCTCCGCAAAAGACTCTTTTCTTGAGATAATTGGCTTTCGATCAACAAGTTCATCATATAGTGTACAAGGTTCATCTCTAGAACCAGTATCCAGTTGCCACTCATCGCCATCATTTATGAAGGGATTTTGTGTTGTGTCTGTCCTTTTGTCTGCCTGGAGAAAAGAACCAACTCTTGATAGGGGAGAACACTCGTCAGAGGCAACACAGAATTGTGTCAAATCTTCTGATATTTCCTTGTTTGATAGAGTGGATGATTGGTTGCCTGAATTGATGTGCTCCGAGATGTGGTGTCCGAAGCAGTTTACCAGATCATCCATGGAGGTGGATCCCCAAATATTAGGCAATTTCAATTGATTCCACTGGTCAGTGTTCCTTCCTCCCTCCTTACAAGTGTATTCTTCTGTTGTTTGAGACGGACAACCTGAAATGACAGAACTCAAAAGAAATATACACACTCAAGAATTAATTTTAACAATGGCATGCATCTCATGCCACATATATATGATCTTTATCTTTACTGCAAACTAAAACCTAACTTACAGGAAATGCAATTTATGACTGCACATCAATTGCAGCCTAAAGTGAGACAAGTACAAACAATCACGACTTAGCAGTAAGTAATTGGAGCAAAATTAAGACTAAAGAGCGATCCCATTGGATGAGGCTCCCATCAATATGAGATCTAGGAGGCATTGTATGCATCCTTATCCTTCTATATAAAAGAAATGGTTTCTATGACTCAATTGCTCAACCTTGGTCTCCATGTTGCAATGAAGCATAATTATGACTGATCAGCCAAATTTTATATAAATCTAACATGAACATGATTGAAATGGTAACCAAATCCATTCAGTATGTCTCTCCATTTAGACGAGAATAGACATCAAATAGTAAATTATCCAAGCTGATAAACTACATGTGCCAGTTTTACCTGAGCATGGTGAAGGTGTATCCCTTGAGGCAGCCGCTTGTGCTCCTTCAGCAGAATCCTCTAGATCACTCTTATTGGACATTGACGAATTTACAGCAAGAGAAGTAGATTCACTGAATCTTGAGAACGTGGGTTCATAATCAACTTTTCTACTATTCAAACCATCACAATTAGAGGCATCTGAATCCTCAAAAACGGAGTAGTGAGATTCAAAGTGTGGAGGATCTAGAATAGTGCCTGGTTGCTGACTCAGAGATTTTAGACGCAGGTCACATTGGATAATCTTCTCAAAGTTTTTGCTTAGAAATCCATGGGAGCATTTAAGAAAGTGTCTCCTGCAGGAAGGAGTTAAAGAGCATCAGGAAGCAAACATTACTTGGATGTCAAATGTCAAAGAAAGAAAAAGAAGCTACTATAAGAAGAAAACAGGAACCCTTAACTATCTTCCCATAAATAGTGGATCCCAATCAAAGCCAAATAAAATATAATGAATTTAAATCAACAATTAGATCAATCAAGATGACCTAGTCCCTAGAATTTGATTCCACTTCCTAGGTCAATCATGATTCTTGTGTTTATGTACACAAGTATATCACAAGATTAATTTCCTACAAATTGTAAAATTCTATTTTGATAGAAGGCAAAGACAATCTAAGGACATCCAGTAAGTAGAGTCAAATCCAATTAAAATTATAACATGACCTCAAGTACATTCTAAAATAATTAACAAGAAAAGCTTGTCACTCAACTTAAAGAAACTTATGTTTACCTATGTATGCTTGCTTGCCCACCAGTAAAATCTTGAGTGGGCTGCCAAAGGGTATGCTTCCTAGGCTGGGGATCAGTCTCCCGGAAGAAAAGTGGTGGTCTTGACAACTGAACAATAGCTTACAAGCTTGTTATGAAACAAAATGCCTGAATTTAAACCTCAGTTGAGAGCAATAAATATTACCACTATATCTAAAGTTCCATGCTCTTTGTCAGGGCATGTTGCCTTGAGAGCAATGATGTCTGGCCACTGGATCTCAATCTTGCTCTTGAGGCCGCCTTCAAGAACTTCCCAAACAAGTTTGTGCTTTGCAAAGTAGCATTTTGCTACTAAATCACCTTCATATTTTGATACACACTGTTCAAAATAGCCTTTAATTACTCATGCATTGACTACAGTGAAGAGAAATTATGGTATAGTACAGTAAATGCAAAATTCTGCTAAAAAGCAGAAGAAAAATTGTGATTTCTGCTGCCATTGATCTACAGCTAAATTCGAGAGCTCATAGTAGATGTATCAAAAATCTAAAATGTTCAGCCACAATTAAAACTCGTGGACAATGATACAAATAAGTAAAACATATGCGAGTGGACTTCTCTTTCGCCTTAGTGCTTTCATTTATAAGAAAAGAGAGCAACTGAAAATGGTCGGTGATTGAATCAAATGATGGGAAGTGACAAAAGATGCGCCATTGCAGAATCCAACATGGTAAAAGAAATTAAATAAAATAAAGGGGCATAAATGCTTTCATGTACAGCATAGTTCCTCACCTGCCATGAACCAATCCTCAAAAGCGATAAGGGAAAGTTTGAAGCTTTCATCTTTTCTGCCGCACTGGAAACAACTGCTAGCTTTAATTCTTGTTTCTTTCGCTCCTCTGAGCTCGCGAAGCTCGAGCCACATGATGCAGAAGATGAATTTGCTTGAGAAAGCCTCATCTGAATCAAATCAACCAAGGATGGACTCTTCCTAAGTCGTAGCCCCAAAGGACTAGGTCCATCAAGCATACTATGCACAGCCCCCTGCAAGAAAGCAGCTTGAGAAAGGCACTCTTACCATCTTTCATAAGAAAAGAAATACATATAGGATCAAAGCTCCAAAGCCTAATTCTCATGATTAGAAGTCAATAGCAGCAGAACCAAAAAAAAGCCCTTTTCTTAATCCAAATTTATAAACCGAAGCTATGAACCGTAAAAAGATCTAAAGATGGATCAGTGACACCTGTTCTTGAGAAATCGTGGTCTTTGATCTCTTGAAGAAAGGCCCGCGCTCATCCTCCAACGCATCCTCGATCTCCAACTGCACTGCCGCCTTCGGGGAGGCGCATGAACGAGCCCGGAACTTGTGGGAATCCGGAAACCGAACCATCAAGATTGGGGAAATACCAACCCAAATTCAGCTCCAGGAATTGACTTCGGAGGAAGTAAAAATTGAATTAAAGGAAACGAACACAGACTTCGATGGAAGAAGAATCCACCGCAAGTTGGAAGAAGACCAAAACAGGTACGCTAAAAAGGTTTGCGGACGGCGGACGTTCCAAATTTGGTAAGAGATGTAGGGTTTATTGTGCGGGCGTCCGCATACGGGCTTATGTGCGGCTTCTTAATCAATGATATCGACGACTGGGCCAGCCGAACCCGCAAACTTTTTCCTATGGAGGTATGGTTCTCCATGTCATGGGGCCCGCATGGATCATTGACACCCAATTATATCCAGCTAACGAATCAATTTGCATTGAACGATTTGACATGTTGTAGAAACAAAAATATCTATTTCGGATTCGGTTCAGATTCAATCAAGCAACCTGTTTTCACGCGATCAAATTTAATCAAATTATATGAAAATAAATAGACAAAACAAGATCATCTGCATCCGCAAAATCATTTAAAAACAATTATATTTTTACGAGTATCTTGTGAATTAACCATAAAAATTAATTATGATATCAATGAGGACATGAAATCCCAGTTGTTTGGAAAGCCCCTGCATGTGGTGGTTTCCGACTTCATCCAATCAGCTGAGGATGCGAGCGAAAACGACACAATAAATTACAGAATAACACATGACTAAGTCAGGATCATTGCCACCACCTCAGTCACAACCCGACCAAGATAGGCTAATCGCCCTGCCATGAGTAAAGAACCCGAGCACTAATACTAACTTTAAGAGTAATTTTTGCTAAAACTAAGTAGTGGACGGAGATTGACCCACTAATAGCTTAGTGATGAAATATCCTGTCAATTGATCATGAGTTTAATCCTTAATTATAGTGCTTTATACGCCTATTTTCGCGTCTATTTGTAAACTAGCGGAGGGAGAATTTCTCGGACAAAGGAGCTTTGATTTTTTCAAGTCTAGCAAAGCAGCAGAACCCTTCAGGTAGAGAATTTTGGACCCTGATGAGTAGTTGGTTATTTGGTGGTTGGCCTTCCATCTCGACCAAAGGCCAAACAAAGCTCCAAATTCCTCTCTTCGCAGCCTCAAACGGTCATGAACTGAATTTCGTCAATAGGATATGTAACTGGGTTGAACCATCCTGGACAAAGGGTAGAAAGAATATAAGAAATTGCAAGATCTTCAACATATCAAGATAAGCATAGCAGAGATTAACTTCAAAAAATTCTACTGAGAACTGAAACACTCAAATCTTACCTTTATTTATTCCTAACCACAAAGAATAGTAGAATGCCAAGGTGGAATGAGTACGAAATTGCAAAAACATCTAAAGAGCTTGGAATTTCAAACTAGTCTCAATGAAGTCAAACATAGTTACAAAATATCCAGATATGTTCGTCTATAAATGTAGAGTCAGCAATGTCTTCTTCAAATGTCTCTGTCACTGGGATCCAAACTCCAAAATGAATAGTTGTTTCCACTTCCTTATAACAAATAAAGTAATAGAACTAATTTGATATCATCTATTTATCATTGTACTCAGCAGATCCATATAGAGCCTAAACTCTTCAAATATCTCTGTCACTGGGATCCAAACTCCAAAATGAATAGTTGTTTCCACTTCCTTATAACAAAAAAAGTAATAAAACAAATTTGATATCATTTATTCATCATTGTAGTCAGCAGATCCATATAGAGCCTAAAATGGTTGGAAAAACGCATAATGTTAAGGAAAACAAAAATTATCAGATATACAATGTCTTAAGTGCATCAGATGGTACAACTTTCTAGCATTTGTATGGCCTAGCTTTTTTGGGTTGTATCGAAAAATCTTAAGAATTTCATAGGGTGTAACATATCCAGAATGTTACTTTTTCCCATTTCGGCAAACTCTAAAATCCATTCTGAAGGACAAAATAAGGCCTAATATCTACAAACATTATTTCATATGAAACAATCTTAAACACTCAATGCCAGTGTTGCATATTTCATCCATACTAAGTGCTATTCAGTTTAGTACCAACTGAAAGAAATGATGGATAATTTTCATAACCAAATTCGAAAATATTTGAACTAAATAACCTATCAAATAAAAGCCACTCAACGTAGAGTAAGGCTTATCTGATAGACCATAACTCAGTTTTTCTGAGATATCAAAGTAACTATCATCTTTAGTTAATGAAAGAATTCAGAATCACAACAAGCAATTCTATCAAATTAACTGATGAAAGATAAATCCAAAAAAAGATATTTTAGCATAGTTGCAGCTCTCTATATACCAATCAAGTTATTGTTACATTCGAGATTAATCCTTAGGTATGGCTTCCATCAAAGAAAACTACTGAGTTGTGGCAATTACCAAAGGCCCCATGTTGTTGACTAAGGTATTCTTTACAACTATGTGCTAATAACACCATATCTTTCAACTTCTAAGAAATTTACAAAAACCAAAGTACTAGACCCACTCACATATAATTAATAAGAAACCTAATTCTAACAGTTATAATCAAGCATCAAATGGACATTTGCTTAGCAGGAAGTTTTTGTTCTTAAGACAAGGTTCAACCAATGGATGGAAACTGAAAAGGCTGGCAATTGTATTACCACATCTGCAATCATGGAGTAGTGTAGTATACCTTGAAAAAGGCAAATTATGGTAATATGCTAATTCAGCTTACAATTGCATTAATTTCTTAAATTTATACTTTTAAAAGATAAGAAAAAGCTCAATAGATATACGCCAAACTCCATTAGCACATCAACAGCCAAATTGCATAACACTCTCGCATCAATGAAACATTTACATGTATCTTTATACTCCAAGAAAAACCATGTACTCAAGATACTCCAGTCAAAACTTGGTTCTGAAATTTCAAAGTAGCTTTTACTCATTTACTTACTACTTAGTAAAAGTGAAAACAATGTAGAAAGACATGAAGCATAGTAATCACCGAACTTTCCCGTTGTAGCATTTCACTGACGTACTTGAGGGATGGAAGAGGCAAATCAGCATCTATCTAAATCTTCTCCAAATCTTCAGTTATTTCGTAGGAATAACTGAAGGAACCAACAGAATCAACCACAAGCACAAAGTTCCCATCTTTGAATTCTCAAATTGACCAATTTTCCTTGATGCAAAAATTAAGCATCTGTGAGCTTTAAATCCCCATCAAAGTATATACATAGACCGACTTGAGAGATTCAAGAGGCAACAGTAGCATTTTACAATACTAATCAAGCAATCAACACTTATTTCCTTCGGTTTCCAAGAGGATCTGATAAATCAAACCAGCAAATGGCATGACTTTGAACTTTTAGAACAGGAAACGGTAGATTAAATTGAGGGGAGGGGAGGATTCGTTATCTAAGAGGCAAGGCGGCCGACGACGGGATACTTGGCTTGGAACTTCTTCTCCCAGTCCGCGAGCACGCCCAGCTCCTTGTCGGAGAGCCCGTCGAGGTTTCCGCAGACATCATCCTCGTTCTTGCTCATCTTGGCGAGGGCGCGGCTGGCCTCACGGCCGGCGAAGACGGCGTAGGGGCCGCCAGGACCGTAGAAGCCCTTGCCGGAGGAGACGTCGTAAATGGCGCCGCGGATCGCAACATAGATAGGCTTGCTCACATCGGTGCCGTTGAAGCCCCTCAGTTGCTGTGCCGTCAGCTCCATCTCTGCGAACAAATAGTCTGTTTTGGCAATTTAACTGTGCATCACCCTCTATTTTGATTAAAAGCAGGCGGTGCTCGCGATTCGGACCCGGCCCACCCATCACTTTAGCCGGCTAGGTAGGATAGACAATTGAAATCGGTTAACCAAATTGCATAATTCGATTTCAATAATAATAATTGGCAGAAATATTAGAAGATATAAAACAATTGGAATAAATTAAAGAATGAGATTGATTTAAAATAAACCCATTACTTCATGAGAGTTTCCCTTTGTTATATGTTAGATTCTATAATTTAAAAACCTTAGTTTGATAATAAGAACATGGAGGAATTCAACAAAATTAAAATATCAAAGATCAGACCCAAGTTTTTAAAGTGGACCATTATTTATAAAGGACATCGACAATAATAACCGCAACTGGACCATTATTTATAAAGGATATCGACAATTTTGTAAAGATCAGTACCTAAATTCCTAAATTTTTAAAGTGCACGTAGCAATACTAATTTGGGCTCAAAATATAGAGATTAAAATTATCATTTTTTCCTATAAAATAATATATCTTTTATTTACGGTGAAATAATAATATTTTATTAAAATAATTAAAAAATAGATGACTGATAGTTGAAGTGAGTGTAATTTTAGTAATACTATATTATTTCGCTATAAAACAATGTGTTTTTAATATGCTCGATTAGTACAACGAGCTCTGGAACTAGAATGGTTGTCCAATTTCGTCGAGGAATCATCTCATTAATGGCGTCAGCTCCTCATCATCTTTCTCTACAGTAGTAATGAAGGCACTTGTGATGAGATCCAGGGGCATGTGGAGGGATCCTTTCTTCTTGGTTGTCTTCTTACCGCTGCTATATATTCTTGTTGTTGTGATGACCACTAAGGAGGACGATGAGAAACTGACGTCATTCGTGAGACTATAAAACGGATTCCTCGATAAAATTGAACAACCATTCGAGCTCTCGTTGTACTACTAGATACACTATTCAAAGCTTATTAAAATATAAAATAAAATAGAAGAACGGGCACCTCCACATTACTGATTATCTAATTTCATCATGAAAAAGGGCAACCAAGTCTCAAACTGCAGCCAAGCCAGCCAGTGATATGATAGAGTAAATAGCCAAAATAAGGTTATCCGTCACAACAAGACAATTGACACAGGAAACTAATTCAAATTAATAAATTGAATATAACTACATAACAAGTTGCAATACTAAGCATAAAGATAGATTGCAAACCAAATAAATTGAATATATCTGATCCGATGTCAGGACTTGCTACTGCATGCGGAAAAGGATAGCTTGCACTTTATTTAAGTCATATAAGCCTGGAAACATGCAGTAAATCAGGGAGCAAACCTTACCTGATGACTTCCAGAATCCAAGAAAATAGATTGCACTTTATTAAAGCCAAAAGAGCCTGGAAACAGGGACGATATCAGCAAGCCAACACTACACGAAGACAACCAGAAAGCTCGGTAATGGTCATCTCCACAGACCCCACCTACCAATTGTCAAATATAGTATCCAACATACTTATTAGACTATACATTAAGCTGAAAAAAGTCAATCATATCTCCTTGAAGTGATAGATTATTATAAAGCATTAAAAATAAAATATCACGTAGCTATACTCCAAATAGCTTTTTATTACTCTCGAAACGGCTTGAACAATATAAAAGACACGTACTGCTCATTGTGGGAGACATAGCAAGCCACCTAGAGCATTTATTATGAGTTCCACATCGACCAAAGACTCAAATTGCGCAAGAAAACATCAAATACTGCCGGGCTGACTGCTTTACTATTAAGCCAGGACACAGAAGAAAAAACACCACTAAAACCAGTTTACCAAATGTTAAGAAGAGTTACGGCCTTTGACAAAATCCCACGTTCTTATCCTTCACGCCCTTCATCACAATACTCTTTGTCGTCATTTCCTCGTTCTCAGAATCATCTCCTTGCCAGTGATGCAGGATGGACCTCGGTGAACCTGGGTTCGCAGGAGCAACAGCAAAGGTCTGGTAGAACATCATTCCATCACCTGGGAGTTCCTGCTCCACAATGTCATTAGAAGAATAGCCATACACATCGAGTTTCTTCCTCCATGTGGAAGCTAAACCATGTCCTCCAAATATGGTGACTGCAACAGAGAACTCAGAAGGGCCAAAGCAGAGGAGGACTCTTTCGATCAAGTCCTGGTACATGAATGAATGAGGGTCGAAACCCATAGCCTCATAGCTAGCATAGCTGAAACCATCCTCCGGAGTTACATGAATAGTAGAGAGTGCAGGACCATGTATGCCGTTCATAGAGTACCCGCAGGGTTCAAATTCAAAGTCACAAATCTCCATTTCAGGAATAATCGTGGAGATCCCGGAGTGTTTCGTCATCTCTTTCGCAGAAGAATCACTTGAATTCTTGAAGAAGATTGATGCTCGTTCAGAATCCAATCCAGTCATGCACATCTCCAAAGTTATCATTGGAAGCTCTGGTTTCTCAGTAGCATAGTATACATGCCATTTGTGGTTTGGCGTTGAAGAATCATCAAGCACATATGCAGCACCACCAGACTTGAGGTTACCAAAGAAACCATTCAGAACAGCAATTTCCTCAGAGAAGCTGCGGTGTGGAGATGGCTGTGCACCTGGGAAAATGAATGTGCCACGAGAGTATTTGGCAGACTGAACAGGGAGGAAAAGCTCAGCAGCAAGCTCAAGAATACGAGGGATGGAAAGGAGGAGCTTAGTAGTCCCACAAGTCTTCAGAATGATCTTATAAGGGTACACAAAAAGGCTCGACTCAGAAAGAACATAAGAATCGAAGTCCTTGTTTGACAGATGAGAGACAATGGTGCAACATGCTAGATCCAAAAAAGAATCAATCTGTGCCCGAGAGAGGGCACGGAGTCCCCTACCATGAGGGTCAGCAAAGATAGGCGCTTCAGAAAAAGTAATCTCTATGCGTTTTTCATATCCCTCGAACCCAATTGCTGACACTTGGGGAGGATTTGGAGAGTCAAGAGTCGGCAAGAGTGCCATTGTAAACAGAGTTGATGAAGAAGGGAGTGAGAGACAAGAAGTGGGATTAGGTTGGTTATAGAAAGCAGCAAGCCAGCAAGAGAAGAAGCAAGAAGAACAAAACGAAACCGTACGAGAGATCCTACTCTACTGAAGATAACATCTGAAGGGGATATCAGGATGGCTTCCTCACGCACTGCAGAACATCAAAATGATGGAAAACATGTAAGAACATGAATTTAGATAAGAACTGTGAATAAGTAAGAAAATGCCTCTATTGTTCACCCTCATTTTCATTATTGATAATCGTTCTTACGTTGGAGTAAGCAGCAGACTGAAACTTCTTGATTCCACCGTGCGGGCGAACGTCTTCAATGCTGTAGCCGAGGGGAGCTTCGTACTGTAATGAACTATTACTAGACTTCTTGCCAGCTTTAGACTCCATTAATTCATTCACGATTCCTGAAGCAAGAAAGGCTGACAAGATCAATGGGGGAAATAAATAACATACGTTTATATACAAAGGCGACAAATAAAAAGATTATTTTTTATAAAACATCAAAGAATATAAAATTATTTTGCTTTATTAATTAACAAATCTCATACAAGACTCATCACATGCACACAGGATCCAGAACAGTGGGGAAGAAGCAGGATCCACAAAGATGTAAATAAAACTGAATATAATTTAAAGGACTGAAAAAGATAAAACGAACAATTCTAAATGATTAGCATAGAAGATAAAACAAAAAAAATGGCTAACGAACATGATTTATATCAGAGCAAGAAAAGAACCCCCTGCAAATAAACAAGAGAATGAAGAAGAAAAGAGAATATAAATGGAAAATATGTTATCGGAATCCGTATGAGAGGAGAAACAAAGATCGATCTCCTCATAAACTAGTTTCAGATAAAAAAAACAACAGAACATAAAAGAAGAAGGTTCCATCTTTCTACAAGATACAAAAGCCTGTAGTTCTCGATATACCCATCAAATAAGAGCAAAAGAATCCTACCACGCCAAAAACATAACTTTACGAAAGAAAACAACAGGCACTAGACTAATTTGATATTCTTTCAAAAGGAACAAGATCTAAAGAAACAAAATAGAGCGGCCTTTTTATTTCAAGAAAACGTACGCTCTATAGTCCGGAATAGTCTGCTGCAACAGCGGAGATCTGTTCCTTGCCCTCGGATCTCGAATCCAGACGAGAGGCCTCCTTGTTGCAAAAGCAGAGATTTGGACGAGGAGGACGAGGGTAGCAAGGAAAACCCTAAGGAAGCGGCGCCGAGAGAGGATGTGAAGGAAGAGGAAGAAGCAATGGAGGCCTTAAATAGAACCGAGAAGAGGAAGCGGAGGTCGTCCGTTTCTTCGTAGAGGTAGGCTTTTATAAAACAGCCGCGTGTGATGCCAGCTGTCATCTCCTTCCTTTCGTTACGTTCACCGTCTTTTTAAACACGTAATTTGATACCTTCTGACGTGTCTCTAACTCTCTATCATGGTCCCACGATAGAGAAACGGGTACAGGTCTGGTAGAGACGATAAGCGTCGAAAGATGTGTTCCCGCGTCAGCACTGATTCATTTGCTAGGTGCAAATTTTGACACGTCATTCACCCACTAACCAATTACTCTATTGTCTAATGGAGAAAAATCGTGGAGCCCACGAGTTGGGCCCGACGCATGCCACATTATCAAATGGGTACATTTCTTTTAGGGTATCAAAAGAGCTTCGCATAAAGCAACAGTAACCTGGTCCTGGAAACGTGAAACGCGATTCCCGGATGATTTCCTTTTCCTTTGCTAATCCCGGGATAATTAATCATCGACATGATTCAATCCGAACCGAAATCGAATACAATCAAATTCCCAATCTTGGTTTTGGTATCATTTGAACTAATTATGATTAGTATCTTCAAATCAATTATTATTATTATTAATGTTTTTGATAAAATATTGTCATATGCACAGTCATTGCATTTCTTAATTTTAGTGCACATATTTTAGAAATTCTAGTTAGACATAAAATTTTATTTTTTTGTATTACTTTTTGACTAAAAATTTTAGAAGCACAAATGGATGAGAAAGACATCAGGCATTAGGAAATCACGTGATGTTGACAGGGTAAACCACATGAAATAATTCAGGGTATCATGATTTCAACATTTCGCTACGAATACATAAATGGAAAAATATTTAATATTATATTCTTATTTTTTTAAAAATTAACTTGCAAATTAACCAATGAATGACATATGTCATTCCTTATCAATTTAAGAATAGCCATTCCTTATGAATATTTAGTAATATATTCTCATGATTAGTGGCTTAAGAATAGCCATAATTTAAGGATCGCTTGATGTGCGAAACTGATAAGGAAAAAGAATGGTTACTTGGACATAGATTTTACTTTAATTTTGAAATTTTCTAATTATTTGGGATTTGATTTCAACAATTAAATAGGAACCAAATAAGAAAAACAAAAATTAAATATTTAGTTAATTGTTAAAATAAAAAAAAAAACTAGTTATTCCCACCTAACTCTTTGTATTGTCACACCACCATCCACCTAATTAATAACTCAAATGCGAGATAATGATGTGGTTCATTTCTTAATTTTCTTTTGAAAAATTAATTAATTAAAAAATGGTTCAGATCAAATCAAGTGTGTTCTTGTTTGAACATAATGAATACTCTTAGTTTAAATTTATGACATGTCTAATATTGTAAAAGGATGAGCCTTGCAATAAAATGAATTTTTAATAGTCTCCACTGGTACTTTGGGCACGACCGAATGAGGCTCAGAAGCGCTCGTATTCGTGAGTCAAACTCACGTCAAACCAGGCACGACTCTAATCCAGGGGCTCTACCCAATCATACAAGGACATAAACGTCCTCATTAATTACGATGGACTCGACAGTTACGAGTTTGATATCTTCGAGATCACCTCGACTCATTCTGAGCACATCCCTACAAAATTATCGAGAGAAATCATCGCATACATCCCTCATCAATCATCATGCACTATATACATACATGATACTCATCATGTACAAAAAAGATTCAAATTTTTACTACCCTCACTATGAATTCCTTCTTACTTGAGCATCAGAGTATCTTTTGTAGACGGCCCCACCGAAATCGCATCTGACTAGGAGAGGCGTCAGACTGCATCACCTCAACTTCAAGCAATAATATTTGGCGTCCACTGTGGGGCCAAGTAAATCTTACATGCCCCACAAATGGGTGGTACCCAAAGTCAGGCGAACATTGTCGCACGTAGGCAACACCCTCGCAGCAGTGTTCCCCCACTACATAAAGACGCTAACACAGTGATGAGTGACGCTCTGGTACCTTCCCAACCTTTCACCAGCGCAAGCCCAAGCAGAACACCGCCTCGCAGCGCAATAGGCGATCGCGACGACCACAGAACTGATTAGCCGAGCACCGAAATCTGCGGAGTCATCGACTATATCGCGGGAGGTTTTGCCAAAGGAGGTGAGACAAGCTTGTCCCCAAAAAAGTCGCCCCAAGCCATCATGACAATTGATGATGCAGCTCACCTACAGAGGCCGCACATCTGGACCCCCGGTATATCCTTCTATGAATATGATTTCCATAGAATTGATAAATATCCACATGACCCTATCGTTATTTTTGTAATTGTTGGTAATTTCCTTGTTAGGAAAGTCCTGGTAGACTACGGGAACTCAGCCGACATTCTTTTCTACTCAACGTTCAGAAAAATGCATATCGATAAAGCCTCAATCGTCCCTTACCAAGAAAACCTCATCGACTTTTCGACATAACGAGTCAGCGTCTGAGACTACCTTTAGCTAACAACGACGTTTGATTCCCTACCGAAGACAAAATCGACAGATGTTTAATGCTTGGTCATCTAGTGACCCAACCCTTATCGCATGATCTTGGGCCGACCAGCGATGAACAGCTTAGGGACCGTTGTGTCAACCACCCACCTAGCAATCAAATTCTCCATCTCAAAGACAGAAGTGGGAGAGGTCCAAGCAGATTAGGAAGAAGCCCGCATATGCTACAATGAGTGCCTAAAACTCAGGCTAGCCAAGTTGGGAGAAATATCAGGTACCTCCTCCCAGTCGACAATTTCAATTCTTCACACATAACACCAACCCAAGTTTTTAGAATCAGACCCTAGGGCTGACATCCAAGAGCGGCCCTAGCCCATTGACGACTTGGAACATGTACAGGTCAAGACCTCCCTCGAATAGGCAACATACGTGGGGAGCCCATCTCCCTGCCGAGCTCAAATCTCAACTCGGCACTATGGTCAAAGACAATGTCGAGCTCTTCGCATGGACGTCAGCTGACATTAGGGGTGAGCACATGTTGGGTCGTCCCAATCCAACCCAACCCAAAAATTCGAGAAAAATCTCGTTCTGGTTCAAAATCGAGTTGGGACTAGTCAAATATGTTTGTCCCGATTAAAAACCGGCACGAGACAGGGACGACATAAAAAAAAATCAAGATTATCCCGACCTGGCCCGGCTTATGATATAAGTAATAATAATGTAATATTAATTTTTTGGACACTGTAATATAATTAACTATTAATTATTTAATATAGATTATGTTTTTATTTTGTAGGAAAAACAATATTAACAAATTCGGGATGTCTCGGTCCCGTCCCAGTCCCGTCCCAAAAAATTCGGGACGAGTCAAAATCAGGATGCTTCATATTTGGGACCGGGACGCATATTTGTGTCCCGACTCACACTACTAGAATTGTGGTCATCAGCGATGGTTGATACCGTGATGAATAATATCACGAACGATGTCAACCGTGGCAAAGAACCGTCACTGATGTGCACGTCTCAAATGTGTTGTGACGGCCTAGCTCGGCCGTCACACATAATCATCAGCGACAGCCTCGTGGGTAGTCGCTGATTTAAAATCATCAATGACGACTCTGAGCGCTGTCATACAACTCAGCCACGGCTATAAGCCGTCGGTGATACTATTAGCAACCGTGATATTTGGTCCTGCCCAGACCATCAGCCATTTACGATAGGCTTTCAGCCACGGCTTAGTGACAGTTAATCATGGGTAAACCGTGGCTAAAGATGTTATTCTGTAACTAAAAAAACTAAAAATTTTGTAAATTCCTATATATAATGAGATATCGACTATAACCTATTTTCAATCATATATTACAATCAAAAAACATCATACACATGCATTTGAAACCAAACATATAAGTTTTACATAAATATCATCAATCTCAGTCTCAAACCGGAGGCAAACAATTATCAAAATATCATATATATATCCAAGTATCAAAATATCATCTATATCAAGTATCAAAATATAAACAAAATACAATTAATCAAAATCTCACGACGGCGGTGGCGGTGGAGTCGACAACGACTGGGTTGGGAGCGTCGATTGGGTCGAGGAGGATGACGACTGCGACATCATCGGTAGAAGGTCAGCGTGAGACGCAATCTGAGTGAGGAGTGTCTGCATGTTCTGGATAGTCTGTCTCAACTCGTCATTCACCCGCCTCTACTTCTGCATCACCAGCCTCTGCTCCTCCATCGCCTGTCTCTGCTGGGTGAGCTCCGACTCCATGGCCGCTATTCGGCTCTGGTCATGCGCTCGGGATGACGAGGGCCGCTCACCCGCAGTCGGAGGGGTCGGTGCCTCAAGTGGCCCGAGCACGGCGCGTGCATGGCCACTGTCTGTAGAGCCATAAACACGGCCGTGCTCCCAGCCACCTGCAGCCTCCACCCAAACTCCTGCGTCGAACTCCTCCGGTGTGCCTCCACGCTCGATCACAGTCCTCGTGTAAGTTTTCTACACATGTTTATATTTTAAGTATATATAAACTATAAATAAAAATTATGTAAATCAAATAGATGATATATAAATATTTACCATTATATACGAGGCTCTGCTATCAACGTAGTCCCCCACTCCTCGTCGACGACGGTGGGTGCGCTCAAACACCTCCATCATCGACGAGCGTTGGACAGTGCCGTCCTCCGCCACTCGTGTCTTACATTAGAAAACAAATACACTAATATCATTATACACAATATAATTTAATTAAACATAATTAAATTATACATATCATACGACGCTCATGAACCGCAAAAGAGATGGAGCCACCCGTGTGGCACGCGCCCCGTGTCATCGCCCCCGAACATGCGGTTTCTCGACACAGTTCGAGAGACCTCTTGCCACTCAGGAGTGTCCCATCGCTCAACGAGCTGGTCCCACACAGGGCCAAGAATCCACTCAGGGGCGTGTCCCCGAGTCTGCCATATCTGTGTGGCCCCCAGCCGTCTCATCACGGTCTGACGGGCTTGCTGAAGCAGCCCGTTATAGCGAGCACGAGCAACACACTCTCATGCAGCCTCCACAATAGTGGTCTGGTCCTCCAGCCTTGTATAATGAGCCTGCAAAAAAAAATTATTATTACCGATTAATATTTAACATTAACATTAATTTAATAAATATACTTACCGTGAACTCTCGCCACAATAAATCTATATGCTCACGGGACACGTGAGACCATGTAGGCCATGCCCCGTGCATAAACTTCCGGATCGTCCCCACTATCATGCGGGGGACGTTCTCCTGCTCAAATCTGCACAAAATATAAATTCATAATATGATATTTTGAAATAAATAAATTATAATAAATAATTATGCATATACTTACCATCTTCCGTGCACACTAACTGCTCTGTGTAGTGCTTCCTCGGGTGGCGGAGGGAGAATTATGTTAGGCCCTCGTGGCCTACGTCTCGAAGACGACAGTCCTGGATTGGCTGAAGGGATGGTGGCTGGAGCTGGGGGAATGGTGGATGGATCAGGTGGGGGAATGGTGGCCGGACCAAGTGGGGGAATGGTGGCTGGAGGTGGGGGGATGGTGGTGGAAGATGAAGGGTCAGTGGGTACAAGTGGGCAGGTGGTAATCGTCGGGGGGTCCTACGAGGAATGCCTCCTCGAGAACTGACATCTCGAACCATAGCTGTAAAAATTTAATATAATTAGATTATATATAATAGATTAATAGATATATTTAATAATTTAATATATACTTCACATTTACAATTATTCATCATCGTCATTATCATCATCCGCGTAATACTCTTCTTCTTGTTCTTCTGTATCTGAATCTTGAAATTCTTCTTCGTCTCCCAGATCTTCATTCTATCATTCCTCAACTTCATTATCGTCGTCATCAACATATTCTATTTCTAATTGAACTAACTCTGTGTCATCATCCTCGAGTATTGGACTAACTCGTTCCACTTCGGAAGGATCTTCTTCTTGATAGAAGTCATCTGCTAGCTCATTATCTCCAACTATCGGGTCAATTTTTTCTCTAGCTTTAGTCTTACAAACTACACGTCAATCTGCCATATCTTTCTTTCAAGATGAATACTGCATATAATATACTTGTTCAGCTTGAGATGCCAATATAAATGGCTCATTTGAAGCCAATTTTGATTTGTAATTGACCTCGACCAGTTGTTTATACTTTGGATGAACTCTCATGCCTCTATCGCTTGTATCGAACCAATGACATTTAAAAAGGTCAACTGATTTACATTCGAAAAATTGTAATTCAATGACTTCTTCCAATAGTCCGTAAAAATCAACATCACATTCAGCATACGTTGTCCCTTTGACACAGACCCCAACATTCATAGTCTTTTTTGTAGATGAATATTCAAGAGTGTGAAATTTATATCCATTGACGAAATAACCATTATAACACTGAACAAGTCATGTCGGTCCGCTAGCAAACTCAAAGATTTAGTTATCTATTTCATCTCCGTGTTCTGTGCTGTAAGCTTGAAACCAATTAGGGAACTCACGATTTCGTAATTTTTCTAATTCCTCATCGTTGTAAATTTTCTAATTTGTAATTGACCTCGACCAGTTGTTTATACTTTGGATGAACTCTCATGCCTCTATCGCTTGTATCGAACCAATGACATTTAAAAAGGTCAACTGATTTACATTCGAAAAATTGTAATTCAATGACTTCTTCCAATAGTCCGTAAAAATCAACATCACATTCAGCATACGTTGTCCCTTTGACACAGACCCCAACATTCATAGTCTTTTTTGTAGATGAATATTCAAGAGTGTGAAATTTATATCCATTGACGAAATAACCATTATAACACTGAACAAGTCATGTCGGTCCGCTAGCAAACTCAAAGATTTAGTTATCTATTTCGTCTCCGTGTTCTGTGCTGTAAGCTTGAAACCAATTAGGGAACTCACGATTTCGTAATTTTTCTAATTCCTCATCGTTGTAAATTTTCTAATTTGTAATTGACCTCGACCAGTTGTTTATACTTTGAATGAACTCTCATGCCTCTATCGCTTGTATCGAACCAATGACATTTAAAAAGGTCAACTGATTTACATTCGAAAAATTGTAATTCAATGACTTCTTCCAATAGTCCGTAAAAATCAACATCACATTCAGCATACGTTGTCCCTTTGACACAGACCCCAACATTCATAGTCTTTTTTGTAGATGAATATTCAAGAGTGTGAAATTTATATCCATTGACGAAATAACCATTATAACACTGAACAAGTCATGTCGGTCCGCTAGCAAACTCAAAGATTTAGTTATCTATTTCGTCTCCGTGTTCTGTGCTGTAAGCTTGAAACCAATTAGGGAACTCACGATTTCGTAATTTTTCTAATTCCTCATCGTTGTAAATTGAGTATTTTGTCACCATCTCAATGTCAAATATTTCAATGAACTTCTCAATCTCTGGACAGTTTAGTAAAACATACAAATAGGCCAAATGGTACTCTTCATCGTTTAAGAATCGAGATGGACGAGAACCCAAAGCACGACCGGGGTAACAAAGGATATTTAAACGTCCATCTGAATGTCGAATACCCCCGTCGTCGTTACATGGAAGACAATCAAATCTTGTCTGTACTATCGATTCAAAGTAAAATGAGCAGAATATTGAAATTTCTTGGATGATATACGATTCAGATATTAATCCTTCAACAGCTGCGGTGTTCTTTAGTTTTTTCTTCAGACGATTCATGTATCTTTTAAATAAGTACATCCACCGATATTGCACGGGGCCACCAACTCGTGCCTCATATGCTAAGTGTATCGGTAGATGCTCCATCGAGTCAAAAAATGCAGGAGGGAAAAACTACTCCAGCTTGCATATGATTTCAACAATATTATTTTCAAGTGCTGACATATCTTCGACTCGAAGCACATTTGCACAAATGTTTCTGAAAAATATACTTAATTCTGTCAACGGACCCCAAATCTTATCATGTAGATGATCTCGAAACACGACCGAAAGCAATCTCTACATGAATACATGGCAATCGTGGCTTTTCATCCCCAATATTTTGCATTCATCGACGTTTACACATCGAGATAAGTTTGAGGCATTTCCATCGGGTAATCTGAGTTCTTTGATCCATTGATACACATCTTCCATATGTTGTTTATTTAACACATACGGTGCCTTTGGCTTATGAAGTCGTCTGTTGACCTCTTGCAACTCTAACTCAGGTCTCTTATAAAGTATTTTTACATCATGTTGGGCATTCACATTATCTTTAGTTTTGTCAAAAATATTCATAACTGTGTTAAAAATATTATCAAACATATTTTTTTCAATGTGCATGACGTCCAAATTATGCTGAATCAGTAATGAACTCCAATACGGCAATTCCCAAAAGATACTTTTTTTCACCCAGTTATGTGTTTGACCAAAGCCTGAAATTCTTACATTTCGATCAAAAGTAATCTCTGGAAGCAATTGAACACGTGCTAACATCTATTCACCAGACAATATCAGTGGTGGCTCATCTCTTTCGACTCTACCCTTGATAAATTTATCCTGATTCCTTCGATACTGATGGTTAGACGATAAGAATCGGCGATGACAATCAAAGAAGAAAATTTTCCGACCATTCTCAAGACTAAAGGATTTTGAGTGTTCCATGCAATACGGGCAAGAGAGTCGCCCATGCGTGCTCCAACCAGACAACATGCCATAGGCCGGGAAATCATTGATTGTCCACAATATAGCAGCTCATAAAGTGAAATTTCGCTTCCGGTGACAATCATAAGTGACAACTCCCTCAGCCCACAATGTTTTGAGTTCATCAATTAGGGACGGAGAAACACGTCAATTTCTTTGCGAGGACCCCTAGGACCTGGAATAATCATCGAAAGATAGATAAATTTATCTTTCATACATATTAAGGGCGGCAAATTATAAACTATTAACAGCACTGACCATACTGAATACAAAGTTTCTGAATTACCAAATGGATTAAAACCATCTGTGCACAATCCCAACCTGATATTTTTAGTCTCTCCGGCAAATGAAGGATAACACATATCCAAATATTTACATGCTTAATTCACTATCGGATCGATGAGTCATTATTGTATCATCACGACTTCTTGCATGCCAACTCATATAGGGGGCAGTCTTTTCCGACATGAATAATGTACCTTTGAAGTCTCGGTGTCAGTAGAAAATACCGAAGCACCTTAAAGAGGATTTTTTTTGTCGGACCGATTTCTTCTCCTTGTAATGAGGATGTTCACATACCGGGCATTGCTCTAACTGTGCATTTTCTTTATAATATAAAATGCAATTATTTGGGCACGCGCGTATCTTTTCGTACCCAAGCCCTAATTTCCTCATCAATTTTTTTGTCTTATAAAAGGTTGGCTCAAACTTGTTATTTGGAGGTAGCATACCATTGATAAAGCTTGCAATTCGATCAAACGCAACACTGCTGATATTACAATTAGACTTGATGTTCAGGAGTTGTGTCATTGCCGAAAATCTTGTATAATTAGGATAATTCTCATACAACGGTTCATCGACAGCTTTCAACATCTCGTAAAATTCTGCAGCCTCCTTATTCGACAATTCAATCTGTATCGCAGGTTGTTCTTCAGTGACTTCAACTGTCGTAGTATCTGGTGGCACTACCGTCTCAGTAACTGACTCAATATTATCATTTAAATGGAATTGTCCTCCAAGACTATCCAGAATCATTGTTCTATAAGGATTAAGTGGATTGGAAGAAGAAACACCAGTAGAAGAAGATTCACCATGAGTTTGGACAACAGGATTGCTCGATGTCCCGACTTGACGTGACTCCCCGTGACAATTCCATACAAAATATCTTGGTGTGAATCCTTTTGTATACAAATGCAGTGTGATTGTTTCTCGGTCCAAAAATCTTATGTTCAAATATTTTCGGCACGGACATCAGATTTTATCACCATTAAGGAATTTATCATTCGAGTAGGTGAAATTTAAAAAGTAAGTTACGCCTACTCGAAATTCGTCCGTTATAGCTCCACGATAAATTCATCGGTACATCCAACTTCGATCGCTCGACATGTTCTGTCAAAAAGTTTGCAATATCTTTAGGTGATGTCTTTAGGTGGGATGGTCATATTCCATTCGGGATTCATGTTATTCATATTGCACTTAGTATTTGTTTTAGTCATTAACTTTATTCTAAATTTCGGCAGCATCTCCCTACAGTTCTCCGAATACGCATATCATCTGGGTGCGTATCGGAGAACAAGGGAGATACAAGCCAAAATTTAAAAATAATTGATACGCGAGTCCTCAGTGGACAATTCTGTGCGACTAATTAATTAATATTAAATTAATAATTAACCTAATTAATAATTGATTTCTAATAATTAACAATAATAATAATAAAAACTAATCAAACTGTGATTACCCTAATCAGAGTTTGATTATGGGTTAATTACCCTAATCTTACTTGATTAGGGTAATTAAACCCTAATCAAGTAGTAGTCGGCATCACTATCAGCTACTGCCACCCAAAGCATTGGGGCCGGTGGTAATCGGCCCCAATGCGGCGCCGGTCGGGTTGAGGTCGACACAGAGATGAATGCCCGAGTCGACGCCGACGCGGAGAGGGCGGCGGGCGAAAATAGAGGGCGCGGGCGGAAACATGGAATGAACAGAGGAAGAGAGGAAGCATACCGAAAGGGGGAGGTTCACCAGCGGCGGCAATAGGCAGCGACCCCGCGAAAACTCGGCAGCGACGGACGGCGACGACATCGGCGAGCAGAGAAGAAAGAGGAAGAAAGAGGAAGGGTTAGACGCGACGCAAATAAAAAGGATTTTCACCGACGGTGCATTGATCGAAACCCATGGATCTGTAATTTTATTATCACCGACAGCTCTGTTAGCCATCGATTAAGAGTGTTTTATATTCACGTTGCGTTCGTGGCATTAAATAATAAGCGACGGCCCCAGCCAGCCGTGGCTAATGACTTACTCATATCACTGACGGGGTATTGTAGCCGTCGCTACTAACCTATTTTATTTCGCGCGTCCGGTTACACTCATCACCAACGGCGACGGTGCCCCTGCTAAGCCGTGGTTAAGAACTTATTTTATTTTCGCGCGCTCTGCGCACCATGATCTATGAGCGACGGCTAAGGTCGGCCATATGAGAGCCGCGGCTTATTTGGTTACATCAGCCACGGCTGTCAGGGTTGACGCAAAGCCGTGAATGATTCTGACGGCCCTGGCAGTCGTCGCTGATACCTGTTGCTGATGTGGTATATTCTAGTAATGTCAAAATCGGGACGAGACTGGGACATACCAAATCCCAGGTCATCTCGCCCCGAACTCACCCCTAGCTGACATGCTAGGAATATACCCTCAAATCAACTGCCACAAACTCACCATTGATCCCCGGGTCAAACATATGGCTCACAAAAAAAACAAAGCTTGGGGCTAAACGCTAGCAAGCATTCCTCGAAGAGATCGAAAAGCTATTCAAAGTAGGTTTTGTCAGAGAAATTAGGTTTGCCACATGGCTTGCAAATATCGTGATGGTCAAAAACCACTCAGGAAAATGACAAATGTGTGTTGATTTCATTGATCTAAACAAAGCTTGTCTGAAAGACTCCTGAAAGACTCCTACTCGCTCTTGAGAATAAACAAAGCTTGTCGACGGCTCTAGGGGGTACCAATACATAAGCTTCATGGACATTTACTCAGGCTACAACCAGATCCGAATGCATCCGAAAGATGAGGAGAAGACATCTTTCATCACTGAGCATATCAACTTTTGCTACAAGGTAATGCCATTTAGACTCAAAAGTGGAGGAGCCACATACATGCGCCTGATGAACAAGGTCTTCGAGCAACATATTGACCAAAAACATGAAGGTGTACGTAGACGACATGGTCACCAAAACATCGACCATCGGAGACCACTATAGTGATCTCGTCGAGATCTTCGGCCTACTCAAGCACTATAATATGAGACTGAACCTAGAGAAGTGTGCCTTCGAAGTCCACAATAGCAAGTTTCTTGGTTTTATGCTCATGAACCAAGGAATCGAAGCCAATTCTAAAAAGTGTCAGACCATCCAAGAGATGTGCACCCTACGCAAATAAAAGAAGTGCATCAACATAGGGGGAGGATGGCCTCCTTGTCAAGGTTCCTCTACAGATCGATCGATAGGGCTGCACCCCTCTTCAAAATTCTGATAAAGAAACGAGACTTCCAATGGGACGAGAAGCATGAACGAGCATTTGAAGAGCTCAAGAATTTTCTTACTAGCCCACCAGTTCTGGATAAGCCACAACCAGGAGAGATACTCTTCCTCTATCTTATGATCACAAAAAATGACCTTAGCTCAATGCTAGTCTAGGAATAGGAAAAAGATCAAAAGTCAATCTACTTTTTCAATAAGGTCCTCTAGGGACCCAAGACTAGATGTCAAATGCTAGAAAAGCTCGCCTTCGTCCTGATCATCTCAGCAAAAAGACTAAGGTCATACTTTCAGAGCCATCACATCCAAGTACGCACAAAATAACCGTTTAGGCATGTTTTGGCAAAACTCGAGCTCACTAGAAGGATGATATCATGGTCAATATAGCTCACAGAATTCAGAATTGAATACTAGCCCAAAGGTCCCATCAAGGCTCATACACTGGCCGACTTCATCGTTGAATTCATAGACCAGGAAGGCACTCCTAACCAGGTTGATACTTGAACATTGTTCGTTAGTGGTGCCTCCAACAAAAAAAAGGAAGTGGAGCCGACATCATTTTGGAGAATGGCCAAGGAATCGCTCTAGATCGGTCCCTACAGTTCCAGTCCAAAGCTAGCAAAAACTAGACAGAATATGAAGCCCTGGTCGTCGGGCTAAAGCTCGCCCAAGACATGAAAGCCCAGAACATGATCGTGAAAAGTGACTAAAACCAAAATTCGAGTAAATTATGGGGACTAAAATCAAAATTCAAGTAAACTATAAGGACTAAAAGGATCGCCATTTAACTTTGAATTTTGTAGTTTGGAGAATTGTATAATTATTTCATGTTCAAATTATTGAGTCAAAATAATAATTTTAATTAATTTCATTCATTTTAGTATTTAAAATTTGATTCATTTCATTTTTTTAAAAGTTCAAAAGAATTCTAAGTTAAACTAATCAGATTCTATATAATAATAATAATTTATGTTATTATAATTAGCCCTTATCAAATATTATGTGATTTATTTTAATTAAAATTAAATATTTACTTATGATTCTCACACTATTGAGATAAAAGAAGGAAGGAAGAAAATTGGCAAATATCTTAATTTGATGAGGGGGGGGCAAAATTGCCCTTTCCCTATATATTAAGTATGTGAGCGAGGCGGCTCTTGATAAGGTAGCTCCGTCCTTGTTTGCCTCCCTTGTCATAGGGGGCTCATGATAAGGTAGTTTTGTTCTTATTTGCCTCCTTTGTTATTATCTCATATCAATTTATCTTATTTATATAGGAGAAAATTAATTTTACCCCCTATATATTATATTTGCTCCCTTGATTTTGATTCATGGCTTTATTATTAATCGTTAGTCACGTCAATTTCATACAACACCATTTATGCCTCAAGTGACGATAGAAATAAATTTCTAAATGAAAATATAACATGGAGACTAAAATTAAAAATTTTAAAATATAAAAGTTAATATTAAAATTTGAATAAATTGTAAGACTAAAAATATGATTTTCTCCTGTAACGTAGAGACTAAAATCAATATGACGTTTGAAATCAAATTTCACTGTGTTTAAGTGGTCAATTCAAGAAGGACATATACCAAACAAAATAATGAAGGCGTAAGTCGTAGTCGTCATTCTATTTCAAGGCCAATTATAAACGTGCAATTACTTTAAAATTTTATCACAAATGAAATAAATAGGTAGCTTAATAGGGATCTAGGTAGAGTTATGTATATAAAAGTATATTATAGAAAAGGCACGAGAAAGAGACAAGAATATGCAGCTGGCATGCAAACAAAAACACAATAAGAAAGCAAGACATGATAAGAGCCAAAGATTCTTGCCTTCCTACTTTGTTTTTACCTTTTTCTTTTTATCATTTCTACAGTATATAATTTATTATTTATTTACTTTATATATATATATTTTTAATAAAAATAAAAAATTATAATAAAATTTGAACCTTAAACCTTGGTCCTTTACACAGTATACAAGAAATTTGAACCTTAAAATTTGAACCTTCATGTGCTACTCATAGTTGATTTCTTTATATTTTATTTTACTATGAAAAAGATTATATTTATGTATTAAGTAATATTAATTATAGGCTATCATAATTATGACATTAAATATTAGGTATATATTATGATAATGAAATTAATAAAATACAATGTGAAATATATTTTTTAAAATAACATAATTAACTACAAAAGAAAAATGAAGAGCAAATTATAATTTTTTAATATTTTATTGGCAACGGAGGGTGGGTGATATACACAATTAGAGACTTGTTTTTCTTCGTATTTTGCTGAAATTAGTTCATGCATTTCATAATTATTATTATTTACTGTTGTAATAGCTAAAATTAAATATACACGATGACTTTTTAGTTATTTGAATTTTAATATTAAATTTTTATGATATTTATCTCGTTATTTTTTAAAAAATAATACTAATAGAATATGACGAGCGATACAATTATTATTATAAAAAGCTTTTCATATTTTTTTATTATTTAATTTTTATAGAAATTAGTACAACATTTTGGATTGGTAAGCTTTAGTGAAAATAAAAATTACTACTTCATTCTTTGTTGGTTCACAATGAGGGAGGGCACCATGAACGTACCAAGGTGTCACGAACTCGCTAGGCGAGTATGGCGTTGGGCCGCCTCATGTCACATCACTATGATCACACGATCGCTTGGGATCAGATCCTCCACCCGATGAGTTGTTGCCTCCTCATGGGTGGCTAAGCCGAGCTACGCTTCAAGGGCTTATCAAGCAGGACTAAGAAATTAGTCTGGTCCAATATATTTCTTTTGTCGCTCACGATTCAATTGGACCGTTGTGTGACATTCCCTTACTCTTATCTTTTTTTGCAGAGACTTAGCATTAAATGACATATCATTCTCGACAACATCGACAAGCTGCAACGAAAGCGACGCTTGTGAGAGCGACATCGACAGACTGCAACCTGACTGCGAGACTCGAGAGACTCTTTCCTCATTTTTCATAGCTGCACTAGCACAGCACGAGCCTCGCACAATTATGTTGCCATTGTCGATCATGCCATTCGGATCAAGACTTCGAGAGATCAAGAGGGTCCTACATTGGCAATTCAGTAGGCTACACAGTTGCAGCAAAAGCAACTCATGCCTTATATGCGCCATCCTTCTGGTCTTCTTCTGATTCTCCAATTCTCTTATGCTTTAATTCTGATAAAAGGTCATGTTAAGTATGTGATTCTCCTTTCTGCATGATCACAGATTCACAGTTGTGCCTAGAGGTGGCAATGGGCCGTGCCAGGCGGACATGGGTGCAGACCAGGCTAGGCCTGGGTGGCACCAGGCCTAGCCTACGGGTGTAGGGCAAACCCGGCCGGGCCTGACCAGGCCCGGGTATGAGTCGGGCTTGGCACGCGTGCCGGGCTCGGCACGGCCCACGTGCTCGGCCCGGCCCGAAATTCTTCGAGCCGGGTCTGGCATGGCCCAGAGTCGGGCCGGGCCCGACCCATTGCCACCTCTAGTTGTGCCCAAATTCAGCATCCTCTTTTGGTGGGACAACGAGTGCGGTCTTTCTCTACTCTAACGTCAAATTCCAACGGCAGCTAGTGCAATTCTAAATTGGTTCCGTCAAATTTAAATTTCTAGCTTTTCCACTAATTAGATAAAGACATCATCAAGTTATCATGCAGTCGTACAAATTAAATCCAAAATATAAAAGTTACGAATCTGGATATTAAACTCTACTTCTTCTTTTTTAACAAAGATAGAAAGTCACAATAAGTGACTATACTAAGGTTCAAACCCTAAATTTTTAAGCAACATATAACATATTACCATTAATTGTATTACCCATAGTTGACGGGCATTCAACTATACTTGACACTACTAAAAACTTCATCATCTGCGACGGCTTATGCCGTCGCAAAGCCGTCGTAGAAAAATAATTGTGACGATAGAGGCTGTCGCAAATAGTTCATCGCGGATAGTCTCGTCGCAGATTCTACGCGACCGCCACGTCACTGTCGCTAAAGATACATATATTACGACCGCAAGCTGGCGTCGCAAATGTCGTCGCATAGTTTTTGCGATCGCCGTTGCGACCGCAGCTATCGGTCGCAATGGCTGTCGTACAATTTTTTGCGACCGCTTCACGCGATCGGGTGGTGAGCATCTGCGACGGCCTTGACGGTCATAGAAATATATATATATATATATATATATATATATATATATATATATATATATATATATATATATATATATATATATATCAAAAATATATTAATTCATGCTTCAATATTTAATTAAAATACAGACAAAAAATAGCAGATTATAATATATAAATATCAAAATATTATTTACATCATATCAAAACAATAATATTTACATAATGTTTACATTATATTAAAAAAGTACATCAATGATCAGGCGCATTAGGCAACGGGGAGAGGGGCTGCATGGGGAGCACATCAGTCAGCATCGATGATAATGATGGATCTGATGCTGATGTCGTCACACCGAATGATGGGGGAGGTGAAGGAGCCGGAGCACCAGGTATGAGAGAAGATATATGCGTCAAGTACTGGGTCACCTGCGTCATATGCTGAGCCATTCGCATCACAGTATCTCTCATAGCAGCCATGTCGGCACTGAGGTGTGCCTGAGCAGTCTCGACGGTCGTTAATCGATCTTGATCCGCATGTGATGTTGATGGACCAGCGATAGAGGAGGTGAAAGCAGACGGCCCTGCACCATGTGGTTGCAACAACGCCCTTACGTGGGTCGTTGTGCTAATGCCATATACTCGGTCATGGCCGACGCCTTCCACATGCATCCATGCGTCAGCATCAAGCTGATGCTGCGCAGGATCACCTCCCCGCTGTGTCACCAACTCACTATACGTGTCGCCATGTGTGGGAAGCAAGTTCTGGATACAAAACTCTACAAGCAAAGCAATTTGTGATGGCATAATGCACATGATAGACGATAAGCTTGCCCTATTTTAGTTCATGCCCTATTTCAGATTTATAAGGGGCACCTACTTAGTAATGAGTAATGGTAGCTTGCCTACTTAGTAGAATAACTACATGCAATTAAAGCAATACATGTGAGCAGTCAAACTATAGCCATTCTTTTCAGAAAATCAAATCATATGAGCAATGGTAGCAATGGTAGCCATTCTTTTCAAGAAAAGTGATATTGCTTTCCTACTCCCCCAACAAGGTTGATGAGTAATGGTAGCTTGCCTACTTAGTAGAATAACTACATGCAATTAAAGCAATACATGTGAGCAGTCAAACTATAGTCATTCTTTTCAAGAAAATCAAATCAGTACAGCTCTTAGCAAAGTGCAACCATCATATGATAAGGGGCACCTATTATATACGATAGTTTGAGAATCCCTACTAATTACTAAAGATAAATTAATTATATAATGACAAGAGGATAAAAAGAATTGTCGTGACTACTCAATCGAA
Organism: Canna indica; assembly: GCA_034359265.1. Classification (NCBI taxonomy): domain Eukaryota; kingdom Viridiplantae; phylum Streptophyta; class Magnoliopsida; order Zingiberales; family Cannaceae; genus Canna; species Canna indica. The sequence goes on from CP136890.1 coordinate 75,140,869, forward strand.
GCATATTTAGAAAATGATATGTGAATCTACAATTGAGAAGGTGCAACTTGACATTACAACTAATGATATGAAATGAAAAGATTACCGAAACTTTTTTGTCACTAGCAGTGATGTATGCAAGACAAATCCAAGCAAAAAAGATGAAATCCTTATTATTACTGAAGAAGTATAATTAGAAAATGACATAGAGAATCTATGATGAAAAGACAACAATTGTCATTAGCACTAATGATTTAAGTATTCCATGAAGAATGATGTATATATCCTAATTTATAAAATGCAAATGTCTTTGTTTGAGGGAGGGAAATGCCCATTATGACAGTTTAGATACATTTCTAGCTATAAGAGTTGTGATTGCTAGATCATGAGCTTGAGCACCAAAATGGAAACATTTACATTGACACCATGGCTATTATTGTGTTAGTGTCGGTGGTAGTGGAGTTGATAGCAACAATGTTGGAAGTTATCTCTTCAACTCAAGTTTGAATATACTTGGAAGGAAGCATGATAACTTTGAGAAGTATCATTTTAATATATATATTTTCAAAAATAGAATTAAATTAGAGAAACATTCCAGGGATAATACTAATAAGAACAATGCTAGTTAAAAAATAAATTATATGCGCTTAAACTAAGATAAGTAGATCGCACCGAAAATAGTCATAATCTAACAATGCTAGTTAACTTTGGCCATAATCTTGGCACAAAAATAGGGAAATAAATGATGCACAAAAACATGACTTTGTGAAGTTGATGCACAAAAACAAGGAAATAAATGATGAGCTATATTGGAGCACATAAAATATCATTCATGACAGTAAGAGACAGCTTACAACCTACATGACTTTGTTTGTAAAGAAAAATAAAAAAGTTAACAAAACCATGCTAATATCTCTTTCCAAGAAGAATTCCTAGACTATTGACACGAGGGCTACACCCCATATGAACTTGAAGGCCATGGCTAGTGAAGGCTCTATGTTAGCATGCACATTTTGACTTTCTTGGGTACCCACAAAGTCCCGGTGCACCTTGTTGCTTATGTTCTTGAGTTAAGAACAACTCAAAATTTGAAATACTCAAATTTTCTCGTCCATACTTCTAATATAAGACTAGTAGTAGTAAGCAATCAATTAATCGCATAATCTAGCCGTCGGCTAGGTTATAATCGATATCATATAAGAATGACCTAGTCGTCGGCTAGGGTTTCGGATGAGAGAGAGAGAGAGAGAGAGAGAGAGAAGAATACTGGTGGCACAGATTGAACGCGTTCGGCGGGTGGCCTGCTTGCGGCGGGCGATGAGCAGCAGGCGGCGGGCGGCGAGCAGCAGGCGGCGGGCAATAGGTGGCGGGCGGCGGCCAACGAACAGCGGACGGCGATCGGTGTGCGGCGTGCGGCGGTAGAGATTGAGAACGAGTGAGAGATCGCGCGGGTTGATCGAGCAAGGGAAGTGAAAAAAAAGGAATTGGGCGGGAAATTTAATAACATTTTGCGACGGCCTAACGGTCGCAAATGGTGGCCAAACCGTCGTCATATTGCGACGGCGGGTCCAGGCGATCGTTGTATCGTTGCTATTTTGCGACGGCACTCAAGGCGGTCGCAATGCCGTCGCAACCCTGGCCAGTCCGCGGCTGTATCGTCGCTATTTTGCGACGACACTCAAGGTGGTCGCAACTCTGGCCAGTCCGCGACCCCAATGGACGATGGTCGCAGACCCGTAGCATTTGCGACCGCATCCGTTGCCGTCGCAAATAAGCCGTCGCAAAAAATCATTTTTTTAGTAGTGTGATTACACCCTTATCTATGACCAAATAATTCTTATCTTAATGACATGATGTAACCTATTCAATCAGTCAGTTTGTACTCATGCATAGATTTATATATATATTTATATATATATATATATATATATATATATATATATATATATATATATATATATATATTAGATTGGCTTCGATTATGTGAACCCTAATTACCTGACCAAACTGTACCCAAATTGGAATAAGCAACATCACGCTGAATACAAAGATCTTGATTTAACATGTCCAAGACAACTAAGGAAGATCCTCAATTTGTTATTAGCCACAGGGAAATGAGCATGGAAAAATGGTCTTCCATTATTTGTCTTATAAAAATATATAATAAATACAAAAGATAAAAATATTATTTCCCCGTTAACTTATCCAATGTAAGGGTACATTTTTCAACCATCATGATTACTATATTGATTTTGAAGACATGTGAAATGGGAGTTCAACTGGATGTCCACCACCTTTTTTTTTTTCTTTTTTTAAAAAGATTACTTCCTCTCATGTTCTTATATACTCAAATTTCAAAAAGTCCGCAATACTTTCTATATAAAGAGAGAATGAAATTTTTTATTATATTCAATTCTACATGATTTCGGTTTAGATTGGATTAAATAAAGTTTCATACTAATTTGTTTTGATTCAAAAGTTTTGGATGATATATATTTATCTAATAGACTCAAGTTGATGAAAACATTAGCTTATATGGATTATGATGATCCGATTAGATTTGGATAATTAAGTTTAGGTCAAGTATGTTTTATATGAATTATGATGATCCGATTATGCGGACTAAAAATATAATTTTTTTCTTAAAAATATCAACCAATTATGCATCAATTAAACATTTGCTTATATCACTACAAACTACACTAATTCTATTCTATGCTTCACAAGTTCAAAGAAGTATCTTTTGGTAGGCACTTTTCTTCTCAACTGAGACTACAATTGAAAAGCTAACTAAAATCCAAGTTTGAAACGATGGAGGGGAAATAATGAAATGGACACATAAAAGCTTAACGGAACATGACAAGGAAGAGATGTATGAAAACAACTAATCAAGCTTAAAGCAAGTGAAGGAGAAAAAGATGGAAACAAGCTTCGAGTTGACGAAGGAGAAACGGCATTTGAAGACAAATTGACGCATTCAAGAGCAAATTGGATATTGGCATTAATTGTTTGACACCATCCACAAGTCCACGTGTAAGTTTGACCTTCACGTAATTAATTGAATCTCGAGTGCATCAGAATATCTTTAGTTCTTTACCCTTCTGGCCTTCCAAGCGTAGAGTCAAATTGGACTTTGAATTGGCATCTCATCGATTCATGGCCTGATTAATGTTATTAATGTTAGATGCGGTTCGATCGAACCAGTTGATTCAATTTGAGTCTAATTTATGAGTTTAAATACTTCCGGACCGGTCCTATCGGACGCAGAGAGCCAGTCCCATCTATTTTCTAAAACATATACCTTTTGATCCACTAATCTTACATCTCTAAATCAATATAGTTTATTTATTAGAATTTTTTATAATTGTAATGAGATAAAAATGAGGTAGAGTTTCTTATTCACAAAGTAGAAGAATTCTACTTTAAATAACTATGGAAAAACATCTAAATTGCTATACTCAAAATTGTAAACTTACTAATTAACCAATTGGGCTAGAACATCTAAATATGTGCTTAACCAATTTAATATTTTGCTAGTAGATATTTGAACCTTAATTATTACATTGACTTATTCTTCTGTCAATAAAGTGTGGCTGTTTTTGTTTTTTGTTTTTGAATTACAAACACATGGCTTCTGTATATTTCAAAGTGAAGTTTTGAGAATTCAAGCCTTTAGGCCAAACCTTTCATGGGCTTGGTAAAGAAATGGATCTTGAAGGCTCATGCCAATAAGAAAAGTAATATCATATTTATTAAAAATATAACACCACTTAAGCTAACTAATTATTATTTGACAAAAAAAAAACTAACTAATTATTAATAATCTTTTCTTTTTCAAGAAAGAAAACATATAATGAGTTTATTTATCTAGGATAGTCAGGACGATTAATTAAGGTATGAAGCCAGGACAAAATCCAACTAAGGTGACCTAACATGAGTTCACATGAAACAATTCTATTATCGACAAGCGAGATTTATTATCCAATGAACAGTTTTACTATATTTTCTGACCTTAAATGAAAAAATATTTATTATAGTTTTCAAAATATTATGAATATACAATAGAATTTACCTTCTCTGGTGTATTTCTCGAAAAATATCTAAAAAATATTCAGTTGACAAGAAGTTAATTAATAGAAAGTGTAATTTTTCATCTACAATATATTTGATTGACATGAGTAATTTTCTAAAAAGTACATATGAAATGATCAATATATCATTTTTTTTATAAATTAATATTTTAATTTATATGTATTAATATATATGAAAAAATAAATTTTATTTGTAAATTAATATTGTAATATATATATAATTTTTTTCATATATAATTAATATAATATATACTTTATTATATAGAAAAATAATTTTTATTTATAATTAATATAAAAAATTATATATTTTGCTAAAAAAATTAAAATAAAATAAATATATGAAGATTTTAAAAATGATCTAATATCGTAACATTGACAACACAAATCATAAATTTCACATTAAATACAAATGTGAGATCAATATTGACTTTTTTTCAAATTCAATGCAGGAAGTGCAATTTACCAAGGGCCCTCTAGATAAGTTACTTCCTGGGTTTTGTAGAAAATTGCACTTACTAAGAAAGTTATACTTTCTGCAAAATACAAGAAGTGTGTTAACTAAACAAGAGGGTTTTTGATTACTTTCTGAAAAGTACAATTTTTTGTAAAAAATTATGTCAACCAAACGAGGCCAAAATTTCCACCAAACCTATGAAGAAACATTAGAAATCATATTTTGATTTTTGAAAATTTTGTAATTTAAAAAATAGTAACATTTCCATCATCCATATCCATTTATCCTCATCAGAGATAGAAAAAATGGATTTGAAATTAATCCTTCATTTCACATGTGAAGGAGCACTCATTTGATATTTATAATATTGTACGAGTTTCTAGAGTTATCTACGGTAAATACACTATCATCATTGCATACAATCCTCAATGTTATCATGGTTTGCATGGCTTGCATGACAACCAACGATAACTTTATCCGGTGGATATCATGCATGTATTGTCCCTATTACTCTCCTGCAAGCGAAATGGGAGTGGTCGAACATTGAGCTTAGACTTAATCTATGTGAGTTGTGGCGTGGGAAGACCCTTGGTGAGGACATCAGCAAGCTGATCTGAGGAGCCGTTATATCGAATAAGAAGTTGCCTCCGAGAAACATGCTCATGAACGAAGTGGTAGTCAATCTCGATGTGCTTCGTGCGAGCATGAAAGATGGGTTTGACAATAAGATAAATTGCAAACATATTATCATACCAAAGAAGTGATGGATGACATAGAGAAAGCCCCAATTCACTAAAGAGAGACTCGATCCAAATAAGTTACAAGGTAGTGTTTGCCAAGCTCTTATAATCTGACTCGCTGCCACAGCGAGCAACAATATTTTGCTTCTTAAAGCTCCACGAGATAAGGTTGGGACCAAGAAATATGGCGAATCCACTAATAGAACATCGATCATCCGGATTCTCAACCTAGTCAGCATCAACGAACCCATGAAAAATAGAGACAAAACCCTTCCAGAAGAGAAGACCATGAGTAATAGTACCCTTCAGATATCGAAGAATCAAAGACAATATCAGGTCTAGTAAGTGTAAGATACTGCAAACACCCAACTATTCGACGATATAGAGTAGGATCATGGAATGGTTGTCCATGAAGAGAAAGTCGAGAGCCACTAGCAACGGGAGAGGTAGTAGGTTTGTAGTCAAGCATCGAACTTCGACTTAGAACTTCGTGAATATTTTTTTACTAGAAAAGAAGCTATTCATTAATTAAGTCAATGAAGGCTGGCGCAAAAAATAGTCCTCCAATAGTACCGCCTCTAACTCGGGTGGACATATGGTGGACCAAATAAAAAAATCTTTCGAACTCTCATACTATTTGTTGCCCAGTCCGCAACTTGGTTACCCTCTCATTTACAAAAAGAAAAGCCCAAACATCCACTAAACGAGGCATAGTGTCAGATGTTGACAATCAAATTACAGACTCTCCATGGAGACAGAGTAATGCCAATAAGTGCGTCGACTAAGAGTTTACAATCAGATTCAATTATAAAAGCCTTAAGCTCCAAAGTCTTGGCTCTAAGGCGAGCAACGTAGATAGCTTGAGCTTTCAGCTCAAGAATCGAATCACCAAAAACAAATCGACCAATAGTTTCTATGCACGTGCTCGAATTATCCCGAATGACATAACCCAGGCCACCTGCACTATCACAGAGTGAAGCATCATAGTTCACTTTAAGAACGTCGTATTGTGGGGGGATCCACCTAACGCGGTTAAACAAGGTTCTGCTTGTGCCCTTGGAGTGGTCCCTGGGCACAGGTAGCTCACAAAGGCCAGGATCTAGTTCATTAGACCTCTAGGGGTAGGCTGCCATGCCTCATGGAGCACACGATTTCTAGCGTGCCAGATGAGCCAATATGAAATGGCCACAAGCATAGGTCTAGGGACACCTGACCTCGGACGACTCGAAACCCCAAGCACCCAAGCACTCGGAATCCAGTTGACTGTATCCTGAAGATCCAAGCCCAACTTAACAGACAAAAGGGCCCATAAGGCCAAAGCAAAAGGACAAGAAAAAAGAGATGTTTAGTCGACTCTACACCCGAAGAACACAAAAGACACTCCCCCGGAATAGAAAGCCCAATTCGGCGCAGCCTATCCCAAGTCGGTAAGCAAACGTGCAAAAGTTTCCACGAGAAGACATTGACCTTAGGAGGGATAACCTAGACTCCACAAGGACTTCCAAAGTGGCTCAGGGGCCCTAACAGCTAGCTTATGGCTTCTAAGGAACTGGTATGCCAACTTGGCGGTAACACTATCCCCATAAGATCCTTCCCAAATGAAGGAGTCTTCATTGAAAAGCAAAGACAAGTGTAATTGCGAGATAAAATCCCCCACAATCGTACCAAACATCTGCAAGCACAAGTCCGAGTTCCAAGCATTATTTATAATTAAATCAGTAACCAAATAACCATCATTATAGCAGTTAACATAAAAAAAACGTAGGTTTAAGACTTTAAGATGAAAAGGCAAGTCAAGCAGCCAATGATCTATAAAGATTGAGGTAGCAGACCCGGACTTAATAATCTTACAGAAACCCATAAAAAGCCTGGAGGAGGCATTATAAAAAGTCTTAAACTCTAGGAGCAATTAGCTCGATTAAAAGGTCTCGAAAGGTCTTTGTCGTACTTAACAGAGACCAAATTGAACCAAGGCGACCAGACACCATTCAAGAAGGACAAGGTACGCTTAGCTTGAAGGGAAGCACATTGGGAGTGAATATGCAGAATACCAAGGCCCCCAAACTCAATTGGCAAGGTAATCGTATCCCAGACAATGAGGTACGACGAGTTTTTAACCGCATTACCATTCCAAAGAAAATTATGAATAAGCCCCTTAATCTGGTCCAAAAAAGCCTGTGAGGCCCAGGTAACCGAGAGGCAATGAATAGGGATAGCCCTAAGAACAGAGTTAATTAGGATCACCCTATCGGCTTGAGAAAGGAAGGACGACTGCCAAGAGCCTAATCTAGATTTGATATTATCCAAAAGAAATTTCAAACACTTAGGCTTAGGTCTACGAGGCGAGACCATGGAGCCCAAATACTTAAAGGGAAATGCCCCAATTCTCATTCCCACACTACCAGGAGTGTTTCTAGGAAAGAAGATCTCAGCTTTAGAGTAATTAATATTCTGGCCAATAAATAATGAGTACTCCTCAAAAATCCGATTGATAGTACGGAGACTCTTTTTGTCAGCACGAAACATCAAAAGTATGTCATCCACGTACATAACATGGCTAAGGAGGACCTCGTTTCCCAATTTGAAAGGGGTCAAGTTACCCAGGGTGACCTCCCTATCTAAGAGTAACGTATTTGAGCAGTAATGACATAGAGATAAGGGGACAGAGGGTCACCTTGCCAAATACCCCTATTCAATTTAAAAAAAAGGAGAAACCCAACCATTAGTTAGACAAGAAAAGGTGGCTGTCTGAAGGCAAGCCTCAACCCACCCAATGAATCTAGGAGGCAGATTATAAAACTTAAGCATGACAAGGATGGATTGTCAAAAAAGTTTATCATAAGCTTTCTTGAGGTCGATTTTGACCATGATAAGAGGCTTTTTACTCTTAGAACCAAACATCAAATGACCACCTCTTGAGCAATCATGATATTATCTTGAATACTCATATTCTTAATGAACACATATTGAACATGCGACACAACCAAAGGGACAATAAGATGGACCTTATTCGCTAGTAGTTTAGTAAGAATCCAATAGCATAGATTGCACAAAGCAATATGACAAAAATTCCTAACCTCCTTAGGGTTTGTAATTTTTGGAATGAAGGTAAGAATCGTTTTGTTCCAACCCACATAATGAACCCAGAGTTATAGAAAACCTCCAAACAACTCATAAAGTTAGGGGCAATGGTAGGCCAGTAGGACTTGTAGAATTCACTCGTAAACCCATCCAGACCGGGAGACTTGCCAGACGGTAAGCCCTGCACCACCATCCATACTTCCTCTCTCGTGAACTACTGAGAGAGGGAAGCAAGGAATTGGTCTGGAATCGGAGGGCTAGACAAATCAGGGGTAAGGTCACGAAAAATATACCTACTACTACTAGTCCACAGTGATCGGTAATAATCAACAAAAGAGTTAAGCATAACAACATCATCAGAAATAATACAACCAACAACAGTAATGGAATTAATCCGATTAAGCCTACACCGCATAGTAATCAGACAATGAAAATATGCGGAGTTGCAATCACCCGCCTCAGCCCATTTTACCTTAGCTTTAGCCCACCATTTTGAAGCAATCTGTCGCCATAAGGCAGCCGCCTTGTTATACAAAATACATAAAGAAGTATTTTCTGAAGAGCTCAAACCAACAGAAGCATCAAGCTCTTCCAAATTACAATATCACCATCAACATTACATAGAACATTTTCAAGCATAACCAGACAATTCTTATTTCACACAGTTAAAGCAGAACGAGTAAAATTGAGAGCAAGGGAGAATTTACCATGCGGTGAATGCAAATTAGGGTTCTCATCCCACGTCTTCCGAACAACCTCCCTGGATTCCAAGTACTCCACCCAGAACCCTTGGAGTTTAAACAATCGATATTTACAACACAATGCCGAAAAATTAAACAGCATAGGACAATGATCTGATGTACCACGCGCCAAGTGACGAACAAAACATGAATTAAAAAAGTGAAGCCAAGCAGCATTCGCAAAAAATCGATCAAAACAGATTTGAATCATAGCCGACGAAACTTGATTATTGGACCAAGTGAAAGGACAACCCACAGAACCCGTCACCCAAGGCTGAGATCACGAATAAAATCACGAAAAAGTAGAACATTTTTGGATAAACAAAAGGGTAGACCACCTTTCTTCTCCGACAGATCAAGGATACAGTTAAAGTCACCACAAAAAAAGCCATGGGTAGGACGAGAGCGAAAGCGAAGAAAGACCACTGAAAAAATCATTGTGCAAGCATGGATTCATACTTGCATAGATCGATGAAAATACGAAAGGTTCTAAATTTAAAAAACCCACAACAATACTAATGCATTGCCTAAAAGAGGAAATAACAGAAGCTTTTACCAAAGTAGTGTTCCAAGCCACCAAGATTCCACCCGAAGCACCTAAGGATGGGTCCGAGGCCCCACACCAATGCTTCCCAAAAGATCGAATGAACCTTGAGGATCGCCACTCATCCATGTGTGTTTCCTACAAGGCAACAAGTGAAAAAGAAAATAAACATAGTAAATAAAGGAGGTGATCCCTTACCGGGCGACGCCAAGCGCCACGGGTATCCCAAGAGAGGATACTCATGATTCATCCCCGGTAGGAGGGTCCAGAGAACCCCCCAGAAGGGCATTAGATTTAGGGGAAGAGGGAGGAAGGATCTCCAGGACCTCATTAGGTCGTTGCCGCTTCGAGCGAGTGACGTTAGGAGGTGGAGAAGAAACAACAATTTGTAGCGGAGGTTTTGGCGGGTGGCATGGAGGGTGGGAAGGCGACTTAGAAGCCGAGCTCCCAGGCAAGTAATTGAAGGAGAAGGCCAGGTCGCTCGCTAACACCTCAAAGGAGCGTGAAACAGAAGAGGAAATACCTGAATTGCCCTCGGCAGTAGACGAAGAGGTGCAATAATGGTGTAAGGCACGTGCCTGCCACTTTGGGGAGCTGTGAGAGACATGCGTCCCACCCGAGCTGCTGCCACGTGGCTGCAGCACCTCCTTACCCTTATGCTAAGGGATAGGCGCCGCTTCGAGAAAGAAAATCTCATCCCTGGCATAGGCACGTGGTTGCGCCACTACTTTTTCCTAATGCGAAGTGACAGGCGCCACTCCTAACAAGTAGCCACGTCCCATCGCAGCAGGATAAGGACATGTGGTGTCATCCAGACCAATCGCAGTCGGGTTTAAAGCATCGCAGTCGGGTTTAAAGCGGGTGACAACCTCGAAGCGTTAGGGTCATTAAAAGACATCACATCCGGCATAGGGAGATCATCAGTTGCAGGCAGCGCAGGGGATACAAGTGTAGAGGAATGATCCACTTCGAAGAAGGAGGCCAATGGGTCGCCGCGGAACGCATGCCACTGTTGGCTGAAGGTTTCTTCCTTCATGCTCTATTCTCTTCATGACTATTTTGATGATAACAAACCAAATCTATTTAATAAAATTCTTGAAGTATGAAGCTCGCAGGATTGATAAATGACAAGTCAAGTTTCACGTCTTGCGATCGATCTTCAAACAAACCAATGTGTGCACCAGAGATGGCTTGGACAAATCAGAAGAAAACATAGAAAATCCTTCAAGTTGAAGCATGCTGAAGGACAGAACCAGAAAATAAAGCGCGCAATGAGAAGATCAAAAAGAAAATTTTCCAGCCTAGGTTCGATTGACCGGTCGATCGACTAAATGGTGTTAAAAATTGTCAGTAACCAATTTGGTCGACTGAATAGTGTTAAAAATTGGCAATAGCCAATTCGGTCGACTGAAGATGGTTAAAAATCGATAGTGGCTACTTCGGTCGACTGACCGAGGCCAAAAATGGGCAGTGCCTACTTCGATCGACCGGATAGCAGATGAGCTAAAACGTGACTCATTCGGTCGATCCTCTGGTCGATCAAATAGAGCGATAGAAGTGCAAAATGCCAGTGGTCGCTGGGTGGTCGATCGACCGACAAGCGATCGAACGACGTCCAACAGGCGAAAAAATACCCGTTGAGCAATCGTTCTGTTGAGGGGTTATAAATACCCCTCACCTAACTTCTTTAATCACTCTTCCAGGTAATTTTTGATGCTAATAACCTTCAAAGAGTGATCTCTAGCATCATCCAAATCTTTCAATTGATAAAATTCTTCAAACCTAGCTCTTGATCCCTCACCTTCAAAGAGTTCTTCATCAAAGGGTTCATCAAGGGTGCTAGGCTCGAAAAGAAGAGGTGTTTACATTGTGATAAGTTCTTTTCTTCCTCTTCTTGTAATAGACTTGTTTTTAATTTGTTTTCACTTCATTGTATTTGAGCTTGTAAGAATACCTAGTGTTAGGTCTTGTGTGTAAGTGGTTACCTTGGTGTAGAAGGTGTAAAACCACTTGTGTAAACATAGTTTACTAGGATTAGTTAAGTTGTCCCTTAGGGTTGAGGTGGAAGAGTGCTCTTGGTAAGAAGGCGGAGACTTCCGGATGTGAAAGTGCCTTAGGTTGAGAATGAGACTCTTCGGGTCAAAGTCCTCTATGTAAGGGAAATAATTTAATCTAGTAAACTTAGTTTAAAAATCCTAAGCGGGGTGCTTAGGTAGTGGAGTAGACATTGGGGCCGAACCACTATAAATCTCCGTGTTAGCATTGTTATCTTTGTTTGTGTTTAATTGGTTTATTTTTGCTTTCGCATCTAGTCGATAAATTGTAATTTTGCCTAAATAATTTAAGAAACGATTAAAACCATAATTAGGTGAAAAGATTAGTAAATACACTATTCACCCCCCCTCTAGTGTGGCCATTTCACCAATAGCTACGCGTTCGGCCCTGGTTCAAACTCACCATCCTCGAGATCCGAACTTGAGCTAGCCCGAGAACGCGCATGCTCACCACACAAGCCAAGGCCCACGCCCCTCCCACGTGACCCCTCACATGAAAAAGCAATCCCGAATCCTAAAACATGAAAATCCGGAATCATCTCGAAATTCACTAAGCCTAGGGAGCTCCTTGAAGGACTATATAACCTAGACATTTACTTGACATAAAAAATAATGGTAATTGTTCCTTGGGTCAAAAATAGATAATGAGGTATTTTAAAGGAATTTTTGGAAGACTTTTGCATACCTATATTTGACCCGGGAGATTAGAAAATTTTTATTTTCGAAAAATTTGTACCAGACCCCAAAAACTAAATTTTGATTCTTAAGGGTTTTGATTTTTTAGATATTTTTATTGAATCCAAATGGGGAGTAATCCTTATATAACATTTATATTTTAAAGTTATTAACTTCAAGTTAATAAATATTATATAAGTAGGCTTAGCGAAGACGGAACCAAAACAAACAAAGAAAACCAAGCAAACTAGCAGTCTGCCTAGTCTGCCCAATTTTCGATCAATCGATCGGTCGACCGAATGTTGTTAAAAACAGACAGTAGCTGAGGCCAAACCAAACCAAGCCAAAAGTAGACTTAGTGAAGACAAAACCAGAAAACCAAGCCAAACCAAACCAACAGTCTGCCCAGTCTATCTATTTTTCGGTCGATTGACTGAGGCCAAAAATTGGCAGAACGTGCATCGGTCGACCGACCGATCGACCAGATTGAGGACCGCTGAATCGCGTATCTGGCTTTAGGCTTCGGTCAACTGGATCGCGGATGAGAAGAATCGTGTCTCATTCGGTCGACCCATCGGTCGATCGGACAGAGCAATTAATCCATAGAAAGCCAGCGATCGCTCGAGCGGTCGACTGGTCGATCGACCGACGATCGATCGACAAGCGATCGGATGACGGAAATAGCTAGTTTTCCGCTAGTTGAGCCGCCCGTTACATTCCATTTATTCTTGGCTCTATAAATACCCAAACCCAACCTTCCTTAAAGGAATTTTTTGATCACTCTAAAAGCTTCATTGAGCCATTCTTGATCATTCTAAAGCCTTTCTTGCACCATCCTTTTGATAACCCTAGTTTCCAAGATACACACCTTGATTTAGCCTTCAAGATTTATCGATTCATCATCTCAAGGCATCAAGAGGAATTAGGACTCGTGTTTGGAGCTAAGTATTTGTTGTAGTATTTATTTGCTCCATTACTTGTATATTTTTGTGATTTCTTTCATTGTATTCAAGCTTGTAAGAAGACCTAGTATTAGGTCTTGTGTGTAAGTGGTATCCTTGGTATAGAATGTGTAAAGCCACTTGTGTAAATATAGTTTACTAGGATTAGTTGAGTTGTCCCTTAGGTTGAGGTAGAAGAGTGCTCTCGATAAGAAGGCGGAGACTTCCGGGTGTGGAAGTGCCTTAGGTCGAGAGTGAGACTCTTCGAGTCAAAGTCCACTGTGTAAGGGAAACATCATTAATCTAGTAAAGTTTAGTTTGAAAATCCTAAGCGGGGTGCTTAGGTAGTGGAGTAGGCATTGAGGTCGAACCACTATAAATTCTTGTGTTTGCATTGATATTTTGTTTGTGCTTAATTGTTTTATTATTGCTTCCGCATTTAGTCACTTAACTTGTAATTTACCTAAGTAACCAAAGAAATGATTAAAAATTGGATTTATGCTAATTGATTAGTAAACACACTATTCATCCTCCCTCTAGTGTAGCCATTTCACCCAACACAGATCACGTGTCTGGAGTTGCACGCAAAATCTGTGCCCACGACACAACAGACTGACCATCAGAGGGTTTGGAAGGAGGTCGGGATCCTCCAGCGGGTTTGCCTAAACCACAACCAAAGCCAACTTCAGCCTGCCGATCGAGTGGATCGGGAGGTGGAGGTTTACTAGGAAGCGCATCACTAGGGAACGAAGAAGGAAGTGTCCCACCGGGAAAGGGGGAAGAGCCAGGCGCATGTGAGGGCGATGAAGGAGAAGAGGCACTCATCACTCGAGAGCGGATCTTTTTTTTTTTCATGAATATCTACTTTGACTTTGTAAGATAAAGTCCATCCCTGGTGTGGTGTGCCTCTACCCCAAGAAAAAAGTGGAGTGGTCCAAGGTCCTTCATGGCAAACTCACGCTTTAGAACATCCAAGAGATCATCGAATGGAGAATTCGGTGGGCCAATGAGAATGATATCATCAACATACACTAGTAGAAAAATAACATATGTTGTGGTCCGAAGAATAAACAAGGAAGAATCGGCACGAGAACCATGAAAACCAAACCGAGTGAGAAATGTACTTAGATGGAGGAACCATGCACGCGGATCTTGCTTAAGACCATAAAGGGATCGCTGGAGTCGACATACATGATCTGGATTCTGCTGGTCTATAAAATATGGAGGTTGCCGCATATATACTTCTTCGTTAAGAAAGCCATGAAGGAATGCATTCTTGACGTCAAGTTGTCGTATTGGCCACCCCAAAGAGGTGGCAATAGATAAAATTAGTCAATGCCTTCCTGTTGATTAAAGCCTTTTGCCACTAATCGAGCCTTGTAACGATCAATAGAGCCATGAGGTTTCTGCTTAATTTTGTATACCCACTTGCAGCAAATGGCATGATGGTCGGGGGGAAGAGGTACAAGATCCCATGTATGATTATCCATGAATGCCCAAAATTCTTCCTACATCGTAGCAATCCACCGAAGATCCTTGCGCGCCTTAGAAAAAAATGTGGGTTCTTGTGCATCTGCGGAAACAGAAAAGGCAATAGAATGCCTAGAGATATGGAATCGCCTTGGAGGTAGAGTACCATTCCTAGTAACCATAACATGTGTTCGTTGAGGCTCAAGAGCTGTAGTATGAGGTACATCTCCTCTAGGCGAAATGTCAGCCACGTCAATAGTCGAACTCATTGGAGGAGAACCATCTTGAGCAGCTGCCAAAGATGATGATATGGATGAGGATCGAGGAAACATGAAGAGGGAGGTCCATAGTAGGGTTAGGATTCGTACCTTGTGTAGTTTCTAATTGAGGGGTGATCGGGGACCCTAGTGAGGGCATTCTATTAGCAGTCCACTTGGAGGAGGATGATTGGAAAGGAAATGAATGCTCATCGAATTTAACAGTTCGACATATGAAAATATGACTAGAAGACAAGTGGAAACAACGATATCCCAAATAATTATAGGGATAACCTAGAAAGATACAAGGACGAGAACGATAGTCTAACTTGTGACTTGTGTAAGGACGAAGATAGGGATAACACAAACATATATCCAAAAACACGTAATAAGTGATAATTACGCGGCACACGATGTAAGATCTGATAAGGAGAGAGAAAATTAAAAGATTTGGTAGGGAGACGATTAATTAAATAAATTGTTGTTTCGAATGCATAATCCCAGAATTTAGGAGGTAAATGAGAGTGAGCAAGAAGTGTCAAACCCATATCAACAATGTGTCGATGTTTCCGTTCAGCAGACCCATTTTGTTGTGGTGTGTGAGGGCATGAAATACGATGGACAATGATATTCTGCTATAGCTTATTTTGAAATTCATTAGATAAGAACTCATTGACACCATCATATTGAAAGGATTTAATTTTCATGCCAAAGAAGTTCTCGACCTGCAACCGAAAGGTACGAAAACACGAAGAATGTCTGCTCTCGATTTAAGCACATAGAACCATGAATATTTGCTGAAAGTCATCAAGGAAATGAACATAATATAGATGACCCTTATGAGAAGTGATAGGTGCAGGTCCCCAAATGTCAGTATGAATTAATGCAAGAGGAGAAGTGGATTTAGTCATAGTCAAATGAAAAGGAGACTGAGATATTTTTGCAAGCTGACATGCAGAACAAGTATGTGACACATGAGCATTATCGATGGAAAGTGAAAGAGATGACATGGCCCGTTTTACAATCGGAAATGCAGGATGACCCAAATGTTGGTGTCATAGAAGACTCGATCGCTGTGTAACAAGGAAAGCTTGTGGTGAAGTACGCTTGCTAGGAGACTGTAAATAGTATAACCCATATCTAAGTGGTCCTCGAAGAAGCTCCAGGTGCGTGTTCAGATCCTTCACAACAAAATAAGTTGGATACAGTTCAAAAAAGCAATTATTATCTTTAACAAACTGAGGGACTGAAAGTAAATTTTTGGAAATATTTGGGGCACACAAGATATTATTTAATGTAAAGGTGCGATTAGGAGTGTAAAAGAAAGAGGGGCCAGAGGATATAACGGGTATGGAGGTACCATCACTAATTAAGAGCTGATCTGGACTGGCTTAATCCTCTTGAATATTGAGATTGGAAAAATTCGACGTGACGTGATGTGTTGCACTCAAATGAATGTACCAATCAAGATCGTGAATATTGCTTGAAGGTCCATAAGAGAGAAAAGCGTGAGCACCCAATGAAGCAACCTAAAAATTAGGAAGAAGAGGACAACATGGGGATGTATGGCCTATTTTTTGGCATAATTGACATGAGATGTTAGGGAGCAGCCCATGTCCAATGGAGGAAGGCCGTGGAGGCCTAAATTGATCGGGCCCAGTGTGCTTAGATGTAGCAGTAGCTAGTGGACCTTAGACTGAGCGAGACCTACTCTTCATTGGCCTGCCTTGTTGTGAAAAATAGGGAATGCGGGTCGGTTGGCTCTGCGGGTTGGAAAGATAACGGCTTGACCTAGTTTGACTTTCTCCTTCAATGTTTAGATCAGAGTTGTAGCCTCTTTTCTGATTTCCAGCACCACGGCCACTGATCTTCTTCTTTCCTCCAATGCCTCGACTTGCAAGGGAATTTGCTGATGCTGGTGCTGGTCCTAAGAGGCCATAGAGAGGCGGTGTGGTATCACTCGAGGCTCGATAAGACCTCCGAGCTTCTTGATGGAGTAGCATGGTAGAGAGTTCATCCGTGGACATTGAGCCGAGGGAAGGATCAAGGGCAAGGATGAGAGGTTCCCATTCCTTGCCGAGGTCGGAGACGATACAACGATTAATTTGCTGATGCTGGTGCTGGTACTAAGAGGCCATAGAGAGGTGGTGTGGTATCACTCGAGGCTCGATAAGACCTCCGAGCTTCTTGATGGAGTAGCATGGCAGAGAGTTCATCCGTGGACATTGAGCCGAGGGAAGGAGCAAGGGCAAGGATGAGAGGTTCCCATTCCTCGCCGAGGTCGGAGACGATACAACGATTAATTTGCTGTGGGGTGTGTGGCTTGCTGAGGATCACGAATTTGGAGGTGAGTTGTTTCACTTGCTTTAGATAATCGATCATGGAAGCATCACCCTTCCATAGTTCGCGCCATTGTTGTATTCATACCCCTAGTTATTCCGAACATAAGCACACCCTACTAGTAGGTTAGGATTGAATAGATTTCAATGTAGTCTTTACGACTAAAGAAGTGGATACCATTTGATGAGAGCCCTTTAAGATTTGTGATCACGAAATGGGAGGAGGATACCATATGCTACTTATATTTATATTTCTCAAATCTCCTAATAAATACAAGTTTATTCTTTAAAAAAGAAGAAAATGGGAGGAGGATATTGTACCTTCTCGACAGTAGGGGTACGGGGAGCCACGGTTGAAAAGAAGCCTTGCTTTGGGCTAGAGGGAGGAAGAGATCAAACATCAGTATGAAGATGAGATAAAGTCAAAGGATTAGCTTCATGTGGAGGAGCCGATATAGGTAGGTCTAGCAAATTAGATTGTGGCCACGGTGTAAAAGATGTCACAACGGTGGCAGAAGTTGTCGCTTCTGAAACCTAGCAAACGCTAGTCTCATCGCATATTGAAATCTCAATTATTAATAATTTTTTAGAGCTAGTGTTGCATAGATATTTTTGTAGACTTGTCTTCAAAATTAGTGTAGTCATTTTATCTTATTACATTAATTATATGTGCTACTTGTTAGGGGTGTTCATGGTCGGATCGGGTTTAGGAAAAAAATCGACCCGACCCGACCAAGTGTAATCGGGTCGGGTTGAAAATTTTTCACCTCTCAGACCCGACCCGACCTAGTTCGGGTAGTCAGGTTTACCAGTTTAGGTAAAAATAAGTTTTTAACAATATTTTTTATTTTTTATTTAAAAATAATTAAAAATAAATATTTTTTAATATAAATATTTTTTAATATAAATATTTTAAAAGTAATTAAAAAATATAAATAATCAGATCACCGAGTTGGATCTTGGGTTATCGGGTTTCAAATTCTAAAATCCGACCCGACTCGATTGTACTCGACCTGACTCGATTACCCGACCCGACCCAACACAACCCAAATAGATCGGGTCGGGTTGGGTTCTCGGGTTCATTGCGTCGAGTTGACCCAATGAACAACCCTACTACTTGTTAAACTTATGGAATCTAGTAAACCAACACAATATATATATATATTCTCTAACATCTAAAAATTATCCTGATTACTTCATTATTTTATTTTTCTCACTGTCACCAAACAATATAATTAATTATACGTGAAGTGGGCAATTATTTATTATTTAATAATTTTTAGAATAAATATTTAAATAATTAGGGGAGGAAATCATAACAAAGAATTAGAATTAAGAACAATATGACTTCCTTCCATTTTCATGTTGTTTATTTTAATTATTATTTAAAATACAGCAAACTGCTAATAAATTAATACCAAAAATATTTATATTCTTTGCAGCTCAGACTACGCTCTTGCACGTCCTTTCTGTACGAGAAAAGCGTACGCGTACTCGGAAACACCGTTACGAGTGTCCACCCTTTGATAACTGTCATGCACGTAAAGCACATCGTATGAATTAAGAGTTCAATTGATCAGCCCAAAAAAGCTACTTTGGGCCATCGAAAGGGCGACGACGAAAGCCCACTTGAAAAGGAGACGGGGAGAGTGAAGACCTCCCGCTCGTGCACCTCCCCAGAACCCGTGACGTCGTCTTCTGCTCATCTCGGCCGCAAAACCATCGATCGAGCTGCAGTGATTCGCCGCTCTACGCCGGCTCGAATTCACTCCTCTTTCTCTCCCTCCTTCATCTGGACTGATGGCGGCGGCGACGCGGAGATCCCTCCTCCCCTTCTTGTCCGCCGGTCAGATGAACATGGTAACTAGCTTAAGTGCCCGCATTTCCCTCCCCGCCGACCTCGATTTCGGCCTCATTCGTGATTTTTTTTTTCTCTGTGTCCCGACAGGAATCGGTACTCTGGATGTGTTCGCGTCGTCCGGGATGGCAAGCAGGTTGGTGTTTTACGTCCTTGGCCTGCTTTCTCTTTTGGTTAGTTCTGGTTCAGCTCGAAATGCTTTCTTTGAGTTGATACTAGGGTTTTTTGTTGATAGGGTTCTTACTCGGAGGATCCAGGCGGAGGCTCAGTATCACAGTGGCTCCGGACGGGGGAGCTGACGATCAGAAATGTCCCCTCGATGCGATCAGCGTGGATGAGATTGAGAAGATCCGGGATGAGTACGAGCAGGCGAAGCGGAACTTCCTTAACATTCCAGCCGCGCTCAAGGAAATGCCCAAGATGAACCCAAAAGGTACACCTCTCTGTCGCTGTCTATATCGGTATTTTAGTTTGGAGAAACATTGGGATCGATCGCGTGTTTAATTGTGTTATGGATTGCAGGTATCTATGTGAATAGGAATGTTAGGTTGGATGACATTGAGGTCTATGGTTTTGATTACGACTACACATTAGCTCATTACTCCGGAAACCTTCATAGATTGATCTATGACCTTGCAAAAAAACATCTTGTAAATGAGGTTAGCAAGTCGATGAAAATTTGTAACTGTTTTAGTTGGTGAGCTTATCCTGGTTTTTTGGAATGTGATGCTCAGCTGCGGTATCCGGAAAGTTGCTTGCAATTTGAATACGACCCAACATTTCCCATCAGGGGTCTATGTTATGATAGACTCAGAGGATGCCTTCTGAAGCTTGATTTCTTCGGGTCAATTGAGCCAGATGGGTGCTTTTTTGGACGCCAGAAGGTGACGACTTCGCCAGTTATCTAGAATACTAAGTTTTTACTCTACATATGTTGAGTCAATTTATTTTAAATTTTGGTTACTCATGCCAGCATATCTGCAAAATCTTGCAGTTGTCACCTTAAGATGGATCTTTGAAGAGTTTTGAGAATGCTTGCTTCTTTCTGAACTTTGTTGTTATAGTGAGCACAATAGTATATAAACACTCTGATTAAGTAAATGATTGATACCGAATTGCAAATTAAGTATTTATTTATTTTGGTCAGTTATGCTTATTCACCACTCATTTGTCTAAGGGACAACAACCTTGTTTAAATTTGAGTTAAGGGATATGAAGAATCTTTTTTCAGTGATTTTTATAATAATGTTAGCGACTGTTGTATGCATTATTTGGAAGAAGTTAGAATCTAGAATAAATCATTTATAAATTCTCTCCCATATGACAATACATCATTCTCTTTACAAGAGATATGATAGTGCCATAAATAAATATTATGACTTAGTTTCTTTACTGATGACTTGGGCTTTTCTTAAGCAGCATGGGTGCAAAGTATTAGACTATGCATGCTTGACTAGCACAGTCAAACCTTGGTCTCAGTCTGTGGTACGCCATGAAGAAAAAGTTAATTAAGGATAAGAAAAGAGCTATTGGTAGATCTAGAAAAAAAAAGCAATTTAAAACTGAAGCTTCTAGCAAGAAAGTGGATCTTAGTTGATTTGTTTGGTTATTTGATAGGATTCAGTGAGATACTGAGATTCTTGTAGGAATAGGATGTATATTATATACTGTGAATTTTATAATTTGTTGCAATTTTTTCATAAAATAAGTATATAAGATAAAATATTTAACTGGGTGCTAAGTTAACTACTTTATCTTTCAGTTTGCTAACATTCACCTATTTGGCTGCTTACTGCATAGAGTTTGTTAGACAAAATTGCCCCCCCTCTCCATACAAAATTGCCCCCCCTCTCCATATAATATTGTCCCTCTTTTTTTCTTCTAAAATAAATTTTTTTGTATTATCATTATTTTTATTTTTTAGAAAATTAAAAATTAATAACTAAAGTTATTCAACCCAATATGTAATTATTTATCCTCATTTTTCGTTCCTTTTCTCTCATCCGAAGTTCTCCGAGTTGTCTCATTCTCATGCTCACATCACTTGCACTGTTGTCCTCGCACATTGGTCCCACTCACACGCTACTGTAGCCCTGTCCACGCATGACCACACCCTCGTCCTCCGGCCCCATGGTGCGCATACCTCCGTGCAACATAGCCCGTCAACCTTTGCCACATATTTGTTAAGAAAAGTATTTTTAATACAATTGATGATGGTATTATTATGCAATGTTATCAACACATGAAGATTCATCGAAAAGAATTATAATTTTTTCTTTAAATTTAAGACTCTAAATTATGTTTTATACTTATGAAATGTATATGATAATATTTATTGACTTTTTAAATATATTATATAATGAGTTGTCTTTTGAAAAATATATTCATTTTTAGCAATTATAATGTTGGTGATCATCTATCGGTTTGTCTGCCCTCCTGATTTTAATTTCTGGCTTTGCCACCGGATACAATTATAAGTTATTTCTTTCTTTTTCTTGGTTATACACCAAACAGAGATGTTGTAGGGGCAACAGTTACACTAAGATTGTTCATAAAACTTTATGCATCTTTGATGTGAATAAGTTGAAGATAAAAGACCAAAAAATGAGCAGCTATAAGAAGGCTAAAAGGAGTTAAGAAAGAAATTTATTTATATAGTGAGATACTAATTTTAGATCTATGCTTTCAACTTCTAGTGACCTCACTAATTGGCATGATATGTGTATCAAAGCTTATCGACATAGCTTAGATAAGCATTTGATGTTGACAAGGTGGTGGAATTTCCATGGTTGTACATGGTTTACCTGTGAAGAACTCCACTTCTACTGACTTGTTATTATGTACTAAAGAAAGCATGCAAATTCAATTGGAGGCATAGAAAAGATAACCTATTATTTTCATTATGTATCTCCTATATGAATTTGGTTTTTCTTCCCAGGCATCTTTATATGTTTGGTATCTGGATATAACATACATACATAACAAATATATATATGCATGATTTTATTAAGAAAAGTTATGATATTGCTTCTATATTGGAGTATAGTCGTATAGAATGGTCATTTTAGTTTCATCCTGTTTTTTTGGTTGTCAATCAGCTTAGCTTGGAGAAGATAAAGGAAATGTATGGCACTCGTCATATTGGTCGAGCTCAAGCACGAGTACTTGTTGGTCTGATGGATTTCTTTTGTTTTAGTGAGGTAAATTAAGTTTTATGTGATCTTTTTGCCCCATATTAGTGCAGATATATAAAATGATTTCCGAGAATTGAATCCTGATGTCATACCCTATTTAATGGACAGTTAATATGGACTCAACTAGATATTTACTTTATAGAATGCTCATTGGCATTTAAAATTTAAATTTTCTGACTGCTATGGTGTGTCATCAAGATAGGTTTCCTCTATTCAATTTTCATTTAATGTCCCACTCCACATAGGTACAGACATAGGTGTATAATTTCTTATTTTCTGGCTCTTATTTCAATGACTTCAGCTGAGATAAATAACTCCTTTCTGTGCAGATGATAGGACCTCTTTGCTAATGATGTGGATTTCTGAAATTATACATTTTCAGTATACTTCTGTATCTATTAGGAAACAAACAAGCAATAAATTCTCCAAAGGCCTGATCTATGCCTAACTGCTTTATCAATTTCAAATTAGTTTAACCTGCTGTTAATTGGGAGTACATGCAATTGTCCTTGTTGGAGCCTTTCCATACTGTCTCTTGTTTTGGTAATTTTTTCTCCTGGTCCATTTGATTCTAATGGTATGAAGTTTTCTCCTTTTTTTGGTTGTAGGTATGCCTAATTGCAGATATTATACAGCATTTTATGGATGCAAATCTAGAGTTTGATGCCTCCAATGTCTATGAAGACATTAGCCAAGCAATTCAGCATGTGCATAAAAGTGGTTTACTTCATAAAGAGATTCTTTCTGATCCACCAAAGTACCTAGTGAAAAATGTAAGAGATTAAAGTTTACACTTCGTATTTTATCTTCATAAAATTGCTTCTGCAGGATCAATTTTTTTCTTGATATTTTCTGATTTTTTAAGAGCATGAAATACATGTTTTTTTACAGAGTCAAGTCTTTGGTCTTCTAAAGAAATTGAAGGAGAAAGGGAAGAAGCTTTTCCTACTAACAAATTCTCCTTATTCTTTTGTGGATGGCGGCATGAGTTACATGTTAGAGGTGCTTTCTTGAATTTAGTTTTCCTATATGACATGTTTTCGGCAATTAAGTAATATTCATGCTTAATCTAGGTGTGAAAAACTTATTCGTTGAATGTAGTATTGTTAAATAACATATGTTGAATGTAGTATTGTTAAATAACATATGTTGAGTGTGTTTATTGCGTTTGCCTTTACTCATCTTGATTGAATGAAGAAAGTAAATTTCTGTTTCTTTCTATTTGCTTCCCCCCCTAAATATTCAGTAGTGATCAATGTCCCCTACTGATCTTGCAGCAGATTGATTACAGAATATTTAGAGGACATGAATGACTACTTATTATTTATTTGCTTTTCCCCCTAAATATTTGTGTCAATCTTGATTTTGGAGTTGGAGGATCTTATGTACATTGGTGCATCTTAGAGGGTATTTGGTTGGATGAAGTAGACGAGAAAAGAAATACCGTTTCTTATGGCCCATTAATTATCTTGTTTGGTTACAATTTTTTGACAAGGAATAGGTGAGTCACAAGGAATAGATAAAGAATACTATTATTCCTCATGAATGAATACTATTCCTATTCCTTATCACATTTTTCAATATTACCCTTCAATGTTTATAATATTAAATAAGAATATAATAGATTAATTTTAATAATTACATATATTAAATAAATAAATATTATTTTATTATTAAATAATATTTATTATTATTATTTTATGAAGATCCAATTGATTTTTATGTAGAGAAAATAAATAATGATTTTATTTTTTTAAAATTAATAAATTATTTTTCATTAATCCATATTTTTATTGTGTTGTTACTAATTAGAATAAATTAGAATAGAATATATTATATTGTTAAGAAGGATATTTGATGATGTCCCTCTTTATTCCTTCTGCTAACTAGAAAAGATAATACTATTTCTTGTCTATTTTATTTCTTATCTCTATTCCTATTCCTTATCTATCTCTATTCCTTATGTTCCTTATGATTTCATTTCATCCAAACAAACACCCCTCTAATGCTTCTTGCAATTTTCTTATTTTTATGGTGATTAAAATAGTTATTTCACCAATTTCCGTGTTCACTTAAGTGATTTCCCTTGAGTGACAAGTTTTTATTCTTTTCTTATTTTAATTTCTCACCTCATTTGGTAGGGCAACAATGATGATAGAAATTCTTGGAGGGAACTTTTTGACGTTGTGATTGCTAAAGCTAGTAAACCAAATTTCTACACATCTGATCATCCATTCCGGTAATCTCTCTGCTAAGCTTTCTATCATTGTTTAGTACAAACTTTGTTGGATAGTATTTTCAGTCTATTTTTATGCAAGCGGTATGTCTTTTAAGTAGGTGGCTTGATTTAATAATAACTAGGGGATTCGTTGATGCTTCACTTGAATAAGGGACAAGTGTCTGCAGTTTCAGTTTTGTATGTCTAATAATAATAATCTTCCATTTGTTGCGGCCAATATTGGACCAGTACTGTAATCTTCAGATTGATGATTGTAATTCTTACATGGAAGCACCAGAAACCTTATTCAATGTCTTATATATTAAAGTGCTAAAACTGCTTTTGCTCAACCATGTCTAACTAGTTACATTCATTTAGATGCTATGACACAGTGAATGACACCTTGGCTTTTACAGCAGTGGACAAATTTCTTCCCGACCAAGTTTACTATCATGGTTGCCTCAAATCATTTCTACAAATCACAAAGTGGAAAGGGCCTGAGGTAATACAATCTTGTTCCTGTTGCTTTTTCATTACTTTTAGATTATTGTTAAACAAGAGTCTTGACAAAATAAGAATGTCTACATTGTGCTCCTAATAACAACCAATCTGGATAGCTTCAATCTCATTTGTGTTTGGATTATTTTTCCTTTGTATGATGTGCATACTTGAATGTATTTTCGTATTTGCAAGAATAAATTTGGTTACCCTAAACTTTGTACCTTTATCATGACTTTTCAGACTTATATGACATTCTTCACTTTCTCATGTAATTTTTTTTGCCTTAGTAAAAAATCTTATGTTTTATATTTAGGTGATATATTTTGGTGATCACCTGTTTAGCGACTTGAGAGGACCATCAAAAGCTGGTTGGCGAACTGCTGCCATCATTCACGAACTTGAGGTTTGCAATATTAATAATTCTACAAAACATATATTGAATTGCCAACTTCATGTTTTTTGTGGTTAGCATCAAATTGAGTTTTCTCATAAAGATATTTTAATTCTTGCAGAGTGAAATAAAGATCCAAAATAGTGATAGCTATCGATCTCAGCAGGTAAGAACTAATGAACATATCTCATTTGAAATTGTTATCGTGGATAGTTAAGTTGGAGATCAATTTTGTCTTCCTTCTCAAGGTTGCATCTTACTTCACAATGTTCCTAAATGATGAACACAATCACTTTTTTTACCTGCCAACTGGCTTTCTGAGTTATTGGTAGCCCCTCAATCTCTGAACATGAAGTTAAACATGGAAGTTTCAGCTAAGCTAGCTATAAGGGTCTTTGTTGTTGATAACAAAGGTCATGAGGTCAGAGCCTGCCTTCACCCACTTACCCTTTGCAACAGCTTTGGCTTTCATAATCAAGACTGCCCCAAACTACCCTCTTATTTGCAAGTACCCTTGCTATTAAATGGTTTCAAAGTTTCAGGAGCTTAACATATTCCTTTTTAACTTTTTACTGCTGTGTTTTTATTGGGCCACTAAAATATCTCTTTTTGTGATCATAACTCATAAACTATGCAGGCAAAATTTCATATAATTGAGGAGTTACTTCGCAAACTCTATGCCACAGTGGTTAGCAGTGAGAGAGGACAAGCTTACCGACAAATGGCCCATGAACTTAATGCAGAAAGGCGACATTGCCGATCGACAATGCGGAGCATGTTCAATAATTTCTTCGGGGCAACATTTCTCACTGACACTAGTCAGGAATCTGCATTCGCCTACCACATCCATCAATATGCAGATATATACACAAGCTCACCCGAGAACTTCCTGTCTTGCTCTTTGGACTCGTGGCTTCATGTACCCTATGATATAAAGATCATGCCACATCATGTGAAGGTAATAATAATCTTGGTGCATCCTTTCCTTTGTCCTTCAAGAATAGCTTTCTCTATTTCTTCTGTTGTTTGTGCAAGGATCTTTAAGAATTTAAAACATAATTATATAAATCATACCATTTTCTAACAATTTATTCTTTACGATATACTGGTCACCAATCAAATCTATAAGTGTCAAAGTCAATCTTGCCTCGCCTCCCATATATTTTCACTTGTTTAAAATTCACGTATATGAACTTTATTTGTGCATATCTGTGCGTACATTTTTAGCTTTCATTCTTGCACCGGACTTGCCTACCGGGCATGCTAAATCATAAATATATAATTTGATTTTTTTTAGAATGACTTAAGCCTTTTGAATTACCAGTCACCCGATCAGATATTTTAATATTGACATTGCACCCTTTTCACTGATCTTTTCTCTTGCAGGTGACATCCAGTTTGTTGAAGATGCAGTAACATTTTGGTGTGTTTACTGAGAAGAAAACTTGATCATGCATTTTTGCTGACATGTTGAAGTAGTATTTGATAAGTCGAAGGTGCGTTGATGATGTTAAATATAATTCACTGTGAGGGAATTGTTGCAAAGTCGGTTAATGTATCACGTGTAAAATAAAAATTAACTGCAGCTGGGAATAGCTATTCTCGAGTAGCAATTGTTCCTTTGCGAAGTAGATAATATATCCCATGGCAGTTCAGAATCTCAATATTCTTACTTCATTTCTTGATGTATAAACTGTCACTGAATCAAACTGATCCACCGTATCATTTATAATCTTTTAGGAAAAAAGAGAAGTTAATAAATCTTGGCATCTTAATAACATTTATCCCAAACCAACCCTTACATTTAAAAGAATCTTGGAATTTGCAGTGGCAGTTGCAAGAATTTAGAGATGCCCAATTTAGAATATAATTTTTTTTAATAAATATTATTTTAATTGTTTAATTTTATATTTTCAAGGAAAAAGGTACTTTACTTTGACGTATTTGTCGTGCTACCAAAATGTTTATATTATTTATTTTGGAGCTAAAATATTCATTAGGTTATTAAATGATACAAAAAATGACACCCAAGCTCATTTATGTTAACCGTGCCTTAATGGAAATAATACGTATGCTGATTGAGATGTTGAATTTATACATGATGCACATGCAGAGAACAATTTGCCACGTAAGCTTGGGTCCTACGATTAATATTAATTTTTTTTGAAAAAGTATACTAAAATGCTTCTATCGTTTTCACCAGGGTACTAAAATGTCTCATGATGTAGAAGTGAGCAAAATGCGCCAGTTTGCTAGAAGCAGGCGCTAGGCATATTGTAGTTGCTTAGAAGCAATTTGTCCACTTCTTCGATTGCTTGAACCAATGCTTTGGGAAGATGAGTCTGCAGTATATATTCAAGGCGATTAGGCTCTTATTTCTCCCTTTCTCGCTATCTATATTTCACTTGTTCCTAAATCTCTATTAAATTTTTTTTATCTCTCTCGCTACCTATATATTACTTATTCTTTGTATGTGCACCACATGTAAATTAACATCTCAACTAGCATTCACGTCATCTTTCTTATGTCTCAGTGAACAGACATTAGCTTGGGTATCATTTTTGTACTATTTTCAATAACCTGAAGGGCATTTTAGTACCCTGGTGAAGATGTCAAGAGTATTTTAGTATTTTTTTCCAAAAAAATTAATAATAGTGGTGGAACCTAGGTTTACATGATATCTTACGTGTCGCTTGCTTGACAAGTTATTCTCTGCATGCGCGCCACGTGTAAAGTCAACATCTCAATCAGCATTCACGTCATCTCCGTTAAGTCTCAATTAACATAAGTTAGCTTGAGCGTCATTTTTTTTACTATTTTCAATAACCTCATAGGCATTTTAGTTCCAAAATAAATGATAAGAATATTTTAGTATCCCGGTGAAAATGCCAAAGATATTTTAGTATATTTTTCCGATGTTAAATATTAAAATGGAAAAAAAGTTAGAAAAGAATAAAAAAAATAAAAGTCAGGTATATCTCAAACCAACCCATACCACACTTGTTTGAAGTTTGAACCTGACTCAGCTCAACACAGGCTCGGTTAACTTTTTGAATTCTCATACCCAACAAAATCTCCAAAAATCAATAAAATATTAGTTTCTTTTTTCCATTATAAGTTATTTTTTAAATCGAGAATTAGAAGAGAATTATTTATTATGCAATCTAAAAAGATATTTGAATGCATTCAATGCTATTAAGTTCAACGAGTCAAGTCAAGACAAGGCATGATGAGCATTTAAAACTATTAGCCTCATTGAGTCAAGTCTATACAGAATAAGCATATTTTAAGAGTATTTATAGAATTCATAATATGAATTCAAATTTTTTTAAATTCATAATAGAATTCAAAATTTTTTAAATTCAAAATTTTTTATTCAAAAATATTAATTTTACCTTTGAACAGTCGGTCAGCATGTGCAAAAAGTCGGGGGCAAAACCAATCTTTTGAACAAAAAGTTATGAATTCAAAAATTTTCGAATTCATATAAATTTGGAAATTTTTCTCCACGGACAAAACTATTCAATAAAGAGCTTCTTTACCTAACTATGATAGCTATGTATTAGTACCAGAAAAAGTTTATTCAATAAATGAGTAAATTGAATATCAGTCACTATTATACTAATTATATATGCTCAGGTATATTCTTTATACGACATAATTTTTGCCGACAAGGTAAATCAGGTATATAGTGAGTACATTCCATGTTGCTTAATAAGGAAGCTTTTCAATAAATTTATTATAGTCACATCTTCTAGGGGTGAGCATGGACCGGTTAACCGATCCATTAGCAAAAAAAAAAACCGATCCATTAACTTCGATTTTTCAAAATCATTAACCAACCGCTCCATTAACTTCGGTTAACCGCTATTTCGGTTTCGGTTTTTCGGTTCGGTTAATCGATAATTTTCGGTTAACCAATAAATTTTTTTAACCTACAAACATAATAATATTATGCAAATCATGGAGAAAAATCTAAATAAATAGCAAATTCTCATTGAGAAAAAAGAAAAAAAAAGTGAAACCATTGAACAAAGATAATGTTCTACAAAAACTAATATTTTTATTTTTATTTTTTTTTAAAAAAATGATTTTAAAAAATATTTTTAATTTTTTTAATTTTTTTTTTAATTTTTTTTTAATTTTTTTTTAATTTTTTTTTTAATTTCCTGTAATTTTTTCATAATTTATAAATTATTATTATTATATATATATAATTAAAAATTAATAAATTATATCCAACCGGTCGGTTAACCGAAACCGGTGGACTTTTTACCTCTCGGACCGAAACCGAAACCGAAAACCGATTTTTCCAAAAAAAAAAACCGAAATCGAAAAAACCGGTTCGGTTAACCGGAAAAACCGGTTCGGTTTCGGACCGGTTCGATTTCGGACCGGTTTTTCGGTTAATCGGAAAACCGGTTTTTTTTTCTCACCCCTAACATCTTCTATACCATCCGATATTCAGTGCATATTTACTAAGATTAATTAATATCTATTATTTATTTAATATATAAATTTAAAATAAAATAAAATAAATATTATATTTGATATATACTAAATTTTAAAAATTTATATTTAATTCATCATTATTTATTATTTCATTTAATTTTATCTCATCCAATGAAATAAATAAACCACAAGAGATGTGAATTAGGGATGACAGCAGATAAAATGATAAATATAAGATACGTTGCAGATACTATATATATTATCCATACATGCATCGCATCGCATATGTATTTGCATTGAATTTAATAAAAAATTAATAAAACTATATTTATTAAAAATAATAATTTATAATATGAAAATGTATAAATAATTAGTAATTCACTAGGTTTCATATGTAATTTATCGTAAAATTTACACATATAATATATCTAGGTAAAATGATAATTGTATATACATGAATAATGCAGTGCAGATATGGTGTCACATTCATATCCGTATCTACACCACATCTGCGCAAATAATTTTTTTTATAAAATTCATATATTTTTATTTGCGGATACAATGCGAATGTAGTTTTTATTCGATGAATACGAGTAAAATTGCCAACCCTAACGTGAATACTCAGTAAAGTTGAAAACAGAAGACGAGAATAAAAGCAAAATCAAAGACACAGACAGAGCAAGTTCACACAGGTTGGAGTAGTATTAAGCCATTAAACACACAATGAAAACAACCGTACAATTAAGTCATAGTGCAAGCATGAGTCACGCCTAACAATTTTTTTTATATTTAATTATGGACAAACACATTCAATATTTGTTGTTATGAGTATTGTACATAGATAAAACAACGCAAAATATGATAGTGATGTCAATTTCCTAATTTTACCCGCGGATTCATATTTGAATATAATGCGGATAAATTATATTGATTTTTTTTGAGGTTCAGTAAAATTAAATTGACCTTCTTTTATTTATTCATGTGACATTTACTTTTTCTACAACTAACGGTATTAAACGGAGACGACTAGTAATATAATTTCTTCCTTACGTCATTTGTTAAAAAAATATTAAAAAAATATGTATAAAATAATTGAATAAATATTTTAAAAATAAAAATTTGATAAAAAATATTATATTATTTAATATTATTCACGAAATTAATATTAGTTTAAGATAAAAATAAAAATGTTAAGCATTCATTGGTGGAAAAATGAGAATGAAAGTTATATGACATAAGGATATTTTTATCATTTAAAATAAGTAAAAGTCATAAATATTTTAAAAATATCATTAGTAAGTATGTATAGTACACATGACAGACACTTCACTAACAGTTTCAGTTAGTAGAGAAGGTATGTATAATCTTTTACAAAATTCAAGAAATCATAAAATAAAATTACAAATAGAAAGAAGATCAGTGTAATTTTAGTTAATAGAGAACCTCAGGGGAGGGGAGGTCAGTGCAATTTACTCTTATAATATTGGGTGTGATGAGATTTTAATGTTATATAAATAATGGATAAGGCCGATATGCATTTGTGACGTATGGGTTAATTAATTTTCAAATTTAAATCAGAGTTTATCTTATTAAATATGAAAACATAATTTATACTTGGACCCCACTATTTAAATAAAATAAGCAATATAAACCTATTCTCTAACATGATAGTTGTGCCATGCCAATTGTATGATCAATTAATCATGCACGACTTCTTATTTCTTTCACGCCTCATCCTAAGTAAAAGCTCATGTTCAGTCAAAAATTTTGCTGAGCAAATTATCCATATAATTTTTTTTTTGCTATTGATGTCAAGGTGAAGTCAATTTTAAAGTACATGATCTGAAGTAGGGCTGACAATTTCTAACACGACACGATAATCCGACACGATACGACACGGAGTACGCGGGTTCAGATTTGGCTAAATGTGTGTTTTGATTAAATAGGTTCAACCCGGATTAACACGATTAAATAATCGTGTTAATTCGGGTTGTACCCGTGTAACTCATATAAATACGATTAAACTCATTTAACTAAACGTGTTTAATCGTGTTAATCCGAGTTGAACCCGTGTAACCTGTATAAACACGATTAAACGCATTTAACTAAACGTGTTTAATCGTGTTACTGAACCTATTTAATCCATTTACCCGTTTATAAGAATATATATATAATAAAAAGTAAAAAGTTACGAATGTTGGGTATGTCTTGTGATTAATAGTCTTTCTACTGTGTTTAATTTTTAATTTTAGTAGCTTTCATTTTGTTCACCGTTGAAATTGTGTTTATCGTGTTTAGACACATTTACTTAAACGGATTAAGTGTGTCGTGTCAATCCTGGAATAAACGGGTCGGGTTCGGGTTTGCATATTCGGACACGTACGTTTAACAAACATGTCGGGTTTGGGTTTGGCCTTTTACAATACGAGACACGTTTAGACACGACACGTTTAAACACGATACGACACGGATTGCCACCCCTAATCTGATGATGTCATAACAACAATGGGGTTGACCTAAGTAGATTTTGGATAATTAAATTCACTTATAAGGAAGTAATTTTTTTCCACTCATTTGGTTGATAATAAGTGAGAAAAATATAAGAAATTTTTACAATTTTTCAAGAAAATACATGAAGTGCTAATCTAATCCCCTTTGGTAATTTGTACTTTTGAGTTTCTTAGAAAGTAAGAAGATATTTTTACCTATATTAACAAAATAGGTAATTTTTTTATATTAATTACAAATAAAAATTAATTTTTCATATAGACTAAAATATATAATTATATAAATAGTATTATTTGTATATTTAATATATATAAAAAAATAAAAAAGTATTATTCACAAATAAAAGGTATATTGTTCATTTAATGTGTATTTCTTAAGAAGTACTCATATCAATCAAATATATTGTGACCAACTCATAAACATATAAACCAACTCATAGTATATAAACAAAATCATAGCAGTTCAAGATTGCATAAGAAAAAAGCTCATGACACTATAGGCTAATAAGGACAATAACATTCACTTAGGTATATCTATTCTCACATGTGATCGAAGTTGCTGCAAGCCTTCTTGGTTCCTCGCTAGATGTAGCTCCAGGGTGATACGCAAAGACACTCTGATTCTCAAGGACGTATTCGAGGTGGTGTTTGTAAGAATTGGATTTGAGAGATACCTGGAGATGCTGAGATTGGCTTATAAGGCAGGTCTTTAGTGAAATGTATTATGCAGGGATTTCTCCTCAATTATAACGGGGACATGTCTTGAGGGAGTCAATTGCCAAATTGTGCCCCTTTAATTGTGCTGTGATTATATTTGAATTCTTTAGATATAGGTCAAAGACAGAAATGCTCTCAGAGTAATTGGGCGGAGCCCTTGGGCCTCACTTGGGCCGACTTGGGCTCCTGAGTGACTCGGCTGAGCCAGGCTTCATGGGCTCACCAAACGGGCCCGAGGATATAGTTCGGTCCATAGCCCCCGAGCTTGGTCGTGATTTATGGATTGCGTGCCGAGCTCTAGTCTCGCTAGCAGCCTTGGCCTCGACCCGAGCACTTGCAAGCTCCTCCTGTAGCAGCACTGCCTCCTCACCAGCCTCGGAGAGAGCTCCCTCGAGGCTAGAGATCTTCATCTCCTTGCTCTTCAACTCTAGTTGGTGGTTGAGCTTCAACCCCTCCACCTCGCGAGCCTGGATCGTCGCCTCCTCCTGGATAGACGCCAAGTTCTTCTCTACATGTCGCGCCATCCTGGCCAAACAGAGTCCTTGGACCTCCAGAAACCTCAGCAATCCGGAGAGCCCAACCCCTCTAACAGGTTGACGTCCTTGTTGGATTAGAGATGCTGGTCATAGAATATGTGGAACAAGAAGTCCTCAAACCACAAGGAGTTCGGCCTGGTTGAGTTGTGGAACATGTGCAATCTGGGCTTGCACGGGGTCGGCCATCCCGGGGTGCTCAGGAGTGCGGGAATGGCCCCCCGCCTCCACGGCCCTCCTAGGAGGGGACTCCACATCTATAATAGCAGGAGCCTCATCCTCTCTTTCCTTTTTTTCAAGAGAGCTAGGGAGGATGACGATGGAGGCCCCCGGGCTTCGAAGAGCCCTTCTTCTCCGAGGAAAGCAGCCTTGGCTCGCCTATCCTTATTGGTTTATGGGGAGGAAGGCTCAGGGGAGGAGTGTCGTCGGTCACCATTGCCTTCCCCTTCAACAACTTCATTTTTGCCTGAAGGGAAACTGGGTTCATCTTGGGAGCCTTGGCGTCTACACAAACATATCAAAAGAGCTCGGTCAAAGGATCAAAATAGAGACAAACATGAAGACAAACAACAGA
This sequence comes from Canna indica, assembly GCA_034359265.1. NCBI lineage: Eukaryota > Viridiplantae > Streptophyta > Magnoliopsida > Zingiberales > Cannaceae > Canna > Canna indica. The sequence goes on from CP136890.1 coordinate 75,175,179, forward strand.
AAAACTCCATAAACCAATCGACTTAATGATATACTCGATGACCCCGGACTCATCCCGATCTCATCTCAGTAACTACCTGCATGAGAAGGGACTGGAGGGACCACACTAGTCTAGGAACCTTACAGTGACCCTCTCGTCAAGTGAGAGGCAGTTGTCTTCCAACATCAAAATGCTTAGTATAGAGGGAATCTCTCATCGACTGGCACCCTCTCCAAGAAGAACAGATAGTTGCTCTATCGGGACTAGACTATGAAGTACTTATTCTTGAAGCCTTTGTAAGAGCTCTTGAAGAGCTCGAGCAGCTTCTTTCCTGAAGTGTTACTTAGGGAGATCCATTGCTACTTCATTGTTGCCTTCATTTGGAAGAAAATAAAAAAGACATCAAGGCTGGGCTCGACGCCGAGGTACTCCATCACAATTTCGAAGGAGCGGACAAATGCCCAATTATTCGGGGGGAATTGTGTGGGGGCGACGTTCACTTGGATCAAAACGCTGCATTCGAAGTCATTGAAGGGGAGCCTAACACCAAGATATTCGAAGATCGTCCAATATAAGAAGATGAACTCAGGGTCCTCCCTGGAGTGGAAGACTCTATCTTCGGCGGAGCAAGGCAGGCACTTGAAGGCCTCCTTGTCGCCTGGTCGGGACAACATCGCATTGTTACAGAACTTTGTGATGCTCCCTTGGCTGCTCATAACCAACCTCTCCCTTTTTATTTCTTCGTGGACCTAATGGTACGAGTCCATGGCAACCCCCAACCAACATAATACTAACTTGAGGTTAGAGTCCTTCTTTCTCATGAAATAGGAACCCTAAATAGAGGAGGGGTGAGTCAATACCGACCTAGGGCAAACTACAACAAGACAAAAGTCTAAAGGGAGGAGAATGAACTCACCGAGAATGGAAAAACATGAGGAAAGGAGCGATGTGACAATAACGCCGAAAATGATCTCGGAGGCGAGCGATAGCAGAGGTCCGAGAGCAAAGAGAGCTGGATGCGAGAAGAGTCGAACTAAGGGGATGTGGGGAATTTTAAAGCCTAGAAAGCAGTAACCTCCCCATCCAACGGTAGACATTCACGGCCCATTGGAAGAGCAAATCCTGGTCGAACACTCCATCAGCGGCAGAAGCTTAAACACCCTAAAGTTGAATGACTAGATCTCCACGCCATGACTGCTCTTTGCCAGAATTAAATGCTCAAAAAGATCGATTTTGTGTAGACTATTGTTTCGGAAGCCCAATTCAATGTCGATTGTCTCAAGTTGTTCATAGCAAACAAATATGCTATGAGGGTGTGAAATCTCACATTGAGGAGATGATTCCAATGATCTCATATGTCGTTGGCAGCGGCTCAAACAACCTCTTATAAGAAGAGGAGAAGTGAGGACAAATAGTGGAAGAGGAGACGTCGAGAAAGGGCGACTGCAAGAGGAAAGGGAGCGGAACAAGCTAACAATAAAAATAGAGGAAGAACCAAGCTTGAGGAGAACTATAGTGAACCGAAAATGAAGGGGGGTAAATGGACGGCGACACTACAAGGGAGAGGAGAGTTTAAAAAGTACCAGGTTATAGGGGTGGGGAGGGGAGGGGGGGGGGGGGGGTATTTCGGGAAGGAGAATGGGTAAAGTCAAAAAATAGGTAAGTTACACGCTCAAAGACATGGTACCTCAACAACGCAACAACATGAGCTGCATAGAAATTTTGTTCTGAGTTGTGTGCTCTTTCGATATTTCACCATTTGGTGTCTAGATTCCCTCGTTTGGTTCCTGCAACATCATGCTTGGAGCCTATATTTGTTGGCTTAAGGGTCTCCCTTAATATTCGATCTTCATTTTGATGATAACAAATAAGTATTTAATTTATGTGTGAAGTTTTGAGTTCAGGTTGAAGTTGCAATAAGCATGCGAACTTTGCTCGAAGAAATGAAAGAAAAAACGTCAAGAAAGGCTCGGATGTAGGTTGAGTAGATATCTTGTAATATACCCCTAGGATCTCATCTCGAGCCTAATTGTAAAGTTATCCAAATTAAAACTTGGTAACTAAACCCATAAAAAAGCATGTATCAAAGATAAGTTAAAAATCAACCTCATCCTAAGTTCGGTCGACCGATCGATCGATCGAACAAGGCAGAAGAATGGCAGTAGCCACTTCGGTCGATCGGTTAGTCGACCGAACTAGATACAAAAATTGACTGTGGCTACTTCAGTCGACCGAACTAGCAGTGCCTCGATCGATCGGATAGTAGAGGAGCAGAATCGTGACTCAATTGGTTGACCCTCCGGTCGACCGAACAGAGCGGCAGAAGCAAGAATTGCCAACGGTCGCTGGACGATCGATCGGTCGGTTGATCGATGATCGACCGACAAGCGATCGAACGACGTCCAACGAGTGAAAAAATGCCCGTTGAAGAGCCGTTCGATTGAGGGGTTATAAATACCCCTCACCTAACTCTTTTAATAGCTCTTCATAACTGAATTAAGCATTCAAGAGAGAAATTTGTGCCTTCTAAAGATCAATTGCTTGCGCTCGCTTCTCCGATCAACGTCTTCTATCTTCCCTCAACTTGGGCTTTGATTCGAGCTCAACGACTTGGCGAGTTGAAGGCTTGAAGGCTTGGAAAAGAGCATTGGTTCTTGGTTTTATTTCTTAGCTCTTTTCATTATAATTTTAAGTGTTATTTAAACTTGTTTTAATTGGATTAGCTTGCTATGTGTGCTAGTGTAATCACTTAGGGTTTGCTTTGTAGAATTGTGTTTTGCTTTGGTGAATAGGTTTGAGATGTTCTCAAAGAGGTGAGAATCGAGTGTTGTATTCAAAGGGAAACACAAGTTCAATAAAGTAGTTGGTTACAAATCATTGGTGTGGAGCTAAGGTAGTGGAGTAGGCGGTTGGCCGAACCACTATATTTCCTCGTGTTAGCATTGCCTTGTTTGTTTGTTTATTATTGTGCTTCATATTTGATAACGAACATTATTTAGTTGCACTTGCATTTGGTTGAAGTTAAAATTGGTTAAAAAGAAAATTGAAGTAAAGTAAAAAAGAATACACACTATTCACCCCCCTTCTAGTGTGAAATTTCACTCAATAATTGGTATCAGAGCAAGGTCGTAGGATTAGATTTAACCATCTTCCCTACAAGTTAAAATGACTAGTGAAATCCAACTAGCTCAAGGGTCCTCTACTCATACTCCACCATTGTTCGATGGTAATAACTATGCCTATTGGAAGATTCGTATGAATGACTTCCTACAATTACTAGGCATGGATGTATGGAGAATGATACAAGTAGAGTATAAGCAACCAACCAAGGATATGAATGAGTGAGACCAAGAAGAGATTAAACTCTTTAATGTAAATGCAAAGACCATCAATGCATTATATTGTGGCCTATCGATTAATGAGTTCAATGGGATTTTTACTTGTAAGTTCGCATATGAACTTTGGAAAGTCCTAGAGACTACACATGAATGTATTTCACAAGTTAAGGAATCTAAAATAAACCTACTCATGCATGATTATGAAATGTTCAAAATGTTATCACATGAATCCATTGATGCCATGTATACTAGATTTCAAAATATTACAAATGGATTAGCTAACCTTGGCAGAGAGATAAGGGAAGAGGAGAAGGTAAGAAAGCTCCTTCGTTCCCTTCCAAAAGCTTGGGAGCCCAAGGTTATCGCAATCATGGAAGCGAAGAACATGAGCACCTTGAAGATCACCGAGTTCATTGGGTCTCTTATGACACATGAGACCCATATGTAGCAATACAAGGAGGAAGATGCTCCCAAAGGCAAGACCATTGCCTTAAAAGCATCATACTAAGGAGAAGAATCCTCATCATCCAAGGAAGAGACAAACGACTTTGAGGAAATGGCGATGTTGGCGAGAAGATTCATGAGCTTCATGAGAGGAGGCATGAGAAAGGATTGCAACAAGACTGAGCATCTAAGGAAGGATTGCCCACTTCTCAAGATGACTTCCACCTCCAACCCTCACAAGAAGGACAAATACAAGAAGGAGAAGAAGGCAATGATGACTTCGTGGGATGAAAGTGAGCCTTCATCAAGTGAAGAAGACTCAAAGAGTGAAAAGACAAATCTTTGCTTGATGGCAAATGACCATGAGGTAAGATTTACATTTGGTGAGCTTTCATTTACTCAAGAAGAACTAGAAAATGAATTTGATCAAATGCATGATGAATTTAATGCTATTAGGAGAAAGTTTAAAGAGCTTAAAAAGGACAATAAATCTTTAGAACTTGAAAATGATAGTTTACTACTCTCATGCAATGCTTTAAGGAAAGAAGTAGATACCCTTAAGGAAGAGAAACATGCCCTAGATGAAGCTAAGAAAAACTTAGAATATGACAACAAGAAATTAGAAGATGAAAACAAGTATTTAAGTGATCAAGTAGAGCACTTGAATAATAGCATGCTAACATTAAAAAAGGAACTTTGCACGCTAAATGAAAATTGACAACCTTACAAAATGTCATGCCTAAGGTTGTCCATGCCAAAAAGTCATCACACTTCCATGCTCTCACACAAAATAGAACGAAGTTTAATGGAAATTATTTTTCATATGGTATATTTGGCCATATGGCTAAAGATTGTGCATTAAGGAGGAATCCACATGCTAGATTTACTTGGGTTCCTAAGATGACTAACACTCAAGGACCCAAGAAAATTTGGGTACCTAAAATAATCTCTTCTCCTTTTGTAGATGGAGAATCATCCTCAAGCAAGTAGAAGCACATGAATATTGGATAGTGGTTGCTCAAAACACATGACAGGTGATATCAACTTATTTTCAATCCTATCAAGCAAAGATGAAGGACATGTGATATTTGAAGACAATGCCAAAGGTAAGATTGTTGGCATTGGTGATATAGGTATACTTCCTTACCCATGCATTAAAAATATTTTACTAGTTGATGGGTTAAAGCATAACTTGATTAGCATATCTCAATTGTGTGACAATGGATATGTAATTATTTTTTAAGCATCTAAATGTATCATTAGGAGCGCACCATCTAATGACATTATGTTTATTGGAAGTTTATTGGAAATAGGCAAAAATATCTATATATTAGATTTAAATGTCCTACCTAATCCCTATGTTAGATGCTTGGTTGCCATGGAAAATGACTCTTGGTTGTGGCATAGAAGGTTAGGACATGCTAGCATGAGCCTCATCCAAGAAATATCTAAGAATGAACTAGTTAAAGGATTACCCAAGATAAAATTTAAAAAAGACAAATTTTGTGATGCATGTCAACTAGGCAAGCAAGTTAAATCTTTATTTCATAGCATTAATCAAGTAAGCACATCTAGAACACTTGAACTTGTGCACATGAATATTTTTGGTCCATGTGATGTAGCTAGTCTAGGTGAAAAACTATATTGTTATGTGCTAGTTGATGATTTCTCGAGATTTACATGGGTTTTCTTTTTAGCTAAAAAAAATAAAACTTTTGATTTTTTCAAAAAATTTACTAGGAAAGTTATAAATGAGAAATGAGTCTCGATTTTGAACATTAGAAGTGATAATGGAGGAGAATTTAAAAATAAAAAGTTTTCCGAATTTTGTGACGAATTGGGTATTGAACATGCCTTTTCTTTCCCTAGGACCCCTCAACAAAATGGGATGATTGAGAGGAAGAATAGAACCTTACAAAAGATGGCTAGCACCATGCTTTGTGAAAACAATTTGCCCAAGTATTTTTGGGCCGAAGCTATAAATACCTCTTGTTGTGTGCTTAATCACGTATTATTGAGACCTAAATTTAAGAAAATATCATTTGAGCTTTGGAATGATAAAATCTCAACACTATTAGAAATTGGTTCTTCAGCAACGGCTATTAGCTATAGCGTTCTTACGGTCGCTCAAGCCGTTGTAGATATGCTATATCTGCAACGACGTTCTAACGGACACGTGAGCCGTTGTAGATATTATTTACCTTAGCAATGGCTTTCTAATGGACACGTTAGCCGTTGCTGATGATAAACTTATCAGCAATGACGTTCTAACGGTTAACTGAGCCGTTGCTGATAAATTTATATAGGGCAGGCGTGGGTGCCCGCCCCTTCCTCCTCCTTCTTCCTCTTCCTCTGCTACAGCGCGCCGCCTGCTGAGCTCTTTCGACGCCGCCAAATCCTGCTGCGGCTGTCGACGCCGCCGCCCCGTCCTCGACCACCGATTCCAACCGCCGCCTCCGGGTCTGTTCCAAGTATTCCTCGCCGCCCCGCCTTCCCCATTCATTCTAGCTAGGTAGATCCAGCCAAAATCCTTAACATAGGGTTTCAGCCGACGACCGACAGTCGGTGGCTGCGGCCGGAAGGTTATATAGTGTTCGGACACTGGACGCTGGCGCTGGAATCCACCGGACTCCGGCGCCGAAAATGCAATAATATTGATTTTTTATTTAATTTTTTTAATTTTTAATTAATTATTTAATTAAATTGTTTAATTTGTTAGATTAATTTTTAGATTAATTGTTAGAGTTTATATTAATTTTTAGATTAATTTTGTTAGATTAATATTATGTTTTAGATTAATAATGGTAGGTTAATTATTTAAATTAGTTAAAATGTTGTACATTAATATTAATTAATTAGTTAAAATGTTAATTAGTCCGGAGTAGTCCTCAGTGTACTCGCGCCGGAATCGTCCACTTCGAACTTGCGCCGGAATCGTCCACTCCGGACTCGCGCCAGAATCATCCATTTCGGACTCACGTCGAAATTGTCCATTTTGGACTCCTGCCAGAATCGTCCAATTTGGACTCGTGTCGGAATTGTCCACTATGGACTCGAATTGACTCGAAACATTTAGAAAATAATCATCCATCGACGAGTTGATACATTTCATGTACGCATCGACGAGTCTGATATGATTTAGCAAAACCTTAGATCCGTTCGGGAGTTGTATGTTTGTATAAAAGAAGTAGATGATCTTTTATATGACGTACAACCCCTGAATTGTCCCTGATTAGATAATTTGGGAATATTGTTATTTATATTGCACTTACGTTTTTCTTTTAACCGTTAACTTATTCTAAATTTCGGCAGCATCTCTCTTGTTCTCCGATACGCGCCCAGATGATATGCGTACTCGGAGAACTGTAGGGAGATGCTGTCGAAATTTAGAATAAAGTTAGCAGTTAAAAAAAATACTTAGTGCAATATGAATAACATAAATCCCGAATGGAATAGGACCATCTCACCTAAAGGCATTAACCGAAGAAATTGTCATTGATTGACATAATCTTGTCGGCTGATCGAAGTTGGATGTACCGACGTTTTGATCATGGAGCTTTAATGAATGAGTTTCAATTGGGCGTAACTTACTTCCTAAATTTTGCCTATTCGAATCGAAAATTCGTTAGCGTCGGTGATAAAATCCGATGTCCGTGCCGCATTTGCTTAAATGGATGATTTTTGGATCGGGAAATTGTCACTCTATCTATATAACAAAGGATTTGCACCAAGATATTTTCTATGAACTTGTCACGGGGAGTCACATGAAGTCGGGACGTCGAGCAATCCTGTCATTCAGACACATGGTGAATCTTCCTCCGCTGGTGTTTCTTCATCCAGTCAATCTAATCCCTATGTGTTAAATAAATTGTAAGAGACCGGAGTTGGAGTTACAAGAGGTCAACGGACGATATTTGAAACCGAAGGCCCCGTATGTGTTAAATAAACAACAGATCAAAGATGTTTGTCAATGGATAAAAGAACTCAGATTACCCGATGGATATGCTTCAAACTTATCTCGATGTGTGAACGTCGATGATTGCAAAATATCAGGGATGAAGAGCCATGATTGTCATGTATTCATGCAGAGATTGCTTCCGATGGCATTCTGAGATCTTCTACCTGATAATATTTGGGGTCCGTTGACTGAATTAAGTATGTTTTTTAGAAACATTTGTGCAAATGTCATTCGAGTCGAAGATATGTCAACACTTGAAAGTAATATTGTTGAAATTATATGCAAGCTGGAGCAATTTTTCCCTCCTGCCTTTTTTGACTCAATGGAGCATCTACCGATACACTTGGCATACGAGGCACGAGTTGGTGGCCCCGTTCAATACCGGTGGATGTACTTATTTGAAAGATACATGAATCGTCTGAAGAAAAAAGTAAAGAACATCGCAGCTGTTGAAGGATCAATATCTGAATCGTATATTATCCAAGAAATTTTAACATTCTGCTCATTTTACTTGGTATCGACAGTACAGACAAGATTTGATCGTCTTCCACGTAACGACAACGGGGGAGTTCGACATTCAGATGAACGTTTAAATATATTTTGTCACTCTGGTCGTGCTTTTGGTTCTCGTCCATCTCGACATTTAAGCGACGAAGAGTAACATTTGGCACACTTGTACGTATTACTCAATTGTCCAGAGATTGAACAATTTATTGAAATATTTGACATTGAGATGATGCAAAAATACTCTATTCACAACGATCAAGAATTGGAGAGATTACATAATCGTGATTTCCGTACTTGGATTCAGGCTTACAGCAAAGATCACAGAGCTAAAATAGATGAAAGAATATTTGAGTTTGTTAGTGGACCGTCGCGACTAGTGTCGTGTTATAGCATATATTTTGTTAATGGGTACAAATTTCACATGCTTGAATATGCATTTACAAAGAAGACGATGAATGTCGGGGTCTACGTGAAAGGGACAACCTATGTTGAATGTGATATGGATTTTTATGGACTGATGGAAGAAGTGATAGAGTTGCACTACTTCGGCTTGAAATTAGTTTTCCTATTTAGATGCCATTGGTTCGATACAACAGTAAGGGGCATGAAAGTTCATCCATAATACAAACTTGTTGAGGTTAATTACAAATCCAAATTGGCAGCAAATGAGCCTTTTATATTGGCATCACAAGCCGAACAAGTATATTACGTGAAGTATCCAGCTCGAAATAAAGATAGAGCAGATTGGCGTGTAGTCTATAAGACTAAAGGTAGAGGAAAAAATTGATCCAATAGCAGGAGAAAATGAGCCGATACCTAATGTGACAGATGGTTTCTATCAAGAAGATGATCCTCCTGCTGTAGATCGTGTTATTCCAATACTCGGGGATGCAGACAGAACGTGAATTCAATTAGAAGTTGAATATACTGATGATGACGATCATAAAATTGAGGAAGCTGGAGATGAAGAAAATGAAGAAAAGGAAGAAGAGGAAGAATTCGAAGACTATTACTCAAATGATGAGGAATAATTGCAAAGTATATCTTATATTAAATATATCTCTACTATATATTTAATAATCTAATTATATGCCTATTCGACAGATATGTCTTGTCGTGGTTATCGTCGTAGGAGAGCTTCAGAGTCTCCGATCGATGAGACTCCAGCTCTTACTCATGCTGCTGATCCTCCTGCCGATGATACTGCTGAGGCTAGTACATCCAGACCCAGGCGGCCACGCGGGCCAAACAGATGGCAGCCTCCATTAGCCACAGAGTCACGTAGATTCATTAGCGTGATTGGGGAGCGGTAATATATCATGAATTATAAATCATTAAAAATTCATTATATCATAATATAATATTAAATTTTATTTTTGTTGTGCAGGTTCGAGCAAGAAGAAGGGCCGAGGAGCATTTCTTCTACCATTCAACGATACATGCACGAGGCATGGCCCACGTGGTCTCACGTGCCCAGTGATCACGTCGACATGTTATGGCGCGAGTTTGAGGCACGTATTAATTTTTTTTATACATGCATGATAATTAATATTGGTACTGATTTTATTATTTTGCAGGCTCGCTATACATGGGCTGAGGACCAGAGGTCCTTTATTTATGCGGCCTAGGAAGCTATTTCTCGAGTGAGGTACAATAGGCAGCTGGGTCAGGACTGGTCCCAGGCGATGGCCTGAGCTGGGACCACTAACATCGCAGAGACTCGGGGATACAGCCCCGATTGGATTACGTCCGATATATGGGACCAGCTCATGGTAATATGGTCGACGGATCGAAGGCAGGAGGTTTCTAGGACTGCGACTAGAAACCGCATGTCGGGGGGAGGAGCGCGTCACACTAACGGTTCTATTGCATTTGCAGTGCATGCGAACCGTATGATAAGTATACCATACTTTTAATTATATATTTTATTTGTTACTCTGTGTACTAATTAATGTATTTGTTTTGTAAATGTAGACGACAGTGTTGGACGACGAGACTGTCCAGCGACCCTCCCCGATGACGGTGTTTGAGCGGACTCACCGTCGAGTACATGGGACGGGGGAGTACATCGACAACCGTGCTGCATACATTATGGTAAGTATATTTGTTTAAATTATTCATTATATATTTATAATTTAAGTTTTATGAAAAATATTAAACAAAAAATCAAACACGAGTAGGAGACCTACAGTCAGACGGTGATGCAGCGCAGGGGCACCCACGAGGACTTTGACGCAGCAGCGTGGGTCGAGGCTGCAGGTGACTGGGACCACGACCGCGTATATGGTTTTACAGATAGTGGTCATGCGTGAGCCGTGTTAGGGCCACTTGGGACACCGACCCCTCTGGTCGCTGGTGAGCGGCCATCCACCTCCAGGTCCAATTATGATCATAGTAGCAGGATAAGGACACTGGAGGAGACGGCCGCGCGTCAGACTAAGATGATGGAGCGTCAGAGTTAGATGATGGTGGAGATGCATGTTATGCTACGCAACTTGTCAGGTCATCCCTGAGCAGCATCATCTGATCCATCGTCCTCGAGTCAGTCCACGCCGGTGTACACCCAGGCACTCCAGACCCCGCCTTATGATCCAGACCATCCTCCATCGTTATCGTGAGATTTATTATTATTTTATTATATTTACTTTGTTACTTCGACATTATATATACTTCAGTTTTATTTTGTTTGGATATTGATACTTCAATTTTTTATTTAAATAGTTTTTATACGATTGTGGATAATTATAAATATAAGTATAATTATTTTGATATATATTTGGGTGTATTTGTGATGTGTGAATGGATGTGTGTATGGGTGTGTGAGTTATGTATCAGATAATATATCAATGTATTCATAGAAATTTAAAATTTTTGAATTTTTTCGATTGTAGGTTCTAGTCATCAGCAACGGCTTTCCCACGGCCGTTCGTGGGAAAGCGGTTACTAAAAGTGTATCGTAAGCCATTGCTGATGACCTACAGCAACAGCGTAGCAACGATCTTTCACTAACGGCCTTGCTACGGATCAGCCGACCGTTGCTAATAATTTTTATCAGCAACGGCCCCGTGTCCGTGGCAAAACTGTTGCTGATAATATTATTAGCAATGGCCTGAGCGACCGTTGTTGTTGCTAAGTTATTAGCAACACATTTTTCTGCCATGGCTCCGTTGCAACGGGCGGAGCCGTTGCACACCGTTGCTGATAGTTTTCGGCAACGGCTCAACAATGGTTGGAGCCGTTGCTGATGGCCTTTATTCCAGTAGTGCAAGTGTGGGATATTTTCATATTTTTGAATGTAAATATTTTATCTTAAACACTAAGGAGCATTTAGGAAAATTTGATTCTAAATTCGATGAAGGCATTTTCCTAGGTTACTCTAATAATTCTAAAGGCATATATAGTATATAATCGTAGAACCATGATTGTTGAAGAATCTATGCATGTCACATTTGATGAAATTAATGATTCTTCTAGAAATATTAAGATTGTGAATGTAGGTAAGGAACTTGAAGAACTCACTTTTCATGACAAAGAGGTGGAGGATGAAGAAAATGAGGAAACTCAACATGAAGAACCATCATCCTCAACTCTACCTCAAGATGAAGACGAAGAAGAGGAAGCTCTACCACCTCTCCCCAAAGGATATCGGTTGATAAGGGATCATCCAATGGATCAAGTCATTTGATAACCATCAACGGGAGTTGTAACACGCTCTAAACTTAAAAATATTTGTCAATATGTAGCATTTATATCTCAAGTAGAGCCTAAGAACATTAAGGAAGCAATAGAAGATGAATTTTGGGTAATAGTTATGCAAGAAGAACTCAACCAATTTGTAGAAATGAAGTATGGGATTTAGTACCTAGACCTAGCGGACAAATCGTGATTGAGACTAAATGGGTGTTTAGAAACAAGTTAGATGAATGAGGTTTAGTCATTAGAAATAAAGATAGGTTAGTGGCCCAAGGGCACAATCAAGAAGAAGGAATAGATTATAATGAAACTTATGCTCCCGTAGCAAGATTAGAAGCAATTCGAATGCTTTTGACATATGCTAGTTTTAAAGGCTTTAAGCTTTTTCAAATGGATGTCAAAAGTGCATTTTTAAATGATTTTATCGATGAAGAAGTATATGTTGAACAACCCCCCGGATTTGAAAGTTTTGAGTTTCTAAATTATGTTTTTAAACTTAAAAAGTAATTATTTGGTTTAAAACAAGCCCCTAGGGATTGGTATGAACGGCTTTCAAAATTTTTAATTGAACAATGTTTTAATGTTGGAAAAGCCGATGTTTCACTTTTCATTAAACGTTATGAAAATGACACCTTATTAGTTCAAATATATGTTGATGACATAATTTTTGGTGCTACTAATAAAACCCTTTGTGAGTGGTTTGCTAAGTGTATGCATGAATTTGAGATGAGCATGATGGGAGAGTTTTCCTTCATGCTTAGTCTCCAAATCAAGCAAACCAACAAAGGAATCTTCATCAATCAAGCCAAGTACACAAAGAAGCTCATCAAAAGGTTTGAGATGAATGAAGCCAAGATAGCTTCTACACCAATGAGCACATCTATCAAGCTTGACAAAGATGAAGATGGTGTCAAAGTAGACGAAAAACGATATCGAGATATGTTTGGTAGTCTTCTTTACTTAACCGCAAGTAGACCTGATATCATATTTAGTGTTTGTGCATGTGCTAGGTTTCAATCTTGTCCTAAAATATCTCACTTAAGTGCGGTCAAACGCATATTGAGATATTTGAAGGGCACGATTGACTTAGGACTTTGGTATCCATGTAATGCATCTTTTGAATTAATCAGTTTTTCGGACGTAAATTTTGCCGGGTGTAAAGTAGATAGAAAAAGCACTAGTGGGTGTTGTCAATTCCTAGGAGCGATTCTTGTCTCTTGGTTTTCAAGGAAACAAAACTCAGTTGCACTTTCAACTACCGAAGCGGAATACATCGTTGCGGCTAGTTGTTGTGCACAAGTCCTATGGATGAAACAAACCCTTTTGGATTATGGACTTAAGTATTCTTGCATACCTATACATTGTGATAATACTAGTGCACTCAATTTAACGAAAAATCCTATTTTACACTCTAGGACTAAGCATATTGATCTAAGTCACCATTTTCTTAGGGATAATGTAGCCAAGAGAAATATATCGGTGGAATTTGTATCCACGGACAAACAACTTGCCGATATATTTACAAAACCTTTGAGTGAGGAAAGCTTTACAAATTTAAGAATGTAATTAGGAATTTGTGTTTTTCCAAGTGGTTAAAAGTTTTGTTTCAAAACATACATGATTTTAAAATCGCATTTTACAAGGTATCATCACACTTATGTATTGCCTTGTAATGGGGCTTTGTGACTTATTGATGTTTGCCTTCTATAGGCTTACATTAATATGAAGGACTATAGTGGTAGATGATACTTGATTTTATGGCTTTCTTGGTTTTCATGATGGAACTAATTAATTGTACCTTAGCTCTTGCCCTTTTTGATTGATGTCAAAAGCGAGAGAAAAAGTAAGGTTACACTTATTTTTTGATGCATATAAATATGGGGAGTTACAAGCATGTTATGCACATTGATAGGGGGAGCATATGTTAAGGTAGGTATTATGTATGCTTTAACTGAAACTCACAAATAATACTTATCGATTTCTTCAAATTCCATGTTATGTTTGTCATCATAAAAAAGGGGGAGATTGTTGGCTTAAGGGTTTCCCTTAAGCTTCGATCTTCATTTTGATGATAACAAACAAGTATTTAATCTATGTGTGAAGTTTTGAGTTCAGGTGGAGGTTGCAATAAGCATGCAAACTTCGCTCGAAGAAACGAAAGAAAAACGTCAAGAAAGGCTCGGGTGCAGGTTGAGTAGATATCTTGTAATATACCCCTAGGATCTCATCTCAAGCATAATTGTAAAGTTATCCAAGTTAAAACTTGGTAACTAAACCCATAAAAAAGCATGTATCAAAGATAAGTTAAAAATCAACCTCAGCCTAAGTTCGGTCGACCGGCTGGTTGATCGAACAAGGTAGAAGAATGGCAGTAGCCACTTCGGTCGATCGATCGATCGATCGAACATATACAAACATCGATAGTGGCTATGTCGGTCGACCGAGCGATCGACCGAACATCGCCAAAAATTGGCAATGGCTACTTTGGTTGACCGGTCGGTCAATCGACCGAGGCCAAAAATTGGCAGTGCCTACTTCAGTCGACCGGATAGTAGAGGAGCAAAATTGCGACTCAGTCGGTCGACCCTTCGATCGACCGAACAGAGCGACAGAAGCAAGAATTATCAACGGTCGCTGGGCGGTCGATTGATCGATCGATCGACCGACAAGCGACCGAACGGCGTCCAACAGGAGAAAAAATGCCCGTTGAAGAGCCGTTCGATTGAGGGGTTATAAATACCCCTCACCTAACTTTTTTAATAGCTCCTCAAAACTAAATTAAGCATTCAAGAGAGATATTTGTGCCTTCTAAAGATCAATTGCTTGCGCTCGTTTCTCCGATCAACGTCTTCTCAAACTCATCTTCCCTCAACTCGGGCTTCGATTCGAGCTCAACGACTTGGCGAGTTGAAGACCTGAAGGCTTGGAAAAGAGCATTGGTTCTTGGTTTTATTTCTTAGCTCTTTTCATTGTAATTTTAAGTGTTGTTTAAACTTGTTTTAATTAGATTAGCTTCCTAGGCGTGCTAGTGTAAACACTTAGGGTTTGCTTTGTAGAATTTTATTTTGCCCAGATGAATAGGTTTGATGAGTTCTCAAAGAGGTGAGAATCGAGTCCTCAGTTGTATTCAAAGAAAAACACAAGTTCTATAAAGTAATTGATTACAAATTCTTGGTGTTGAGCCAAGGTAGTGGAGTAGGCGATTGGCCGAACCACTATATTTCCTCGTGTTAGCATTACCTTGCTTGTTTGTTTATTGTTGTGCTTCATATTTGATAACGAACATTATTTAGTTACACTTGCATTTAGTTGAAGTTAAAATTGGCGAAAAAAAAATTAAGTAAAAAGAATATACACTATTTAACCCCCCTTCTAGTGTGAAATTTCACTCAACAATATTCCCCTGTTTGATGCCCAAATTTCCCCTTTCCTTACCCAAATCCCCTGGTTTGATTATCAAGTTCTTCCATTTTGACTATCAGATTCTCCTATTTCGATGGTTAGATTCCCTCATTACTCGATCAACCGGACCTATAGTATGTTATGCCTTAATCGATGTAGGTTATCCATTATCTAGATACCCTTTGATTTTTAGATTTCCTCGTTTCTCGAACGATTGGTTTAATCGTCTGCTATGATGGCTATGTTGTTCGGTGCCCAGATTTCCTTGTTCGATGCTTAGATTATTTCGTTTGGATTAAGTGGAAAAAAGTTGAAGAAACAAATGTCTCGATTCTCGCCCTGGCTGCCATGCTTTAAGATGCACGCTGGGACGCCATGCCTCCTTGCGATGCTGCAACACCACTGAAGTTTTATTCAATAAAGATAACATGTCCAACTATCAAATCTATTTTTCATAGTTTATTAAATTATTTCTAATATTAAAAGGTAGTTTAATTACTCATGCGATGCACGAGTTTTCCGAGTGGATAAAATATATATGACATGAAAAATTGATATAAATAATCAAATAAACTTAAGCTATATATATATATATATAGTACATGAGCATTAATATATTCATACATATTAATTAATTAATATGGAAAAAAAGTGTGCGTGGTGGTGAAATATAAAATGTTATTTACTCACAATTTAAAGAAACTATAAGCATGTAAGTACATGTAATAAAAAATTTAAATGGTACTAATATCCAAAAAATAATAATTAAAAATGGACAAATATTTGGAGGAAATATACAAAAATATGGGAGTGACACTTTACATTTCTACTATTTAAAAATTATCTTTTATCTTTTATGTCAACTATGGGTAGCACAATTGGTGACAACATGTTGTATGTTGCCTAGAGATTTAGGATTCAAGAAAGTTAGTTTATTCACAAATCAAAAATAAAATCCCGACTAGGGTTACTGTGCTCTGCTAGGGTTCTAGCATGGAGTGATTTTGGTGTCATTTCTTGAAATTTTTGTGTTGATTCTACTGGTTTAGTGTGTTTGCTCTTGCAGTCGACACATCTGTGTCCTATAGCAGCCATGGCTGCGGTGTTGGAGGATGAAGTGGAAGCCTTTGTGGAAGAGAATGATATCTCTACGGGCATTAATGAGTGTTCAAAGAGTTTGGTGGGGCGTCTTCTAGCCGATCGACCTTTTAGTGCTGGAACATTGGATGCAGCTTTGGGGGCTATATGGGGGCATCCAGTTGGGTTCCGAGTTCAACTCCTAGGTGATAATATGTTTCAGTTCTTCTTTGCCAATGAGGTTGACTCTGTGCAGGTGGAACAAGGAGCCCCATGGCTCTTCAAGAACTTCTTGTTAACACTCAAAAAATGGCGGATGGACTTGAACTTGCAAACTGAAGACTTCATACATGTTCCTATCTGGGTTCAAATTTAGGGTCTCCCTGAACACTATAAAACATTTGAACTGGGTCGCAAACTTGGTGGTCGGCTTGGGGAAGTGATAGATATTGCTTTTGCTGCCTTGGTTGGACCAGAAACTCGTATTCTAAAAGTCAAGATCAACCTGGATGTTACCAAAGTATTGCGGGACTCATTAAGCGCTCTGGCTTGAACAATCTGGTGTAGGTATTTCTTAAATATGAACGGATTGGTTCTTTTTGTTTCTATTGCTGTCACTTGGGTCTTGAGATGAGATATTATTGTCACTGTCTTGAGGACACCACTAAGTGTTGAAGAATAATCCAAAGTCAGCAGGTTTAATGAGTTTGTGGTTGTAGTGTGTTTGGATTAGTTTAATGTTTATCTTAATGGGTTTAACTTAAAATATTTTTAGTGGTTGTAGTTATTAGTTGCAGTTGTGCATGTTTATCACATTTTTCATTGTAAGCTTATAAATAGACATGTTTCCTTTGTTTCTAATTATCAATTTTCATTTCAACCTGTGTTCTTACCTTTTACCTTAGTTTATTGTGTGTTTCTCCTCTTTCTTTCTTCTACAAAATTGGTATCAGAGCCTTCTTGAGAGAGTGAGTAGAGAGAGAAACCAATGGGAAGCAACGACAATGCAATGGGTGCGGCACAACCACTCATCCGTATTTTTAAAGGAGAAGGCTACGAGTTTTGGAGTATCCGGATGCGAACTATACTCAAATCTCAAGATCTTTGGGACTTGGTGGAACAAGGCTATGAAGATATTGATGAAGAAACCAAATTGAAGGAGAATAAGAAGAAAGACTCTAAGGCATTGGTGATTATTCAGCAAGCTGTCCATGATAGCATCTTCTAACGAATTGCAGCAGCAACTACATCAAAAAAGGCTTGGTCAATTTTGCAGAAGGAGTTTCAAGGCGATTCAAAAGTAATGATGGTAAGATTGCAATCACTTCGACGTGACTTTGAAACCTTGTACATGAAAAGTGGAGAATCAATTGCTGATTTTTTATCTCGGGCAACGACAATAGTCAGTCAAATGCGATCCTACGACGAAAAGTTTTTTTATGAAACAATTGTAGCAAAGGTATTGAGAAGCTTAACTCCAAAATTTGATCATGTAGTTGCTGCTATAGAAGAATCTAAGGACTTGTCAATTTTCTCCTTTGATGAACTAATCAATTTTTTTATGAAACAATTGTAGCAAAGGACATGAGACAAGAATTAATCGATCACTTGAAAAGAATGAAGAAAAAGTATTTTCAAGTGAAGGAAACAGGCATTAAGACAAAAGAAAGTGACAACTCAACAAGTAGGGGTCGTTGAAGAGGAGGATTCCACGATCGAGGTCGTTACTATGGAAGAGGTAGAGGTCACTTTGATGGGCAACGACAGTCCAGTGAGCAAAGAAACAACAAGAGTAGCATTCAGTGTTATCATTGCAAGAAGTATGGTCATATAAAATTCGATTGTTGGTACAAAGATCAACATATGAATTATGCAGCAGAAGATGGAGAAGAAAATAGTAAGTTTTTTATTACTCATTTTGATACTAACAATAAGTCAAGCAATGTGTGGTTTGTAGATAGCGATTGTTCGAATCATATGACAGGGATGAAATCTCTGTTTAAAGAGCTTGATGAAACACAGAAGTTGAAAGTACAGCTTCGGAATGATAAAGAAATGCAAGTTGAAGGGAAAGGAACAGTCGGCATTGAAACTACTCATGGTAAAGTAAAGCTCTTGCATAATGTTCAATTTGTACTAGATTTGGGATATAGTTTGCTAAGTGTTGGACAACTAACAGCTACTGGATATTCAATCATATTTGATAAAGATACATGTGTTATTAAAGACAAGCACACATGACATGTGTTGATTAATATCAACATGACTCACAACAAATTGTTTCCATTGGAAGTTTCAAGTATGGAGAATTTTGTTTTTGCTGCTAGCAGAATGGATGACTCAAAGCTATGGCATCTACGATATGGACATCTTAACATAAAGGGGCTGAAATTATTAAATGAAAAATGTATGGTTTTTGGACTACCAAAAATTGATTCTATTAATTTATGTGAAGGGTGCATATATGGGAAACAAACTAGAAAGTCTTTTCCCATTGGAAAAGCTTGGAGAGCTTCAAAGTGTCTTGAATTAATACATGCTGATTTATGTGGGCCTATGCAAACTACACCTTTAGGTGAAAGTTGATATTTTTACTATTTACTGATGACTATAGTCGCATGAGCTGGATTTATTTTTTGGAAAACAAGTCTGAAATATTTCAGAAATTCAAACATTTTAAAGCTAAGGTTGAGAAACAAAGCAATTTTATATTAAAGTTCTTCCCACTAATAGAGGTGGAGAATTTTTGTCTACAGAATTTAATCTTTTTTGCGAAGCTAATGACATTCACAGGGAATTGACAACTCCTTACACTCCGGAGCAAAACGACATTGCCAAGCGGAAGAATCGAACTGTGGTTGAAATGGCAAGAGACATGCTGCAAACAAAAAGCATTCCAAATCAATTCTGGGCTGAAGCAGTGGCAACATCAGTCTATTTATTGAACCTCTCTCCCACAAAAGCTATTTTGAATCAAATTCCATTTGAAGCTTAGCATGGCAGAAAACCATTTGCAAGTCACTTAAGAATCTTTGGGTGTATTGCTTATGCTTTGGTAAATCCTCAATTTCGTCATAAACTTGATGAAAAATCTGAAAAATGTATTTTTATTGGTTATTGTGCACAATCCAAAGCATATAGATTATATAACCCTTTAAGTAACAAGTTTTTAATCATAGGGGATGTAGTATTTGATGAAAATGCAAGCTGGAATTAGGGTGAGAGTGATGAAAATATACAGCAGCAGGTTCATATACCCGTTGGAATCTCTTCAAATAAAAGTCAAGGACCAGTTCCTATAAGTTCATTAGCTGGTTCCTCGATGAGTTCTCCAAGTTCATCATATTTGCCATCACCAAATCAAAGTTCTTCATCCACTCCCGAAGAGCCATCGGATGAGACACCACCTAAGAAGTTTAGGTCCCTAAGTGACATATATGAATCTTGTCAATTTGCTCTTATTGTTTCAGATCCCACTACCTATGAAGAAGCAGCTGCAAAAGAAGAATGGCAAAGAGCAATGAAGGAAGAGTTGATAGCAATTGAAAAGAATGGAACATGAGAGATGGTGGACTTAACAAGAGACAAAAATACAATTAGTTTGAAGTGGGTATTCAGAACAAAATTTTCTGCAGATGGAAGTATACAAAAACACAAAGCTCGGCTTGTGGCAAAAGGGTATTCACAACAACATGGTATTGATTTTGAAGAAACTTTTTCTCCGATAGCTCATTTCGAAACTGTGAGAATAGTTTTAGCATTGGTTGCACAATTACAATGATCTGTTTATCAATTTGACATCAAGTCAGCCTTTTTAAATGGAGATTTGCATGAAGAAGTTTATGTAACTCAACCAGAAGGTTTTATAATTGAAGGCAAAGAGTCAAAGGTATACAAGTTGAGAAATACATTATAGCAAAATTGACGGATACTTTCAACAAAATGGATTCTTGAGGAGTGAAAATGAGCCCACTCTCTACATGAAGAAGAAAGGTAAAAATAATTTCATCGTTGTTTGTCTTTATGTTGATGGTATCATTTATACAAGCTCCTCTAGTCCTCTTGTTGTTGAATTTAAATCAAGTATGATGCATGAGTTTGAAATGCCAGACATGGGTTTATTGCATTATTTTCTTGGCCTTGAAGTTCAACAAATAGAAGATGGAATTTTTATTTCCCAAAGAAAATATACGAAGGATCTTCTTAATAAATTTGGCATGCTCAATTGTAATCTAGCAGCAACACCTATGTGATTTCCATGAAAAGTTACAGCGTGAGGATAAGACTGAGATGGATGATGCTGAAAGATTTAGAAGCTTGGTTGGAGGATTAATTTATCTAACCCACACTCGACTCGATATTGCATTTTATGTTGGTGTGATTTCCAGGTTTATGCAACATCCTTCGATGCTTCATTTTGGAGTAGCAAAGCGAGTTATGCGTTACATCGCTGGAACTATGGATTATGGGATTTGGTACTCAAAAGTTTCCAATTTCAAGTTACATGAGTTTACAGACAGCTATTGGGCTAGTTCGTTGGATGATAGGCGAAGTATTTCAGCGAATGTTTTTACTCTTGGGTCAGAAGTAATTACTTGGAGCACAATGAAGCAAGCTACAACAACATTGTCTTCCTCAGAAGCTGAATATATTGCAGCCACTTCAACAAATTATCAAGCCATTTGGTTAAGAAGAATGTTAGTAGAACTTCAACAAAGTCAAAAAGGAGCAACAGAGATATTTTATGACAACAAAGCAACAATCTCTATGACAAAAATACGAATTTATCATAGCAGAACAAAACATATTGACATTCGCTTTCATTTTATTCGTGATTTAGTAGAGGTGGCAACGGGCTGGGCCAGCCCATGGGCGGCACGAGCCCGGCCCAGGTTTGGGCCGATTCTGGCCCGGCACGGCTGTGCCTAGAAGACGGGCTGGGCTCGCCTTCTGGGCACGCAGGCCGTGCTAGGCACGGCTTGCGCACCGTGTTGGCCCGAGCACGGCACACGAGCCGACAACGGCCCGCGTGCCCGTCCTTTGGGCGAGCACGGGAGGCCTGGCGCACGCCAGGCCTAGGTTGGCCCGAGCCAACTCTGGCTCAGGCCGACGAAGATATTATAAAAAAAAAATTAATTAATTAAATTTACCTATAAATACCCCCCCCCCTTCTTCATTTCTTCTATCTTCATCTTCAACTCTTTCTCTCAATCATCAACTCTCAATTCTCAACTCTCAACTCTCTTACTCTCAACAATCTAACTTCATTTACAATCATTCTCAACAACATTTTAAGCTCATCAAGAAGACAATGATTCAAAATTGTTAATTTTTTTTTAATCTCTTCAATTTATTTCATTGATTAGTATAATATTTATACTTTTTATATTTTTAATTTTTACTAATGGCGGATGGAGATTTTTCAGGTTATACTCCACAAGCTGGATCAAATATATTAGAAGAAATGCCTCCTGCTACTCCTACCACTCCCACCACTCAACAAAATAGAAATATAGAGATAAGTCCATCTATTAATTTATGTCCATCGGGTAGAGAAAAAAGTATGGTTTGAAAATATTTTGAGAAAATTATTGAACCTGATGGCACCATAACAACAGCTCAGTGCAAAAAATATCAAAAAATTCTTTCGGCTTCAACAACCGGAGAAACTGGTCATTTATTACGCCATGCAAAGGGTCATGACACTAAGGTTGCACAAGCTCAACAAATTCTTAATTTATCTTTTTCTAGTTTAACAGTTTTTTCGTATGATCATGATTTTCAACGTCGAGAACTTGCCAAGGAATGAAAAATCACATGCAATGTCCTAGGTATTGTTGTCGGGGAAGACTCGAGTTTCTTCTTTTGGGTATGGTTCACCCAAAGAGACAAAAGTAGTGCGTGATGAGGTGGAAGTTTCTTTGCATGACAAGTCGGATATTTTGATGGCTTCATTGCAGTCTTTTCCTATACCAGTGAATGAAGCCTTGCATTCTCCTCCTTCGATTGTGATTGATACACTGATTTCTCCTCCTTCAGACGTATTGCATGCTTCTTCTTCTCCAACTAATACTGCTTGTGGGACCTTGCATTCTGTTAACTCATCTGGGTGCGGTTCAGCCAACCCGAATGTCACTACAATAAAAATCGTCATTAATAGCATGCTATTAATGCTATTATAGATAGTGTATAGCATTAAACAAAACGCCATCAAATCGCACGCTATCTTATTTAGGGAGGTTACAATAGCGTTTCTAAGAATGCAATTGTGAATGCTATATGAATGTTATTTTATAACATTTTGTATTCGTTATGATTAGTTCGTTATAGCATTCTAAACTTGCTATTACTTCATTCTACAATAGCAATAATATTTAGTTATCATATATATTTATATAGCTTTTTTGAACCATTATCTATCACCAAAGAGAGCATTTTAAAACTATCATACAAAAGCATATTTTAATCTCAACTTGTTACGGTTATTGAAATAATTTTTTTATTTTTCTAATTTATTAACAATATAAGAATCAATATTTAAAAATATTTTTATATTAAATCAAAAGTACATTACATAAATCCAAACTACTAAAACATAACATTAATCCAAACTTAGTAAAATATCCACTAATGAACTTAACATAGATGAATATTGTCTTCTAATAATAAAAAGAATGTAGATTAAGTATTGTCTTCTAAAATAAAAATAGCTAGCTTGTTATAGTCATGAAATCTTTCAACATAGCTTCCAAATATTTGACCCTTGACCAATTGAAATCTTTCAACTAGCATCAAGTTCCAGTTGAACCTTGACCACCCTACTCCTAAGCCATGCATAACTTCAACAACTTTTTCTTTGTCATAAAGTTTCTTCATAATTGTTTCAACTTGAGAAAGTCTCCATTGCTATAGAATAAAAGATGAATTATATCAACATACTAGTTGAAATGGCCTACCCCATGCTCTAAAGATCAATTATGAAAGATATGAGACAACCTAATGAAACATTGTGATCTAGAAATAAATATATTTAACCTACTAAATTATCCAAAAATGTTAACAGAGAAAGGAATAGGTAGATGTGCACCAACATAAATGCGAGTTTTCCCATCAACTTTGTGAAATCCCAAAACTGGATGCACTATTAGATCAATAGTTGTCTCTTAATCGCATAAAGATGAAATTAGCATGAATTCTTGAACTACCAAAAATTAATCTAAGTAAACTATGCATTATACAATTATCATCAATCTAAAAGAAAAATAACAAGAACAAAAGAAGCTATGCTCAAGGAAACTCAGAATTTCAGTTCCAACAAACAATATAATGTACCTTCCTTGCAAGGTGTTGCCTCTGTTTTTCACGCTTTTTAATTTCATCCATGAATGAAGCTAAGGAACTAGGAGGTAGGAGATCTCTTAAATCAATTTCACAAAGCTGCATTTGTGAAGACAAGTAAGAAGTAAGATAAATCTTCACTTTCTGAAAATGTATACATGAGGTTACTCTGGAGCATTAGATAACAGATAGAGAAAAATCTTATCAAGTACATGAGGTTACTTTGGAACATTTTGAGCAGTACCAGGTTTTCCATCACTCAAGTACTTTGACCCATACTGAATATAGCTTGACAAATCTTATCTCACTCAAGTACTTTATTCAGGTATACCACTAAGAGATGTCAAACATGTCCTTGTTTTCCAATGCCTTTTCTGAGATGTCCAACCATTTCAGAAGGTTCCAGGATTTCTCTACTATGTTGATTATCGTATAATAATGTTTGAACCAAAGACAACATGTTACATAACATAGAAACTTCGTTGACCTAGTTTTATATTTAGCAGAAAATAAAAATCACACTTTGTTGCAATCTAATATGCTTTTTATATTTAGCAAGAAGCTAAATGGTGAATCACAAGTAATTAAACTACATAGCTACAATATCACCAAATATCTTGTATACTTAGTTTACATGATCAATCTACATAAAAGACATAATAACATTAACCAACATTAATTGGACCAGAAAAATAATACCATACAACATTTAATATATTTCCACAACTTTGATCTGAAGGTGATACTCCTTCGATCAATTACACAAATAATTAATGAAGGGACTTTCTTCTTAGCTACAAATCCACATAACATGGTAAAAAAATTTAATCACCACGACCAAGTCAAAATAAAAATAAGTAAAGAGGAAAGAATGAGGCATATTCAAGTATGATCTACCTACCTGTATGTCTCATTTCATATCGAGCATAAGAAGACTTGCATATGAAAATTGTTTTCGAACTCAAATATGCAATTGCAACCATAACTCCACCAAAAACATATTCAAACAAAATTGTCAGCAATTACCTTTGGGCAAATAATCGAAAGGAGTTCAATATCTGATGCAGAAATGTCTTCCAATCCAAATAGACTAGGCTGCTTCAATAATTCATCTATGAATTCCCATGTCAAACATTTTTTTTTTCTCACTTGGACGAAAGCATAGAAAACATTTATGAATGAAAAAAATTCCATTGCTTTCCTCAACCAAGAAGGGCAGAGCAACTCTGCTCTACACCAATAATTCTGAATACTCTTCAAACAACAAGCAACCACTTGAATCGACATTAAACAAACAACATGCAGATTCGACAATACTTGGATCGTACTAGAGATTTGTTGGTCAAATAAATTCTGGACATCAAAACATAGAATCTCGCGGAGGCCTTTTCAATGGACGAGCACTGACCTCAATTATTGTAGTCAGCTCCTTAGTTGCATCTTCCCTCTTTGAGTATCTAAAGAACATCACTATTCAGAATTACTGTGACCAAATGAGATATTGAGAGCACAAAATTAGGTTATGCACAAGCACTCTTATCAACATTTAATCATGCAGTGATCAAGATAGATAATACATTATGGAAATATTTAAAATTTCAATAAGTTTGCATTACAACCTACAAATCATTTACTTTCAGTTCCCACGAGATTGTTTTCAAGAATAAACTTATAAATTCCAAGCACGTACACACGGATCAAGGATCAAGGAAATATACCTACAAGCAAATGTTAATTCACTGCAATTATATTCAAGAATGACCTAACTTTGATCAACTAATAACAATAATTAATCCAAAATCAAACATCTTTCTAATAAAAAATCTATAACACACCAAAAAGAGGATCTTGAAAAAAAAAATTCCAAATCTTTTGGAGAACAATTTCATATATTGCCGTTTTTCTTAAATTTAAATAGGCAAGCACTATGTTAAATATACACTACCACATTAGATAATGAATAAATGACCGAAGAACATCGAGAAGAGGAATTGGAAAAGCAACAATCTAATGATTTTTATGTTATTTAAGAAAGAAAATAAATTTTTAAGTATCAAGAAATTATATATGAACATATACACACTTATTACATTAATCTCCCCATCTAAATGATCAACATGTTGAAATAAAACAAAAACCAGATATCTAGATCTAAAATATTTAGATATTTAGGAACTCTAATTGAGAAACAAGGATATGTACAGAGAATATTTTTTAAAAAATAAACAAAAATATAAGAGGTCATTCGACCCAATAAAGATTAGAAATACAAAAGATTAGCAAAAGCAATAATATCTCGAAATCTCCTGCAGCACCTAAGCACAAGATCCACTAATCAACACAGAACCCAATAAAGCCAACCATGGAAGGCACAAACAAAAGGATTCCCATGGCCTGCAGAAACCCCACTGAATGGAAAATCTTAATTATAATATTTATGCAAACAGTGCAACAGGACAACTGTATAAATGTGCAACTCTAGCTTATAAAGTGGAGAATTTTGAGAATAGTTGCTGACTAAATCCTACAAAAAAAGGATAAAATCTAAATTAGTCACAATGACAACTAATATGTGCCTGCAAATGTCTGAAGAACCAAGCAAAATTTCAAACGTGAACAAAGACATTTACCAAATAATCCAAGGGACTAGAGGTCCTCCCAAAAGCCTTCCATCTTTCAATAGAAGCAATCATCACTCGAGCAGCCAAAACTATGTCAGGTGGTAAAACAAAAGACCAATGTACACCTCCACATTCGTGTCGATGTTCAGGAATGTGTTTAGTTGATATCTCTGACCGAGGACTTCTAACATGATTTACAAAGAGAACATGCAGAACATGTTTCAGAGTAAAATTATGTTGTAATAATAATTAAAACACCCTTCAGGCCAGAGATGAACAAAGGCAACAAGTTCGAGGAGAGCGATCGACGGAGAAACCAAATCTAGGGCTGGTGTCGCGTCGATCCATGGCACTGGAGTGAAGCCCTAGATTTCGCCGACAAGAAGAGGGGAGGGATGTCGAAGAAGAAGAGGAATCAAGCTGTGGATCTTGAGCAAGAGAAAGAGAAAAATAAGGAAAAAGAAGGATTTGAGCGGGGATTTGAAGAACTCGTGGGGTTCTGCTTCAACTACTATAAATTAAACCAACTTTAAATTAAAGCTTACCTACGATGTCGTGCTCGAGCACCCTTTGATCCAATCAAATCCGTGGTTGCGATGGCGTACGAGACAATCCATCGCGAGACCACCCCTCTCCCTTCGCCTTCTCCGGCGTGAACTCTTGGCGAGCAAGAGAGATGAGGAGAGGAGAAAGGGCTGGAGCAGCGACGGTGATCAGCAGGTTGAGGGTTTTGTCGCTCGAGGAAAAGAAGGAGAGTGGAATGTACAGATGCTCGAGTTGAGGGTTTTGTTGAGTGAAGGAAGTTTTGTCGGGTGAGCGGGACATTTTATTGTTGATGGGTGAAAAAAAAGAAGAATTTATTCCACGCGTTGAAATTTTAGTCATTTAATTATTGCATTTAGTTAAAATGCTATAGAAAATCCTAAATAGCGTAGTGTGCGGTAGTGATTGAAAAGATGCGGGTTCCTGTACATGACAAATCGGCTTCTTTGATGGCCTCTTTGCTTTCTTCTCCTTCAATAGTGGGTGAGGCAGTAATTTCTTCTCCTTCAGCTGTGAAGGAAACAATGCATTCTTCTCATATTACTGTAGATGATGGGAAGAGTGGTGAGGATAATGATTGCTTCCACTACACTTTGCTGGACTCAAGCCTTCATTTGAAATTAGATTTAAGAAGAACTCTTGGTCAAGAAGTCAAACATCATGATGTTTATGGGAGGTGCATGGAGAGTGTGCAGGTTGACGTAGATACTGAGCAGGAGAACTTTCCTGAGTCTGATGTGTCGACTGGGCTGATTCTCCCTACACCGCAGGTTGCTGTAGATGGTGGTCCAAACTGATAGAAGTAATTTAAACGACAAACCCAACACAGTTTGATTGCCTAAATTAAAGAATCTTCGTCAAAAAAAAATTCTATCATAATGCAAAATACAGCACCCAGCTGGAATGCCAAAGGAAGCTTCAAAGTGAAAAACATTAATGGTAAATAATATTGCATTGATACGCTCCAAAATAATATTTTTTTGTTATTTTAGTGGAGCCTTCTTTATAAATAGAGGTCATATGCGTATACTTTGATCAAAGAAGAATCCAAAAAATATTATTCTTCTTCTCATTATATTTCTCTCTTTCTCTATCTCTATAATTCTTTCATGCTATCTATCTCTTTCTTGACTCTACACCATTGTTGATTTTCTCATTTATAAAAATTACAACAATGACATCTGAGGTCAACTCATCTCAAGATGAATCGATACCGACATTATCATCTACCTCCTTAGCTCTCCCTACAAATACAATACCATTTCTTCCTTTGAAGTTGACTCGCGACAACTACCTACTATGGAAGACACAATTTTTTTCTCTACTGCGTGTGCATGATCTTCTCAACCTGGTTGATGGCACCATCCCTTGTCCCATCTCCAGGGATCCAACATATGAAGCGTGGGTAAAGAAGGATCAATTGGTGTTAACATGAATAATTTCAACACTTTTCGAGTCCGTGTTGCCAATAGTGGTCGGTCTCAATACCGCCCATGCCGTATGGAGGCTCTTGGCCGAACATTTTCATCACATTCACGAGCCAGAATTCTTCAACTTAAGGCGCAACTACAGACTATTCAAAGAGGTGATGCATCCATTGATGAGTACATGCAATCCATTAAAAATATTGCAAATAACCTAGCAGCAACCGGACATCCTATATCGGATCCTGATCTTTTAATGCATGTACTCGCTGGGCTGAGACCCGCCTATGATAATTTTGTACCCACCACTACAACTCACTTGGATGACTTCACACTCGAACAAGTTCATGGTATGTTATCTTCTCATGAACGTCTACTTTCTTTGCAAGCAAAGCGCACATCAGAAATATCCTTTCCCTCCGTCAATGTTGCCGGTCGTGGTCACCCCCTTCTCCTCTTCTTCCAATCTAGGTGGACGACAGAACCGTGGTCGTGGAAGAGGACGTGGCCAAGGCAGGTGTCAAATTTGTTTCATTCCTGGCCACTATGCACATGAGTGTTCCAAACGCTTTGATACATCCTTCACTGGTGGGTTCGCTTCCCAAGGAAATCAACTATCCTTTACTCCAAGAGCAACTCTCCCAATCTCCTATCCCACACAACAACAATCAGGTGCCTATGTCGCTCAAACAACACTGGACTCTACTACAGCAAAAGCATGGTATCCTGACTCCGGAGCCTCACATCATGTCACACCGGAGTATCATACTTTAGTCGATCCAATACCTTACCAAGGGACAGACATGGTGCAAATTGGCAATGATACAGATTTGCATATTACTCACCTTGGAAACACATCAATTCCTACTTCATCTCATCCTGTTACCATGCGCAATGTCCTCCATGTCCCCTCTATCACCAAAAATTTGCTTTATGTCCGTCAATTTACTACTGACAATAATGTCTTTTTTGAATTTCATCCACATGAATGTCTTGTAAAGGATCGCGCCTCGAAGAAAATTTTGCTCATGGGAGAAACTAAGGACGGCATTTATCATCTCTCACCAATCTATCCTACTGCTCTTGTCGGAGAACGCACTAGCACGTCCTCTTGGCATGCTTGGCTGGGTCATCCATCTCTTCGACTCGTTCATCAAATTATTAATCGCTATGGTTTACCTACTTACTCTCACTTGTCGTCATCTATTTGTCCTGCATGTATGAAAGGCAAAAGTCATAAATTACCTTTCTCTTTATCTAAACATGTATCATCATCTCCACTTGAACTTATTCATTCAAATGTTTAGGGACCAGCACCTATGTTGTCTAACAATGGTTTCTCTTATTATGTTATCTTTGTTGATGACTTTAGTAAGTTTACTTGGCTTTTTTTAATGAAGCGTCGATCTGAGCTTTTTGATATCTTTTCTCGTTTTCAACGACATGTGGAATGCTTCTTTAATTGCAAATAAAGTCTGTCCTCTCGAATTGGGGTGGCGAATATCAAGCCCTACATCGCCACCTTGATTCGTGAGGCATTCTTCATCGTGTTTCATGTCCTCACACACCGGAGCAAAATGATTCTGCCGAGCGCAAACATCGCCACATTATAGAAACAACTCTTGCTCTACTACATCATGCTTCTGTTCCATCCAAATTTTGGGATGATGTCGTCTCCACTGCTATTTACCTCATTAACCGCGTGCCCTCCCCTTCCCTTAATCACAAAAGTCCACTTGAAAAACTATATGGTCACTCTCCTGACTATAGCTTTCTTCGCATTTTTGGATGTGCATGCTATCCTTGGCTTCGACCCTATACAACAAATAAACTACAACCTCACTCTCAGTTATGTGTTTTCCTTGGTTATAGTACTATGCATCATGGCTATCGTTGCTTACATGTACCTTCTGGGAGAATTTACATCTCGCGACATGTTACTTTTGATGAAACTGTCTTCCCTTTTACAGAGAGCTCATTGACTACGACTCCTCCAAATATCTCTCGATGTGATGCCAGCACATTAGGGCGGTGGCCTGGAGATTTTCTACAACCTATATCGGGATCAAGTATTTTGGGGCCCCCTCTGTCAGAAGCACATGAACAGACGACTACACCTGCAAGGACACCTGAACCAAGCACCTTAGGCCAACCTTCATCAAATGGGCCTCCTATTGTTACGCATTCTTCCTCAACACCTCCAAGAACACCTGCACCTAGCTCCAATTCTCAATCATCTGCATCCTCGGGCTCCTCATCCTTCAAATATGATATTGCAGAACATGACGAGGACTTCATTCCACGTCGTACTCGTTTACTAGCAGATATCTATGCACAACTAGATCATCCTCCCACTCCTCCGGCTCCACGCAAGTGTCGTACCAATCATCCTCTACCAAACGCACTACTCGCTGTAAGTTCTTCTCTTGAGCCCACATGTTTTACTCAGGCCTCCAAAGATCCTGCATGGTGCACTGCAATGGCTACTGAATTCGATGCCTTACTTCGAAATGGCACGTGGACCTTGGTGCCCCGAACTCCCTCTATGATTGTTATTGGCTGCAAATGGGTATTCAAGCTCAAACACCGCCCTGATGGCTCCATTGAACGACATAAGGCTCGCTTAGTTGCTAAAGCTTTCGTCAACAACATGGCATTGACTATACTGATACTTTCAGTCCAGTGATCAAGATCACAACTGTCCGATTGTTACTCTCTATTGCCATCAGCTCTAATTGGACAGTACAACAACTAGATATATCTAATGCATTCCTTCATGGCAGTCTTACTGAGACAGTTTACATGGAACAACCTCCCAGCTTTCTTCATTCATAATTTTCTAATCATATTTGTCATCTCCAGAAATCTCTTTATGGCCTTCGTCAAACCCCTCGAGCTTGGTTTCAACAATTGAGTGGTTGGCTACAAACTCAAGGTTTCACTGGGTCTAAGACCGACACTTCTCTATTTTATCGATGCTCTCAAAATTCCATGATTTATATTCTTATATATGTTGATGACATACTTGTAACTGGCAATGATTCTAGGGCATCAATGATCTACTACACTCTCTTGGTTGTGAATTTGCCATCCGGGACCTTGGCAATGCTCATTTCTTTCTGGGTATTGAGATCTTACAACATACTGATGGTTGTCTCTTATCTCAAAGAAAATATATTTTGGAGCTCCTTCAACGAACAAAGATGGATGGTGTTCGTCCTATTTCCACTCCAATTGCATCAACTCCCATAGAGCACTCTACTTCCTTAATTGATCCAACCATTTATAGAAGTATTGTCGGAGCTCTTCAATATATTACTATTACTAGACCAAAAATTTCCTTTGGTGTCAATCGTGCTTGCCAATTTATGCACACTCCCATTGAGCAAAATTGGAAAGCTGTCAAGCGTATTCTACGATATCTCAAAGGCACTATATTGCACGGTCTTCTTCTTTATCGTCACTCTCCAAGAACATTGCATGCCTTTAGTGATGCTGATTGGGCTGGATCAACTACAGATAGATGCTCGACAAATGGTTATGCTATCTTCCTTGGGCGAAACTTAATCTCATGGTGTTCCAAGAATCAACCTACCGTATCTCACTCTAGCACGGAGGCGGAATACAAAGCTATTGCTAATGCCACTACTGAGTTGGTTTGGCTACAATCTCTTTTATTGGAATTGCAGTTATCAACAACTACATCACCCACTCTTTGGTGTGACAATATTGGTGCTACATATCTCGTAGCCAATCCTGTGTTCCATGCGCTCACTAAACAAATCGAGATTGACTTTCATTTTGTTCATGAACGCGTAGCTGCTCGACAACTGAAGGTTTCTTATGTATCTACACATGACCAACTTGCCGATATTTTCACTAAAGCTCTATCATGTCAACGATTTCAGTGGATTTGTTCCAAACTCAACGTTGTTCCTCCCTCGTTGAGTTTGCAGGGGAGTGATAGAAGTAATTCAAATGACAACCAAGCACAGCTTGGTTGCCTAAAATAATCTTCATCAATGCAAAGAATTCCTATCATCAATGCAAAGATGCAACACCCAGCTGGATTGCCAAAGGAAGCTTCATCACTCACGTTGACCAAATGCAAAAGTGGAAAACATTGATTGTAAATAATATTGTATTGATATGCTCCAAAATAGCAATCCTTGCTATCTTAGTGGAGCCTCCTCTATAAATAGAGGTCATGTACGTGTACTTTGATCAAAGAAGAATCCAAAAAATATTATTCTTCTTCTCATTATATTCATCTCTTTCTCTATCTCTATAATTCTTTCACAAACAATGTCAGCAGTGATGCAGCCTACTTGAACAAAAAATAGTCTCTGAAACAGGTTGTCCATAATGCAAAAGAAAGACTCGTGAGAAAAAGAGTGAGGAAAATACAGATGGTTCTTCTAAAAACAATGCACTGAATTCAATTCCTGCAACATGGCCATGGGTGCCGGCCCTTCCGTGGCACCCGAGGGTCCATGAAAATCTTATCTTGGAATTGTGAGAGTTTGACAATTCATTCTTTGAAAAGGCTCTGTAGAGCCCATTCCCTTGAGGTGGTCTTTTTGTGCGAGACTAAAAACAGTTCTTCTATTGTATCTAAAATAATAAAAAAGTGTGAATTTAATTACTTTTTTGTGTTGCACCTAGAGGCTTAGCTGGTGGCTTAGTGGTAGGGTGGACAAGTTTAGCAAACGTTCGCATCATTGTAAGTGAGGATTTCTTTGTATTCCTTAAATGGCACGATCATGTTCATCTTATTGATTGGAATGTTCTTGCTGTTTATTTTCATAACGATGATAGGATAAAAAATCTTCGGTATGAATGTGTTCTATCTTGTTTGGGTGGCTCTGATGATTACTTTTTAGTGCTAGGCGACTTTAATGCTATTTCTTCTCTTGAGAAAAAGGAAGGTGATCGTTTGAAATCTCAATCCTCCATTGATGGCTTCATTGATTTCATTAATTGGGGGTGTCCGGTAGACTTGGACTTTATTGATCCTAAATACACTTGGAATAATAAAAGTTTTGGCGCTTCTCTCATTCAAAAAATATTTGACCGGGGTTTAGCTTCTGGCTTATGGCGACAGTCCTATCCAATGGCTATTTTGCATCATCTAGATGACACTGAATCTGATCACCGCCCTATTCTTTTGATTTCTAACCCAACTACCTCTCCTAGAAAACAGAGATTTAAATTCCAAGAAAGGTGGTGTGATAGTGAGGTTGTTAGCACCATCATTTTGGTGATCTGGGGTAGGGATGTAACAGGCTCACCTATGTATCAATTGCTTCATAAGCTAAAGAATTACAGGCATGCCTTAGTCCAATGGCAATGAGGCAGCTCTCATAACTGAAGAGCAGAAATCATTTCTATTCAGGACAGACTTTCTTCTTTGAGGACTAGGACTGTTGTAGCTAGTAGAGAAGAAATTTTGCATCTAGAACAAGTCCTAGTGGAAGCTTATGAGCGGGAAGAACGATATTGGAAGGAAAAGTCCATGATCAAGTGGCTTCAATGGGGTGACCAGAATACCAAGTTTTTTCATACAAAGTTTAAGATGCGGAATTGAGTTAATAAAATCTGGAAACTTGAAGATGGTAATGGGGGTTGTGTTGGCTTTAGGTTTTCAACCTTAGCTTTAATCTCGGTTTTGATGGTTTTGATGATAATAAATATGAGACTAATGATTTCATTGAGAATATGTTTCAAGTTCCATATCAATTAGCGTTCAATGTCCTCGATCGAAAATATCAGAAGAAATCAGAAATCAGAAGGACATTGATCGTCGCGCTCGGGTTCGTCGCGAAAGTTTCTTGAAGAATGATGAGTGCACCAAAGATGCATTAGACGGGCTCAAAGATCACATGAAAGCTCTCCAAGTTGATGGTCATTGAAAGCCGGAACCCGAAAATAAAGCGCGGAAGAAAATCGGCTGAAGAAACAAATCTCAGCCTAAATTCGGTCGACTGGGCGGTCGATCGAATAAGGTAAGATATCAGGCAGTAGCCTTATCGATCGACCGATCAGTCGACCGAACACCGCCTAAAACAGGCAGTGGCTACTTCGATCGACCGATAGAGGCCTAAAATAGGCAGTAAGACTGGTGGTCGACCGATCGATCGACCGACCTGAGGATAGCCAAAATGCAAAATGCGTCGGTCGACCGATGGGTCGATCGGAAGTCACGGATCGAGAAACTTGCGTCAAGCGGTCGACCCGTCGATCGACCGCCCACAAGGAGAGGAGCAGCGGTCGAAGGATCGGACGACCAGTCAGTCGACCGACCATTCGACCGGCGGTCTGCAACGGATAGTTTTCTATCCGTTGAGCAGTTGTTTCTTCAGCATGGTATAAATATACCCTCATATGATTCATTTAATCTTCTTCCTTTACTCCTACAGATTTTTTGAGCCTTTGAAATGAAGATTTGAGCCTTCCAAAAAATTGATTGAAGCGGGCCCTGTTCTTCATCGAGTTCTTCTTCAAGCGTCGTTTGCTTCCTCAACTCGAGATTTAATTCAAGCTTAACAACTTGGCCGAGTTGAAGGTTTTAAGGCTTGGAAAAGAGTAGATAATTTTGTTTTACTTAAAGCTCTTTTCCCTTGTAATTTTAACTGTTATTTGAAACTATTTTTTGATTTGGGTTTGTGTGAATACCTAGACTATTAGGTCTTGTTGTGTACAAGTGGTTACCTAGTGTTAGGTGTAAAGCCAATTTTGTAAAACATAGTTGTTACTAGGATTAGTTTAGTTGTCCCTTAGGGTTGAGGTGAAAGAGGACTCTCGATAAGAAGGCGGTGACTTCCGGGTGTGGAAGTGTCTTAGGTCGAGAGTGCGTCTCTTCAAGTGAAAAGTCCTCTGTATAAGGGAAACGTAAATTAATCTAGTAAAACTAGTTTGGAAATCCTAAGCGGGGTGCTTAGGTAGTGGAGTAGGTATTTGGGCCGAACCACTTTAAACTACTCGTGTTTGCATTGATATCTTGTGTGTTTTAAATTGCTTAATTATTATTGCTTCCGCATACAATCATCGAATTGCAAATAGCCTAATCGATCTAAGTAATTGTTTAAAATTGAATTTAGGCTAATCGAATTAGTAAACACACTATTCATCCCCGCTAGTGTCGCCATTTCGCCAACAGGTTGGAGCACTACTACTGAGAGTATTGGGTCGAAAGCTTATGAATACTTCCAGGATCGCTTTGCCTCTTCCTCTCTTGTTGATCCTTCCAATCACTTTGATACTTTGAGACCCAAGGTTACCAACACAATGAATAGAAGTCTTACAAGACCTATATCAGATGGTGAAGTAAAATTTGCAATCTTTTCACTTGATCCTAATGCCGCCCCAGGTGATGATGGGTTTACGGCTAAATTCTTTCAATTTTTTTGGGACATTATTCAGAGGGACGTCTGTAGAGCTATTCAAAGTTTCTTTTCAGGTAGTAGATTGTTGAAAGGCTTTAATCACACACATATCTGCATGATTCCGATGGTTAAAGATGTTGTATCAATGACCCAAGTCAGGCCTATCAATTTATGTATTGTGTTCTACAAGATTATTTCTAAAGTTCTGGTGCATAGGATGCAGACTTATATGAGCCGTCTTATAAGCTCTAATCAGAGTGCATTTATTAAAGGCAGATTAATCAGTGATAATATCTTGGTGGCTCATGAATGCATGCACTTTTTGAAGACTAAACGCTATGGCCCCCCTGATTTGGCTATAAAATTGGATATGAGCAAAGCCTATGATAGGATTGAATGGTCATTTGTTGAGTTCATCATGAAGAAGTTGGGTTTCTATGCTCACTGGGTTAATTGGATCAAGGAGTGTGTCTCTACAGTTTTTTATTTTGTGGTAGTTGAAGGACAACCTTATGAATTTTTTAGACCATCTAGAGGGCTCCGTCAAGGAGACCCTCTATCACTTATCTTTTCTTGTTTTGTGTGGAGGGTCTCACACATTTACTTTATAAAGAAGAACAGTTACAGAAGGTGTGTGGGGTGAAGCTCAATAGCACTGGTCCTCCAATATCTCATTTTGATGGGTGTCGAATTCATCAAAAATAAATACCTACTTTTTGAGATTTTGTAGTCGTGACAAGTAGGGTCAAATCCACAGAGACTGGTTAGTTTCAAATTCTTTCAAAATCAAAAATTAAAAATGAGGAATTAAAAAGAGTGGGGGTTTTGATTAGATGCAAACTAAAATAAAAAATAGTAATTAAAAATAGTGATTAAAATTAAGAAGAAATCAATGAGAGGAAAGTCTAGCTAAAGGTACGTTCTTGATTTCGGATCGTAGGATTGATCATAGACGCTAAGGATAGATTTTTTTTCCTAGCAATTTAATAGACTTTTGTGAATTGAACAACAATCTCACAAGTCATATTAACTCAAATATTCCATTAGTTCGGATTGAATAACAACCTCGACTAATTTGTCTCTAAACTCGGCATGGAACAGTCAATACCGATAGACTAGCTATTGTTCTAATAATCTGGTAACATACCAACAATTAAAAAGAAATAATAGAATAAATTCCGCAGGAAATAAATGAAATACTAGAAAACAAAGACTTTGAGCATAGAAGAATCTCACAATCCGTAGAACCGAAACGTCGAATCGCCCTTTAGCTAGAAAGAAGTGGATCAGCCACACATTTCAAACTCACACAATTTCATTCTAAAAAATAAACTACTACTGAAAACTTAAAGAGCAAAATACAAAAGGAGGCTAAAGCTAAGAATTGTCAGCCCTAAAAACTAAAGCTAAAAACTGGCCTAAAAACTAAAAGATAAAAAAACCAGCCCTTGTTCATTACAACTCTTCTCCTCTTATAGGAGAGTTCCAAACCTAACTAAAATATAAATAAAAATCAAATCAACCCTACATGGCATTAACTAATCAACCAAATATCATTGTTTAATATTTTTGACACAAATGGATTGCTAAAATTCAGCTGGAAACATAGAGCCAAGATTTCAGCATCAAAAATGGCAAATTCTGATTCTGTCACATGTATTCTCGCTAAGGTGTGGGCACGTCCAAGGCAGTGCGACCAGATCCAACTTGCATTCCAATTTTCAGCTTCCAAAAAAACGTGGAAATAGATTCTTTTTTTATTTCTTTCCATCATTTGTTGCCTAAAAGTTAAACAAAATAATAAACACATTTTAGGAAGCATTTAATTCAAAATTAGCATGAAAATAAACAACAAAATTAAGATGGAAAATAAACATGTTATCATATTTACTATTTGCATATGACTCCATTCTGTTCTGCCGGATGCATGAATCTCACTGTAGAAGTTTGCTTGAGATTTTGCTCGATTATGGAGA
Organism: Canna indica; assembly: GCA_034359265.1. Taxonomy (NCBI): domain Eukaryota; kingdom Viridiplantae; phylum Streptophyta; class Magnoliopsida; order Zingiberales; family Cannaceae; genus Canna; species Canna indica. The sequence continues at coordinate 75,212,864 of CP136890.1, forward strand.
GTTCAGTGGTCAGCATGTGAATCTAAATAAATCAGCGGTGTTTTTCAGTTAAAATACCCCCCAACCTGTCAGAGAGCACTTAGCCATCCTGTTACAGGTCCCTCATATGAGGGTACAAGATAAATACTTAGGCCTACCTTCAGTGGTTGGCAGGTCTAAAAGGACGGCTTATGATTTTATTAAAGCAAGAGTGATCACTAAACTTCAGCACTGAAAGCAATCTCCTCTATCAACAAGAGGCAAAGAAGTCCTGATTAAAGCTTGGATGTTTTAATCATTCCTCTGTATTCGCTTGGATGTTTTAAACTGCTTGAGTTCCTACTTGAAGACATTCAGAGATCCATGGTTTTCTTTTGGTGGGGGCAGAAAGGGAATGAAAGAAAAATGCATTGGGTAGGTTGAAACACCTTATGTAGAGAAAAATCTGAAGGAGGCATGGGTTTCAAAGATCTTCGTGCTTTTAACCTGACTATGCTGGGTAAACAGGCACGACGGCTTCTTACTAGTGAGCACTGTCTGCTCCACAAGATTTTCAAAAATAAGTACTTCCGTCATGTGTCATTCATGGAGGGCGATAGGAGCTAATCCTTCTTGGGCATGAAGGAGCCTCCTAGAGGGGAGAAAGGTGCTTGAAAAAGGGTTGGAATGACATGTTGGTAATGGAGCCGGTATTCGCATAAATAAAGATATGTGGTTATCTAATTGGTATCCATTTACAGGAGCTCCTGATGCATGTCACGACCCTTGTCTGATCTTAGTACGTCAGCTTATGAATCCGGATAGGACTTGGAATGAAGAGATTATTAGGCGCTCATTCTCTCCTGGGGTAGTGGAGGATTCTTGCAAATTGTTCCCCGTCGACAGGAAGATAAGTTAATTTGAGCCTTGAGGAGGAAGGCATATTATTCTGTGGCCTCTAGTTATCGTGTGGCTTTTCGGTTCTTCCACCATCCTATAAATGTTGGGTCTCCTATTTTGGCTAATAAAGAGTTATGGATATCAATATGGGGTGTAAAGATTCCACCCAAAATCAAAATTTTTATTTGAAAATTAATGCATGATGGAGTTCCATTGCGCCAAAAATTAAAAGAGTAATTCCCTCATGTGGTGGATATTTGCCCTTGTTGTCATGCAGATATGGAGTCTATTTTGCACTGCTTCTTGTTCTGTCCTCACATTGCTTTCATTTGGCACAGAGCCAATTTTATTAACCATGATTGGTCTCTTCTTTCAGATTCATTCTAGAAATGATGGCCGGAGCTTTACCGAAAATTAAAAATTGAGCAGAATGGTCATGGGAATTTGACTTTGCTGGCTTCATCATTTGGAGGATTTGGCTTGTAGGAATGTTAAATTTTTTGAGGATAAAAATATATCTCATCAGGAAATTTGGAATACAGCCAACTCTCTTTCTAGTGAGAGTCTGGAAGGCTTCGAACTACCATTTCTTCTCTTTTTTAAGTTTGTTTCCGATGATTGTCATGTCATTAGTTTTGGGAGGTCCCTGTTGATTTCTTGTACGCTGTAATTCTATTTGGGTTTTTTTTTATTTGATGTTGGTGGAATTAATATATATATATATATATATATATATTAAAATAATAATAATAAAAAAATAGATAAGACAAAAAAATATAAAATAAGATAATATTTAATAATCCTTTGTGTCCCTAAACAATATAAGCGGTCTTCGAGGAGGAATATTATGGAGTCTGATTCTATAGAAAAGTTTGATGGAACCGAGCTCCGATGGTGAAACATCAATCTCAAAATAATTTTTCGGCTCCGATGGTGAAACACCAATCTCAAAGCAAAATAAAAGTTGCTTTTGAGATCGGTATTTCACCTAAGTCTCCGGCTCCATTAAGGTTTTCTATAGAGCGGGGCTCCTTTGTATTAAAAAGATGTCCACATTAATTGAATGCAGCACTCTGAGGCAATCAACCGCAAGATTTTCTATAGAGTGGGGCTCCTTTGTATTAAAAAGATGCCCACATTAATTGAATGCAGCACTCTGAGGCAATCAACGCAACACACAGAGACAGTAGCAGCAGACAGCCACACCGCCATGGCGACCGCATGCGCCACCACCGTCGTCGCCGAAGAGCCGAAGAAAGACCACATAATCATCGTCCCCTTCATGGCTAAAGGCCACATCATCCCCCTCCTCCACCTCGCCGCTGCCCTCTCCGGCCGCGGCCTTTACGTCACTATCATCACCACCCCATCCAACGCTCCCTTCATCCGCCGCCACCTCCCCGCTTGCCGCTACCCTCTCGTCACCGTCCACTCCCTTCCCTTCCCCCTCTTCTCGCCTCTCCCTCCGGGCGTCGAGTCCACCGACGCTCTCCCTTCCCCCGACCTCTACTCGACCTTCCATCGCGCCGCTGTCCTTCTCGCCGACCCCTTCAGCCGCCTTCTTCGTCAAATCGTCGAAGGAGGCGTCACCTCCCCTCCTCGTCCTCTCTGCCTCATCTCTGACTTCTTACTCTGGTGGACCGTTCCTCCCTGTCTCGAGCTCGGACTGCCGCGGCTCGTCTTCCACGGCATGTCGGTCTTCTCCATGGTCCTCTGTAGGTTCATGGGGTGCCACCGACCCTTCGATGGCGGCGCTGAGACCTTCCACGTGCCGGGCACGCCGCCGTCGATCCTTCTTAGCCAGACCGACGTGCCGCAGGAGGTCCGGGATCTGGACAAACCTAACAAGGCGTCGATCCCGTTCATGGATGTGATAGGCAGCACGGATGTCAGCAGCTGGGGTGTGCTCGTCAACAGCTTTTCGGAGATCGACACTGGCTATTTCACCGAGCTGCTGGAGTCGACCTACCAGTCCAGCACTCGAGCGTGGCTCGTGGGCCCGCTCTGCCTCTTCCCCACCGCCGACGTTTGCGACGCCAAGTCGGACCCAGAAGGCTACCTCCAGTGGCTCGACGAGAAACCACGCGACTCTGTGGTGTACGTCTCGTTTGGGACGCAGGCACAGCTGTCGGACGCGCAGCTCGACGAGGTGGCTCACGGCCTCGCCGAGTCCGGCTACGAATTTCTCATTGTCACGCGTTCGAGCACCTGGCGGGCGCCGCTTGACCTGGCGTCGACGGGTTCCAAGGTGGTGAGGCGCTGGGTGCCACAGGAGGCGTTGCTCCGGCACTCCGCCGTCGGCTGCTTCGTGAGCCACTGCGGGTGGAACTCGGTGCTGGAGAGCCTCGCTGCGGGGGTGCCGATATTGGCCTTCCCGATGATGGCGGAGCAGGCGCTGAATGCACGGCACGTGGCGGAGGTCCTCGGCGCCGGGCTGAGCCTGGGCTCAAGGCTACCCGGCGAGATCGTGGGGAGGGAGGAAGTGGCGGAGGGAGTGAGAAGGATGATGGGAGGCGGAGAACAATGGGCGGGGCAGGCCAGGGAGAGGGCGGCGGAGATCCAAAGAGCCGCAGAGGAGGCGGTGGCGGAGGGTGGATCGTCCCAGGTAGCGCTGCAGGAACTCTTGATGAAGCTTCGCGAGATTCGTGCGGGTAAGGAGACTACATAAGTTTTTTTCGACAATATGGCCCCTGTCGCGAAGGGTCTCTCCACGGGGATTGCACGGATGTTAATGCAAGATTGGTTGTAGCGGATCAGAAATGGATCAAGATTTATTACAATTATACAGGTAAGTTGTGTATTTTAAAAGCAAAATTAATTTTTTAGATTGCATCAGTATCACATGCAGACAAAAAAAAAAAAAAATATCAAATTAATCGTCAAACGATAATATTAATAAAATTATGTGAGAAATTTATTATTGAAATTTTATTTTTACATTTTGAACATGCAAGTACTTTTGTAAAATAGTACTAATTTTTAGTTAGGACCTAAACTCAATCCAAAACTAAATTTATAGGATTAAGTATAAAAAAATTGAAATTATGAATTACAAATTGAAATTTACAATAAATAAATAAATAAATAAATATGTATAAAGTTTTGAAGCGCATATTATTTCTAATTAAGGTACCACATTTGCAATTTTTAGCTATTGCTTAATGTCATTTTGAAAACATCTAATTTTTAAAGAAGTTAATAAAAATATTTTTACTTTAAAAATATCAAATAATTAATTTTTGGAAAATTATTTACCAAATGAAATGATAAAAAAGCAACAACATAATAATTTATCATCATAATGTTAAATTCTCACGGACAAATCTACGATATGACCAAGAGGGCACCTAAATTTTTTCAAAAAATATATAAGTTAAAAATTATTTAGAATGTTTTTTAAAAAATATATAATTGTATATGATGAGATGCACAAGGTTAATTAAGTTTAATTTTTTATAATTTATTATTAGCTTAGTGGTTAAATATTATTGAGCTCATAGTTTTGATTCTTAAGTGTAATTTTTTATGCACATATTTTCATTTATTTGCCGTATTTGTTTATGCCTTGTAATTATTATGTTATAAACTTTAATTTTTAAAAGTAAATTCAAGTCATTCTTTATTAACTTTTTTATCTCTAAAGATTTCATTTCGCATACATCTTTGTATGTTTTTCATCCATATATGGTTGAATAATTAATTTGCATATCAAATATTCAAAAAAAAATTTGGAAAACATATAACTTCATTCATCAATGTGAACTTTATTTATCAATGTGAATTTTATTTAATTAATAACCAAAAGCTGAGAAATAATGAATTTTATTAATCATCTAAATTAATTATACAATACATTTTCATGGTGACTTAGATTTATTTTTGTAATATTAACTATGCATTCAAATTATTATTTTTCAACATCAACTTTGACGACCTCTTGCTGGTTTCTTAGTTATCTTCGGAGTACACCTCATAAAGTTAGCCATCGAGGCGGACAACGTGACCTTATGTTATATCCATGATTTTTCTTATATTTATAAAATTTAATTATTTCAAAAATTATTAAAGTTATAGAGGTTGTTTTTAGAATTATTAAACTTGAGGGTATTTTATGCAAAAGTCATAACTTCTCGCTTATAAATACACCTCCGCCTCATTTATCGCGCTTATTCTTCTGTTTAGGATTTGTGGTCGCAAAGAGTGGAAATGCATGATGTGTGGAGGTGGAGTGCTTGCGGATCGAAAAGACATTTGCGTTTTGAAGTAGGATTATTTCTTATCTTTTTCCCTTCAAGTCCTTAGTGTAGGGTAACTCGTAAAGTTTGAGAGGATTTACCTTGATCAAATGTGCTCGTAGAAATTTTTGAGATTTTTCTTGATAACCATTTTTTTTGGAGTTGTTTTCTGAAGATTGAAGATTTTGTTCTAAATAAATCGATGTTCTTCAAGTTTTTTGGCGATTTTCTTGAAGTTTTTCTGGCAAATTGCTCAAAGTGGAAAGCACGATCGGCCAAGGCACCAGAGGCCCACTTGGGCTAGGCTGTTGTATGCTCCAATGCTAGCACCGTCGGGTGGCTATCCTTCGAGCGGGGGCGATTATCCTACAGGCGGGGACTGCGCCCAAACAAGCGTATTGCTGCCCAGATCAAGCAACACCATCCCAATTTGAAGCACAACGCCCCCAATTCAAGGCGTGACGACCCAATCGAGGCTGCTGCAACCCCCAATCAGGGTTGGTTGCAGCGCTACAACGTCGCCAGACTTAAGGCAACGCAAGCAATGTTCACTGCCCGGATTCAAGGGGACGCTGCCCAATTGAAGAGGACCGGTCGACAGGAGTGGCCGACTAGTTTGGGTGGGGTAGGGTTTTCAAAAATAAAAATATAATAATAAAATAAAATGAATATATCATTTTTACAAACTAACAATGATATATAATTGAGTTTTATAACATAAGAGTGTTACATTTGAGTTTCATAACAATGACTTAGAGTTTAACAATGTTATCATTTTGTAACAACATCTGTGTTCTAATAGCATTATAAACTCGATAAAGATGTTATATTTGTTATATATATATATATATATATATGTCTCTTTATGTAAATGATGCTTTGCAAATGATATTAATTATATCACTTTAGTGCTATTGTTCGTGGTGTTAGTAGCATGTAGATGCAATATGATGATCTATTTGCGGTCAGTTAACCTCGTGCTTCGGGCGGGAACATATTATAGCCAATGGACCCGAGGGAATCCACGGCTAAGAACACCAGTGTTTAGTAAATACGCTACGGCATGGGGGCATTGTGCAATGCCCACGAACTATTTTTTGTTAATCATCCTCTCTGTACGAGCAATAAGAGGACTACTTTCGAGTGTGAGAGTGCAGGGAAAACCCATGAAGTTCTTATTCACACCGCTTTTGATTTATTGACATAATGCATGTATGATTGCATTGATGCCTGTTGAGTTATTTGAGTCAATATTAGAGTTATATTGATATTGAATCCAACTCGATCTTTCGCTAACTCCTTTTGTCTTTGCCTCAAATTCACAAGAATGACACAGTTGGAGTTAGCAGACTTACTAGCTAGAGTTAGTAGTATTGCTCTGGTACCGATCCCAGTGTTTGAACCTTATTAGTTACATTGGTGTTTGATATTATTGATCTTCTACTTTTCCTTTGAACGCATTATGAGATCTTTTGGTTAACATTTAATTTACTTTTGAGATCTCATAACATCTTGCGCGTCACATCATTAATGAAAAATTATTTTTTTACGATTACATCATTAGTGAGTAAAATGTAAAATATAATTGTGAGTGAGATATAAAATATAATTAGAGCAATAAACATATTTAGGATCTGAATATGGCTGACAAAGCTCAAATGATTTGTGCATTCACCGTTAATTTAAACAAATGCCTCTCTATCATTATGTTTATCAAATGCCTATTATATCTAGTAAAATTTGTGTTATCCCCATCCACTTCCAGGGCAAAAAATTCTCGATCCTATGGATTAATTCTTAAACTCTCTTTGTCGCCCTACGCACTTACTCCAGCCTCCAACATCCGCCCCCAACAGCAAGGCCATGCTCTCGCACTCACATCATCATTTGTTGACGACTCCCTCATTTTTGTGCGCCTTATTGATATATATTTTGTTTGCAGCTTGCCCGCTTGTCTAGAATGGCGAAACTCACACCGCCATTGAGCGATTTCATAAAGCATGCTAAGGGCATCGAACCCAACCACTTTATCCTCTCGGCTGTGCTTTCTGCCTACGCCTCCGAGCAAGCACTTCATTTCGACTGGCAAGCCCACAACAAATGATATTTATATATAAAATTCACACAATGGGAATTGGCATTGGACCTCTATTAAATTCATTGTATTTTTATAACATTTTTTATTTGAGATGACTAATAATAATAGTTTCATGCCAAAATGGTTATTAGGTACGTACGACTAAAATCATGTGAGCTTTGCTCCCTTAGATTTGAATTCTATTTTATTACATTACTTACAAATATATGAAATAAAAATCAATGTATTAGTAATATATAAAATATATTATAGTATTTTAATAGTTTGATACGTCATACGTGGATGTTTTTTTATTTAAACTATTGTATGTAGTATGATATTGTTATGCAGTCAAATATATCATATAATTTTTAATATAATATCATAAATGATATTATTATAACATAAAATATTTAAAATTTGTTAAAATTATTTATATATGTATTTATTTATTAAAAATATTAGATCAACATATATATAATATACACTACTAGAAAAATGGTCATCAGCAACGGCTCATGCCGTTGCTGAGCCGTTGCTGAGCCGTTGCTGAAGCGAATCAGCAACGGCTGAGCCGTTGCAATAGCGCCGTGACAGAAAGTCGCGTTGCTGATGACTTAGCAACGGATCAGCAACAGCCGCTCGGGCCGTCGCTCAAAATATTATCAGCAACGGCCACTGGGCCGTTGCTAACAATATTATCAGCAACGATTTTGCCACAGACTCGGAGCCGTTGCTGATACCATTAATAGCAACGGCCGCTGAGTCCGTAGCAACACCGTTAGTAAAACTCCGTCGCTAAGCCGTTGCTGTAGGTCATCAGCAACGGCTTTCGATACACTTGTAGCAACGGCTTTCCCACGGACGCTCGTAGGAAAGCCGTTGCTGATGACGTATACCTGTAAACAGAAAATTTGAAAATTTCAAATTTCCATTGATACATTGATACATAACTCACACACCCATACCCTCATACACACATTCATTTACACATCACAAACATCTCATACACATTCATTCACACATCACAAACACACCAAGATATACATCAAAACAATTATATTTATATTCATAATTATCCACGATAGTATAAACACAATTCAAATGCAAAATTGAAGTATCAACATCTCAGTAACATAGTCAATATAAATTAAACAAGTTCAATATCTCAGTAACATAGTCAATATAAATTAAACAAGTTCAATATCTCAGTAACAAAGTCAATATAAACAAAATCTCACGATGACGATGGAGGATGGTCTGGATCATATGGCGGGGTCTGGAGTGCTCGAGTGTACACCGGCGTGGACTGACTCGAGGATGATGGATTAGATGATGCCGAAGAGATGCCTGCTTCGGGATGACCCGACAAGTTGCGTAGCATAGCTTCTATATTCGCCATCGTCTGACTCTGGCGCTCCATCAACTCAGTCTGACGCGCGCCCGTCTCCTCTAGTGTCCTTATCCTATTACTATGATCATAACTGGATCTGGAGGTGGACGGCCGCTCACCAGCGACCGGAGGGGTCGGTGCCCCAAGTGGCCCTAGTACGGCTCGCGCATGACCACTATCTGCGAAGCCATATACGCGGCCATGGTCCCAGCCACCTGCGGCCTCGACCCACGATGCTGCGTCAAAGTCCTCGGGGGTACCCCCACGCTGCACCACCGTCTGGCTATAGGTCTCCTACTCGAGTTTGATTTTATGTTTAATATTTATCATAAAACTTAAATTATAAATATATAATGAATAATTTAAACAAATATATAATTACCATAATGTATGCAGCGCAATTGTGGATGTACTCCCCAGTCCCATGTGCTCGACGGTGAGTCCGCTCAAACACCGCCATCGGGGAGGGTCGCTGGACACTCCCGTCATCCGACACCGTCGTCTACATTTACAAAACAAATACATTAATTAGTACACATAATAACAAATAAAATATATAATTAAAAGATATACTTACCATACGGTTTGCGTGCACTGCAAATGCAACAGAGCCTCCGGTGTGACGCGCTGCTCCCCCCGACATGCGATTTCTAGCCGCATTCCGAGAAACCTCCTGCCATCGATCCGTCGACCATATCCCCACGAGCTGGTCCCATATATCCGGAGTAATCCAACCGGGGCCGTATCCCCGAGTCTCCGCGATGTTAGTGGTCCCAGCTCGGGCCATCGCCTGGGACCGAGCCTGCCCCAGCTGCCCGTTGTACCTTGCCCGGGAAATAGCCTCCCAGGCAGCGTAAATGAAGGGCCTCTGGTCCTCGGCCCATGTATAGCGAGCCTACAAAATAATAATATCAGTACCAATATTAATATATCATCATGCATGTAAAAAAAAAAATACGTGCCTCAAACTCGCGCCATAACATGTCGACGTGCTCGCTAGGCACGTGAGACCACGTAGGCCATGCCCCGTGCATGTATCGTCGAATAGTAGAAGAAATGCTCCTCGGCACTTCTTCTTGCTCGAACCTGCACAACAAAAATAAATTTTAATATTATATTATGATATAATGAATTTGTAATGATTCATAATTCATGATATATTACGTACCGCTCCCCAATCACGCTAATCAATCTACGTGACTCTGTGGCTGGTGGAGGCTGCCACCTGTTCGGCCCGCGTGGCCGCCTACGTCTGGATGTACTAGCCTCGACAGTATCATCCTCATGAGGATCAGCAACAGGAGGATCAGCAGCATGAGTAAGTGCTGGAGTCTCACCGATCAGAGACTCCGAAACTCTCCTGCGTCGATAACCACGACCAGACATATCTGTCGAACAGACATATAATCAGATTATTGTATAAATAGTAGAGATATATTTAATAAAATATATACTTTACAATTATTCTTCATCATCTGAATAATAGTCTTCGAATTCTTCTTCTTCTTCCTCTTCTTCCTCTTCTTCCTCTTCTTCATCTTCTTCATCTCCAGCTTCCTCAATTTCATGATCGTCATCATCAGCATATTCAACTTCTAATTGAATTGATGTTGTGTCTGCATCCTCGAGTATTGGAATAATACGATCCACAGCAGGAAGATCATCTTCTTGATAGAAACCAGGAGGATCATTTTCTCCTACTATCGGATCAATTTTTCCTCTACCTTTTGTCTTACAGACTACACGCCAATCCGCTCTATCTTTATTTCGAGCCGGATACTTCGCGTAATATACTTGTTCGGCTTGTGATGCCAATATAAAAGGCTCATTTGCTGCCAATTTCGATTTGTAATTAACCTCAACAAGTTTGTATTTTGGATGAACTTTCATGCCCCTTTCTGTTGTATCGAACCAATGACATCTAAATAGGATCACTGATTTCAAGCCGAAGTAGTGCAACTCTATCACTTCTTCCACCAGTCCATAAAAATCCATATCACATTCAACATAGGTTGTCCCTTTCACGCAGACCCTAGCATTCATCGTCTTCTTTGCAAATGAATGTTCAACTGTGTGAAATTTATACCCGTTAATAAAATATCCGCTATAGCACGACACAAGTCACGACGGTCCACTAACAAACTCAAATATTCTTTCATCTATTTCAGCTCTGTGATCTTTGCTGTAAGTCTGAATCCAAGTAGGGAAATCACGATTCCGTAATGTCTTCAATTCTTGATCGTTGTGAATAGAGTATTTTTGCACCATCTCAATGTCAAATATTTCAATGAATTGTTCAATCTCTGGACAATTGAGTAATACATACAAGTGTGCCAAATGATACTCTTCATCGCTTAAGTGTCGAGATGGACGAGAACCAAAAGCACGACCAGAGTGACAAAATATATTTAAACGTCCATCTGAATGTCGAACACCCCCGTCGTCGTTACGTGAAAGACGATCAAATCTTGTCTGTACTGTCGATTCAAAGTAAAATGAGCAGAATGTTGAAATTTCTTGGATGATATACGATTCAGATATTGATCCTTCAACAGCTGCGGTGTTCTTTACTTTTTTCTTCAGACGATTCATGTATCTTTCAAATAAGTACATCCAACGATATTGAACGGGGCCACCAACTCGTGCCTCGTATGCCAAGTGTATCGGTAGATGCTCCATCGAGTCAAAAAATGCAGGAGGGAAAAACTGCTCCAGCTTGCATATGATTTCAACAATATTATTTTCAAGTGTTGACATATCTTCGACTCGAAGGACATTTGCACAGATGCTTCTAAAAAACATACTTAATTCAGTCAACAGACCCCAAATATTATCAGGTAGAAGATCTCGAAATGCGATCGGAAGTAATCTCTGCATGAATACATGACAATCATGGCTCTTCATCCCTGATATTTTGCAATCATCGACGTTCACACATCGAGATAAGTTTGAAGCATATCCATCGGGTAATCTGAGTTCTTTTACCCATTGACAAACATCTTTGATCTGTTGTTTATTTAACACATATAGGGCCTTCGGTTTCAGATATCGTCCGTTGACCTCTTGTAACTCCAACTCTGGTCTTTTACAAAGTATTTTCAGATCATGTCGGGCTTTGACATTATCTTTAGTTTTTCCAGAAACATCCATCACAGTGTTGAAAATATTATCAAACACATTTTTTTCAATGTGCATGACATCTAAATTATGTCGAATCAATAATGAACTCCAATAGGGCAATTCCCAAAAGATACTTTTTTTCACCCAGTTGTGTGTTTGGCCAAAACCTGACACTCTTTCATTGCGACCAAATACTATATCTGGAAGTGCTGAAACACGTGCTAATATTTGTTCACCAGACAACATCGGTGGTAGCCCATCTCTTTCGACTCTGCCCTTAGTAAATTTATTACGATTCCTTCGATACTGGTGATGAACCGGTAGGAATCGACGATGACAATCAAAGAATGAGATTTTTCGTCCGTTCTGAAGACTGATTGATTTAGAGTGTTCCATACAATACGGGCAAGAGAGTCGGCCGTGAGTGCTCCAACCCGACAACATGCCGTACGCGGGGAAATCATTGATTGTCCACAAGACCGCGGCCTTTAAATTGAAGTTTTGCTTCCGATGACAATCATAAGTGACAGCTCCCTCAGTCCACAATGTTTTCAATTCATCTATCAAGGGTCTGAGAAATATGTCAATTTCTTTTCGCGGACCCTTAGGACTCGGAATAATCATCGAAAGATAAATAAATTCATCTTTCATACACATTGACGGTGGCAAATTATAAACTGTCAGCAGCACTGGCCAAACTGAATAAGGAGTTGCAGAATGTCCAAACGGATTAAAACCATCTGTGCACAATCCCAATCTGATATTTCTAGTATCCATAGCAAATGAAGGATAACATGTATCCAAATGTTTCCATGCTTCACTGTCAGATGGATGAGTCATTACTGTATCATCACGACTTCTTGCATGCCAACTCATGTAGGGGGCTGTCTTTTTCGACATGAATAATATTTGAAGCCTCGGTGTTAGTGGAAAATACCGAAGCACCTTAAACGGGATATTTTTCTGTCGGACCGATTTCTTCTCCTTGTAACGAGGGTGTTGACATACAGGGCATTTATCCAACTGCACATTTTCTTTATAATATAAAATGCAGTTATTTTGGCACGCGTGTATTTTTTCGTACCCAAGCCCCAATTTTCTCATTAGCTTTTTAGTCTTATAAAAAGTAGGGTCAAACTTGTTATCAGTAGGCAGCATTCCATTAATCAATCCAGCAATCCGATCATACGCAACTCCGCTGATATTACAATCGGCCTTGATGTTTAAGAGCTGTGTCATTGCTGAAAACCTAGTGTATTTAGGACAATTCTCATACAAAGGTTAATCGGCAGCTTTCAACATCTCGTAAAATTCTGCAGCTTCTTTATTCGGTAATTCAATCTCTACCGCAGCCCCTACTTCTGTGATATCAACCGCTGTAGTATCTGGTGGGACTGATGTCTGAAGAACTGGCCGATCAACATTATCATTCAGGCGGAATTGACCCCCAAGACTATCAAGTAACATAGTTCTATAGGGATTACATTGACCGGATGAAGAAGCACCAGCAGAGGAAGATTCACCATATGTCTGAACGACAGGATTGCTCGACGTCCCGACTTCGCGTGACTCCCCGTGATAAGTCCATAGAAAATATCTTGGTGCAAATCCTTTGCTATATAGATGCAGAGTGACAGTCTCCCGATCCAAAAATCGTCCATTCGAACAAATGCGGCACGGACATCGGATTTGATCACCCATGCTAACGAAATTTCGATTCGAATAGGCGAAATTTAGGAAGTACGTTACGCCTAATCGAAACTCATTCGTTAAAGCTCCACGATCAAGACGTCGGTACATCCAACTTCGATCAGCCGACATGATTCTGTCAATCAATGACAATTTCTTTGGTTAATGTCTTTAGGTGAGATTGTCCTATTCCATTCGGGATTTATGTTATTCGTACTGCACTTACGTTTTTATTTTAACTGTTAACTAATTATTCTAAATTTCGACAGCATCTCCCTACAGTTCTCCGAATACGCATATCATCTGGGCGCGTATCGGAGAACAAGAGAGATGTTGCCGAAATTTAGAATAATTAGTTAACAGTTAAAATAAAAACGTAAGTGCAGTACAAATAACTATATTCCCAAATTGTCCAATCAGGGACAATTCAAGAATTGTACGTCGTATAAAAGATCATCTACTTCTTTTACACGAACATACAATCCCCGAACGGATCTAAGGTTTTGCTAAATCATATCTGATTCGTCGATGCGTACGTGAAATATATCAACTCGTCGGATGGATGATTATTTTCTAAATGTTTCGAGACAGTTCGAGTCCATATTGGACGATTTCGGCGCGCATCCGAAGTGGACGATTCCGGCGCGAGTCCGAAGTGGACGATTCCGACGCGAGTCCGAATTGGACGATTCCGGCGCGCGTCCGAAGTGGACGATTCCGGCGCGAGTCCGAATTGGACGATTCCGGCGCGAGTCCGAATTGGACGATTCCGGCGCGCGTCCGAAGTGGACGATTCCGGCGCGCGTCCGAAATTAATCTAAACCCTAATAATTAATCTAAAAAATTAAACAATTAATCTAAACAATTAATTAACATTTATAAAATAATTAATTAAATGTTTCAAAACAATAATATATATATATATATATATATATATATATATATATATATATATATATATATATATATATATATTCCGGCGCCGGAGTCCACCCTCCGGCGCCGGCGTACAGTGGCCGGACACACTGTCCGGCCACTGTAGAAGGTCCGGCACTGGCCATAGGCCGACCGCCGCCGGCCGAAACCCTAGAAATAGGGTTTCGGTCGGATTTTAACATCTCCGGCCGAAACGGTATAGGCCGGCCGATCAACATACCGGCAACAGCGGCAGCGGCGCGGCGGCGAGAGGCGTCGGCGTCGGCAGCAGCGGCGAGAGGTGTCGGTAGGAGCGGCGGCGGCAGCAGCGGGAGGAAGAAGGGTCGGGCGCGAGAGCGTGCCCTATATAAACTTATCAGCAATGGCTCACTCGCCCGTTAGAAAGCCGTTGTTGATAAGGTATCATCAGCAACGGCTCACTTATCCCTTAGCAAGCCGTTGCCGAAGATTAAATAATCAGCAACGACTCGCCTTTCCGTCAGAAAGCCGTTGCTGATAATTAAAATAATCCGCAACGGCTCGGTTATCCGTTAGAACGCCGTTGCAGATACACATATCTGCAACGGATCGGGCGGCCGTAAGAACGCCGTTGCAAATAGCAACGGCTTGAGCGGCCGTTGCTGATAGCCGTTGCTGAAGACTAAGTTTCTAGTAGTGATATAATATATCCTATGTACTTAGGATGAACTTTGATAGGTAAAATTGAAAAAGTTACTAGAATTAGACCAAGAATAGTTATTCTCTATCAATCAAGAATAGAAAAGAAATGCAAATATTTTTTTTCAACCAAATAAGAAAATAAAAATAAAGGATAAATAATTCTTCCATCAATCAAATCAAATAGGCCCTTTCTTATGTCCATGTTCATCAATATCACTGTTAAAGACTATCTCTTTAGCTATGGGTGCCAATTAAAAGACAAACACGATTTAATGAAGAAAGTAGTGGAGACAGGAAATCAATTATGGAGAGAGGTAAGTCTGCGACTTTCGGCGGGTCGTCGGAGCCTCCCTGACGCTTGTTTCGCATGGAAAAACCTCAGTGGCTCCCGGGAGAGTATCCTTTGCTTCTGCACCTAAGCCTTCGTCCCCTACTTGGGTGCTTGGGTGGGTGACTAACGTTCGTTTGCTTCCGTGTGAAGCTTGGGTGTCTGGCACCTCCGACTCCTCTGAACACCCCCCCCCCCCCCTCCGACCGTTGTCCCGGCCCTCCATTTCTGAAGTGGTCTCCTCCCTTCGCCTCCGGAGATGTTGTTTCAACTACATGAGGCCGAACCATCTGGCGAGGCGTTGAACCAGTCGCCCAGTGTGCTTTCTCTGTGTCGTGTTGGTCACTCGAGCCGCAGCTGCTCTTCCTATCGTCGGGCTTCTCCGCGGGATTCGGCTACTTCCCTTGATGTCAGGTCAACTCCAATCAACTCGGTGTCGCAACCACCAACTATTGCATTTACTTCAATTATTTTTTCTTTAGGTTCTTCTTCATTAAATACTGCGGCTTCGGGGGCTTTTGTCTCTTCATTTCTGACTTCCTCCTCGCCTCCTTCTCATGTTCTCTCTATTCTGGAGCGATCGTCCATGGATAATCATCCTGAAAGTGTTCGGGTGATGGTCCCGAGCTCCTCTTCCACGGCTGAGAGGGCAAGGTACTTGAACAGGAAGTACATCCTGGTGATTGCTCGAGGGCAACTTCATCACCAGGCGGACTTGGCGGGGTTTCACTACTGGAATAATGGGCATCAGCAATGGCTGATGTCGTTGTCGAGCCGCAACGGCGTGCAACGGCGCCAGCCGTTGCAACGGAGCCGTGGCAGAAAATCGCGTCGTTGATAACTTAGCAACGGATCAGCAACGGCCGCTCGGGCGGTTGCTAAAAATATTATCAGCAACGGTTTTGCCATGGACACGGAGCCGTTGCTGATAACATTAATAGCAACGGCTAGTGAGTCCGTAGCAACGCCGTTAGTAAAAGACCGTTGCTAAGCCGTTGGTGTAGGTCATCAGCAACGAATTTCGATACACTTTTAGCAACAGCTTTCCCACGAATGACCATGGGAAAGCCGTTGCTGATGATGTAAACCTGAAAATGAAAAAAAATTGAAATTCCAAATTTCCATTGATACATTGATACATTATCTGATACATAACTCACACACTCATACACTCATACACACATTCATTCACACATCACAAATACACCAACATATACATCAAAACAATTATACTTATATTTATAATTATCCACAATAGTATAAAAACTATTCAAATACAAAATTGAAGTATCAATATCCAAACAAAATAAATTAAACAAGTATAGTATCTAAGTAACAAAGTCAATATAAAAAAAATCTCACGGTGACGATGGAGGATGGTCTGGATCATATGGCGGGGTCTAGAGTGCTTGAGTGTACACCGGCGTGGACTGACTCGAGGACGATGGATCAGATGATGCCGAAGAGATGCCTGCTCCGGGATGACCTGACATGTTGCGTAGCATAGCATGCATCTCCGCCATCATCTCAGTCTGACGCGCGACTATCTCCTCTAGTGTCATTATCCTGCTATTATGATCATAACTGGATCTGGAGGTGGACGGCCGCTCACCAGCGACCGGAGGGGTCGGTGCCCCAAGTGTCCCTAGCACGGCTCGCGCATGACCACTATCTACAAAGCCATATACGCGGCCATGGTCCCAGCCACCTGCGGCCTCAACCCACGCTGTTGCGCCAAAGTCCTCGGGGGTACCCCCACGCTGCACCACCGTCTGGCTATAGGTCTCCTACTCGAGTTTGATTTTATGTTTAATATTTATCATAAAACTTAAATTATAAATATATAATGAATAATTTAAACAAATATATAATTACCATAATGTATGCAGCGCAGTTGTGGATGTACTCCCCAGTCCCATGTGCTCGACGGTGAGTCCGCTCAAACACCGCCATCGGGGAGGGTCGCTGGACACTCCCGTCATCCGACACCGTCGTCTACATTTACAAAACAAATACATTAATTAGTACACATAATAACAAATAAAATATATAATTAAAAGATATACTTACCATACGGTTTGCGTGCACTGCAAATGCAACAGAGCCTCCGGTGTGACGCGCTGCTCCCCCCGACATGCGATTTCTAGCCGCATTCCGAGAAACCTCCTGCCATCGATCCGTCGACCATATCCCCACGAGCTGGTCCCATATATCCGGAGTAATCCAACCGGGGCCGTATCCCCGAGTCTCCGCGATGTTAGTGGTCCCAGCTCGGGCCATCGCCTGGGACCGAGCCTGCCCCAGCTGCCCGTTGTACCTTGCCCGGGAAATAGCCTCCCAGGCAGCGTAAATGAAGGGCCTCTGGTCCTCGGCCCATGTATAGCGAGCCTACAAAATAATAATATCAGTACCAATATTAATATATCATCATGCATGTAAAAAAAAAAAATACGTGCCTCAAACTCGCGCCATAACATGTCGACGTGCTCGCTAGGCACGTGAGACCACGTAGGCCATGCCCCGTGCATGTATCGTCGAATAGTAGAAGAAATGCTCCTCGGCACTTCTTCTTGCTCGAACCTGCACAACAAAAATAAATTTTAATATTATATTATGATATAATGAATTTGTAATGATTCATAATTCATGATATATTACGTACCGCTCCCCAATCACGCTAATCAATCTACGTGACTCTGTGGCTGGTGGAGGCTGCCACCTGTTCGGCCCGCGTGGCCGCCTACGTCTGGATGTACTAGCCTCGACAGTATCATCCTCATGAGGATCAGCAACAGGAGGATCAGCAGCATGAGTAAGTGCTGGAGTCTCACCGATCAGAGACTCCGAAACTCTCCTGCGTCGATAACCACGACCAGACATATCTGTCGAACAGACATATAATCAGATTATTGTATAAATAGTAGAGATATATTTAATAAAATATATACTTTACAATTATTCTTCATCATCTGAATAATAGTCTTCGAATTCTTCTTCTTCTTCCTCTTCTTCCTCTTCTTCCTCTTCTTCATCTTCTTCATCTCCAGCTTCCTCAATTTCATGATCGTCATCATCAGCATATTCAACTTCTAATTGAATTGATGTTGTGTCTGCATCCTCGAGTATTGGAATAATACGATCCACAGCAGGAAGATCATCTTCTTGATAGAAACCAGGAGGATCATTTTCTCCTACTATCGGATCAATTTTTCCTCTACCTTTTGTCTTACAGACTACACGCCAATCCGCTCTATCTTTATTTCGAGCCGGATACTTCGCGTAATATACTTGTTCGGCTTGTGATGCCAATATAAAAGGCTCATTTGCTGCCAATTTCGATTTGTAATTAACCTCAACAAGTTTGTATTTTGGATGAACTTTCATGCCCCTTTCTGTTGTATCGAACCAATGACATCTAAATAGGATCACTGATTTCAAGCCGAAGTAGTGCAACTCTATCACTTCTTCCACCAGTCCATAAAAATCCATATCACATTCAACATAGGTTGTCCCTTTCACGCAGACCCCAGCATTCATCGTCTTCTTTGCAAATGAATGTTCAACTGTGTGAAATTTATACCCGTTAATAAAATATCCGCTATAGCACGACACAAGTCACGACGGTCCACTAACAAACTCAAATATTCTTTCATCTATTTCAGCTCTGTGATCTTTGCTGTAAGTCTGAATCCAAGTAGGGAAATCACGATTCCGTAATGTCTTCAATTCTTGATCGTTGTGAATAGAGTATTTTTGCACCATCTCAATGTCAAATATTTCAATGAATTGTTCAATCTCTGGACAATTGAGTAATACATACAAGTGTGCCAAATGATACTCTTCATCGCTTAAGTGTCGAGATGGACGAGAACCAAAAGCACGACCAGAGTGACAAAATATATTTAAACGTCCATCTGAATGTCGAACACCCCCGTCGTCGTTACGTGAAAGACGATCAAATCTTGTCTGTACTGTCGATTCAAAGTAAAATGAGCAGAATGTTGAAATTTCTTGGATGATATACGATTCAGATATTGATCCTTCAACAGCTGCGGTGTTCTTTACTTTTTTCTTCAGACGATTCATGTATCTTTCAAATAAGTACATCCAACGATATTGAACGGGGCCACCAACTCGTGCCTCGTATGCCAAGTGTATCGGTAGATGCTCCATCGAGTCAAAAAATGCAGGAGGGAAAAACTGCTCCAGCTTGCATATGATTTCAACAATATTATTTTCAAGTGTTGACATATCTTCGACTCGAAGGACATTTGCACAGATGCTTCTAAAAAACATACTTAATTCAGTCAACAGACCCCAAATATTATCAGGTAGAAGATCTCGAAATGCGATCGGAAGTAATCTCTGCATGAATACATGACAATCATGGCTCTTCATCCCTGATATTTTGCAATCATCGACGTTCACACATCGAGATAAGTTTGAAGCATATCCATCGGGTAATCTGAGTTCTTTTACCCATTGACAAACATCTTTGATCTGTTGTTTATTTAACACATATAGGGCCTTCGGTTTCAGATATCGTCCGTTGACCTCTTGTAACTCCAACTCTGGTCTTTTACAAAGTATTTTCAGATCATGTCGGGCTTTGACATTATCTTTAGTTTTTCCAGAAACATCCATCACAGTGTTGAAAATATTATCAAACACATTTTTTTCAATGTGCATGACATCTAAATTATGTCGAATCAATAATGAACTCCAATAGGGCAATTCCCAAAAGATACTTTTTTTCACCCAGTTGTGTGTTTGGCCAAAACCTGACACTCTTTCATTGCGACCAAATACTATATCTGGAAGTGCTGAAACACGTGCTAATATTTGTTCACCAGACAACATCGGTGGTAGCCCATCTCTTTCGACTCTGCCCTTAGTAAATTTATTACGATTCCTTCGATACTGGTGATGAACCGGTAGGAATCGACGATGACAATCAAAGAATGAGATTTTTCGTCCGTTCTGAAGACTGATTGATTTAGAGTGTTCCATACAATACGGGCAAGAGAGTCGGCCGTGAGTGCTCCAACCCGACAACATGCCGTACGCGGGGAAATCATTGATTGTCCACAAGACCGCGGCCTTTAAATTGAAGTTTTGCTTCCGATGACAATCATAAGTGACAGCTCCCTCAGTCCACAATGTTTTCAATTCATCTATCAAGGGTCTGAGAAATATGTCAATTTCTTTTCGCGGACCCTTAGGACTCGGAATAATCATCGAAAGATAAATAAATTCATCTTTCATACACATTGACGGTGGCAAATTATAAACTGTCAGCAGCACTGGCCAAACTGAATAAGGAGTTGCAGAATGTCCAAACGGATTAAAACCATCTGTGCACAATCCCAATCTGATATTTCTAGTATCCATAGCAAATGAAGGATAACATGTATCCAAATGTTTCCATGCTTCACTGTCAGATGGATGAGTCATTACTGTATCATCACGACTTCTTGCATGCCAACTCATGTAGGGGGCTGTCTTTTTCGACATGAATAATATTTGAAGCCTCGGTGTTAGTGGAAAATACCGAAGCACCTTAAACGGGATATTTTTCTGTCGGACCGATTTCTTCTCCTTGTAACGAGGGTGTTGACATACAGGGCATTTATCCAACTGCACATTTTCTTTATAATATAAAATGCAGTTATTTTGGCACGCGTGTATTTTTTCGTACCCAAGCCCCAATTTTCTCATTAGCTTTTTAGTCTTATAAAAAGTAGGGTCAAACTTGTTATCAGTAGGCAGCATTCCATTAATCAATCCAGCAATCCGATCATACGCAACTCCGCTGATATTACAATCGGCCTTGATGTTTAAGAGCTGTGTCATTGCTGAAAACCTAGTGTATTTAGGACAATTCTCATACAAAGGTTAATCGGCAGCTTTCAACATCTCGTAAAATTCTGCAGCTTCTTTATTCGGTAATTCAATCTCTACCGCAGCCCCTACTTCTGTGATATCAACCGCTGTAGTATCTGGTGGGACTGATGTCTGAAGAACTGGCCGATCAACATTATCATTCAGGCGGAATTGACCCCCAAGACTATCAAGTAACATAGTTCTATAGGGATTACATTGACCGGATGAAGAAGCACCAGCAGAGGAAGATTCACCATATGTCTGAACGACAGGATTGCTCGACGTCCCGACTTCGCGTGACTCCCCGTGATAAGTCCATAGAAAATATCTTGGTGCAAATCCTTTGCTATATAGATGCAGAGTGACAGTCTCCCGATCCAAAAATCGTCCATTCGAACAAATGCGGCACGGACATCGGATTTGATCACCCATGCTAACGAAATTTCGATTCGAATAGGCGAAATTTAGGAAGTACGTTACGCCTAATCGAAACTCATTCGTTAAAGCTCCACGATCAAGACGTCGGTACATCCAACTTCGATCAGCCGACATGATTCTGTCAATCAATGACAATTTCTTTGGTTAATGTCTTTAGGTGAGATTGTCCTATTCCATTCGGGATTTATGTTATTCGTACTGCACTTACGTTTTTATTTTAACTGTTAACTAATTATTCTAAATTTCGACAGCATCTCCCTACAGTTCTCCGAATACGCATATCATCTGGGCGCGTATCGGAGAACAAGAGAGATGTTGCCGAAATTTAGAATAATTAGTTAACAGTTAAAATAAAAACGTAAGTGCAGTACAAATAACTATATTCCCAAATTGTCCAATCAGGGACAATTCAAGAATTGTACGTCGTATAAAAGATCATCTACTTCTTTTACACGAACATACAATCCCCGAACGGATCTAAGGTTTTGCTAAATCATATCTGATTCGTCGATGCGTACGTGAAATATATCAACTCGTCGGATGGATGATTATTTTCTAAATGTTTCGAGACAGTTCGAGTCCATATTGGACGATTTCGGCGCGCATCCGAAGTGGACGATTCCGGCGCGAGTCCGAAGTGGACGATTCCGACGCGAGTCCGAATTGGACGATTCCGGCGCGCGTCCGAAGTGGACGATTCCGGCGCGAGTCCGAATTGGACGATTCCGGCGCGAGTCCGAATTGGACGATTCCGGCGCGCGTCCGAAGTGGACGATTCCGGCGCGCGTCCGAAATTAATCTAAACCCTAATAATTAATCTAAAAAATTAAACAATTAATCTAAACAATTAATTAACATTTATAAAATAATTAATTAAATGTTTCAAAACAATAATATATATATATATATATATATATATATATATATATATATATATATATATATATATATATTCCGGCGCCGGAGTCCACCCTCCGGCGCCGGCGTACAGTGGCCGGACACACTGTCCGGCCACTGTAGAAGGTCCGGCACTGGCCATAGGCCGACCGCCGCCGGCCGAAACCCTAGAAATAGGGTTTCGGTCGGATTTTAACATCTCCGGCCGAAACGGTATAGGCCGGCCGATCAACATACCGGCAACAGCGGCAGCGGCGCGGCGGCGAGAGGCGTCGGCGTCGGCAGCAGCGGCGAGAGGTGTCGGTAGGAGCGGCGGCGGCAGCAGCGGGAGGAAGAAGGGTCGGGCGCGAGAGCGTGCCCTATATAAACTTATCAGCAATGGCTCACTCGCCCGTTAGAAAGCCGTTGTTGATAAGGTATCATCAGCAACGGCTCACTTATCCCTTAGCAAGCCGTTGCCGAAGATTAAATAATCAGCAACGACTCGCCTTTCCGTCAGAAAGCCGTTGCTGATAATTAAAATAATCCGCAACGGCTCGGTTATCCGTTAGAACGCCGTTGCAGATACACATATCTGCAACGGATCGGGCGGCCGTAAGAACGCCGTTGCAAATAGCAACGGCTTGAGCGGCCGTTGCTGATAGCCGTTGCTGAAGACTAAGTTTCTAGTAGTGATATAATATATCCTATGTACTTAGGATGAACTTTGATAGGTAAAATTGAAAAAGTTACTAGAATTAGACCAAGAATAGTTATTCTCTATCAATCAAGAATAGAAAAGAAATGCAAATATTTTTTTTCAACCAAATAAGAAAATAAAAATAAAGGATAAATAATTCTTCCATCAATCAAATCAAATAGGCCCTTTCTTATGTCCATGTTCATCAATATCACTGTTAAAGACTATCTCTTTAGCTATGGGTGCCAATTAAAAGACAAACACGATTTAATGAAGAAAGTAGTGGAGACAGGAAATCAATTATGGAGAGAGGTAAGTCTGCGACTTTCGGCGGGTCGTCGGAGCCTCCCTGACGCTTGTTTCGCATGGAAAAACCTCAGTGGCTCCCGGGAGAGTATCCTTTGCTTCTGCACCTAAGCCTTCGTCCCCTACTTGGGTGCTTGGGTGGGTGACTAACGTTCGTTTGCTTCCGTGTGAAGCTTGGGTGTCTGGCACCTCCGACTCCTCTGAACACCCCCCCCCCCCCTCCGACCGTTGTCCCGGCCCTCCATTTCTGAAGTGGTCTCCTCCCTTCGCCTCCGGAGATGTTGTTTCAACTACATGAGGCCGAACCATCTGGCGAGGCGTTGAACCAGTCGCCCAGTGTGCTTTCTCTGTGTCGTGTTGGTCACTCGAGCCGCAGCTGCTCTTCCTATCGTCGGGCTTCTCCGCGGGATTCGGCTACTTCCCTTGATGTCAGGTCAACTCCAATCAACTCGGTGTCGCAACCACCAACTATTGCATTTACTTCAATTATTTTTTCTTTAGGTTCTTCTTCATTAAATACTGCGGCTTCGGGGGCTTTTGTCTCTTCATTTCTGACTTCCTCCTCGCCTCCTTCTCATGTTCTCTCTATTCTGGAGCGATCGTCCATGGATAATCATCCTGAAAGTGTTCGGGTGATGGTCCCGAGCTCCTCTTCCACGGCTGAGAGGGCAAGGTACTTGAACAGGAAGTACATCCTGGTGATTGCTCGAGGGCAACTTCATCACCAGGCGGACTTGGCGGGGTTTCACTACTGGAATAATGGGCATCAGCAATGGCTGATGTCGTTGTCGAGCCGCAACGGCGTGCAACGGCGCCAGCCGTTGCAACGGAGCCGTGGCAGAAAATCGCGTCGTTGATAACTTAGCAACGGATCAGCAACGGCCGCTCGGGCGGTTGCTAAAAATATTATCAGCAACGGTTTTGCCATGGACACGGAGCCGTTGCTGATAACATTAATAGCAACGGCTAGTGAGTCCGTAGCAACGCCGTTAGTAAAAGACCGTTGCTAAGCCGTTGGTGTAGGTCATCAGCAACGAATTTCGATACACTTTTAGCAACAGCTTTCCCACGAATGACCATGGGAAAGCCGTTGCTGATGATGTAAACCTGAAAATGAAAAAAAATTGAAATTCCAAATTTCCATTGATACATTGATACATTATCTGATACATAACTCACACACTCATACACTCATACACACATTCATTCACACATCACAAATACACCAACATATACATCAAAACAATTATACTTATATTTATAATTATCCACAATAGTATAAAAACTATTCAAATACAAAATTGAAGTATCAATATCCAAACAAAATAAATTAAACAAGTATAGTATCTAAGTAACAAAGTCAATATAAAAAAAATCTCACGGTGACGATGGAGGATGGTCTGGATCATATGGCGGGGTCTAGAGTGCTTGAGTGTACACCGGCGTGGACTGACTCGAGGACGATGGATCAGATGATGCCGAAGAGATGCCTGCTCCGGGATGACCTGACATGTTGCGTAGCATAGCATGCATCTCCGCCATCATCTCAGTCTGACGCGCGACTATCTCCTCTAGTGTCATTATCCTGCTATTATGATCATAACTGGATCTGGAGGTGGACGGCCGCTCACCAGCGACCGGAGGGGTCGGTGCCCCAAGTGTCCCTAGCACGGCTCGCGCATGACCACTATCTACAAAGCCATATACGCGGCCATGGTCCCAGCCACCTGCGGCCTCAACCCACGCTGTTGCGCCAAAGTCCTCGGGGGTACCCCCACGCTGCACCACCGTCTGGCTATAGGTCTCCTACTCGAGTTTGATTTTATGTTTAATATTTATCATAAAACTTAAATTATAAATATATAATGAATAATTTAAACAAATATATAATTACCATAATGTATGCAGCGCAGTTGTGGATGTACTCCCCAGTCCCATGTGCTCGACGGTGAGTCCGCTCAAACACCGCCATCGGGGAGGGTCGCTGGACACTCCCGTCATCCGACACCGTCGTCTACATTTACAAAACAAATACATTAATTAGTACACATAATAACAAATAAAATATATAATTAAAAGATATACTTACCATACGGTTTGCGTGCACTGCAAATGCAACAGAGCCTCCGGTGTGACGCGCTGCTCCCCCCGACATGCGATTTCTAGCCGCATTCCGAGAAACCTCCTGCCATCGATCCGTCGACCATATCCCCACGAGCTGGTCCCATATATCCGGAGTAATCCAACCGGGGCCGTATCCCCGAGTCTCCGCGATGTTAGTGGTCCCAGCTCGGGCCATCGCCTGGGACCGAGCCTGCCCCAGCTGCCCGTTGTACCTTGCCCGGGAAATAGCCTCCCAGGCAGCGTAAATGAAGGGCCTCTGGTCCTCGGCCCATGTATAGCGAGCCTACAAAATAATAATATCAGTACCAATATTAATATATCATCATGCATGTAAAAAAAAAAAATACGTGCCTCAAACTCGCGCCATAACATGTCGACGTGCTCGCTAGGCACGTGAGACCACGTAGGCCATGCCCCGTGCATGTATCGTCGAATAGTAGAAGAAATGCTCCTCGGCACTTCTTCTTGCTCGAACCTGCACAACAAAAATAAATTTTAATATTATATTATGATATAATGAATTTGTAATGATTCATAATTCATGATATATTACCGCTCCCCAATCACGCTAATAAGTCTACGTGACTCTGTGGCTAGTGGAGGCTGCCACTTGTTCGGCCCGCGTGGCCACCTACATCTGGATTGTACTAGCCTCAGCAGTATCATCGGTAGGAGGATCAGTAGCACGAGTAAGTGTTGGAGTCTCACCGATCGGAGACTCCGAAGCTCTCCTGCGACGATAACCACGACCAGACATATTTGTCGAATAGACATATAATCATATTATTGTATAAATAGTAGAGATATATTTAATAAAATATATACTTTACAATTATTCATCATCATCTGAGTAATAGTCTTCGGATTTTTCCTCTTCTTCCTCTTCTTCCTCTTCTTCATCTCCAGCATCCTCAATTTCATGATCGTCATCATCAGCATATTCAACTTCTAATTGAATTGACGTTGTGTCTGCATCCTTGAGTATTGGAATAATACGATATACAGTAGGAGGATCATCTTCTTGATAGAAACCATCTGTCATATCAGATATCAGCTCATTTTCTCCTGCTATCGGATCAATTTTTTCTCTACCTTTAGTCTTACAGGCTACACGCCAATCTGCTCTATCTTTATTTCGAGCCAGATACTTCGTGTAATATACTTGTTTGGCTTGTGATGCCAGTATAAAAGGCTCATTTGTTGCTAATTTAGATTTATAATTAACCTCAACAAGTTTGTATTTTGGATGAACTTTCATGCCTCTTTCTGTTATATCGAACCAATGACATCTAAATAGGATAACTGATTTCAAGCCGAAGTAGTGCAACTCTATGACTTCTTCCACCAGTCCATAAAAATCCATATCACATTCAACATAGGTTGTCCCTTTCACGCAGACCCCGGCATTCATCGTCTTCTTTGTAAAAGCATATTTCACCGTGTGAAATTTGTACCCATTAACAAAATATCCGCTATAGCACGACACTAGTCGCGACGGTCCACTAACAAACTCAAATATTCTTTCATCTATTTCAGCTCTATGATCTTTGCTGTAAGTCTGAATCCAAGTAGGGAAATCACGATCCCGTAATCTCTTCAATTCTTCATCGTTGTGAATAGAGTATTTTTGCACCATCTCAATGTCAAATATTTCAATGAATTGTTCAATCTCTGGACAATTGAGTAATACATACAAGTGTGCCAAATGATACTCTTCCTCGCTTAAGTGTCGAGATGGACGAGAACCAAAAGCACGACCAGAGTGATAAAATATATTTAAACGTCCATCTGAATGTCGAACACCCCCGTCGTCGTTACGTGGAAGACAATCAAATCTTGTCTGTACTGTCGATTCAAAGTAAAATGAGCAGAATATTGAAATTTCTTGGATGATATACGATTCAGATATTAATCCTTCAACAGCTGCGGTGTTCTTTACTTTTTTCTTCAGACGATTCATGTTTCTTTCAAATAAGTACATCCACCAATATTGAACGGGGCCACCAACTCGTGTCTCGTATACCAAGTGTATCGGTAGATGCTCCATCGAGTCAAAAAATGCAGGAGGGAAAAATTGCTCCAGCTTGCATATGATTTCAACAATATTACTTTCAAGTGTTGACATATCTTCGACTCGAAGGACATTTGCACAGATGTTTCTAAAAAACATACTTAATTCAGTCAACGGACCCCAAATATTATCAGGTAGAAGATCTCGAAATGCGATCGAAAGCAATCTCTGCATGAATACATGACAATCATGGCTCTTCATCCCTGATATTTTGCAATCATCGACGTTCACACAACGAGATAAGTTAGAGGCATATGCATCGGGTAATCTGAGTTCTTTTACCCATTGACAAACACCTTCGATCTGTTGTTTATTTAACACATACGGGGCCTTCGGTTTCAGATATCGTCCGTTGATCTCTTGTAACTCCAACTCTGGTCTTTTACAAAGTATTTTCATATCATGTCGGTCTTTGACATTATCTTTAGTTTTTCCGAAAACATCCATCAAAGTGTTGAAAATATTATCAAACATATTTTTTTCAATGTGCATGACATCTAAATTATGTCGAATCAGTAATGAACTCCAATAGGGCAATTCCCAAAAGATACTTTTTTTCACCCAGTTATGTGTTTGACCAAAGTCTGACACTCTTTCATTGCGACCAAATAATATCTCTGGAAGTGTTGAAACACGTGCTAACATTTGTTCACCAGACAACATCGGTGGTGGCCCATCTCTTTCGACTATGCCCTTAGTAAATTTATTACGATTCCTTCGTTACTAATGGTTAGCTTGTAGGAATCGACGATGACAATCAAAGAATGAAATTTTTCGTCCGTTCTGAAGACAGATTGATTTAGAGTGTTCCATACAATACGGACAAGAGAGTTGGCCGTGAGTGCTCCAACCAGACAACATGTCGTACGCCGGGAAATCATTGATTGTCCACAAGACCGCGGCCTTTAAATTGAAGTTTTGCTTCCGATGACAATCATAAGTGACAACTCCCTCAGTCCACAATATTTTCAATTCATCTATGAAGGGTCTGAGAAACACGTCAATTTCTTTTCGCGAACCCTTAGAACCCGGAATAATCATCGAAAGATAAATAAATTTGTCTTTCATACACATTGACGGTGGCAAATTATAAACTGTCAGCAGCACTGACCAAACTGAATAAGGAGTTGCAGAATGTCCAAACGGATTAAAACCATCTGTGCACAATCCCAATCTGATATTTCTAGTATTCCTATCAAATGAAGGATAACATGTATCCAAATGTTTCCATACTTTACTGACGGATGGATGAGTCATTACTGTATCATCACGACTTCTTGCATGCCAACTCATGTAGGGGGCCGTCTTTTCCGACAAGAATAATCTTTGAAGCCTCGGTGTTAGTGGAAAATACCGAAGCGCCTTAAGCGGGATATTTTTCTGTCGAACCAATTTCTTCGCCTTGTAACGAGGATATTGACATATAGGGCATTTATCCAACTGCACATTTTCTTTATAATATAAAATGCAATTATTTTGGCACGCGTGTATTTTTTCGTACCCAAGCCCCAATTTTCTCATCAATTTTTTAGTTTTATAAAAAGTTGGCTCAAACTTGTTATCAGTAGGCAACATTCCATTAATCAATCCTGCAATCCGATCATACGAAACCCCACTGATATTACAATCGGTCTTGATGTTTAGGAGCTGTGTCATTGCTAAAAACCTAGTGTATTTAGGACAATTCTCATACAAAGGTTCATCGGCAGCTTTCAACATCTCGTAAAATTCTGCAGCTTCTTTATTCGGCAATTCAATCTCTACCGCAGTTTGTACTTCTGTGATACCAACCGTTGTAGTATCTGGTGGGACTGATGTCTGAGTAACTGGCCGATCAACATTATCATTCAAGTGGAATTGACCCCCAAGACTATCAAGTATCATAGTTTTATAGGAATTAGATTGACTGGATGAAGAAGCACCAGCAGAGGAAGATTCACCATATGTCTGAACGACATGATTGCTCGACGTCCCGACTTCACGTGACTCCTCGTGACAAGTCCATAGAAAATATCTTGGTTCAAATCCTTTGTTATATAGATGCAGAGTGATAGTCTCCCGATCCAAAAATCGATCATTCAAATAAATGCGGCACAGACATCGGATTTTATCACCGACGCTAACGAATTTTCGATTCGAATAGGCGAAATTTAGGAAGTACGTTATGCCTAATCGAAACTCATTCTTTAAAGCTCCACGATCGAGACGTCGGTACATCCAACTTCGATCAGCCAACATGATTATGTCAATCAATGACAATTTTTTCGGTTAATGCCTTTAGGTGAGATTGTCCTATTCCATTCGGAATTTATGTTATTCATATTGTACTAAGTACTTCTTTTAACCGCTAACTTCATTCTAAATTTCGGCAGCATCTCCCTACAGTTCTCCGAATACGCATATCATCTAGGCGCGTATCGAAGAACAAGAGAGATGCTGCCGAAATTTAGAATAAGTTAACGGTTAAAAGAAAAACGTAAGTGCAGTACAAATAACTATATTTCCAAATTGTCCAATCAGGGACAATTCAAGGATTGTACGTCGTATAAAAAATCATCTACTTCTTTTACACGAACATACAACCCCCGAACGGATCTAAGGTTTTGCTAAATCATATCCGACTCGTCGATGCGTACGTGAAACATATCAACTCGTCGGATGGATGATTATTTTCTAAATGTTTCGAGTCAGTTCAAGTCCATATTGGATAATTCCGACACAAGTCCAAATTAGACGATTCCGGCGGGAGTCCAAAATGAACGATTTCGGCGCGCGTCTGAAGTGGACAATTCTGATGCGAGTCCACTGAGGATAACTCCGAACTAATTAACAATATTTTAACTAATTAATTAATATTAATATACAATATTTTAACTAATTTAAATAATTAACCTACCATTATTAAATATTAATCTAACTAAATTAAACTAAAAATTAAAATAAACTCTAAAAATTAATCTAAATCCTGAAAATTAATCTAACAAATTAAACAATTAATCTAAACAATTAAACAATTAAATAATTAATTAATTAACAATTAAAAAATTAAATAAAAAATTATTAAAATATCATTTCCGGCGCCGGAGTCCGGTGGACTCCGGCGCTGGCGTCCAGTGTCCGGACATTGTGTCCGAACATTGTACAAGCTCCGGCAGCGGCCATCGGCCGGATTTTACTTTGGGATCAATGGGGAAGGCCGGGCGGCGAGAAATATCTGAAATCGGCGGTCGAGTACGGACGACAACGTCGGCAGCGGCGGCGAGGGGCGAGAGGAGCAGGCGGCGGCAGCAGCGGGAGGAAGAAGGGGTGGGCGCGATTTGCGACCTTTATAAACTTATCAACAACGGCTCACTCGCCCGTTAGAATGTCGTTGCTGATAAGTTATCATCAGCAACGGCTCAATTGTCTGTTAGAAAACCGTTGCTGATAATTAACATCAGCAGCAACAGCTCGCATGTTCATTAGAAAGCCATTGCAGATACAACATATCTGCAACGGCTTGAGCGACTGTAAGAATGTTGTTGCAAATAGCAACGGCTTGAGCAGTCGTTGCTGAAGACCCAATTTCTAGTAGCACTACTAAAAATTAGGTCTTCAGCAACGGCTATCAGCAACGGCCGCTCAAGCCGTTGCTATTTGCAACGGTGTTCTTACGGCCGCTCGAGCTGTTGCAGATATTTGTATCTGTAACGGCGTTCTAACGGACACGCGAGCCGTTGCGGATTATTTTAATTATCCGCAACGGCTTTCTGACGGAAAGGCGAGCCGTTGCTGATATTTTAATTATCAGCAACGGCTTTCTAACAGACAAGTGAGCCGTTGCTGATGATAACTTATCAGCAACGGCTTTCTAACGGGCGAGTGAGCCATTGCTGATAAGTTTATATAGGGCACCAGTCGCGCCCGACCCTTCTTCCTCCCACTGCTGCCGCCGCCGCTCCTGCTCTCGCCTCTCGCCGCCGCTGCCGCTGCTGCCGACGCCGACGACGCCTCTTCCTCCTCCCGCTGCTGCCGACTTGTTCAGGTATGCCTCGCCGACCGGCCGTCTCTTCCCGTTGCGGCCGGCGGGAATTAATCCGACCGAAACCCTATTTCTAGGGTTTCGGCCGGCGGCGGTCGGCCGATGGCCGCCGCCGGACCTTGTACAGTGGTCGGACAGTGTGTCCGGCCACTGTACGCCGGCGCCGGAGTCCACTTGACTCCGGCGCCGGAATTTATAAATTTATATATAATATTTTATTGTTTTATAATTGTTTTATAATTGTTAATTAATTGTTAATTAATTATTTAGATTAATTGTTTAATTTGTTAGATTAATTATTAGGGTTTAGATTAATTTCGGACGCGCGCCAGAATCGTCCACTTCGGACGCGCGCTGGAATCGTCCACTTCGGACGCGCGCCGGTATCGTCCACTTCGGACGCGCGTCAGAATCGTCCACTTCGGACGCGCGCCGGAATCGTCCACTTCGGACGCGCGCCGGAATCGTCCACTTCGGACGCGCGCCGGAATCGTCCACTTCGGACGCGCGCCGGTATCGTCCACTTCGGACGCGCGCCAGAATCGTCCACTTCGGACGCGCGCCGAAATCGTCCACTTCGGACGCGCGCCGAAATCGTCCACTTCGGACGCGCGCCGAAATCGTCCACTTCGGACGCGCGCCGAAATCGTCCACTTCGGACGCGCGCCGGAATCGTCCAATATGGACTCGAACGGTCTCGAAACATTTAGAAAATAATCATGCATCCGACGAGTTCATATGTTTCACGTACGCATCGATGAGTCGGATATGATTTAGCAAAACCTTAGATCCGTTCGGGGATTGTATGTTCGTGTAAAAGATGTAGATGATCTTTTATACGATGTACAATTCTTGAATTGTCTCTGATTGGACAATTTGGGAATATAGTTATTTGTACTGCACTTACGTTTTCATTTTAACTGTTAACTAATTATTCTAAATTTCGACAACATCTCTCTTGTTCTCCGATACGCGCCCAGACTTACAGCAAAGATCATAGAGCTGAAATAGATGAAAGAATATTTGAGTTTGTTAGTGGACCGTCGTGACTTGTGTCGTGCTATAGCGGATATTTTGTTAACAGGTATAAATTTCACACGGTTGAATATTCATTTACAAAGAAGACGTTGAATGCTGGGGTCTGCGTGAAAGGGACAACCTATGTTGAATGTGATATGGATTTTTATGGACTGGTGGAAGAAGTGATAGAGTTGCACTACTTCGGCTTGAAATTAGTGATCCTATTTAGATGTCATTGGTTCGATACAACAGAAAGGGGCATGAAAGTTCATCCAAAATACAAACTTGTTGAGGTTAATTACAAATCGAAATTGGCAACAAATGAGCCTTTTATATTGGCATCACAAGCCGAACAAGTATATTACGCGAAGTATCCGGCTCGAAATAAAGATAGAGCATATTGGCGTGTAGTCTGTAAGACAAAAGGTAGAGGAAAAATTGATCCGATAGTAGGAGAAAATGAGCTGATACCTGATATGACACATGGTTTCTATCAAGAAGATGATCCTCCTGCTGTGGATCGTATTATTCCAATACTCGAGGATGCAGACACAACGTCAATTCAATTAGAAGTTGAATATGCTGATGATGACGATCATGAAATTGAGGAAGCTGGAGATGAAGAAGAGGAAGAAGAGGAGGAAGAAGAAGAATTCGAAGACTATTATTCAGATGATGAGGAATAATTGTAAAGTATATATTTTATTAAATATATCTCTACTATTTATACAATAATCTGATTATATGTCTGTTCGACAGATATGTCTGGTCATGGTTATCAACGCAGGAGAGCTTCAGAGTCTCCGATCGGTGAGACTCCAGCACTTACTCCTGTTGTTGATCCTCATGAGGATGATACTGCCGAGGCTAGTACATCCAGACGCAGGCGGCCACGCGGGCCGAATAGGTGGCAGCCTCCACCAGCCACAGAGTCACGTAGATTGATTAGCGTGATTGGGGAGCGGTAATATATCATGAATTATGAATTATTACAAATTCATTATATCATAATAAATTTTATTTTTGTTGTGCAGGTTCGAGCAAGAAGAAGTGCCGAGGAGCATTTCTTCTACTATTCGACGATACATGCACGGGGCATGGCCTACGTGGTCTCACGTGCCTAGCGAGCACGTCGACATGTTATGGCGCGAGTTTGAGGCACGTATTATTATTTTTTTTACATGCATGATGATATATTAATATTGGTACTGATATTATTATTTTGCACGCTCGCTATACATGGGCCGAGGACCAGAGGCCCTTCATTTACGCTGCCTGGGAGGCTATTTCCCGGGCAAGGTACAACGGGCAGCTGGGGCAGGCTCGGTCCCAGGCGATGGCCCGAGCTGGGACCACTAACATCGCGGAGACTCGGGGATACGGCCCCGGTTGGATTACTCCGGATATATGGGACCAGCTCGTGGGAATATGGTCGACGGATCGATGGCAGGAGGTTTCTCGGAATGCGGCTAGAAATCGCATGTCGGGGGGAGCAGCGCGTCACACCGGCGGCTCTGTTGCATTTGCAGTGCACGCGAACCATATGGTAAGTATATCTTTTAATTATATATTTTATTTGTTACTGTGTGTACTAATTAATGTATTTGTTTTGTAAATGTAGACGACGGTGTCGGATGACGCGACTGTCCAGCGACCCTCCCCGATGGCGGTGTTTGAGCGGACTCACCGTCGAGCACATGGGACGGGGGAGTACATCCACAACCGCGCTACATACATTATGGTAATTATATATTTGTTTAAATTATTCATTATATATTTATAATTTAAGTTTTATGATAAATATTAAACAAAAAATCAAACTCGAGTAGGAGACCTACAGCCAGACAGTGGTGCAGCGCGGGGGTACCCCCGAGGACTTTGACGCAGCATCGTGGGTCGAGGCCGTAGGTGGCTGGGACCATGGCCGCGTATATGGCTTCGCAGATAGTGGTCATGCGCGAGCCGTACTAGGGCCACTTGGGGCATCGACCCCTCCGGTCGCTGGTGAGCGGTCGTCCACCTCTAGATCCAGTTATGATCATAGTAGCAGAATAAGGACTCTAGAGGACACGGTCGCGCGTCAGACTGAGATGATGGAGCGCCAGAGTCAGATGATGGCGGATATACAATCTATGCTACGCAACATGTCAGGTCATCCCGAAGCAGGCATCTCTTCGGCATCATCTAATCCATCGTCCTCGATTCTGTCCACGCCGGTGTACACTCAAGCACTCCAGACCCCGCCATATGATCCAGACCATCCTCCATCGTGATCGTGAGATTTTTTGTTTGGATATTGAACTTGTTACTGAGATATTGAACTTGTTTAACTTATTTTGTTTGGATATTGATACTTCAATTTTGCATTTGAATTGTTTTTATACTATCGTGGATAATTATCAATATAAATATAATTGTTTTGATGTATATCTTGGTGTGTTTGTGATGTGTGAATGAATGTGTGTATGAGGGTATGGGTGTGTGAGTTATGTATCAGATAATGTATCAATGTATCAATGGAAATTTTTAATTTTTCTGTTTCCAGGTACACATCATCAGCAACGGCTTTCC
This sequence comes from Canna indica, assembly GCA_034359265.1. Lineage (NCBI taxonomy): Eukaryota > Viridiplantae > Streptophyta > Magnoliopsida > Zingiberales > Cannaceae > Canna > Canna indica. The sequence continues at coordinate 75,248,170 of CP136890.1, forward strand.
CACGGCCGTCCGTGGGAAGCCGTTGCTAAAAGTGTATCGAAAGCCGTTGCTGATGACCTACAGCAACGGCTTAGCGACGGGCTTTTACTAACGGCGTTGCTACAGACTCAACGGCCGTTGCTATTAATGTTATCAGCAACGGCTCCGGGTCTGTGGCAAAACCGTTGCTGATAATATTTTTAGCGACGGCCCGAGCGACCATTTCTGATATTGTTTTGAGCGACGGCCCGAGCGGCCGTTGCTGATCCGTTGCTAAGTTATCAGCAACGCGACTTTCTGTCACGGCTCTATTGCAACGGTGTGGCCGTTGCTGATGCTCTTCAGCAACGGCTCAGCAACGGCATCAGCCGTTGCTGATGCCCATTTTTCTAGTAGTGTAGTGTTTCTCGCAAGGCAATTCCACGACTACAATCATCACCTACAACAGTGGAAGCAAAGGCGGCTAGCTGATGGCCGCTTTTTGATTGATAACGACGCTTGAAGCAGAAGGGTCTTATTACAAGCGTCGGCTGATTCAATCCACGAGTATTCAGTGGAACCAAGTCCTATTGCAGATATCAGACTAGAAACAAGACGAATTGTTTCAAAACGTGCCGCCACCGGGGCTACTGGTCGGCATCGAGCTTCATGGACTGCCGATTATGTTTTGGAACGTCGATTCCATTATTGCTCTCATGAGCTCCTTTTCCAGCTATGAAGACATGGCTGAGTCGTTGCTGAACTGGTCGGATTTAACCTCTTGCAAAGTCCAAGTTCGCGTGAGGGTGTTGCATCACATCCCTTGTTTTATCCTTATCGACGCCGACTCTTGCCGTTTCTCGATTGAGGTGGGCGCTGCCTAGCATCAATGGAGCTCCGGAGATAGAGACGGCGACGGCGCTGATACGGGGTTGAATCCAAGCTTTGAGCAAGACCCATCTGAGGAACTCCCTCCCGCCGATGGAGAGGGCTCGAATCATATATATCTTCGTCAGTTCTTAATGAAAGAAAACATGCACCTGCTCCCTTACAATACAATACTAAAGGATTACTGCAACCCACTCAACATAGTCCCATTATGAGCCACGTCATATACCTCTCCACAAACAGCTCCACTACTATAGTACTATTCTTTTGGACTATTGTTATGATTTGTTTTCTGATTTGATTCCTTCTGTACAGCACTGCTCCATCATCTCTTTTTTCTTTGTTTGCTTCATTAGAAGCTATATAAACACTATAATAGCTACATATGAAACAGAGCATAGTATGTTGTGTTTATTACCATTCTACATTTTCTATATGGTATCAGAGCCCTTCTACTCAAACGAGCACCTCTTTTTTTCTTCATTTCTTCTTTCCTAAATCTTTCCAACCAAGTTTCTGCTTCTAATTCCTGCTCTACACATCAAAACAGATTTGTTCATACAAGCGCTTCCATCTTGCTTTACTATGTCAACAAGTGAACCACAAGGTCCTGAATCTAACACTCTGGCTTCATCTACGCATGGAGTAATCAACCCAGTCATCAATGGCGGGCAGTTCATCACCATCAACCCTGCAACACAACTTCCTATCAGATTAACAGGAAGCAATAATTATTTGACTTGGAAGGCACAACATGACTTGCTTCTCCTTGGGTATGATCTTTCCTCTTACATTGATGGCTCTCTCCCATGTCCTCCACCTTCGGATCCGGAAAGAAAAAATTGGATTCGTCAAGATGGCTTAATCCAACATGCCATCATTGTAAGCATAAAATCGAGATATTATATGGATATTAAAACACTGAGCACAGCGGAAGGTAAACTTACTTGATGAAGACATATTAGAAGATTTGCTAGATCGAATTCCTGTTTAGCAGAAGGTTTGATCTTCCTCTACAACACTTTCTTTAGGCTCAAGCTCTTGATGGAAAGAACCAGTGAGAGAGCAAATGCAACAATGAGTGTGTAGAGGTGACCTAACCCCTTTAAATAATAAATAATATGGGCACATCCATCACAGGCCATTTGATTTGGGCCTACACTTAAGTTAATCACACCAAACTAATATAAGTATTCCGAGCTTAACAAAGAATGGATCAAAACAATTAATTAAGCTCATATACATCTCTAAATTAGATCATTTAGATTAACCCGATTTTATTAAAATCAAAATCTGCAATTGACTGTAACCCACTAAAAATATTTTTAACCTTAATAATATAATATGTATAAATATAAAATATTTTACATTCTCCCACTTGGGCAAAGTCAATTGCACAATTTTCTTTAAAAAAAATTTGTACAAAAATAATTCTCGGGTTAATCACTTACTTCGAAATGTGGCCACCTTTTAAAAAACATGATCCAAGATGCAATACTTAAAAGGACTCCGTCCAACAACTCAAGATGATATCGAATCAGGCAGTCGTCACATCACCTTTGACGTATGACTTATCCATAATCATAAATATCATTGACGTCGTTGATTATAGTCATTGGTGTGGAGTGTAGCATGAAAATAGCATTCAAAATGATCCAATTATAATAATAATATTTTCATTGTAAGTCCTGATATTTTCTCTTCCATACATGCTCTAAGCAAGAGAAAATTTATGGTTTTATAACCATCGTGTCCCTAGACTCAAAATCAAGCTAGAGACATCCTGATTCATATGATACCGAGCCAAAAAATGTTTAATATATAATAATTCACAATATGAATACAACAATAATTTATCATTAAAACATGTCTAACAATCATACATTCAAGTGTTTTAATTAATGACAAATACATATATGTGATAAAAGGAAGACTCCCACTAACCAAGTACATCAAAAGAACCCAAAATACCCATGTTCTCAATATGCCTTTTAAAGACTATGGGTCTGAGTCCCTTGGTTAAGGGATCTGCTAACATAAACTCTATTTCAATGTGTTCAACTACAATGTCACATTTCTTCACAAGATCTCTTACAATTAAGTATTTCAGTTCCAAATGTTTAGAGCCACCAGAAGTTTTATTATTATTTGTGAAGAACACAGCTGCATTATTATCATAGTAAATAGTTAAAGGTCTAGCAATAGAATCCACAATGTGTAGTCCTATAACAAGGTTCTTCAGCCAAACAGCTTGTGAGGCTGCAGCATAACAAGCAACAAATTCAGCTTGCATAGTTGAAGAAGCAACTAGGGTTTGTTTCTTGCTCTTCCATGAAATGGCACCCCCAGCAAGCATGAAAATATATCCGGATGTAGAATTTCTATCATCAGGGCACCCAGTAATATCTGAGTCAGTATACCCTAAAATCTCTAGATTCTCAACTCTTTTATATACAAGCATGTACTTTTTAGTTCTCTATAGATATCTCATAACTTTTTTAGTAGCCATCCAATGATCGTTACCATGATTAGATTGAAATCTGCCCAATACTCCAACTATATAAGCAATGTCAGGTCTAGTGCATACTTGTGCATACATCAAGCTCCCTAATGCATTATCAAAAAGTGTGTTCTTCATTTGTGCCTTCTCTAAGTCATTTTGGGACATTGATCCTTGCTAAATTTATCACTTTTGATGACAGGCACATCACCAAGTTTACAATCTTGCATATTAAACCTTTCCAAAATACGATTAATGTAAGCCTTTTGAGATAATCCGAGTAAACATCGAGATCTATCCCTATGAATTTCAATGCCCAAAACATAAGAAGCTTCACCAAGATCTTTCATGTCAAAAGACTTTGTCAACATGCGTTTTGTCTCGTGCAGGAGCCCAAGATCATTAGCAGCCAAAAGAATGTCATCTACATATAACACTAGAAAAATGATCTTGCTCCCACTAACCTTGATATAAATGCACTGGTCAACTTTATTCTCTTCAAAACCCATGGATGTCACAATCTCATCAAACTTTAAATACCATTGTCTGGAGGCTTGCTTTAGGCCATAAATCGACTTCCTTAGTTTGCACACTAAGTGCTCACAGCCAGAAATATGAAAACCCTCAGGTTGCATCATGTACACCTCTTCATTGAGGTCACCATTTAAAAAAGCTATTTTGACATCCATTTGGTGCAGTTCCAAATTAAAGTGAGCCACATGAACCATAATGATTCTAAAAGCATCTTTAGAGGAAACAGGTGAGGATGTCTCAGTATAATCAATTCCCTCTTTCTGAATGAAACCCTTTGCGACAAGTCGGGCTTCAAATCTCTCAACTTTTCCTTTTGAATCTTTCTTAGTTTTAAAGATCCACTTGCAACCAACTGGTTTGCAATTTTTAGGCAACTCAACCAAATCCCACACACAATTATCAGTCATGGAAAGTATTTCTTCATTCATAGCATTAACCCACTTATCTGACTAAGGATGAGAAATGGCTTCTTGATAATTCCTTGGATCAGCCACATCTCCTATGTCACAATTAATTTCATTCAAATATACCAAAAAATTATCAAGGATGGCAAATCGCCTTTCTCTAGTAGATCTCCTTACTAGCATAGGAGCTTCAGACTCAATAGGTTGAGTATTGTCAGTAGGTTCAGGTTCATTGACAACTGGAGGATCAAGAAGAGGAGCGAAATCATTGGAGGTATTCTCATCAAAAGCATCAGCTCTTTCTATAGGCACATATGAGCTGTAATCATTGAAGATTGGAAGAGGAACAAAAATAGTTCTACCCAAATCAGCATCACTCTCTTCACGAAGGTGATTAGGGTCAGCAATATCAAGCTCCAAAAACTTAGCAGTCATATATTCCACAATCCTTGTGCCCCTGCCAGGACAATAGAAATAATATCCTTTTGCATGGTCTGGATAACCAATGAAGAAACTACGACTAGTTCTATGATCAGTCTTTTTCTCAGATGGGTTATAGATTCTCACTTCTGCTGGACAGCCCCAAACACGAAAATGATTCAAACTAGGTTTTCTACCTGTCCACAATTCAAAGAGAGTTTTAGGAACAGATTTACTGGGGACACGGTTAAGGATGTAAAGGGTTGTTTTGATGGCATCTCCCCATAGGAATTCTGGCAAGTTTGACATGCTCATCATGCTCCTCATCATGTCTTTCAGGGTGCGATTGCGCCTTTCAGCCACATCATTCTGCTCAGGACTACCAGGCATGGTATATTGCGGAACAATTCTACAATCCTATAAGTATTTAGCAAATGGTACCATGTGCTGCCTAGCAACATCATATCGACCATAATACTCACCACCACAGTCAGATCTCACTATCTTGATAACTTTTCCCAATTATTTTTCGACTTCAATCTTAAACATTTTAAATTTATGAAGTGCATCAGACTTTTCTTTAATCAAATAAATATAAACGTATCGAGAAAAGTCATCAATGAAATTGATAAAAAATCTATTACCACAAATGGTAGGAGAATAAGGTCCGCTAATGTCAGTGTGGATAATCTCTAAAAGGTTTGAACTCCTAGTTACACCCTTTTTCTTGATCTTTGTCAATTTTCCTCTAATACAATCCACACAAGTACCCAAGTCATTAAAATCCAAGCCAAGTAGGATGTCATCTTTAACAAGTCTTTCTACCATTTCTTTAGAAATATGACCTAAACGCTTATGCCATAGGAGAGAAGACTTTTCTTTAATTTTGAATCTCTTGGACACAAAATTTTCTATATTAAGAGAGGTAGATGGATAATCAATAATTAAACTCAACATATATAGACCATCAATCAAGATTCCACATCCAACAATTTTAGAATTCAACATTACATTCATTTTACCATTTCCAAAATTAAAATGAAATCCATCATTGTCCAAACAAGAAACTGAAATTAAATTCCTTCTAACCGAAGGTACAAAAAATGTGTCCTTTAACACAAGTTCAAAACCATACTCTAAGGACAATATGTCATCTCCTATAGACTCTACAGCCACTTCAAGGTCATTTCCTAATTTCAGTTTGCTTTGGCTCAGACTTGATTTCCTGAGGTTTAAAAAACCCTGCATGGAAACAACAACATGGGTCGTAGACCCACTATGAAACCACCGGGAATTAACAGGAACATCTATTAAATTAGACTCAAAACAAACAAGAGCTAAGGGGTTACCACCAGATTTTTGCTTGTTCTCTAACCAAGTCTTGAATCTCAAACACTCATTCATTTTATGTCCCTTCTTCTTACAAAAGAAGCACCACACTATTTTCCTTCATTAGAAGTGCAGACTCAGCAGTATCAGGTACTTGGTATCTTTGTCCAATGGCAGTTAGAAATTCTTTGGCACTATTGGTTTCAGGTAAACCGCTCATTAGGTGTTCAGATATGATTCTTTTGATTGCTATCAAGTTCAGTCTATTGCATCTCTCCAACTTAGCCAAGTAATCCTTTTGCTCAAGGGTTACTCCCATTTAAGGAAGTTCAGGTCTATCCTCACGAATTGCTAAGTCAAGATCAACAATCCCTTGCTTCCACTTCTTATAGTTTGACCTGGTCAACATTTCAATAGAAGCAGAGCAGTTGTTCATGGATAAAATAACTGTTCAAAAAAAATGGAATGTGTTAAATTAATTTAATGGGTATTTGTCAACATTAAAAAGAGGCCAGCATAATATCACACATTCCCCTTTGGGCGGAACATGTAATCAATAAGTAGATGTTCTAACGACTAAATATTTCTAATCTCATTTAAATATTTTGTTAGATACATTAGCTCGACTTGTTAAAGGAACTAAGACCATATCACAATATTTCAAAGAGATTAGAAATATTTCTAACGAATTAGCTATTGCTAATGCTGCAGTTTCAGATTCTGCACTTGTAATTAAAATCCTCAGTGGACTTGGCCCGGAATACAATGATATAAGTGCAGTGATCAGGTCGAGAGACAATCCTATTTCTTTGGAAGAGCTTTTTGATAAACTCAGTGGGCATGAGACTTTCATTCTTCATCGCCAAGAGACTCCTTTGTTAACGGCTTAATATCTTCAGAATTAAGTCCAACTTTGTGAATCACAACCAACAACGTCCTAACAACAATCTCAATAGAAGGACTCAATTAAACTCCAATGCAAACAATAATTGGCCTCGACCTCAGTACAACAATCAGTTCAATAGCACTCAACCACCGGTTAACAACAACTATCGTCAATTCAACTGGAGGCCTCCCACACCAAATAATAGACAGCGAATACAATGCCAGTTGTGTGAAAAAAATTGGACATAGTGCAAGGGTATGCAGACCGGTTAATCTCAATAATCAAGGAATACCGCATGTCAACTTTTCTGATCACAAAGCTCCTCCAATCCAAAATGGGTTATGGATACTGGAGCCTCACATCATATAACCTATGACACAAAATCTGCTAGAGTTTTCTGAATTTTCAGGCATGGATGATGTGATAATAGGAGATGAAAAGGGTATAAAGATAACTCACTCTAGAACTACCTCTATCTCTTCACCTACTCAAGAATTTGTTTTGCAAAATGTTCTTTGTACTCCTAACATATGCAGGAACTTAATTTCTGTTTCACAATTTTGCAAACAGAATGATACATCAATTGAATTTTTTGTTGATTCCTTTATTGTGAAGGATCTAAAGATCGGGATGCTTCTTGCTCAAGGCCGGAATAGAGAGCATATATATGAATGGATTGAGCACTCATCACCAACAGCACTCCAAGCCTCCACCTCTACTCAAATATCCTTCACAACTTGGCACCGCAGACTCGGTCACCCTCACCCAAACACAGTAAAATCCATTCTCTCCAAGTTTCATTTACCTTGTCATAACTTCAATCAAACTTCTTGTAATTCTTGTCTTTGTAACAAGAGTCATAGATTACCTTTTAAACAATCTACTTTAATGAGCAAACGGCCACTTGAACTGCTTTATGTCATAGATTACCTTGTAATTCTTGAACTGTTTGGGGTCCTTCCCCGATTACTTCAAACAACGGGTATCATTTTTATGTCATTTTTGTTGATCACTATACCAAGTATATGTGGCTCTATCCATTGAAGAAAAAATCTAATGTCACTGATGTTTTCTCAACCTTCAAAACTCTGGTAGAAATTTTTTTCAATTGCTCCATAACTAGCATCTATTCTGATGGTGGAGGAGAGTACTTAGGCTTAACAAAATTTCTTTCTGAATCTGGAATTCAACATTTATTTTCACCTCCATACACTCCCCAACGTGTTAGCGTTGCTGAACGAAGACATTGTCATATAATGGAAACCGCGCTAACTCTTCTACACCAAGCCAATGTCCCACTCGAATACTGGCCTTATGCTTGTTTAACATCAGTTTATCTAATAAACAGAATGACTACTCCTGTATTGAATGGAAAATCACCATTTGAATCCCTCTTTCATGAGACACCAAACTACACTGATCTTAAAACCTTCGGGTGCCTTTGCTATCCATGGTTAAAGCCTTACTCAAGTCATAAACTGGATGTTAAATCAAAGCCATGTGTCTATTTTGGATACTCCACCAAGTACCATTGCTATCAATGTTTTGACCCCACATCCTCAAAAATATTTTTATCTCGTCATGTTGTCTTTATAGAAGACCAGTTTCCCTTCACAAAAATCTTTCGCTCTCAATTATCTCAAAACATCAGTTCTCAATGGTTCTAAAACAATCACTCTTCTCAACATGAATCATCTTCTCCTATACTCAGTTCTGACACGCTCAAATTCCACCTTGTACAAGTAATTCCAGATCTGCACCATCAACACCTAATGAGGCTCACGAACACTCATCCTTTATTCCGACCTCTAGTGAAGACATCTCCAGTTTGCCTCCACAACAGGAAGCTAATGTTGAACATGAACAGAATCAGCCCACTCTACAACAACCACCAAGAATGGTAACCCGTTCACAAAACAACATCTTTAAACCGAGGAAGCCTACTGATTATTCGGCATTAATAACAGCTGGCTCAACTACTCCTCAGACATACAAACAAGCTGTCAAACATGAGCATTGGCAAAATGCAATGAAAGAAGAAATTGTTGCTTTAAACAAAAGCCACACTTGGACTCTTGTGCCTCCATCCCCCGATAAGAACATAATTGGATGCAAATGGGTATTCAGAATTAAGCAAAATTCAGATGGGAGTCTTAACAAATACAAAGCTCGATTAGTTGCTAAAGGTTTTCATCAAAGACCTGGACTTGATTTTTCATCAACTTTCAGTCCTGTTATCAAACCATCAACAGTACATCTGATACTCACTCTTGCAGTTCATTTCAAATGGGATTTATTCCAGCTTGATGTTAACAACGCCTTCTTACAAAGCCGACTGAATGAGGAAGTATTTATGGAACAACCTCCTGGTTTTGTTAGTAAAATAAATCCTAGCTATGTTTGCAAACTCAATAAGGCTATCTATGGCCTACAGCATGCCCCTCGAGCTTGGTATACAGAATTTAAAGGATTCTTGTGTTCAATTGGATTCACAAATTCAAAATCAGACACTTAATTATTCATACTGCATGGGAGCAACTTTACTATATTCCTATTACTTTATGTTGATGACATAATCTTGACAGGTTCCTCCACCAAGAAAATTCTGGAAATAAACAACAAACTTGCTGTCAGGTTCTCTCTCAAAAACTTACAAAGATTACACTATTTTCTTGGAATAGAAGTCTTCCATACACCTAAAAACTTATTCATCTCTCAAAAGAAATACATTGAAGACTTCCTACATTGATTCAACATGCATGATGCGAAAGGAATCAAAAGTCCAACTGCAGCTTCTACAAAGCTCAAACTCAATGATGGATCTCCTGAAACTGATGCAAAGCAATATCGCCAAGCTATTGGAACCCTTCAGTATTTGTCCTTTACTCGACCAAATATCTCTTTCATAACCAATCGGCTATCTCAATTCATGCACAAACCAACTCAATTACACTGGCAAGCCTGCAAAAGAGTCATGAGATACCTTAAAGAAACCAGTAACTTTGGTATTTTAATTCAACCTCAGAATCTCCTCACATTACATATCTTCTCATATTCAGATTGGGGTGGTGACCCAGACGATCGTTGCTCAACAAGTGCATATGTGTCCTTCCTTGGTAACTCACCAATTAGTTGGTCAACAAAGCAGTAGCTAATGCTGCTACAGAAATAAATTGGTTAAGTAATCTGTTAACAGAAATGAAGATTACTACCACTCAACCTCCAACACTATTATGCGACAATCAAAGTGCAGCTTACCTCTCTCACAATCCAATTTTTCACAGTCGAATGAAACACATCTCGCTTGACTACCACTTTGTTAGAGAGCAAGTTCGTGACAACATCCTGGATGTTAAATATATTCCATCTTCACATCAGCTAGCGGACTCTTTAACCAAGATTGTTTCAACAGATATCTTCATCAAGCATAGATCCAAGATAGGCGTTGTAGAACCACCGCCTATCTTGAGGGGGAGTAATGAAAGAAAACATGCACCTGCTCCCTTACAATACAATACTAAAGGATTACTATAACCCACCTCAACGTAGTCCCATTATGAGCCACGTCATATACCTCTCCACAAACAGCTCCACTACTATAGTACTATTCTTTTGGACTGTTGTTATGATTTGTTTTCTGATTTGATTCCTTCTGTACAGCACTGCTCCATCATCTCTTTTTTCTTTGTCTGCTTCATTAGAAGCTATATAAACACTGTAATAGCTACATATGAAACAGAGTAGAGTATGTTGTGTTTATTACCATTCTACATTTTATATAGTTCTAACTCGACAGTGTCGTCTCCCTTGGGCTTGCGGAAGCGGCAACTTGCTCAGTCTGCCTTCGGTTCGATCACTGCATTGATTACTCTTGGTCTGACGAAGTTGGCTTCCTCCCGACTAAAGTCGGTGTCTGCTCCTTCTTCGTCATCCCCCTACCTTGGCCGAGCCCGTGGCCTAAGGTGCCCTTCCTGAATCGACATTTTGGGCATCCTCGGGATCGTTGTTCGTCGGGGCTCCTGTCGTTGTTTCCCTTCCGTTGCTTCACAGGCCGGATCAGCCGCCGATCTCTGACGATGGCAGGCTCGAGGCGGATGTAGAGGATCGGGGTGTGAGGCTCAATTGTGGTTTGCATGCGGACGGCTTTAGAGATCTTTTGAAGCAAATGGGAGGAGTTTCCTTTTCTATGTTTATGAAGCTACAGATGGAAGCGACTTCGGTCAGGGTGGAGAAATAACGCGGGTCCTTTTTGAATCTCATCGATTTGCTCTAGTTCGTGGCAAGGGGTGGGTGCCCAACCTATGTGGCGGCCACGTGGTCGATGCTTTTATGTTGGGTTGTCATATCGTTGGGCGGCATTTTCCTATCGGGTAAGCTAGCTTGCTCTCGGAGCTTCGTAACCCGTCCCGGCTTCGACCCACTTCGCTGTCTTCACACCCCGCAGGCTGGGCCTTGGGTAGGATCTAACCTTCAGCCCGACCAATCTGGCTAGGTTGTCTAGCGCATTCGAGTTGGGAGGTGTTGTTGAAAATATTTTGTGGAAATTTTTTTAAATTTTTTATTTAGATTTAAATTTATAGACTTCGTGGAAAAGTTTTTAATGCATTAGAGAGTTTGAAAATATATCTTTTATACTATAATATCTCATTTTTATTATAAAAAATATTTTATAAATTTAAATTATTTTATAATATTTTTTATATTATATTTATATATTTGACCAAAGTCTCTAACTTGGCCAAGGGTAAAATGGGTATCCAATCCACTACATTTCGGTTTTGAGAATTTTGATCCCAAAAATTCGGATATGGAAATTTCCCTCTCCCAAAATTTGGTTTTGGAAAATTGCTGAAAAAATATTGAGTTAGAACCAAAAACCTTGAGTATCCGTCCTAAAAAAAAACAAGAGCCCGACCTGTCGTGAAGAAACAACTGTAGAAACACACGTGAGCCGTCCGTGAAGAGATGAGGCTAGAAAACAGCTCGACTTGAGAACATGCTTGGCTGAAAAGAGGATCGAGCCGACTGGTGAGAGCCGACTAGAGGAGCCGGCTGGTTTGAGCCGGTGGCTAAGGCTCGAGATCGGCGCCCGTGAGATAATGTGAGTGATGACATGTATATTTTCCATCTTAAGCTGTTTATTTTCATGCTAAATTCGAATTAAATACATCATAATATGTTGTTATAGTTATGTTTAATATTTACGCAACAAAGTATGGAAGGAAGTAAAAAAGAAGCATCATTGCACGTTTTTGGAAGCTAAAAATTGGAAAGAAACTTGGACATGGTCGTCATGCCTTAGACGTGCCCACGCCTTAGCGAAGATACATGTGGCAGAATCAGAAATTACCAATTTCAGGGATGGAAATTTATTTCCAGCTTCCCATGCGAATTTGGACTCTCCTTTTGTGTCTAAAATATTAAACTAAGATATTTGGTTGTTAGTTTATTACTATGTATGGTTGATTTGATTTTTATTTCTATTTTAATTAGGTTTGGAATTCTCCTATAAGAGGAGAAAAATTGTAATGATCATGCTCTCGAGTTTTTAGCTTTAGTTTTTATGCTTTGTTTTAGTCTTTTAATTTCAGTTTAGAATTAAGTTTTTCAATTGAGCAGAAATATTTTAAAGAGATGATTGTCTTTCGATGTGCGACTAATTCTCTTCTATCTAGCTAAAGGATGTTCGACGTTTCGGTTCCTCGGATTGTGAGATCTCTCTGTGCTTAATTTCTCTTGATTTCTAGTAATCATTTATTTCCTGCAATACTTTATCTATTGATCTTTTTTAATTATCGTTCTGTTACCGGGTTATTAGGACAATAGTTTATCTTTCGGTATGGTTGTTCCATGTCGGATTTAGAGGCAATTAGTCGAGGTTGTTGTTCAATCCATACTTAGGGAACTCATGAATTAATTTGATATATGAGATTGATGTTCAATTCATATTAGCCTATTAAAATTGATGATCTCAAGAACTTTAGTTGTTGATAGTTCCATAGAGTGTCTCTAGGAATACTAATCAATAAGGGTTTAATCGCAACGCTTGTTTGGGTTAACCATATATTTAAAGAAGATCACGGTTCTTAGCACTTGTCTACGACCAAACCGATTTGCTAAAAATTAAGGAACTCATCTTCGTATCCATGATCGATCCTACGAACCAAAATCGAGAACGTAATTTTAGCTAGACTTTTCTCTCATTGATTTCTCCTCAAATTTTATTTACTGTTTTTATTTACGTATTCTTGCATCTAATCAAAACCTCTTCTTTTTTCCTTTCTTTTAATTCTTAGTTTTGAAAGAATTTGAAACTAACCAGTCTTTGTGAATTTAACCTTATTTGTCACGACTACAAAATCTAAAAAAAATAGGTATTTATTTTTAGTGGATTCGACACTCATCAGCGAGCGTTGTTGCAACGAGGCGACTTGTTTTTTTTTCTCGTTGAGAGGGGCGGTGCAAACGATGAGGCATCCCCATCTTTCTTCTTTTTTTTGTTTCCTTGACAAGCACAAATAACGATGTTACTTTTCTTTTCTTTCACGCATTACTCAGCGACGATTTTTCACGCCTTAAGGACAAGAGAGAACACACCGAGAAAGATTGGGTGCTGTAATACCCTAGGGTTTGTTACCATCAACTTCAGCTTGAGCATTTTAATTAGGCCAGTAGGTTGGCCTATGAAGTTGATGTGTTAGTTATCCCATCAAGCGAGTCGTAACAAAATGGTATCAGAGCATGACCTAGTCCTAAGCATGGTGAAGGAGCCTATGTGAGAAAGGGCTGCCCGGGTGATGGGGTGGAGCCGCTACTAGGCATGGGGTGTCACACCCCAAACCCGGTATGACCGGATAGGATACGCCACGTACCTCGAAGCCTAACCCAACTCAAACAAAACAACAATTACCTGACAGTGGGAGATTTTTTTTTGTGGGAAAGAACAAACATGACATCACGAACCAAACCAAACCAAAACTCAATATAAACACATTGAACAAGTTATTAAAAGGGAGTTCAAATAAATAAACAAGACTCTCCAAATAAAATAAAATGCGAAAACCATGACCTGAGTCAACATGACTCAATAACTCAAAAAGACACTAAAATTACTAAGATATCCTCCTCGATCATGATATATCACGAGACCCGCTGTCCTGCCGCCACCAGCCGCGCTACTGCACTCCGGTACCTCTCTAATCTAACTCAGGTGCTGAAAAATAACATAAATGATGGGTAAGTCCAACTAGGACTTAGGGAGTAGATCAGTCATCAATTCACCAAATCAATCATCATGCATAAAAACACAATATAGCTGATATAAATAACGTAATAACAATGTCAGAAGAAATCAACAATAATATATTCATAGCTTTATGCATGAATCTCATCGATTTGCTCTAGTTGGTAGCAAGGGGTGGGTGCCCAACCTATGTGGCGGCCACGTGGTCGATGCTTTTATGTTGGGTTGTCATATCGTTGGGCCGCGTTTTCCTATCGGGTAAGCTAGCTTGCTCTCGGAGCTTCGTAACCCGTCCCGGCTTCGACCCACTTCGCTGTCTTCACACCCCGCAGGCTGGGCCTTGGGTCGAATCTAACCTTCAGCCCGACCAATCTGGCTAAGTTGTCTAGCGCATTCGAGTTGGGAGGTGTTGTTGAAAATATTAGAGAGTTTGTAGAATTTTTTTAAAATTTTTTATTTAGATTTAAATTTATAGACTTCGTGGAAAAGTTTTTAATGCAGAGAGTTTGAAAATATATCTTTTATACTATAATATCTCATTTTTATTATAAAAAATATTTTATAAATTTAAATTATTTTTTAATATTTTTTATATTATATTTATATATTTGGCCAAAGTCTCTAACTTGGCCAAGGGTAAAATGGGTATCCAATCCACTACATTTCGGTTTTGAGAATTTTGATCCCAAAAATTCGGATATATAGAAATTTCCCTCTCCCAAAATTTGGTTTTGGGAAATTGCTGAAAAAATATTGAGTTGGAACCAAAAACTTGGAGTATCCGTCCTAAAAAAAACCAAGAGCCCGACCTGTCGTGAAGAAACAACTGTAGAAACACACGTGAGCCGTTCGTGAAGAGATGAGGCTTGAAAACATCTCGACTTGAGAACATGCTTGGCTGAAGAGAGGATCGAGTCGACTGGTTTGAGCCGGTGGCTGAAGCTCGAGATCGGCGCCCGTGAGATAATGCGAGAGATGACATGTATATTTTCCATCTTAAGCTGCTTATTTTCATGCTAAATTCGAATTAAATATATCATAATATGTGGTTATAGTTATGTTTAATATTTAGGCAACAAAGTATGGAAGAAAATAAAAAAGAAGCATCATTGCACGTTTTTGGAAGCTAGAAATTGGAAAGAAACCTGGACATGGTCGTCATGCCTTAGACGTGCCCACGCCTTAGCGAAGATACATGTGGCAGAATCAGAAATTACCAATTTCAGGGATGGAAATTTATTTCCAGCTTCCCATACGAATTTGGACTCTCCTTTTGTGTTTAAAATATTAAACCAAGATATTTGGTTGTTAGTTTATTACTATGTATGGTTGATTTGATTTTTATTTCTATTTTAGTTAGGTTTGGAATTCTCCTATAAGAGGAGAAAAGTTATAATGAACATACTCTCGAGTTTTTAGCATTAGTTTTTATGCTTTGTTTTAGTCTTTTAATTTCAGTTTAGAATTAAGTTTTTCAATTGAGCAGAAATATTTTAAAGAGATGATTGTCTTTCGATGTGTGACTAATTCTCTTCTATCTAGCTAAAGGATGTTCGATGTTTCGGTTCCTCGGATTGTAAGATCTCTCTGTGCTTAATTTCTCTTGATTTCTAGTAATCATTTGTTTCCTGCAGTACTTTATCTATTGATCCTTTATCTGTTACCGAGTTATTAGGACAATAGTTTATCTTTCGGTATGGTTGTTCCATGTCGGATTTAGAGGCAATTAGTCGAGGTTGCTGTTCAATCCATACTAAGGGAACTCATGAATTAATTTGATATATGAGATTGATGTTCAATTCATATTAGTCTATTAAAATCGATGATCCCAAGAAATTTAGTTGTTGATAGTTCCATAGAGTGTCTCTAGGAATACTAATCAATAAGGGTTTAATCACAACGCTTGTTTGGGTTAACCATAGATTTAAAGAAGATCATGGTTCTTAGCACTTGTCTACGACCAAACTGATTTGCTAAAAATTAAGGAACTCATCCTCGTATCCATGACCGATCCTACGAACCGAAATCGAGAACGTAAATTTAGCTAGACTTTTCTCTCATTGATTTCTCCTCAAATTTTAATTACTGTTTTAATTTATGTATTCTTGTATCTAATCAAAACCTCTTCTTTTTTCCTTTCTTTTAATTCTTAGTTTTGAAAGAATTTGAAAGTAACCTGTCTCTGTGAATTCGACCCTAGTTGTCACGACTACAAAATCTCAAAAAAAATAGGTATTTATTTTTAATGGATTCAACACTCATCAACGAGCGTTGTTGCAACGAGGCGACTTGTTTTTTTTTCTCGTTGAGAGGGGCGGTGCAAACGATGAGGCATCCCCATCTTTCTTCTTTTTTTTTGTTTCCTCGACGAGCGCAAATGACGATGTTACTTTTCTTTTTTTTTCTTTCACACGTTGCTCAGCGACGATTTTTCACGCGTTAAGGACAAGAGAGAACACGCCGAGAAAGATTGGGTGTTGTAATACCCCAGGGTTTGTTACCATCAACTTCAGCTTGAGCATTTTAATTAGGCCAGTAGGTTGGCCTATGAAGATGATGTGTTAATTATCCCATCAAGTGGGTCGTAACAAAATTGTATCAGAGCAGGACCTACTCCTAGGCATGGTGAGAGGGCCTATATGAGAAAGGGTTGCCCAGGTGATGGGGTGGAGCCGCTACTAGGCATGGGGTGTCACACCCCAAACCCGGTATGACCGGCTAGGATACGCCACGTACCCCGAAGCCTAACCCAACTCAAACAAAATAACAATAACCTGACAGAGAGTGATTTTTTTTTGTTGGAAAGAACAGACATGACATCACGAACCAAACCAAATCAAAACTCAATATGAACACACTGAACAAGTTATTAAAAAGGAGTTTAAATAAATAAACAAGACTCTCCAAATAAAATAAAATACGGAAACCACGACCTCAGTCAACATGACTCAATAACTCAAAGAGACACTAAAATGACTCAAGTATCCTCCTCGATCACGACATATCACGAGACCCGCTGCCCTGCCGCCACCAGCCGCGCTACTGCACCCCGGTACCTCTCTAATCTAACTCAAGTGCTGAAAAATAACATAAATGAGGGGTAAGTCCAACTAGGACTTAGTGAGTAGATTAGTCCTCAATTCACCAAATCAATCATCATGCATAAAAACACAATATAGCTGATATAAATAACGTAACAACAACGTCAGAAGAAATCAACAATAATATATTCATAGCTTTATGCATGAAATCAACATCCGTCAACAAGTATAAAATATTCTTTTTAAAAATAACGGACAAACATCAATAACACATCCGCTACCCTACTCATATCCACAACAATAAGTATAAACATCCATCAATAGTTATAAACATATCCACAATAATAAAATAGGATGAATGCAACACCTCAATCATATGCATGCAATGCAACACCCCAATCATATGCATGCTCTCCGGACCCGTCGGTCCCACATAGCCACATAGGGTAGGTAGACGGGTGGCCGCCGAACTACCACCTAGCTCAGTGCCGTCTCTTTGGGGCATGCCCTCCCCTCACCGGCACTGGCTCTTCTGAGCTGGCCTGTTGGGGCATACGTTCCCCTCACCTGCTCGGGTCTCCGAACTGTCTCTTTGGGGTATCATCTCCCCTCACCAGCCGGACTTCCGGAATAAGGCCAACGCTGTCTCTTTGGGGCATACCCTCCCCTCACCAGCGAGACTTCCGGGAAATGCAACACGCACATCACAACACCACACACGCAAGTATTTAAGTATGAAGAATATGTATTATCAACAAGTAATAAAAAGTATGTCAAGTGCATACCTCATCCTCCACCTCCTCCTGTTATACATCACAATCACATACCGATATATATGTATAAATAGTGCTCATAAATCAAGAATGCTCAGCACAAATAAACAATCATAAAATAGAATTATAGCACTGTAAGAAAAGATGCACGTGTATCAAGAAAGCAGTGCAAAAAGAAACTCCAACTATAAATCAATGAACTGAAACATGTTAAAACAACTCGTCGTAGAAATCACTGATCTAGGATAAAATTCACCTCATTAAATACTATATCCATGAATCATCTCGGGTCGAATCATAAAAATATATAAAATATGATTTTTTTCAGTTTGGCACGCAAAATGAGGTGGCATCCACCTACTATTTTCAAAATCCGAAGGTCTGATGGCGAAGCAGACCACACCAACAAATTCGGAACATCAATTAGGTGAAAATTCATATATAATATGAATAGTTTTGCTAACTCCTCTTTGAGGCATACCTCCCCTCACCAGCGAGGCTTTCGGGAAATGCAACAAGTACATCACAACACCACACACGCAAGTATATAAGTATGAACAATATGCGCTATCAACAAGTAATAAAAAGTATGTCAAGTGCATACCTCATCCTCCACCTCCTCCTGTTATACATCACAATCACATACCGATATATATGTATAAATAGTGCTCATAAATCATGAATGCTCAGCACAAATAAACGATCATAAAATAGAATTATAGCACTGTAAAAAAAAATGCACGTGTATCAAGAAAGCAGTGCAAAAAAGAAACTCCAACTATAAATCAATGAACTGAAACATGATAAAATAACTCGTCATAGAAATCACTAATCTAGGATAAAATTCACCTCATTAAATGCTATATCCATGAATCATCTCGGGTCGAATCATAAAAATATATGAAATATGATTTTTTCAGCTTGGCACGCAAAACGAGGCGGCATCCGCCTACTGTTTTCAAAATCCGAAGATCTGATGGCGAAACATACCACACCAACGAATCTGGAACATCGATTAGGTGAAAATTCATATATAATATGAATAGTTTTGCTAACTCTAAAGCCTCCAAATAATTATTTAGAATAATAAAAGAAATATCATAATTTATTTAATAAATCACTGCTATAAATAAATATAACGGTGCTTCAATCAATAAACCAGTAATAAAATCTTAGCCCTTCATCTAAACAGGATCACATCACAGCCTTCCATCTAATATGATGCAATCACAACCCTCTATTCAACATGATGCAATCTCAACCTTACATCTAATCAGATGTAATTACCACCCTCCATCTACATGATGAAATCATAACCTTACATCTAATCAGATGCAATCGCAATCCTCCATCTAATCAGATGCAATCACAGTTCTCCATCTACATGATGCAATCACAGCCTTTCATCCAACCAGATGCAATCACAACCCTCCCTCTAACCAGATGCAATCACAGCCCTTCATCTAACTTAATGCAATCTCAGTCTTCCATCTAATTAGATGAAATCTCAGTCTTACATCTAACATGATGCATCCACAGCCTTACATATATCCCGATGCAATCTCATCCCTCCATCTACATGATGCAATCTAAACCTTACATCTACACAAGATCAAATCCTAGCTCTTCATCTCAACCAACTCAATCCAACCATTCATCTTACCCAAATTAATCTCAACCCTCCATTTAACTCACCCCCCTTAGGTCATCTTCTCCACCTCTCCTCACCCACCTGCTGCCGCCGCCCTTCCCCGACCGCCAGAGGCGCTGGCACCGACGCCGGCGCCTAGCGACGCCTCACGCGGCTGCCCGCGCGTGGTAGCAACGCCATGTCGGGCATTGCTGCTCGCCGGGCGCCACCTCCCCCGCGGCGCCGGGGAGGCGGCGCCTCGCTGGCACCCACTGTCACCACCGCCAGAGCCCACTGCGCCGCGGCGCCTCGCCAGGCGCCGCCTCCTGGCGCGGCCAACGCTGCTGACAAGGTGAACATGAAGGGGTAGAAAGAAAAAAGAAGAAGGAAAAGAAAATAATATTTTATTCCAAAAGGGGTAAACAACATGATTCAATTAAGAAATGATCGATCCGACTTCCGATCCGATACGAGAAAACGCGTCAAAAATCGACGAAAACCCCGAGACATAAAAACAGCGACATGAATCAAGAATTGGAGAAAAAAAGACCTAAATCCACTCATCGGACGAAGAGAAAACAAAAGGAAAAAACGCGCAGGATCTTCCCCCGATCAACACCAACGAACTCGCGAAAATCCGATTCCGGCAGCTCCTACTCCTCGACGGCACCCTCTCTCTCCTCTCTCCTTTGCCTCGGATGGCGCGCGGCTAAAACCCCTGGCTGCACACCCGATGGTCTAATTTATAGATACCGATTGTGTCCAAATGATCAAAATATCATTACCTAAGCTATCTGATTTAAACAACCCATAACTCATCTGATCTAACTCCGATTAGAGATCCGATTGCATCGCCAAATTCGCCTCGAGACCCTCTATCACCCTAGCATGCTAAATCACAGATAAAGACAAATAAAATTTATCTTAATTTTTCTACATTAAATGCTTACTCGGGTCTAATCCCGAAACTTTCCGCCAATCCGCGCTAACTAGGGTCCAAAATCCCCCGCTCAAAAATAAAATATTACTATTAAGATTTTGGGTATTACAGGTGCAAACGATGAGAAGGTCCTTCCCATGGGAACCAAGCACAGACGAGCAGATGTGGTGATGCGCCGCGTGAAGAGAACAAGTGCAGACGACGAGAGTTGCGTTGCAGGACCCGATGATGTGCCGCGTGGAGATGCGGCGCTGGCGATGAGAGCCTATGTCAGACGCTTTATGAGGCGCCGGCACAAAAGAAAAGCCGAAAGAAAAAGGGAATTTTTTTTGTGAACTAAAAGAAAGCGTAGTGCTCTCATACCATATTGTGATACCATGAAAAGTGATTCATTAACGAGAAAAGAGGCCTACGTAAAAGCCTAGAACAAGATAAATTATACCAGATAGACAACATAAGTTATCCAATACCAACGTAAATAAATACAGTAAATAACTATCTTAACAGAGGTTATTGGGAAAACCAATTTGGTCCCGCCTATGAAACTAAACCAATAATATTTGGTGGTGCTGGTGGTTGTATTCATTTACTCTTCTTTTTTTACGTGTGCTTCTTGGTACAGCAAGGGTTCTTTACAAAATATAACAAATGCAAAAAATTTGGCAAAGCCTAAACGCATCTATATCAGTTCTTGTTTTTTAGTAGCTCTTCTTCGGTGAGTACCTTCCTCGATGATTTCCTCTTTTGCTGATACTTAGCATATGAATACCACACACCGCCAGTAGTGTTGATGACCAATCCAATGACATTTAAAGCATGCACTTCAACACCACCCAAGAGGATGAAACCAAGAGTCTGAAAAGAGATATGTACAGACTTAGATCGAAACAGACAAATTTCAACCGTAGTACATGAAATCAATCAGAAGAAAAGGAATTGATCAAGTATTAC
Organism: Canna indica; assembly: GCA_034359265.1. NCBI lineage: Eukaryota > Viridiplantae > Streptophyta > Magnoliopsida > Zingiberales > Cannaceae > Canna > Canna indica. The sequence continues at coordinate 75,269,667 of CP136890.1, forward strand.
TTACGGTGGACCCAACACCTTTTAGAACTCCGACAATTGTAGTTGTTAGGGCGGAGTTGACAATCGTGCACAAAAACATGGTGAAATTCAAGATAATAGCCATTACCAATGACAAAACAAGAATCACCAAAAATGCGAAGGAATATGCCTGTCATATTCAGATGGCATCAGTGTTTCATAATGAAAAAAATGAACATAATTAAAAATTATGAGAATCTCAAAAATTCGGGTTATGAAAGGGCAAGATACATTTCAGTCCAGCAAAACTTGGCACTTCATATTGTACCAATTTTGTTGTATATGGATCATGCATCTTATCTATGTCCTATATGTATGCACCAACCTTCTTCAAACTTATCACAATTAAGTTTTATTAGCATATAGAACATGCCCTTGAAGCATTATCAGAAGCATTATCAATAAATTAGATTATTAAGACTACACCTTGCACCATTTCCACTTATTTCTTTTTTAATGGTTTTCCATGCTGTAATGTTTGACGACTGTGGATCATTCAATGTTGGATTTTTTTGTATATGTAATTTTTGTATCAATTAATAGTTTGGTTTCTTTATCTTATATTACAATATTCATCATGAATTTCAAAGCAACAATTTCATTTCAATATATAAATCACATAAATTGTGTATATTATTCATTTATTATAACATCTTAGATAAAGCCCATTCATATAATTGCACATTGACTACATCTATGAAGTGTAATGGCACCTCAAATATAAATCTTGGCCGAATTGCTAAGCATTCTAGTTTGAGTACAAACAACAGGAACAATTAGGCATGGAACTTTTTAAGAAAGCAGTTGATTGCCAAGAGAAAATCAAGTACAAACATGATTTACAAAAGCTGCCACAAAGTTGAAAATAATAGGAAATGATCCTGACCTTTCCAGACAAAACTGCAACTGAGTGTGGAAATTCTCCTGTTGCTATGATGAGCAAAAGCAGAAAAGGTATAGAGAGCAAGGCATTATAGAACATTATCTCAATTGAGGAAAGTCCCTCCTCTGCACCAGATTTCTCCACCAGAACTAGATACATAGTCTACAATCACAAACAGATATTAATTTTAAAAGTAGGGAAAAAGGCTACAACAACTAAAAGCAGGTTCAAAATATCAATAACTATTTCAAGTGAACTTCTATCAACTAACTTCCACATATATGGTGTCAAAATGCAACATGAAATTGGCATGTTTACCTGGAAGAAAACAGAAGTGAGTGCCATGGTATATCCATGAAGATCAAAAGAGAAGTCTCCAAATGCAGCAATGATAACTCCAACAGCAGTAAATATAACTGAAAGTGATACCTGGAAGATAATCTAAACATCAGTAGCAAGAATTACCTAATACTAAATTGCATATTTTCAAGGAAGTTCCATGTAAACAAGCAAGTGAACAAGCAACTTCCATGTGGAACCTAATACTAAAGTGCATATTGTGGAACATGATACTTTCTATAAGGAAAGAGAGTAGAGAAAGTGAACAAGCAACTTCCATGTCAAGATACTCTAATTAATCTTTTAGTTACAACTAATTAGCATTCCCATAGGTAAAATACAATATCTAGTCACCAATATGAACAGTATGATCACTAATTCACTACCCTACAGTTAAGATATAAAACACAGTAAAAAATAAAAAGGTCAGAAATCCAAGCTCATTGAGACCTATTAGGCAATTTATTTCGTTAGACTAATCATTCTTAATTTTACTACATGATTTTTGTGTCATATAAAGTTAGCACCATAATATGTGTGATGATTGGATTTAGAAAGAGTTAGCTTCCTCAATCTTAATCATTCTTAATTTTACTACATGATTTTTGTGTCATATAAAGTCAGCACCATAATAAGTGTGATGATTGGATTTAGAAAGAGATGAAATTAGCTTCCTCAATCTTAATCATTTTTCAGATATACTTATCTGAGTAAGAAGTACAGGTAGATATATAAGTCAATGGCTAGAAAGAAATAAAAAAAAAAAACAGTTCCTATTCTTTTACTTCCACTAAAAACTATGAACATGAGTAGATATCATGAAATATTTGGTGCAACAAAGAGATGACAACTTAGCTTCTATTAAACAATTGAGTAGCTTACATCCTGTACCTCTAGTATTAATATCCTTGCTCTAAAATATAATCTCAACCAAACATTTCCATAGGAATTGGATTTCCTGACCACAAGCAATATAAGCTTCATTTCCAAGTTACAGTTATCTTTACTTAGATTAGGCAGATATTTGAATTTGATTATAGAAACAATCATAACCTAGAGAACAAGGAACAAACATGGTATAAACCAAGTTTGCAAAAGAACCAAAATACTATCCAACTTTAACAGGACAAACCAAGAAATTGGAAGTTCAAAACAATTTATCATTTCAAAGTGTTCTAATATGAATAATTGATCATGGCTAAACTTTCCTATTTGCACACTGTGGTGTTGCACAAAGGTAAAAATCATACACTTGATTAACAGAACCTAAGTGACCGTAACTTCCAAGGTTAGATATTCATAAGTTTTCTTTTACCTGTGATGAAGGCCTTGCCTTTCCTCTAAAATATCCAGCAACCAATACTGCAAGTGGGGTGAGCCTCTTTAATGCAATGTACATTGGAATATTAACACCCTTCAAGCTGGCCAATGCAAATGCCACATTCGCATTGTAGAATATTGACACCGGAAGAAGTTTCTTAGCTGTCTTCATGTCCACTTCTTTAGCTTTTGTATACCCCATGACTTTACCAAAGTGTATGATAACGGCAGTAACCAATTGCTGATACGGGAATAGAAAAATATAAGCAACGCCAACACCACAGCAACTAAGCAAGACACTAAGCATCATACATGCTCAACACATAAACATACCTGTAAAGTAAGAAGCGTCATAGAGTAGGCATACTGCATCAGAACTGCCTTGTTGATAAAAACCATAGCCATGGATGCAATTCCATAGGAAAAGGCAGCAAACAAGCTGAATTTCAGATAGAAAAAAGCAAGAGAGCAAAGTATGAGGATTTGCATCACATGAAATGGCAGAAAAGAAGCTGCAATTCAGATACAAAAGTTGCATGTGCCCAGCTTAGATCAAACTCATTTTTAAATTTATACAACATCTTTTACTATCTCAACAAAACTAGTCAGGTGATGTTTAGCACAGCTGATTAATAGTAAAACACAACACCTTTCAACTTTAGTTTCTAATAAGTGACACTCATCATAAAACAAAATTAATTCACATCTGCCAATAGAAAAAAGTGAACCTTACTGCAGTATCTGATTTCAAAGCGAGATGACGTTCTAGATCTCGCCTCAAGCATCTACAAACCTAACGGACAAGGAATCAGGAGGCTTAGGCGAGATGGATTACCTCAGGAAGGGCGTAGGTTCCTTGTCGATGCCGCCGCCTTCCATGGCGATTCCAATCCACGAAACCTCGACGTTGCTGGTGCTCTTGATCAGGCCCACGGTTGTGTACGAGTAGGATTGGAATCAGAAGATGGGATGAGGAAAGGGAACAAAAGGCGTCGTGGTGTTTGGATCGACCCGCCCTCTTCACCATCGCCATGTGAACGGTAAAAGAAAATAAAAAATAGAAAAAAAAAAACAAGGCGACTTGTCGAAGAACGAGGCGGAGTTATTTTTTCTTATCGGATCCGCTACTCCGTTTATCGAACCCGAAAACCTAGGCAAACTGGACTTCGAATATACCCGCAACTCTACCACGAGGGAGATTAATCGTGGGTCCCAAAAGGGGTGCGCTTCGTAGTTCCAGTTTCGGATGGGTACGACTTTTCGTCCTGCGGCCTTGGAGAATCACTAGTCTTAATTTTTCCACGGAAATTCTGGTGTCACCGAGAATTACGATTACCCAATCGTTTACCTTCACACGAGGAGGTGACTCGTGTTGGGCCCCGCCAGAAACCAATTCGCCTTCATTGTAAATCGCAAGTGCCGGACCACCAGAAAGAGAAGCTTAATTCACGGCACGCGTTTTATGGACGTAAACCGCATCGTGGTTTCACAATAAGTGGGCCCGGAGTGAGAGGCATCGGCCGACTTCTGCTTTGGAAATTAAATGACGTGGATCAACAAATTTCGAGTAAATTGACCTTTAAGTCTCACTTTAATTCACGCCGGTTTATTTTTAATTTTTTGATCTCCTATTTTTTTTTTTTAACAAACAAACATCATCGGGTCATATTGTATTCCGGTCCTGGGGAGAAGAAAGCAGAGAATCAAACAAACATGATCGTGCATTCCTCACCAAGAACCCACACACTCCCATATTCCTTCTGATTTTGCAATTTTTTATTAAAATCAAACCCAACTACAATGTTTTCGTCACACAGACGAGCAAAATCTCTACTAACATCCTGAATATTACAATCATTAGACAGACAATTACTAAAGAAGAGACTACTATGTGGTAGGCCGTAGTCAACATTAGACCCACCACTTACAAAAAACTTATTGACAAAGCACTTAGAGCTGAATGAATCAGGAAAAGAGTTATCAATACTAAACCAGATATCTGATTTAAGTGATATAAATTTGCCATCATTAAGCCCAGCTTTAGCAAGAAGGTGAAAGACATTGTTATCCTCTCTATTAATATGATATCATCCTTCCACCTTAGCTTTGACAGCCAAGCTTTTAATGTCCTCGACTAGGCATTTGTCAAACCAAGGAGGTCTTTGCAGATTATTAAGAATATCAACAACACTGCTGTAGTCTGAAAAGATTTTTAAGTGCTTGATATCCAATAGCTCAGCATTCGACAGGGAGAACCAGATTGCTTTTAATTCTGCAGTTAAACTATCAGTGGCAAATGATCTGCTATAGCTCATCATGATTTCAACCTTATTACCATTTAAGCAGTAGAAATCAAGACCAGCATCCTTAGTATCTTTTATCCATGCAGCAACACAGTACACAAAATTCAGAGAAGTATCCTCAAGACTATTGCTATGAGGAGGGTGAATATTTACCAGGTTGACAGCTTGACTAGTGCTAGGAAGATGGTTGCTTTTGCAGTCTTTACTTTTTTGCATATTCATAGCACTTCTCTTACTATCCAGCCTATTAGGATGAAGCTTGCTTAGCCTATTAATGTTGTTAAACTCAACAAAAACTTTACTGATCATTGAAGAAGAATCAATCCCTTTACCACTGAAACACTAATCATTTTTGTTCTTCCAGAGAAACCAAAAATCAGTGGCAATGCCATTGATTAAGTCTATTTTTTTATTTTTGTCAAATGACTCCCCTTCATCTATCCATTTGCCTTGAAGCCACTGTCTTTTAAATTCGAAATGACTTTACTAATCATTGAAGAAGAACCAGTCCCTTTACCATTGAAACACCAATCATTTTTGTTCTTCCAGAGAAACCAAAAACCAGTGGCAATGCAGCTGATTAAGTCTATTTTTTTTATTTTTGTCAAATGACTCCCCTTCATCTATCCATTTGCCTTGAAGCCACTGCCTTTTAAATTCGAAATGATAGTTCAGTGCAGATTCCAAAGAATTCCATAATTCAGTAGCATATTTACAATCCACAAATATATGTTCTGAAGTATCCTTACCTTCACCACAGACAAAACAATTTTGCTCAGCAATTTTGCTCATTCTTGAGAGCCAACTGTAGTGGGCAATCTACCATGGCACATCTTCCAGACAAATATTTTTACTTTGGGTAACACTCTCAAATTCCATAGCATTCCCCAATCAAACCTCTTATCATTATCATCAATATCCTCAGCTTTCAAAAAATTGTAAGCAACTTTACAATTCAACTTACCTTTCCTGTTTAAAGCCCAGACCCATTTGTCCTTCACATTATTTTTAGGAAGATATATCTGAGCAATCTCCTTGACAATAGTGTCGCTGAAGAAAGATCTGATCATATCCACGTTCCAATCCCCATTTTGGATAAGGTCACTGACCATACTTAAGTTCTTCAACTTGTTTATGTCAATGAAAGTAGGCCACTTATTTAGTGGCATACAACCAATCCATGGGTCATTTAAAATACTAGTGTTACAACCATTGCCGATTCTCATCTTTAGGCCGCCTCTTAGCTTTATCATTGCTGAGAATAACCCTTTGACACACCAACTCTTTTGCAATCCACATTCCATATTCCAAGGATGGATATGCTTGTATCTCTGATTCAAGAGATTGGCCCATACCATGTCTTTTTTGTTTAACAGAGGCAAGATTCTTTTGGCATGAGTAGCAACTTTAGTTAGCTTAAGGTCTCTAACCCCAAGACCTCCATTAGCTTTGCTTAATGAAATTTAAGATTCTTTTGGCATGAGTAGCAACTTTAGTTAGCTTAAGGTCTCTAACCCCAAGACCTCCATTAGCTTTGCTTAATGAAATTTTTTTCCAACTGATTAAGTGGAAGCCATGATTCTTTTTTCCTGACCTCCAAAAGTAATTCTTTGCAAGTTTCTCATGCTCCTTTATCACTTTCTCACTAATCCAAGAGGTAGAGAGAGTATGAACTGGTAGAGAGTTGACAACAATATTGAGAAGAACTATCTTGCCTGCCTAAGATATGTTTTTACTGCCCAGCAATCCATTTTGCTTTCAGCTTTATTGATAAAGCCCCTCTGGATACTGATAGAGTTTTTAGACCTGTCAATAGAAGCACCAAGATATTTCAAGGGAAACAAACCTTCCTTAATGCCTAATAACTTGCAGATATCATCTTTTTTCTTCCCTGGATAAGCACTGGGAAAGAGGCATTCGGATTTCTCAAAGTTAATTTTCATATTAGTTAGAAGGCCAAACTGATTCAAGGTACTTTTGATGTATCTACAAGATTGTCTACAACACTTTACCACCAGAATTATGTCATCCGCAAAGAGTAGGTGGCTCAATGACAATTCCCTGTATTTAAAAGCCTTGATATGACCTAATCTGACTTTATTTTCAATCATAGTCAAGAGCTCTTGTACAATAATGAACATATAAGGGGAGATAGGATCACCCTGTATCACCCCCTTGAAGCTTCTAAAGCTTGCAGATTGAACTCCATTAATGCAGCACTTGAAACTAGCAGCATTCAAACAGACCATTAACCATTTTATCAGCTTATCTGGAAATCTCATATACTGACAGATATTATTTAAAGCCACCCAACTAACTCTGTCGAAAGCCTTCTCAAGGTCTATCTTGATGATGAAGTAGGGGTGCTATCTTTTAGATTTGCTAATGATGTTGACCACCTCAGCAAGCAAAATGATGTTATCATGCATGTTCCTCTTCTTTACAAATGCAGCCTACTCCTTGGAAATAATGGAACTTATCCAAGGTTTAATTCTTTTAACCATAGCTTTTGAGAGAATTTTATAGGCCATATTGCATAGTGCAATTGGCCTATAATCCTTGACTCCTTTAGGCCTATCATTCTTTGGGATAAATACAATATTTGTTTGGCCCCAAGAACCAGGTATTTTGTTGTCAACAGAAAAAGAATTAATTGTTTCCATATATGATGGCCCAATGACCTTCCAAAAGCTTATGTAGAATTCTAAGCTAAAGCCATCAGGCCCTGGAACTTTGCCCTCGCCAAGACCATTGATTGCTGAGATAATTTCTTGCTCTGAGGAATTTATCAGCTCCTTATGCTTAGACCTGGGTATTTTCTTCCAGTTCAGATTTTCAATTGGCTTCCAAGCTGAATTGTCCAAACAATACATATCTTCCTTCCACAAGTTCTTATACCAGTCCATAAACTTATCAATAATTTGAGAATTATCTGTAATCAGCTTCCCATTATCAGATATTTCAAAGATTGTGTTTTTTCTTTTCTTGAATTTAGCCAAGTTATGAAAATACTTGGTGTTCTTGTCATTCAATTCAACCCATGAAGTTCTAACCTTAGTCCACCATTTGATGTGAATTTGTCTACTAATGGCCATGGCTTTGTTGGATAAACTTCTGATACTAGCTATTTCCAGCTTAGTAGCATTTCCTTTTTCATCAGCCTCTTCTGCTTTCTCAAGTTCCTTTAAGGTGTCCTTTAGTTTTGCTTCCAGGTTACCAAAGGTACTTCTGCTCCAAGTACTGAGTGTATTACTAAGCTTAGCCAACTTGGACTCAAAAGGGTCATCACTATTAGCACAACTATCAGACATACCCCAATTCTCCTTGACATGCTGAAGGATGCTATCATTGTTCAGCCAATATAATTCAAAGATAAATCTTCTAACTTTCTTAGCAGCTCTACCATCATTTTTTGTGCTTAGCAAGATAGGTCTATGGTCAGAGGAAATTCTGTTAAGATGACTAACAGTAGCATTATCAAACAAACTGAGCCAATCACTGTTTGCATACATTCTATCCAATCTGGCCATCACTCTCTTCTCACCGGCCATCACTCTCTTCTCACCATGCCTATTATTACACAAAGTGTACTTGTATCCAATGTAATCAAGATCAATTAAGCCAGCAATAAGTTTAAATACAGTGAAAACTCTTAAGGCGGTACCTATGCATAAACTTATTCCTCCCTTTTTATCTTCTTGTCTTTCTACAAACACTATTGGAATTATGGGCATCAGCAACGGCGTGCAACGGCGCCAGCCGTTGCAATGGAGCCGTGGCAGAAAATCGCGTCGCTGATAACTTAGCAACGGATCAGCAACGACCGCTCGAGCTATTGCTAAAAATATTATCCACAACGGTTTTGCCACAGACATGGAGTCGTTGCTGATAACATTAATAGCAACGGCTAGTGAGTCCGTAGCAACGCCGTTAGTAAAAGACCGTTGCTAAGCTGTTGTTGTAGGTCATCAGCAACGGCTTTCGATACACTTTTAGCAACAACTTTCCCACGGACGATCGTGGGAAAGCCGTTGCTGATGATGTAAACCTCAAAACGAAAAAAATTTCAAATTTCAAATTTCCATTGATACATTATCTGATACATAACTCACACACCCATACACACATCCATTCACACATTACAAATACACCAAGATATACATCAAAACAATTATACTTATATTTATAATTATCCACAATAGTATAAAAACTATTCAAATACAAAATTGAAATATCAATATCCAAACAAAATAAATTAAACAAGTATAGTATCTAAGTAACAAAGTCAATATAAAAAAAATCTCACGAAGACGATGGAGGATGGTCTGGATCATATGGCGGGGTTTGGAGTGCTTGAGTGTACACCGGCTTGGACTAACTCGAGGACGATGGATCAGATGATGCCGAAGAGATGCCTGCTCCGGGATGACTTGACATGTTGTGTAGCATAGCATGCATCTCCGCCATCATCTAACTCTGGCGTTCCATCATCTCAGTCTGACGCGTGACTGTCTCCTCTAGTGTCCTTATCCTGCTACTATGATCATAACTGGATCTGGAGGTGGACGGCCGCTCACCAGCGATCGGAGGGGTCGGTGCCCCAAGTGGCCCTAGCATGGCTCGCGCAGGACCACTATCTGCAAAGCCATATACGTGGTCATGGTCCCAGCCACCTGTGGCCTTGACCCATGCTACTGCGTCAAAGTCCTCGGGGGTGCCCCCGCGCTGCACCACCGTCTGGCTGTAGGTCTCCTACTCGAGTTTGATTTTTTGTTTAATATTTATCATAAAACTTAAATTATAAATATATAATGAATAATTTAAACAAATATATAGTTACCATAACGAATGCAGCGCGGTTGTCGATGTACTCCCCCGTCCCATGTACTCGACGGTGGGTCCGCTCAAACACCGCCATCGGGGAGGGTCGCTGGACAATCCCGTCATCTAACACCGTCGTTTACATTTACAAAATAAATACATTAATTAGTACACATAGTAACAAATAAAATATATAATTAAAAGGTATACTTACCATACGGTTCGCGTGCACTGCAAATGCAATAGAGCCGCCGGTGTGATGCGCTGCTCCCCACGACATGCGATTTCTAGCCGCATTCCTAGAAACCTTCTGTCATCGATCCGTCGACCATATTCCCACGAGCTGGTCACATATATCCGGAGTAATCCAATCAAGGTCGTATCCCCGAGTCTCCGCGATGTTAGTAGTCCCAGCTCGTGCCATCGCCTGGGACCGGGCCTGCCCGTTGTACCTCGCCCGAGAAATAGTCTCCCAGGCAGCGTAAATAAAGGACCTCTGGTCCTCAGCCCATGTATAGTGAGCCTGCAAAATAATAATATCAGTACCAATATTAATCATCATGCATGTATAAAAAATAATAATACGTGCATCAAACTCGCGCCATAACATGTCGACGTGCTCACTAGGCGCGTGAGACCACGTAAGCCATGCCCCGTGCATGTATCGTCGAATGGTAGAAGAAATGCTCCTCGGCACTTCTTCTTGCTCGAACTTGCACAACAAAAATAAAATTTAATATTATATTATGATATAATGAATTTGTAATGATTCATAATTCATGATATATTACCGCTCCCCAATCACGCTAATAAATCTACGTGACTCTGTGGCTGGTGGAGGCTGCCACCTGTTCGGCCCGCGTGGTCGTCTGCGTCTGGATGTACTAGCCTCAGCAGTATCATCGGTAAGAGGATCAACAGCACGAGTAAGTGCTGGAGTCTCACCGATTGGAGACTCTGAAGCTCTCCTGCGACGATAACCACGACCAGACATATCTGTCGAATAGACATATAATCAGATTATTGTATAAATAGTAGAGATATATTTAATAAAATATATACTTTACAATTATTCCTCGTCATCTGAGTAATAGTTTTCGAATTCTTCCTCTTCTTCATCTCTAGCTTCCTCAATTTCATGATCGTCATCATCAGCATATTCAACTTGTAATTGAATTGACGTTGTGTCTGCATTCTTGAGTATTAAAATAATACGATCTACAGCAGGAGGATCATCTGCTTGATAGAAACCATCTGTCATATCAGGTATCAGATCATTTTCTCCTGCTATCGGATCAATTTTTCCTCTACCTTTAGTCTTACATACTATACGTCAATCTGCTCTATCTTTATTTCGAGTCGGATACTTCGTGTAATATACTTGTTCAGCTTGTGATGCCAATATAAAAGGCTCATTTGCTGCCTTTTCGTGGACAAGATAGTCGAACAAGAGTGTTCCATACAATATGGACAAGATAGTCGGCCGTGAGTGCTCCAACCAGTCAACATGTCGTACGCCGGGAAACCATTGATTGTCCACAAGACCGTGACCTTTAAATTGAAGTTTTGCTTCCGATGACAATCATAAGTGACAGCTCCCTCAGTCCACAATATTTTCAATTAATCTATCAAGGGTCTAAGAAACACGTCAATTTCTTTTCGCGGACCCTTAGGACCCGGAATAATCATTGAAAGATAAATAAATTCATCTTTCATACACATTGACGGTGGCAAATTATAAACTGTCAGCAGCACTGGCCAAACTGAATAAGGAGTTGCAGAATGTCCAAACGGATTAAAACCATATGTGCACAATCTCAATATGATATTTCTAGTATCTCTAGCAAATGAAGGATAACATGTATCCAAATGTTTCCACGCTTCACTGTCGGATGGATGAGTTATTACTGTATCATCACGACCTCTTGCATGCCAACTCGTCTTCTCCGACATGAATAATCTTTGAAGCATCGGTGTTAGTGGAAAATATCGAAGCACCTTAAACAAGATACTTTTTTGTCAGACCTATTTTTTCTCCTTGTAACGAGGATGTTGACATATAAGGCATTTATCCAACTGCATATTTTCTTTATAATATAAAATGCAGTTTATTTTGGCACGCGTGTATTTTTTCGTACCCAAGCCCCAATTTTCTCATCAGCTTTTTAGTTTTATAAAAAGTTGGCTCAAACTTGTTATCAGTAGGCAACATTCCATTAATCAATCCTGCAATCCGATCATACGCAACCCCGTTGATATTACAATCAGCCTTGATGTTTAGGAGCTGTGTCATTGCTGAAAACCTAGTGTATTTAAGATAATTCTCATACAAAGGTTCATCCGCAACTTTCAACATCTCGTAAAATTTTGCAGCTTCTTTATTTGGCAATTCAATCTCTACCGCAGTTTGTACTTCTGTGATATCAACCGTTGTAGTATCTAGTGGGACTGATGTCTTAGTAACTGGCCGATCAACATTATCATTCAGGTGGAATTGACCCCCAAGACTATCAAGTATCATAGTTCTATAGGGATTAAATTGACTGGATAAAGAAGCACCAGCAGAGGAAGATTCACCATATGTCTGAACGACAAGATTGCTCGACGTCCCGACTTCATGTGACTTCCCGTGACAAGTCCATAGAAAATATCTTGGTGCAAATCCTTTGTTATATAGATGCAGAGTGACAGTCTCCCGATCCAAAAATCGTCCATTCAAGCAAATGCGGAACGGACATCGGATTTTATCACCGACACTAATGAATTTCCGATTCGAATAGGCAAAATTTAGGAAGTATGTTACGCCTAATCGAAACTCATTCGTTAAAACTCCGCGATCAAGACGTTGGTACATCCAACTTCGATCAGCCGACATGATTCTGTCAATCAATGACAATTTCTTTGGTTAATGCCTTTAGGTGAGATTGTCATATTCCATTCGGGATTTATGTTATTCATATTGCACTAAGTACTTTTTTTAACCGCTAACATCATTCTAAATTTCGGCAGCATCTCCCTACAATTCTCCGAATACGCATATCATCTGGGCGCATGTCGGAGAACAAGAGAGATGTTGTCGAAATTTAGAATATATTAACGATTAAAAGAAAAACGTATGTGCAATACAAATAACTATATTCTCAAATTGTCCAACCAGGGACAATTCAAGGATTGTACGTCGTATAAAAGATCATCTACTTCTTTTACACGAACATACAACCCCCAAACGGATCTAAGTATTTATTAAATCATATTCGACTCATCGATGCGTACGTGAAACATATCAACTCATCGGATGGGTGATTATTTTTTAAATATTTCGAGTCAGTTCGAGTCCATAGTGGACAATTCTGACACGAGTCCAAATTAGACGATTCCGACGCGAGTCCGAAGTGGACGATTCTGGCGCGAGTCCACTAAGGACTACTCCGAACTAATTAACATTTTAACTAATTAATTAATATTAATCTATAATATTTTAACTAATTTAAATAATTAACCTATAATTATTAATCTAAAACATAATATTAATCTAACTAAATTAATCTAAAAATTACTCTAAACTCTAACAATTAATCTAAAAATCATAACATTTAATCTAAACCCTAAAAATTAATCTAACAAATTAAACAAATAATTAATCCAAATAATTAATTAAAAATTAAAAATATATATATATAATATAATATAAGCATTTTCGGCGCTGGAGTCCGGTGGACTCCGGCGCCGGCGTTCAGTGTCCGAACACTGTGTCCTGACACTGCATAAATCACCGGTCGCCGGTCGGAACCCTATTTTAAGGGTTTCGGCCGGCTCTAACAAGGGACGGAGGTCGAACAGGAGGCGGCGGGAAATATCTCGAATCGAACGGGAGGCGAAGGTCGGAATCGAAGGTCGAGGACGGGGCAGCGGCGGTGGCGACAGCTCGGCGATGGCGTCGAAAGAGAGCAGCGACGGCGGGCAGAGAAAGAAGGGGGCGGGTGCGATCGCGTGCACTATATAAACTTATCAGCAACGACTCACTTAGCCGTTAGAAAGCCGTTGATGATAGGTTAATCATCAGCAATGGCTCACTTGTCCGTTTGAATGCCGTTGCTGATAATTTAATCATCAGCAATGGCTCACGTGTCCGTTATAACGCCGTTGCAGATATAGCATATCTGCAACGGCTTGAGTGGCCGTAAGAACGTCGTTGCAAATAGCAACGGCTTGAGCAGCCGTTGCTGATGACCGTTGCTGAAGAACCAATTTCTAGTAGTGAAAATTGAAGTCCCCCATTAGTAACTATGGAACCTCATCAGTGTTTAGACTTTTCAAAAACTTCCATAATTTCTTCCTGACCTTAACATTTTTACTAGCATATATCCCAGACAACAACCAAGGCTTCCCTCTACCAAAACAAACTGAGACATGAATGGATTGGGAGCATTTATAAAGAAGCTTTACTTCCATTATATCAGTCTTCCAAACAATAACCAAGCCACCTGATCTACCATCACCAGGCATGAACAGACCACTCCAATTTGATCCGAACTTTTTGATGCATACTTCAGACTGAACCTCATCCAGGTGAGTCTCCACAAGAAGAACCAAGTCAGAAATTTTTGTTTTTAGAATAAACTCAAGGAAGTCCCAGCCAGCTACTTTAAGACCTCCTCTGATATTCCAAGAGAGCATCCTCATTTTTTAGAATTAGAGCTCGACCCCTTACTTAAGTCTAAGGAGGAAACTCCATCTAAAATAGTGCATTCTTCATTCTTAGAAGACTTCCTTCTTTTAGCTTTGTTATGCTTTATATTAAAAGGAAAAGGCTCCAAATGGATATTCTGTGATATTGATTTCCTAGTCTTACCATTGTTGTAGGAAGGAGTGTCAACTAGGATTATATCATTAGATGGCTCTGAGTCATTTTCCTTTATTTGGCTTACAACAATGAAGAATGTATCTGTAAGCTTATTATGGAAGGAATCAAGGCACTTTTCAACATCAACTTGGACTATTGTTGATTCAACTTCTTGCCATCACATATCACTTCAATATCATTTCCCTTCTTCAAAGCAGTAAGATCTTCCAAAGGTGCCAGTTGACTCTTACTACTATTAGAGACTAATTTAGAATTATCGAACTTTTCCTTGGACACTAATGAACCCCTAGTAATAGGTGATCCATCCTCTTCCATGGTCGAATTCTGATCTTGCACTTTCTTTAGAACATCAAACTTATTACTGTTGCCATTGTCCTTAATCTCACCCCTCTTATTTTGAGGCCTTTTTTTCCTGTTGATAACTTGCCAAGGACCAACGATATCATCTTTGTCTGATATATTAGTCTTTACTAGCTCACCAGCTTCAATACTGTTATTTGGAGTTACCCCATGGCCTTCTACTATTTTGCCTGATTTGTTCTCTACCACATCAGATGTGCAACTACCAACAAGGTGGCCCATTTTCCCACAATGAAAGCATAATTTCGGGATATTCTCAACCGCAATTGGCTGCCAAAACTTAACACCACCTCCATTTATCCAAAGCCCATATGGCACTTTGCAATTTAAGTTTCACATGACACAGACACGAACAAATTTTGCTCTTTGACCCCTTAATGTAACACCATCGATTTTAATTGGCTGCCCAATACAACTTACAATCTTCAATAGAATATCCATGTGTAAGTACTCAAGGGGCAAATCAGAAAACTATATCTAGACTGGTATTGCTTCAATTTTCTCCTGCAAGGGTTGAAAATTGGCTCTCCAAGGGGTAAGCAATAAGGCTTGGCCCCTAAAGAACCAAGGTCCTTCAGTTGAGACCTTGTTTAGATCCTCTTCACAGGTGAACTTGAAACAAAAATAGCCAGTTGCTAAATCAACAATATGAACAATACTTTTCAATTCCCAAATTTTCGGCATTGCTTGTTGAATCCACTACAACGGAGGTGTACTGCCATAGAATTTATCATAAAGACTGCTACACCATTCAGACCTTGCAACAGAAATCAAATCTTCTTCAATACTGACCACATTATCGGAAGCACTTTGAATTTTCCTTAACTTTTCATCTGGTACATTCTTCTCAGACATATCATCAAATACCTGAGCCCCTTTGAAGAGAGTAGCCTAAGAACTTGGCTGCTTAGGTGCGTTGTGACTAGTATTGATATCATGCAATTTCTGATTTGCCACAAATAATGGATTTTCCATAGCAGAATATTTTGAAGCAGTAGGGGAACATACATTCATATCATGATCACAACTATTACTATCAGCAATTAAACACTTCTTAGGATCATTCACATTCAAGGTCGTACCTCCCAGATTGCAGATCGCTGAAGAGGCAATTGGAGAATACGCCCTAAGATCATCAACATTCTCAGCATTCAATTTCTGCCTCCAGATCTGGCCCACCTCCGAGCTCCTGAACAATCGCGGATCAGGAAGTTCCTTTGGCTTGAGGGGAATACTAGAAGTACCACCCCGATCAGTGCAACAGTGCTCCCTCGACGATCTTCAATTTTGTCGCCGTCGCCATCGCCCAAACGAATGATGTTTCCCGCCATTGAATTATTATTCTACTTTATTCTTTCAAAATTGTTTCCTTCGATGAAATCATGCCCATCTCCTAAATTTTAAAATACTTATTTTGACTTTAATTCTTACGATATGGAAATCTCATTTTTGACCTTTTAAAATATTTTTTATTTTATTACTGTATAAAATTTTATAAGTAATTAAAAATGTCACGTGTTCCATCCATTGATATTCTTAATAAATTCGCACTTGTACTTTAGCATTAAGATCCATAATTATTGTGATCAAAATTATACAATAATTTCTCAAAAAAACAAACAAGATATGCTTTTATTATCAAAAGTAAAACTCTTATTTATTTTTTTCCTAAATCAGAAAATAAATACTCATATACTCATATTATCCTCTACGGACCATTTTCAACCGGTTCGGATAATTTTAAACGGGTTCGAGAAATTCATCCTAAATTCATAATAAAATCATAAAAATCTATTATTCATAGGTAAATCACTTTCATAACTTGTATCAATAAAATTAAAAAAAATTCACCATTTTTAATTGGTTCGATCAATTTTAAATAGGTTAGGGAAATTCATCCTAAATTCATAATAAAATCATAAAAAATCTAGTATTCATAGGTAAATTACTTCCATAACTTGTATCGGCAAAATAAGTTTTTTAGAGTTAAAAAATCATTTTTTTCACCATTTTCAACTAGTTTGGACAATTTTAAACTTATTCAACCAATTTTCAACTGGTTCAGCCAATTTCGAACCAGTTGAAAATGGTGGAAAAAAATTAATTTTTAACTCTAAAAAATTTATCTTGATGATACAAATTATGGGAGCGATTTACCTACGAATAATAGATTTTTTGTGATTTTATTATGAATTTATGATGAATTTTTCCGAACCTGTTTAAAATTGGCTGAAGTAGCTGAAAATGGTCCGCGAAGGATAATTTGGGTATATGAGTATTACTTTCTAGTTTAGGGAAAAAATAAATAAAGATTCTGCTTTTGAAAATAAAAGCATGTCTTATTCTCTTTCAGGGAAATCGCTAAAAATTATATATATTTTTCTCAAATATATGACTTATTAATGAAAATAATTCAATATCTTAATTCAGGAGATTAATTTTCATTAGTTGATGAAAAATATGAATTTTTTAGGCTTAATTATGTTTTTGGTCCCCAAAATATCATATTTTTTTACGTTTAGTCCTTTCTTTTTAAAAAGTTTCTATTTAATCCCTCAAAAACTATTTTTATTTCAGTTCGGTCCTTTCGTTAATTTTTCATTAACTTTTACTGTTAAATGCTAATATAGCAATGTTGACATGGATTAAAGAGAGACCAAACGAAAAAAATGAGATATTTTAAGGGACTAAATAAAAAAAAATATTTTAATAACCTAAAGCATAATAATATATAATTATTTTAGGTTATTAATTTTTTTTTTCATCTAGTCCATTAAAATATCTCATTTTTTCTGTTTGATCCATCTTTAGTCCATGTCAATATTGTCATGTTGGTACTTAACAATAAAAGTTAACGGATTGATTAAATGAAAACAAAATTAATTTTTGAGAAACTAAACGATTTTTTTTTAAAATGAGAGATTAAATAAAAAATATAATATTTTGAGAGATCAAAATATAAATAAACTATTTTTTTTAAAATTTAATTAATCAAATTGATTTTTTTTAAAATTATAAGAACTAGAGTGAATATCAAACTCAACTCGAGGATCAAGCCGAGGCTTTTCAAATTTTAACGGCCAAAATGAGATTAAAGACAAATTTAATAGATTTTTTAAACTTTAAGAACCGCGTGGAAATTAATATAATTTGTAGAGACCACAGAAATTACTCATTATACTTAATATTTATTAGATAGACATCATAGCACATCTTTTAAAATAATGAAGTATCAAAAGCATTATAATATTAAAATTTTCTTGAACTTTAGTATTTTTATTAATTTTTATTAATTATTTTATTTATATCAATTATATCTCTTTGTAACAATTGTATCTTTATCATTAAATAATTATTGATTGATTATTTAAGTGCTTACATGACATTATTGATATGATTTTTTAAAATAAAATAAAGAACCCAATTTACCAAAGTTTAATATTGAATTTTAGAGTAACATGTTTAATTTAATATTTAAATGATAATTATTTAAATAAAATATTAAAATTATAATGTGGTGTTGTTGATGTAGTATGCTTTAAATATTTTTAATACTAGAAAGGAAATCGTGAATGGATAGGAACAAGGGTTGATGACTAACCCCATTGATTTTTTTATTTATAAGTGTCTAAAAGATATTAAAATCTTTAACATTTTAAAATTTTATTTAAAAATAATTCATTTATATGATATTTCATATAAAAATATTATTTAAATATCACATGGTCGACAAGCTTAAGTGAATTTTTTAATAAAATATTATGTCACCGACCCTTTTAAAAATCATATCTTCTTATTCTTATTTTTAATATGTATTCCTTTGGATTCTCGACACTCGGCTCCATTTCTTTCCATCGCAGTCACTACCGCCATCACTTGCACCGACGATCAATTATATTATTCTAAGTTTGCATACTAATTATGATAAAAAATTATAAAATATTTTTAGCCCAACTAATCGTAGACTCGATGAATTAAATCATTTGGGTCCAAGAATGATGCAACTAAAAATAATATAGTCAGTCATTAGTGTGTGATAACGATTCTGGATTTAAATGATAGCAATACAGAGGGGTGAAGGCAAGTGTTAAGGATGTAGGAGAAATGGGTAAAGAATGAGATAGTTGTTTAAAATGTTTGGTTAAATATATGTTATTTTATTATTTTTAATTGTATTTGGAATTGCTTATTCAACTTTTGACTCATGTTAGCGGTGTCACTCAACATCCTACCAAATTGATGATAGCTTGACAATAAAATATAGTTGAAATAAATTAAAAGTACGAGCTTATTGGGTGGAAATATGAGAAATCTCCTAAGAAAGCATTTGGTACGAGGTAATTCGGATGGATTACCAATAATCTAAATTAAAATTACTTGAGCCTATCAGATTACCACGTTTTGTTGAAATAGATTATCGATAATCTAGATGCCTATGGTATTCTACATTACCACTCAAGTGGTAATCCACACTACCAAGGGAGTGGATGGTTATATGGATTATTAGTAAAGTGATAATGTTATTTTTTATTTTTGAATAAAATACCCCCAATAAAAATACCCCAGGTTAACATAGAAAATAATTCTCACCTCTTTCGTGCCCTCCTCACTTGTTGTCGCTCTCATCGTCTATTTATTTATTTATTTATTTATTTATTTGAGCATCATAAGCATAAAGTTATCCAATTTTATTTGAGGGTATTTTAGTTAAATATATAAGTTTCATAGTAATCTTTTTTATATACCAAACAAGGTAATGTGAATTGCTGGTGAGATTACTAGTTCATGTCAAACACGGTAATGTAACATTACCGATAATTTTAAAAGTACTAATCTATCTGGGCAGTAATCTTAAGCGGTAATGTACCAAACACTCCCTAAAAGTCGAGAAGTATTACATAATTAACCATTTAAACCCTATTTTAAAAGATATAGTGACGTGACTTTTTTACAAATTTTTATTGCATTTAGGGATGCTGACATCACTATTGATCCACGTTAACATTCAAAGGACAAAATTGACATCTTCTTGATACTAGGTTATAACTGAAACAAACTAAAAGTTAAAGTACCCTATTGCTATAGATGAAATATTGTGATAGATTTAGAAAAACTTTTAAAAGTTGCTATATATTAAGCAATGAACACTTAAATTTAATATTAATATGCCCTTGAGATAATATAACTAATAATTTAATTTTTTTTTAAAGGGAAAAGGTACAAAAATGCCCCTAACGTTTTTTTACGAGTATTAAAATGCCCCTAAGATTTTTTTGGGATAAAAAATATCCATTACGTTATGAAATTGAGTACAAAAATATCCCTATAGGTAAACGACATTAATTAAGATATAACGGAGCTGACGTGGCTGATAATTGAGACTGATGACGTGGACATGTGGCGCGCATGCAGGCCAAGACATTTTCTCACGGGTACTAAAATACCCTCTGACGTTTTCTCACGGGTACAAAAATGCTCATAACGTTTTCTCACGGGTACTAAAATATTCCTAACATTTGTTTTGGAGCTAAAATACTCATGAGGTTATTGAAAATGGTACAAAAATGATACTAAGTTAACTTCTATTATGTGAGACTTAACAGAGATGTCGTGGATACTGATAGAGATGTTGACTTTACATGTGGTGCACATGCAAAAAGCAACTTGCCACGCAACCGTAGGGGTGAGTAAAATACTCGAATATTCAGTTAATTGAAAAATCGGTTTGAAATCGGAACAAATTTTTCGATTAACCGATTATTTAATAGTTTCAATTTCGGTTTTTATTTTCTAAATTTTCAGTTTTCGCTTTCAGTTTCGATTTCGATTTCTTATGTGTCGCTTACGTGGCAAGTTGCTCTCTACATATGCGTCATATGTAAAGTCAACATCTTTGTCGGCATCCACGATATCTTCGTTAAGTCTCATCTAACAAAAGTTAGCTTGGTATTATTTTTGTACAATTTTCAATAACCTCAGGGGTATTTTAGTTCAAAACAAACGTTATGGACATTTTAGTACTCGTGAGAAAATATTAGGGATATTTTAGTACCCGTGAGAAAACGTCAGAGACATTTTAGTACCAGTGAGAAAATATCTTGGCCTACATGCGCGCCACATGTCCACATCATCAGTCCCAGTCATCAGTCACGTCAGCTCTGTTATCTCTCAATTAATACAGTTTACTTATAGAGGTATTTTTGTATTTAATTTCATAATATAAGAGGTATTTTTTATTCTAAAAAAATCTTATGAGTAATTTAGTACCTGTGAAAAAATAGTAGATGTATTTTTATATTTTTCCTTTTCAAAAAAGTACATGAAATTAATAAATGTATAATGTAATATATTATTATATAATAGAGATAATACATTACTATGCGATAATGTCATATTGGCCAACTGAGTAGATCTTCTTGGGCTCGATTATGCTACCTTGACTAGGATACAAATTAATATGTCATACTTAAGCCAAGAGTAAAGCTCTCCTGATTTGACCAATTGACCTTCTTAGACATGTCTCCTTTTCTGTATAAGCCTATAAGGTACCGCACTGATTGTTCACGGGGCACAGTTTGATGCCCAAGTTCATCTATATTAGTGAGTTAATAATAATCAATTATGTAAAGTAGTTAAAATTTAGAATTATGTAAAGATTAGGATTACTTTAGTATAGCGCACTACATGGCCCCATCGCAGCAAAAAGCACTGTACCAAAGTACACTGAAAATATTTTATCTCTTGAGCTTCTGCCTTTTTCTTTGAAAGACAGAAAGATCAAAATATTTTTTTGAAAGACCAATGATTTTTTCGAAAGATCAAAATATTTTTTTTCAAAATGCGGACAACTCAAAAGTCAAACTACATGCATAAGTCATTTCCTCTTCCTTCCCTCGCATCAATTTAGTAGGCAACCCAGAAGTCTTCTTCTATCTCCCAAGTAATTTTTTACTTTTTTTTTCTCATCTTATGATTTTTTTAATTCTTCTCTCTTCTTATTTTTCTCTATGTAATCATTTATCTTTTTACTTCTTTTTTGTTATATCTTCTTCTTCTCTTTGGTTGTCTTTTTCATTTTTCTAATTGCAGTAGATGACTCTCTTTTTTTTTAATAAGTTGAATATTTTTTAACTATTCTCAAATGCTTTACTGAAAATTTGATATTTGTTCTGAAATCTTTTTCTGGACATTTTCTATTATGACATTGTTGATTGAATATTAAATATTTGTAAATTCTTTGTGAATATTTGCTGAATATTCAAAAATTCTTCGTGAACATTTGCTAAATATTTGTTGAATATTTTGAAATTTTTTAAATGGATTTTTGCTGAATATTTTTGAGAATATTCTTGCTGAATATATTCTGAAATCCTTACCGATTTGCAGTAAGAAATATTGAAGAATGTCATCCGGAGAGGGTCCATCAAGCAAGGGAAAAAAGGATCCCGGATGGTATTAAATGCAACTATTGTAGCAAACTTACCAAGTGAGGGATTTCTTGTAATATCCTAGATATTATTTCTAATTTCTGTTATTTGTTTTGTGTTGCCAGCCTAGCGGGCTAGTTCAAGGTCGATCCAGTGCGAGCTTGAGAGCTCGGGTAAGTTGAATCGTGGATTTTATAATTTATGTGCTTGATTTATTAAATTGTATTGCATGAGTGTGCATGTGATTTGATGCTTATGTGGAGCATGATGTTAGATTGAGTTAAGGTGGGTTAGCGGGTTGGATTCGGGCTCGAGGCGGATGTGGGTTTGTTAAAGGGATTAGTGGATTGAAGGTTTGAGGAGGGGAGTATTACCCCCCCTGAGCCGCAGCGAAGCCGCTGCCCCTCTCCCTCTCTCTTGGAGTCAGTCGCCCCCTTTGGTTCTTGGAGCCGTCGCCTCCCCCCCCACTTTGTTTGAGCCGAACCGCCGCACTCTTTCGAGGCTGGATTCGGCTTTGGAAATTCTTCCCTATTTCTTCTTCCTAATCAAGTGAGTGGTTTATCTCTCCTTGTATTGGGTTTTTTTTCGTGTTTCTTGAGCCGATCTTGAAGATTGGTGCGTTTCTTGTTGGGTTTTTCGTCGACTCTCGAGTTTCTCGCCGATTTCTCTTGTTGCTGTGAAAGAGGGGACCGAAGACCCCCTATGGGTGCTCGGCCAAGGTGGGAATAGGGTCACCCTCAAGGTGTTCGATGAAATGTCTAAGAGAAGTTCTTGATGATTTTTGAGATTTAGGATTTGGATTAATTACGTTAATTAAGTTCCTATGATGTCAATGCATGATTTGTATCTAGATATAAAATTTCAGCATATGAATCTATGTTTTGCATGTGAAAATATTTAATCTTGATGTCATGTATGTTCTTGTTTGGGGTTCTTAGTTTTGAAGCTTGAGTCTTGATTTAAAGATGGTGTTGACGTATGCTAAATCTTGATTAGGAATTATGATTTAATCTTTGTATGATTTATCTTGATGTTATAAATTTGTTGTGGTGGTAATTAAGGATTTAATTACTGTAATTTGCGGATTAACTACCTTGACATACTGAAACCCAAACTTGCTAAAATTTCATGCTGAAATTGTTAATTCAATGCTGATTTTATAATCTTTGTTGTGGTGCGTATATTTTATTGATCATAGTCGTGTAACCTATCGTTTCGATCAGAAAATATAGTTTGAAACCATAGGACACACTTTGAAAATCAGATTCGGCTTGGGAGCACCAATTTTGGGCTCAACAGTAAACTAAAAATAAAACCCCTAAAATAAAATCCTAATTTCGGCAATGAAAATTTTAATTGTAGAATTAAAATTCAAGGGGTAGCATAATCTGTTAAGAGCCAACAAAATAATTTATCTGCATGAAATAAAATCTCGTGAGTTGATAATATTATGGGTCTAGGGTGTCGGGATCGGGCATAGAGTGTTGCGGCGTTTCCCAGTAAAGACACCCCTAAGATATCGTAGGAGACACTTGACTTAGGTCTTGTTAACGTCATATTTTTATGAATGGCGGGGAGGCCCGGATAGGAGCCAGATTGCGAGCTTGGCCCGGAAGGTTGGATGAGTAATTCCTAACCATTGTTAAAGGAATAAGTTCGGATGAGCGAATCCCGATTATTTCTGCGATTGTTTATGGAACAAGTTCGGATGGGCGAATCCCAATTATTCCTGCGATTATTTATGGAACAAGTTCGGATGAGCGAATCTCGATTGTTCATGTGTTTCTTATGGAACAAGATCGGATGGGCGAATCCCGATTATTCCCGAGTTTTTTTTTTAGCAATAAGTTCGGATGGACGAATCCCGATTATTTCTGCGCTATCTTTGAGGGTATGATTATAGGATAAGCTCAGATGGGTCAATCCCGATTATCATCATAACTCTTGAGTGTGATTTATTATCTTAGGGCATGGGTAGGCTGAGGCCTGTTGTTCTTCACTACTAAGTGAATAGGTTTGACTTTGGGCATGTGATGGCCAGATGGCCTATTAGCTAGCCATACGACTTGTTGTATTATCCATGTATGAGACAAATGCATTTATTCATATATCTATGTGATTGGTTTTTATGGTGGGGGTTGGTAGAATCGCTCACGGAGTTCCTTTGAACTCACCCGTTGTTCTTTCTATTATTATTTTTACAGAGTCTGACCAGTGAGGTGGGCTGGAGCACTTGGCGCGGCTGGAGGGCAGAGGAGCCACATTGATCTCATAACAGTCCTAGTTAGGGGTCGTAGTCGAGTCTTTGGTAGATTTGTCATGTACTTGTGTTTTAGTATTTTAGAGTTGTAGTCCCTTGGGAACATTCATGTATTTCATTCAAATTTCTCTTGTTAAAGTAAACTGTTAAATTTTGATTTACTTATTTCTGCATGTTACATGTTTTGCTAAAAACCTGACTTTTAAAATGGAATTTGTTTTGGTTTTTCGTTTATAATAAAATATGTTATTCTTTTCGCTAAGATTTATTATGAGTTGGCATGTGCATGCATGAGATAGGTTGCGGGGTGTAGGCACGTATACCCCGACTGGTCACGTGATCCTAAGTTGGGGCGTGATATTTGTGTGCATAAAGAGCATCTTGTTGGGGGATATATAAATGCTACAACTTGTAAAAAGGTCTCCGAATATGTGAAAGTTGAGATGAAAGAACATATGGAAGCACAAAAAAGCAAAGGTTGTTGAAGAAGAAGAGGTTGAAGAGATGCCTAATATCATATCTCAAGGAAACAGACCAGTCGTAGCTTCCTCAAGTCAACCAATTATTGAACAATAAAAAATAATCAAAACAAACTGCTTAGGTCCTATTAATTGGTATTTCAGAAAGGATGACGAGGCAAACATGATGAAGCAACAAGTTGGTGTGAAAGATAAATAGTATGTTAACACTAAGAAGAAATTTAGGGAAGATGCGGTGCAGAAGTTTAGTAGGTGGATGTATGATGTCAAGATCCCATCCAATGTAGTTAAATACGATAGCTTTTAAGCCTATAATTGAAGCAATTGGGCAATATGGTACGAGCATAAAACCTCCAACTTATCATGAGGTGAGGATGACTCGTTTGAATAAGGATGTTGAACACACCAAGCAGCTTGAATTTAAGCCTAAAAGGCATAACAGGTCAAACAACTTTTGGTTGTAGTTTAATGGCAGACGGTTGGAGAGACAAAAAAGGGAGGTCGTTGATCTATTTTTTTGTGAATGCTCCAAAAGAAAGTATGTTTGTTGGATCAATAATGCATCTAGGTATTCTCACACAGTTGAAAAAATGTTTGACTACTTGACATATTTGTGCAACGCATTGAGGAGAAGAATGTTGTTCAAGTTGTCACCGATAGTACAAGTGCAAATGTCGCAGCTGCTGCAAGTACTTGATGGAGAAATATCCACACTTGTTTTGGTATCCATGTGCTGAACACTTGAACAAGCAATCAGTGTCATTGGCTACATCTATATATAATAGAACTCAAGTGTTGAACATGATGAGGGAGTTCAGCGGTCAAAGAGACATGGTTAGGCTAGCCAAAACTAATTTTGTAATTATTTTTTTAATATTGAGGAGTTTTCATAAGCACAAAACCAACTTAAGAAGGATGTTTTGATAAATGGTCCAAAAACAAATTTGCAAACGAGCAGGGAGGTAAACAAGCTTAAAAACTATAATGATGCCTTCTTTTTGGAATACTACTGTATGAAGTTCGATGGCCCCCTCATTGAGGTCCTCCGGATGGTTGATGGTGAAAAAAAGTCTCCAATGGGTTACATTTATGAGGCAA
Source organism: Canna indica (assembly GCA_034359265.1). NCBI lineage: Eukaryota > Viridiplantae > Streptophyta > Magnoliopsida > Zingiberales > Cannaceae > Canna > Canna indica. Next base: position 75,295,839 of record CP136890.1, read on the forward strand.
TAGATAGGGCTAAAGAGAATATTAAAATTACTTTTGAGAATAATGAAACAATGTATAAAGAAATCTTTGATATAATTGACACAAGATGGAATTGTCATTATTTGAACCCTCAGTTTTACTACAACAATCCAACCATTGAACAAGACAAAGAAGTCACGTTTGATTTGTGAAAATGCATAGAAAGGTTGGTGCTAGACACCGAGGTCATTGATGAAATTGGTAGGAAACTAAGAATTAATATATACAAGAGCTGAAGGAACTTTTGAATATAATGCAACAAAAAGGCAAAGAACAATTCTAGCACCAGGTAACTAATAAATCTGTTAAATACTTTATCTTATTGTGTGTTTTGCCTTTGCACTTTACTTTCATAACTTGATGTAATTTTCTTATTATTTTTTTATTGCAGCTAAGTGGTGGGCTTCATTTGGATCCTCAACACTAAACTTGCAAAAAAATGCCATTAAAGTTTCGAGTCTTACTTGTAGTTCGTTTGGTTGTGAGAGAAATTGGAGTGTCTTTGAACATATAAGCAACTCTGGTATAAGTTACACATTTATATTTAACTTGTAAGTTGTATACTATAAACTATAAATAATTAACTTATATTATTTGTCTATTGTCACTTCTACAGCTTCATTCCAAGAAAAAATATCGGTTGGCGCAAGAATGCTTGAACATTTTGGTGTTTATCAAGTACAATAAATATTTGTTGCGAAGAGATGACAAACATGATCAAATAGATCTCATTTTCTTGGATAGTTATGAATTGGATTAAATAAATGAATGGTTAGCGGGGAAAATGCAAGAGGAAAATGAGGAGGAGGATGAATCTTAGAGGTGAGCATCAGTTGGGTCGGGTCAAAATCCGACCCGATCCGAATAATCCGAACCCGAATAAGGAGGCTCCTACACCATCCGATCCTACCCAAATAAGATTTCGGGGCCCGACCCAATTAACTCGAATAAGATCAGGCCTTGACCCGATTAACCCGAATTCCCTTTTAAAAAATAAAAATAAAATCAAAATTCATAATAATAAAAGATAAATAATTCTCCTATTGTGAAGATGGTGAAAAAATAAGGTGAAAAATGATATTATAAATATGACCCTAGTAGGAGTTGAACTTATACTTATAATATATATATAAATATATATTTAACTACATTTTGGGTCGGGTATATCAAGATTTTCACCCAACTCGACCCGACCCGAATAAGAAGTATGAAATCTCTAAAATTCAAACCCGACCCGATCCGACTTACCCGAATAACCCGACCTGAATTAAATTTTTGGATCAATTTTTTCTTGTTATTCATGTCGGTTAGAATTTTTCTCACCCCTAATGAATCTATGTATGGTAATGATGATTTTTGGGTTGAAGTTGGACATGATGCGGGAGCTCAAGAAGAAGAATACACTTTATGATCTCGAAGTCCTCATTCTATAGTTACAACTTCGTCAAAAGGTAGAGGCAAATCATCTGTCTCTATAGTTACAACTTCGTCAAAAGGTAGAGGCAAATCATCTGTCTCTATAGTTACAACTTCGTCAAGTGGAAAGGGAAAGGGAAAATGCAAGTTGATGGAAATTCCAGAAAATGATGAAGAGGAATAATTTATTGCCAACTGAACTAATATAGAGGAGGAATAAGAGAAGGACATCAAAGGCTATGACTCTCTTAGTCTTGATGTGATGATGAGATTAACCTTGAGGATGAAAATCTCGATGATGATTAATAATGTTGAGATCTTGGACAAATTTTGGAGCTTGAAATTTGAATTCTAGCTTTAAAACTTTGTTTTGCTAACTTTTCGACTTATCCCTTATGGTTGATTTATGATGTTTTGCTTGGTTTATCTTATCTTATGAACATGATTTCTTTTTATACATTTGGTCTTCATCATTTTAAATATTTAGTTATTATTCTTTATGATAGTTGGAATCTATTGGTATTTTTGGTGTATACATAAAATATATAGCTATGTTTTTGGACTGGACTAGGACTATTGGACCCGGTCAGATTAAACCCAGCAGCGCCCAACGACCCAACTCGAGCCAAGCCAGATGACTCCTCTCGGGGGCTTCGCTCGACCATGTTCCTAAACCTAACTTGAGCCAGACCAGACAGCTCCGCCCGAGGGCTCCACCCGGCCATACAAGGACATCCACGTCATTCCTTATCACGAGGGCTACATCATTACAAGCTTACCATCTCCGAGACCAGCCTCGATCCATTCTGAGCAATATCCCTGCGAGATTACCGGATGACATCACCTCCTCCACCTGCAATAAATACAAACACATCACGCCCCAGGTACACTAAGTTCCATATTCTGTAACCTCCACCTTGGATTCCTACTAACTTGAGATTCGGAGTGTCTTTTGTAGGCCCCCATGCTGGAGTTGCACCTGAACAGGAGAGACACCGCCGGACCAGACTACTCCGGTCCTCAGGCAGGACCATTTGACGCCCACCGTGGACCAAGTAAAGCTTACCTCCCCCATAATGGTTGCAACCTGGAGCCAAGCGACCGCTGTCGCACGCCAACGACAACCACCCAACCATGACGATCATCGCAATTTAGTAACGCTGAAATAGTGAGGAGCGACGCTCAGACATCAGTCCAGCCTCCCCCCAGAAGAACCCCACCGTTGGATAAATGACTTAGAGGTGAAGAACCAACGGTTAGCAGTTCAGGTCGAGATGCTGACACGATCCTGAGGACAACTCCTGACCGACCATGAATGCCACCGCTCAGAGCAAGAAGAAAGCAACCACTCAGAAAGGATGATAACGATTTCCATCCTTCACGTCGAGATCTCCAGCACCTCCTATCAGGAAAAGGAGAAGGACCCCAAAACCCAGGGAGGTCGCGAATGCCATTCCTATCGATGTGGGACCTATCGCCGAGCACATCATGACAACACACCTCCCATTGAAGAGCAAGTTGCCTACCACTCTAACGCCCTACGATGGTACGAGGATCCTACAATACAATTGATAACGTTCAAGACCATGATGCTCTACCACGGAGTAACCGATCGATCTCGCACTCTACAGAGCTTTTCCAACTTTCCTAGAAAAAACTGCTTTATTGTGGTTTGCTTCTCTCCCACCGAGGTCTATCCACTCATTCGAGGACCTCTCCCGCGTCTTCCTCAACCAATTCACCACATCACGACTTTACCATAAAACATAGGACACCCTCCACTATGTCAGGCAAGGGCAACATGAGCCCTTAAGGGAATACATATGTCGGTTTCAAGCTATAACAGTTGAAATCCCCAACTTTGACCCTCCAAATTCTTCTCCATGAAATTCGGGTTGAAGCCCAAACACTTTACTAACTAGATCGCCTTGACGAAGCCCACGGACATGACCGAGTTCCAGGAGAAAGTTAACAATTTTATAAAGATAGAAGAACTCTGAGAAGACAAAAAGGCCGACAGACAGAACCTCAAGGCCGTTGTCGAAGATAAAAAATCCAAGAGGGTGGATAGAAAAAACAAAGACCGCAACTGCCATGAACAAAATAATGGCAGAGGGCCAAGGTCGCCACCTCGCCCGAACGCTCGGTACGAAAGGTATACTCCTTTCAACACTAGGAAGGAGATCATCCTTCACGACATCTACAACCAAAAGCTTATCAAGTATTCTGCCAATACGGGAAAGCAAAAGCTGATCACTCAGGAAACGAACTCCGAGGAGTTATCAATTACATCGCCGACGGATTCGAGGGAGGTGGTGAATCGAGCTCGGCCAAAAAGAGATCCCTCCGGGCAATCATGTTGGTTGACAACACTACTCGCCCACGCCATCCCATCTCTAAAACCACGATAATATCATTCTATGAATCCGATTTCCAAGGAACTGATAAAAACCTGCGTGACCTAGTCGTAATCTCTGTGATTGCAAGAAACTTTATTGTCAAAAAGGTCCTAGTCGACTAAGGCAGATATGCCGACATTATTTTCTACTCCACCTTCGAGAAAATGCAACTAAACCAAAGCTTCACTCACTCTGTAAAGGTGACTTGGTAGGCTTTTCCAAAGAGAGGGTTGACGTTTGAGGAGCCATATGGCTAAGGACGACAGTCAACTCTCAGCCAAAGGTAAAAACGATTGATGCGCAGTACCTGATCATCAACATCCCTAGCCCATATCACATGATCGTGGAATGACCTTCTTTGAACAATTTGGGAGCTATTGTATCTACTCCTCACCTAGCATTAAAATTTCTTGTTTCGGAAAAGGAAGTAGGTGTGCTCCATGCCGACTAGAAGGAAGTCCGATGATGTTACAATGAGTACCTTAGGCCAAGGATGACCGAATCAAAGAAAGAGCCTAACAACCCGCAAGCACCTTCCACAATCGTAGGCAAACAACCGACAAGAATTTCCGAGCAATTAACCCAGGATGAGACATGCAAAAACAACTCCGACTCAATGCTTGAAAGGCGTCTCAAGGTCGTGATCAAATCACCTCAACATTCACAAATAAAGATCAAACAAAGCACTTTCATGTATGCACAATTTCCTTTTATTATTCAATAAAATTGCATTCATTGCATCTTTCTATGTGTATGCCCAAAAATTCTACGGCTATCTCGTCGCTTTATCAAATACTCCATTATTCAAAACTTACTCTACTTCTCGCGCGTGGTCCTGCCTTATGCTCCTTGGCGAAGCTCGGCTTGAACCCCCGAGAGCATTTCTCAGCCCCAGAGCTGCTACTTTCGGCCTTAGTGCCCTTACACGATCAGGACTCGATTTTCACCATCTTGGCTCATTGGCTATCACGTCACTACTTTCAGCCTCAGAGATCTTACTCGACTCCTTGCACGCGGTCTTGCCTTACGCTCCTTGGCGAAGCTCGGGTTGAACCCTCGAGAGTAGTCCTCGGCCCCCAGAGCTGCTACTTTCGACCTCAGCACCCTTACACAATCAGGACTCGATCTTCACCAACCTGGCTTGTTGGCTATCACACCACTAGTTTCGGCCTCAGAGCCCTTAATCGACTTCTCGCACGTGGTCATACCTTACGCTCCTTGGCGAAGCTTAGCTTGAACCCCCGAAAACAATTCTCGGCCCCTAGAGCCGCTACTTTCGGCCTCAGCGCCCTTACATGACTAAGACACGATTTTCACCAGCCTGACTCGTTGGCTACCACACTACTACTTTCGGCTCCAGAGCCTTTACTCGACTCCTCGCACCCCGTCCTACCTTACGCTTCTCGGGCGAGCTCAGCTTGAACACTCGAGTGCAATTTTAGGTCCTAAGAGCCACTATTTCTGACTTTAGCATCATTACACAAGACCACTTTTGGAACTAGCCCAGCTCGGGATCGGATACCGGCGTTACTACTTAACCTTCGAAACAACTTCGGAGATGCTACAGAAGATTCAGCCTCAAATAAAGATTCTCCCTTCAAAGGGAGCCAAGCATTACCAACAGCAAAAACTAGACTACCAAATTAGAACCAAACATGGAGCAAAACAAAAACCATGTATACATAAATAGGCCCACAGAGGGGCAATAGTCAAACACTTCAGCGGCCCTCAAGAGGCGACAACCCATTACAAACAATACTTGGCTCATACGAGGGCAATTTGAAATACGCCAATATTTATAAGGGAGGAGGCACCTTAGCACTAACCAACTCTGCAGAAACTTCCTTCTCTAGAACGCCCTCGGAGGAAACAACACGCGGCTCAAAAGCAACGGATGGCAACCCCTCCTCGAAGGAAATAGGAACCCCCTCCTTAGGCTCGGGATCCACTAAAGCCCAATCTCGTATCTCTTTTAAACTATCAGCTCCGTGAGCAAAAAATTGAGCATGCTCAATCACCTTGTTGAAGCCTTCATTATACAAGATTAAATCGACATCCTGCCAACGATTCATCTCGTCCTCAGAGTTCTTTGCTATCCATCTGCATTCTGCCACCTCGGCCCACAAACAAGAATTCTCCACTTCAGACGCCTCAAGTTAATAACTTTAAAACATAAATATTATTTAAGAATTACCCCCCATTTGGATTCAATAAAAATATCTAAAAAATCAAAATCCTTAAGAATCAAAATCTAGTTCTTGGGGTCTAGTATAAATTTTTGGAAAACGAAAATTTTCTAATCTTTCAAGTCAAGAATGAGTAGGCTAAAGACTTCCAAAAATTCCTAAAAATACCTCATTATCTAATTTTAACCCAAGGAATAATTACCGTCATTTTTTATGTTAGAAAACTATTCAGGTCATATGGCCCTCCAAGGAGCTCCCTAGGTTATTTCAGGACGATTTCCGGGTTTTCATATTTTGGGATTCAGGGATGGTTTTTGGGTTCTTATGCATCATCATGAGGATATTACAATATAAACTAGATAACCTAAACTTATACTCTATCTTCCCGACGAATTTGAGTGCGTCGACCAACGTCCTTCCGATTTCTCGATTTCTTTGATATTTCCGATCGAGGACGTCGTGCGCTAACTGATATGGAACCTAAAAATATTTCTCAATTAAATCATTAGTTCCATATTTGTTATCATCAAAATCGAGATTAAGACCAAGGTTGAAAACCTTAAGCCAACACAATGGGCACATGTTCCTTAGTCTAGGACAAAGGAAATATCTCTCTTTTGGGAATCGAGGTCCAAATAAAATGGACACTGGAACAATTTCGATTTTACCTTGAAGAAGCATTCTTTAAAGTTTTGATGAGAACTTAATTCGGAAAGAATTGAAGGGTTTCTTCCCTGGCACACTGCTAAGAAACACCAAAACTTCCTTCTAGGAATCACTTATGTGAAAGAAAGAGAAAAACACATAAAGGCTCGACTCAAGGCTTAGTCACTGCATCAAGATCTCAAAGCAGCAAATAGCCGCCCAACTATTTGGGTGTAATTGCGAAGGAGCTATATTCGTCTGATTTTATATCTCACACTCAAAGTTCGTGAAGGGCAGACACACTCCAAGTTCTTCAAATAAAATATGATACATAAAGACGGATCCAAACTCCCCACGATCAAAAATCCTATCTGAGGAGGAACAAGGAAAACAATTGAAGTAACGAAAAATATTTACAATGTTTTGAAAAGCTTGGATGTTGCTTAGGGCGGTCATCACCGAGCCCTCCAGTTGTATCTTATGAAAAACCTAAGAGTAGGGATTAGGGGCCCTCTTCGATGGCTTTATTTCCAACACGGTCCTAACTTTTCTTTTCACCATCGACTTGAGCAAAAACTTCAATCACTCCTTGGTAAGCAAAGGAAACTAAAGGCCAAAAAGGCTTACCTGTCGCATGGACTCTACAGGTCACTTCACTCTAGCTCGGCCTCCACGGTCGCTCACTCTAACTCGGCCTCCACAGTCGCTCGCTCTAACTCGGTCTCCACGGTTGCTCGCTCTAACTCGGCCTCCACGATCGCTTTCTCCAGCTCGGCTCCATGCTCGGTCGTTGCAACTCGACCTCCACGGTTGTTCGCTCTAGCTCGGCCTCCACGATCGTTCGCTCCAGCTTGGCCTCCATGGTCGCTCGTTCCAACTCTGCCACCACGGTCGTTCGCTCCCGTTCAACCTCAATGGGTCACTCACCACAACTCGGCCTTTATGATAATTGCACACAACACATGTTCCTACCTGAGGATTGAAGTAATCTTGTCTGATTCGATATCTCTCCTGATCAGGTTCAACACCGAGGGGTGGTGGTGGGTGGAACCTGCAAAAGATACTCTGACGCCCAAGTAAGTGGGACTCCAAGGTGGACGGTATGACATCGCCCGACAATCTCGTGGGGATATTTCTCAGAATGGATCGAGACTGATCCTGGAAATGGCGAGCTTGTAATGACGTATCCCTTGCGATAAGGAAGGACGTGGACGTCCTTATATGGCCGAGTGGAGCCCCTGGGTGGAGCCGTCTGGCCTGGCTCAAACCGGTTCTAGTTCTTCTTGATGTGGTTTCCAAGTATTGATAACATTGCATAATAGTCACGTTGTAAATTATATTGAAAACATATTTCTTAACAAATGTGTGGCGAAAATTGTTGAATTTTGTTCCGTAGAGGTTGTGCACGAGGTCGAGTCATGGTGTCGTGGTTGTGCGTGGGTAGGGCCATAGTCTCATGTAGTTGGTGCTAAGGTGTGAGGACAACAATATACAATAGTGTGAACACAAGGATGAGATAACCTCAGACAAAATTAAAAAGAAGAAAAAGTAACCAGAACTAGAGATAAAAGTAGAAGAAAAAGTAACCAAAACTAGAGATAAAAGTACAGATTAATGAGTTTAATCATTTTTTAATTAACTTTTGAATTTGTTTTAATAAATAAATAATAATAATACAAGATAGTTTTATTTTAGAGAGAAGAGAAAGATAATATTGTAATTTTTTTTCTTATATAAGTAAAAAAAAACTTGTTCTTTTTTATCAAATCCAGAACTATAAAATTTCAAAATGAAAAAAATTGAAATTGTAAGAAAAATGATTAAAACTGAAACCAATTTTGATGGTGTACCCTTAATGACATCGTATGTTGTTTTAACAAAAAGAGAATAGTATTCAATATTCTGTTTAGGTGAAATAATATACTAACACAAAAAAAATTTCAGCCTCTTTCTCTTCTCTTCTTTCTTCTTCCCCACTGTTGTCGGTGCCTTATGAGCGCACCATTGCCACCAAATTTGATAGACAAAAATACCCACTCCTCATCTCTTATTTTTTGTTGGAATTCATGGAAATTAGATTTTGGAGAAAGAAGAAGCAAGAGGAGAGAGAAATGCTGAAGAAAGAATTTGTAGTTTCATTTCAACTTTGATTGGCCAGATATCGAATTTGGAGTTTCATTTCGACTTTGGTTGTTTTCATTTTGGAAATTATAATTTCAAATTTGATAAAAAGTTGAAAATTTTAAATAGAAAAGAAAATTCTCTAATCATTCATTCATGTAGCTCCACTAGTGTTAGATGTTACGTCAACTTCTCTTATATTAGAAGCAAATGTGTGAGACGTTACATCAACTTCTCTTCATTTAGAAAAAAAGGTGTTTTTTAATGATCCTTTCGGTATAAGCGTTTTAAAAATTGACTCTCCTTATAAATTTAACAAAATGTAGCTAAGAGAATAATTTTTTGAATAAAATTATCATCATTGACACTCAACCTGTATGACGAAAGATGTCTCTGCTTCAACAACTCGTCTAGGTGTCGACAACCTGGGATAAGCCGTCCATATGCCAACAAACAAGGAACAAAGACAACACACTCCACCATTAATGTCAACAACCTAGGACAACCCGAGAATAATTCGTCCATATGCCAACAACAAGGGACAAAGACAACACACATCACCCTCGATGTTGACAACCCAAGACAACCCGTTGACAATCCGGGGCAACCCACCAGCGGAGTCAATAATTCAGGACAAAGATAAAACACCCTACACCAGTGTCTTTGCTGTTTGTGTGATTTATATTTGTGTTACATATGACTTACAAAAGAATTTGGTTAATGCCAAAGATGATTGCAAGATGCCAAAGATGGATCGATAAAATCGCGATGTGGGGCTGCACGTTGGCCACGACTATTGGCCATGTAAGGTTGGCTGGGGTGATAGTCATTGGCTTGCACGACAGCTCTAGCCACGGTGGCCCACTATCGACTGCAGTGTTGTTGCAGCCACGTTGGCCAGCATTGTGGGGTGATCATCCCAGCCCCAATCGGTTGGCGATGGGCTCAAGCGGAGCTGACGACGAGAGGAGGAAGTGTGGAAGGGGCGAGGGGCGATCGTCGTCCGCCAATGTTGAATCCAACAAGGGGAGGGAGAGCAAGGGAGAAGACAGATGAGCAGATAATGGAAAGAGAAGAGGATATCACAAATGAAGGGCATTTTTGTCTATTTATATATAATTTGGTCATTTTTTTTTGTTAAAGTTACCTGAAGGTTAAATTTTTAAAATGCTCATCCCAAACAAAAAAAATTTGTCCGGCAATTTGGTCTAGAAAATAGATAGTAGTATGAATGTGATTAACGCTGCCTAACACGACTGTTGATTTGATTAAGAAAATTATTGAAGTGTTGATTTAAACCTAGCAATTTGTTGGGTTCGATTGATGCAATGAACTCCTACACGAAAGGGAATGAACGAATAATGATAATGCTATTAAATGTTGAAAAATGAATTGATTCGTTGCCTCTTCCTTTCGAAGAATCGATTCCTTTCCCTTATTTTTGGCTTCGTTCCTTCGCTTTTTATATGAAGAAGGCAAGCGAAGGCGTGAAGCGAGGTAAGCAGCGAGCCAAAGGTGGTGAAGATGTCGAGCTCCAAGGTGGCGGAGGAAAATGCGGCAGCGGAATCGAGGGGGCACGCGACCCCAGGGCGTGGGACCGCCGGAACGAGGGACTGCCGGATTGTCTTGATACCGGAGTATCTCCGGTCGGGGATGGTGGTCGCAATGCGGGCACGCGACTCCGAAGCTGGCGTCAAGGCGGCGTTCAATGTCCAAAAAAAGCGGCGGGTGGAGGTGTTCGAGGCGCCGGCGGGGACGAATCCGCTGGTGGTGTTCGTGAATTCCCGCAGCGGCGGAGGCCAAGGTCCCCAGCTTAAACTCCAGCTTCAGGAGCTCATAAGCGACGACCAGGTCAACAAATAGTCCTCCTTTCTACTGCATTCTTCAGGGGATTGTATTTCTTTCCACTTCATTCTCAAAGCTTGCATTCCCTAGATTTTAGAATATATATCTTATTTTTTACTTTATTTTATTTCTCATGTCTGAAACTTTTGTGCTTCACCTTCTCTTAGCCAGATTTTTATTTGCTACCTGTTGTCCATGTAGAATCTCAACTAGCTATCGCGCGCATAAGCTTGCTTCCAATATGTCATTACAATTATTTTGTTTCTGGATGTCCTAATCGTTTAACAGTTTTTCCAAGTCGAGTAAACTTAATTAGTCTTCCTACAGGTTCCTATATATAACGACGTTTTAGATATGAGCATTCTGCTTTCTATGACTGGCTTTGTGCCAATTTTTAATAGGATTTCACAAGATATGTTCTGATATGTCATGTATTATTATAATAGTGGAAACTGGATTCTCATATGTTCTTATGGTGGAAACTGGAGATGCATTCTCCGGCTACTCTTTATATTATGAAGCAAATGCATGATTAAAGAAGTAGCCAAGTAGATTTTGGTATCATTCACACGTTAGTGCAATATCATGCAGTACTGGACTTAGGATGTTTCTTGATATTCTTATTCCAAATTGCATTGTGTCATAGGCCATGTAATTTTTTAGATTGCAACTAACCTAAGATAAAAAATTATACACCTCATGTACTAATTACTTTTTACAATATTTAATGCAGGTTTTTGATCTTAAAGTTATAACCCCTTCTTGTTTTGTTAAATATGGTTTGACTTTCTTAGAGACATTCCGTGATAAATATGATGATCATTGTGCAAAGGATATCCGCAGTGCATTAAAAATTATGGTATGTTTTCTAATACTGGAAACTTTGTAGTATTTTATGCTAGCTCCCCATTAATTAGTGGTTTCATCTGTTAATGCATGCTTAAAGTATTTTTTGCACTAAAGCAAGTGAAAATATATTATTATTTTTTTGAGGAAAAGAACACTTGTATTGCAATTCAAGAAAATTGAAAGGAATACAAGTAAGGAATCGAGGGAGAGAGGAAGGAAAAACAGAAAAAGAGACATTGCCAACACATTAAAGAGTACAATTAAGAGGAAATCGATGAAACAAAATAGAAATTAGCCGTTGAAAGTGCCAAAAAAGCAGCAGAAGATCTTTCATCCTTGAAACAACGATTATTCCGCTCGAACCAAAGAAACCAACACCAAATGAGACTGATCTTGAATTTATGCCGACACTTGTTAATTTGTCACCGAAGAAAGGAAAAAGTTCAAGGGCGACCATGAAAGTAGAAACCAAGTTTCCCCAAGAGCTCTAAGAAAGAGATACCAACCCTCAAGAGAGAAGGAGCAATTTTCGAAGAGGTGGGAATGAGTCTCCCTGGAGCAGTTGTAGAGAAAACAATCTCCATCTATTCTAAGCCCCCATTTAATCAATATATCCTTGGTTAAGAGTCTGTGTCTATGTCGGAGCCAACCAAAGATTGAGAGATTTCACTGCCATAATTAAGTAGGGGTGTAGGAAAGATTTGATACATCTCAAGGTGAGCAGTCTATAAACAGACTACATAGTGAAGCATCTATCAGCTATCCATTTCCACCGTACAAAATCGGGTCCACTGGAGTGCCGAAGTGAGTCGAGATCATGCAAGAGGCGAATCCTCTGGGCAGTGGGAATGAAAGAGGAGAACTGCAGATCCCAACCAACAAACCATCCTAGTGGATCCATGATCCTGGCATTGTGAATAGTGATATCCGGTTCAGTAGCCACTGCGCGAAGTGAAAGATAACTCATGGAAAGACGATCTCCTTGATTCCAACGGTTGGTCCAAAGCTTGACATCCGTCTCGTCACCTACCTGCAAAAAGATGCTGGAGGTGAAGATGTATTGAAACTTCCAAGTGGGAGAAAGATCCGCTCTTCACCAAGAATCAACCCAAGGCATTTGACCGTGAAGCAATAGCTCAACTATTAGAGTCCAAGGCAAAAGATGAGAAGTAGAGAATCTCCGTAACTAGCTAATAAGTCTCGCAGTGTTATGAGCTCGTAAATCAAGAATGCGTAAGCCGCCATCCTCTTTAGGACAAGTAAGCTGATCCCATCCAATGAGGAACTTGCCCTTAGAGACAATAGTGTTAGGACCAACCCAAAAAAACTTTGGACGACGTCTGTCAATCTCCTGTATTACCCAAATTGGTGTTGTGAAAATAAAGAGCATATATGCGGACAAAGAAGAAAGCACGAGGCTGATGGGCGTCAATCTATCAACCCTAGAGAGAATCTTTCCCCGCTAATTATTGTCTACATACAAATTTTGAATTGAGTTGCCACCAATCCTCCTTGGTTGGGGACCGGCTCAAAGAGGAAGTCCGAGGTAACAAAGGGGGAAAGAACCACTAGAACACCCAAATGCCTCAGTGAGGCTAAGTGAATGGTTAGGGTTGTCTCAGAATGAGTCAGGCTAGTTTTCGCCATGTTCAATTTGAGCCCCGAAGCAAGTTCGAAGAAATTGAGGAGTTGTCGTAAGTTGTGAATATTGTTAACATCACAGGAACTGAGGAGAACTAAATCATTTGCAAAAATAGAATGAGTGATGTCACCCTCGATGCACTGAGAAAGCACGCCCTGAATAAAGCCATACGCTGCGGCTTTATCAATCAAGCGAGAAAGGCAATCCATCACCAGGTTGAAGAGGAAAGGGGAGAGCGGATTTCCCTGATGAATGCCACGCCTATGTCGGAAAGGAAGGCCCACCTCCCCATTAACCAAGATGGAGGAGTTAGAGGAGCAGAGCACGGCCTCCACCTAGGAGATCCAACGAGGGGGGAATCTCGTGGAGGAAGTCCTAGTTGACAGAGTAGAATGCTCTCTCGAAGTTGATCTTTAAATAACACGTACCCACCTCATCAAGCCGGTTGCAAGCCCATGTAGCCTCCGATACCGTCATGAAACAATCCAAAGCTCCTCGCCCAGGCGGGAAAGCACCCTGAGAAGGTTGAATCAGGAGATCCAAAAAGGGGGAAACTCTTCAAGAGAGCACCTTGGAGAAAATGCGTATCAAGCTGTTCTTGAGACTTATAGGACGAAAATCTTTGACAGAGCATGCACATTCTTTCTTTGGAAGCAAAGCAATGATGGCTTTGTTGAGTCTACCAAGCACCTCTGTATTCCCAAAAATCTCATTGGAGATATTGAAAATACTGCCAATTTTTTCGCAAAAAGTGAGGAAGAATTCAGTCGGAAGACCATCAGGGCCAGGCACCTTGTGTGATCCAAGTGGCCTGCACAACTGTATGAATTTCTTCAAGAGAGAGAGCCATCAAGCTATAAGCTGGCCGCCTGATCAGTGATGTGGAGGAGCAGCCAATTAATATGAAGTTTGGAGACCGAAGTGGGTCCTAAGAATCCAAGTAGTATTGCCTAAAGCATGCATGAATAGATGAAGTGTCCGAAACTTTCAGTTTGAATGTTGTGAATCCAGTTTTTGCGTCGAGTTTGGGATGCACAGAGATGGAAGAAGCACATGTTGAGGTCTCCCTCCTTGATCCAACACACCTTTGCACGTTGTCTCCAATAAGTATCTTCGTTGCGGTACAGGTCATCCAAACTTCTGTGAAGCCCTCTAAGTTCGGAGAATTCTATTCTCTGAATCCATGAGTCCACTACAATCGGCAGCCTGGTCTAGCAAATCAATCTTATGCTCCAGAACATGGCGGTCTTTCTACATCTGAAAACGTCGCAACCTGCCCCATTGATATTATTGATCATAAAGAGATATTACAATAAAGGTCCAAACTTTCATACTTATCTATTAGCACCCGAGGTAGTAGACTTAAACTCTAAACAAAACCCATAGCTCTAGTCAAGCATAGAAAAGACAATCTACATTCTTGGGTAAAGCGAAGAAAAAAGAGTCAAGCAGCACTAAAATAAAAACTTACATCCCGAGTCAAGTAAAATAAAAAGCGCAATACTCACATCCCGAGTCACATAAAGACCCAAAGAGATCCCATTTCTTCTCTACATTTTTTTCTTCTTCTTACTTTTCCTCTGCCCGAGTATCTCTGTACTGTGCATGGAAAATGAGTCATCCTCATCACTATTTATGGAAGTAGGAATGACTTTTGCTAGATCTCCAAGACTCCAATAATAAATAGTTGATATTTCGAATGTGTAATTTTTTTCGATCAAATATTTTCCAAAATTTGTCCTTCATTTTTACTAATTTGTTCATTATCTTCATCATGTGCCTGCACTAAGGTTTCAGGATATTTAAATGAGTTGACATTGCCTTGATACCAACTTTTTCCCTAGTGCACCATCTGAAGTACTATGTGCACCTAGTTCGGTCGAACCATCAGTCAACGGAAATTGAGCAGTAAGTGAAGTAGCATTCTTTGATGTCCGCGCATTCATTTCAGCACACATAGGCATAGGGTTGAGCTCATTGTTCCGCATCTTCTTGATCAGTTTTAAGTCCCTTTTTAGGCATCTATACCTTCTTCTTAGGTAATGTAGCATAGTTATTTTTATATTTCATGCAATGCTTTGAAGTGTGCCTCAAAACCTTGCAGTATTCACAATTGTAGGGTCTCCAATCATATTCTAACATGATCTCAATCTCCTTTTTCCCATTCAGAATAAAACCAGATTTATCAGAATACCCAAAGATTGCAAGAATCTCAAGACAAACTCTTACAAAGTTAAGTCTCTCCTTAGTGTGCCGTTGGTGTGTCCATATAGAGAGGTCTTCCAAAGGCACTTACAATCTTTCCCAATGCACTAGCCCACCATAGATTTTCATCCAAATGGGGATATCAGTGAAGTCGAGTTTCTCTAGTCGCATGTCTTTGTTCCATATCTTGAGAATAAGCAATTTCTACTGAACAAACCATGGTTGTAAAACCGCTCGCATGCTATCTTCCAAAGAAAATTTGAAAAGATCATCAATTTTCAGCACTATCACAATCTTCCTCCGTGCCCAAAGCATCATCAATTTTGGTCAGGCTTTGAGGGACAACTTCACCAAAAAGATGAACATGTCCATCTGTCCTCCCATGAGATGCCTATATAGCATCAACATAACCAATGCCATCTTTGTTTGTGGCTGCGGCTTCAACATGAATGGCCTCAATAATTTTAGAAGTCTTGGGGGTCAGATTCAAAGAACAATGTTCGTCCATCTATGGTAATCCGACTAAGAGTAGCATCTTTGCACTGTAGTAGGTCGCCATAGTTCTTCTCATGGCCATTTGGCCACTTCACCAAGATTAGCAATAGGAGTAGCTTCACTAGTTAATCTTGATAAGCAAGGTCTTGCCAGAGGAGGCAGCGCGATCAACATCCTCTTCTATAGGTCGCCATAGTTCTTCTCATGGCCATTTGGCCACTTCACCAAGATTAGCAATAGGAGTAGCTTCACTAGTTAATCTTGATAAGCAAGGTCTTGCCAGAGGAGGCAGCGCGATCAACATCCTCTTCTATAGGTCGCCATAGTTCTTCTCATGGCCATTTGGCCACTTCACCAAGATTAGCAATAGGAGTAGCTTCACTAGTTAATCTTGATAAGCAAGGTCTTGCCAGAGGAGGCAGCCTGATCAACATCCTCTTCTATAGGTCGCCATGGTTTTTCTCATGGCCATTTGGCCACTTCACCAAGATTACTGGTAGGAGTAGCTTCACTAGTTAATCTTGATAAGCAAGGTCTTGCCAGAGGAGGCAGCCCGATCAATATCCTCTTCTATAGGTCGCCATGGTTCTTCTCATGGTCATTTGGCCACTTCACCAAAATTAGCAATAGGAGTAGCTGTACTAGTTAATCTTGATAAGCAAGGTCTTGTCAGAGGAGGCAGCCCGATCAACATCCTCTTCTATAGGTCGCCATGGTTCTTCTCATGGCCATTTGGCCACTTCACCAAGATTACCGGTAGGAGTAGCTTCACTAGTTAATCTTGATAAGCAAGGTCTTGCCAGAGGAGGCAGCCCGATCAACATCCTCTTCTATAGGTCGAAGTAGATCTAATATCAATCGTCTTCCATCTTCGGATTTGAGTAACGAGCCCATCCTCTTCCAAAGATCGTGGATGGAATCAATGGCAGGAGGTATGTTTTAATGCTTTCGCTTTCCTTTTTCATGATGACTTAGACATGTAGGATTTCTAGTTTAGGATTCATGTTTTTCTACATCAGATCGTTTGCAAGCGCCCCTTTGAGGCCCCCTTGTTTGAGATGTGGGTTTGTAGCCTCCTTAGCCTTCTCATCATCCTTGGATCTGTGTCCATCTAGAAGTCTGCCTCCATGGTTGTCCACCAATCCGGCGTCACCATTCATATTCCTCAAGCCCGCACGATTAACATGACTGAGAGGGTCTGTCCTCTTTCGGCCATGGCGCCTTTCTCCCATCTCAAGGTTTTGGCCAGATCTAAAGAATTTCCAATCAGGTGAAAGAAATTCCTGATCAGGTCAAATTATTTCCTCCCTTTCCCCAAACATGTTCTAAACCAAGGCCTGCCTTTTCCGAAATTAGCACAAATTTCCAAATTATTTCAAAGCTTTTCCCAATGAGGGCCTCCTGTCACGGACTTGACTTCTTCAAGACCCCGTGTAGCACTTAGCCCCTCACTTTCCCCTCGCAATTTGGGCTAAGTCAGCCTCCAACGCAACAACACACACAAGACATAAACTTTGGTGGAAAGAAGCTTTCACTATATTCACTTAAAGAAGAGTTTACAACTCAATGAATGAATGATTGCTTGCTTGAATGATTACAAGTGAAGTTCCTATTTCTATTTATAGTGTTGGTTGCCCTCCTTCTTGGATGGACATATCTCCTCTTGATTGATCTCAGCCTTTCCCCAAAGGTTGTGCTTGACTGGGCATGATCTTCACCGTCCATGTGTCAAGTATGCATCCTTGAATGCCCAAGTGCACCACACCTTGCTGGTTGCACCAATTTGCCAAGATCTGGTTGCCCACTCCATGTGTTGGCCAAGTCCAAGGCCAACATCGAATAGGGCAGCATCTTGGCAATGTGAACATATTGCTTGCTGTGGCATCGTCATATCTCGCCATGGTTGTACCATCACGCACGCAGGTTTTCGTTGCCCCGCAAAATTGCGTGCCTTGCCCATATCTCCGCGTATATGGGCAGCTATGACTTGTTGTTTCTTCATGCCATTGCTTGTGCCTTCACACACACGAGGCTTTGCGTCACCACGACCCGCACCAAGGTGCCCACGGGTTTTCGCTGCCCCGCATGGGTCATCACTCAATGATGTTCTCTTAGGCCCTCGCCATGGTCGTGCCACAGTGCGCCAATCCTTCGCCAAGTGTGAGCGCCCTTGGAATGTCCGCTGTCCGGCCATTTCCTCGCCAAGTGTGGTCCCGAAGCTCGCCATGTGTTGTGCCGTCCTACTTCTGGATCTAAGGGCGTGACAATTCTCCCCCACCCGAGGAATCCAACGCCCTCGTCGGGATAAAGTGGAAATACCTTTGGATTTTGTCTCCCTCTTCATGTTCTTAGCTAATTGCATGGACGATAGTTGCTTGGCCTCAGTCGCCCCGTTTACTACCAATATCAAATATGATGACCCCTTGTCTAATATGCAAACTAAGTTGAAGGAAGGCATGGGGATGGCCGCTGCCTTTCGTAGGAAATCCATTCCTATCACCATTTTGAAGTCGTCCATCGGTGCTACAGAAAAGTCTACTTGGTCCTTCCAAGCGCCTAACTGTATCTTCACTCCTCGCGCTGTCCCGGTGAGTGGCTTGGCGCTAGTGTTCACGGTCTTGAGCCACCCGTTGCCCTTGGTCACTTCAAGGTTCAACTTTCTGGCTTCCTCCTCGGTCACAAAGTTGTGCGAGGCACCCGTGTCCACCATTGCTTGGGTTGACTGTCCATTGACGTGCGCCTCCATGTATAACAATCCCTTGTTGGTTGTACTTGGCATTGCCTTGGCTTTGAGTGCGTTAAGAAGCTGTAATGAGCCTATCTGGGCAGTACCTTCATTAGCGAGGGATGTATACTCCCTTTCATCCACCATGGCCGATAAGGATCCTAGCTTCAAACAGTTCTTCATGGTGTGCAGCCCCTTGCACACATAACAGCCGTTCTTCGATACGAAGGTGCTCTTCTTTTCTTCGTACTCCTTGTGATTGGTGTAGGGTCTATAATTTCCGCCTCTGGAATTGAAAGTTGGCCTCCTTGATTCCTTCGTGTCTCCCCCACCTTTTTCCCGGGTGGGTGTGACTGTTGGTGCGACTTTTCTCAAATTTTGACAAGGACTCCGCCACAGCTATGGCATCGTCCAAGGATTTCGCACCCTGCGTTGTACCTCCTGCTTGGTCCAATTGTTCAGACCATCCACAAAGTAGAAGTGGAGATCATCTTCAGACCATGTTCGGAATTTGAAGCATGATGGTGGTGAACTCCTTGACGTAGTCTTCAATGGTACTTTTGTGCTTCAACTCCCTCAACCTCTTTCGTGCCTCGTACACAACATTTTCCGGGTAGAAGTGCTTCTTGAGTTCCTTCTTGAAGTCGTCCCATGTTTCTATCCGGCATGTCCCTTTCTCAAGGTCGGCGTGCTTCCTACGCCATCACAAACTGGCCACTCCGGAAAGATAAAGAGTGGTGGTGCATATTTTGGTAGGCTTGTCCATCAAGTTGAGGCCCTCAAAGTACAATTCCATGTGCCACAAGAAGTTCTCAACCTTTTGGGCGTCCTGCTTTTCATCAAATGGCTTGGGCTTCGGGAGGTCCACTCGTGGACCAATTACTCCCGCATTTGCTCCACCATTGGGCGCTGCCTTTTTGCACAAGGCCAAGTCGTCTCGCATCTCCTCGATGGCGATTTGCATTGCTTGAAAGACGTCCATTAGTCTTGCTTCAAGCCGAGCGTTCCGCTCAATCATTGTCTCCTCAAGTTGGGCGTAGCATCTTTCCATGGCTGCCTCAATCAGATTGAGGCGCTCCTCCTCAACGCAAGCCTCCATGCTTGCCTTCATGGAATCAAGCTGCCCAAGGACGTGGCCCTCCAACGTCCCAACATTGTGCTCTACTCGCTGCATGTGTTCATTGATTTCAGCAATAGTCATCTCCAAAGTTCCCACCTCCCGTGATCGGCTTTGGTCACACTTCTTCCTCTTGTTCTTCTCTACGAGCACAACCTCCTTGTCGTGGTCGTCGATCATTTCGGACTCGTTCCTCTCCTTGTTGCTCGCCATAATCCAAGTTGTTGCAGCGCACGACCAACCGTCGCTCTCATACCACCTGTCACGGACTTGACTCCTTCAAGACCCGTGCGACACTTAGCCCTTCACTTGCCCCTCGCATATGGGCTAAGTCAGCCTTCAATGCAACAACACAAACAAAAGAGAAACTTTGGTGGAATGAAGTTTTCACTATATTCACTTAAAGAAGAGTTTACAACTCAATGAATGAATGATTGCTTGCTTGAATGATTACAAGTGAAATCCCTATCTCTATTTATAGTGTTGATTGCACTCCTTCTTGGATGGACATATCTCCTCTTGATTGATCTCAGCCTTTCCCCAAAGGTTGTGCTTGGCTGGGCATGGTCTTGAACGTCCATGTGTCAAGTATGCATCCTTTAATGCCCAAATGCACCACCTTGCTGGTTCTACCAATTTGCCAAGATCTAGTCGCCCACTCCATGTGCTGGCCAAGTCCACGCCCAACATCGAATAGGGCAGCATCTTGGCAATGTTTGCCCCGCATCCGTCTCAACCAATGTCCGCATCAATAGCTGCGCATCATGGCAATGTGAACATATTGCTTGCTGTGCCTTTGCCATGGTTGTACCATCACGCACGCAGGTTCCGTTGCCCCGCAACATTGCCACGCAGGTTCCGTTGTACCATATCTCCGCGCATATGGGCAGCCATGACTTGTTGTTTCTTCATGTCATCGCTTGTGCCTTCACACACACGAGGCTTTGCGTCACCACGACCCGCACCAAGGTGCCCATGGGTCTCCGCTGCCCCGCATGGGTCATCAGTCGATGATGTGCCACAACGCGCCAATCCTTCGCCAAGTGTGAGTGCCCTTGGAATGTCCATTGTCCGCCCATTTCCTCACCAGTGTGGTCCCGAAGCTCGCCACGTGTTGCATTGTCCTGCTTCTGGATCTATGGTGGTGACACTCCGCCCAGAAGAAGGAAACATTTTCTGCTCGATTCTTCTCCTCGGTTCCTCTACATGCTTAAAGTTGCTATCATCGTAGAATGTTGGCGAAGTGATTAATGCTATTTTCTGTTACAGCTATACTTTTGTGGCAGTCAGCCATTATTTTCTCTTCTGTAATTTAGCAGTATTTATCTAATTGGCGGTCTCTTATTACTACTTGCATGTTCTGCTAAATTTATGATTTTATTTTGCAGGTTGCCGGTGGTGATGGCACAATAGGTTGGGTACTACGCAGTCTGAGAAAACATGTCAATAAAAGAGAATCAGTTCCTCCAGTTGGTATTATCCCACTTGGAACAGGAAATGATCTTTCAAGGAGTTTTGGTTGGGTAAACAGCTCTGCTTATGTATCTACTTAGTTTGACTATTGTAGTTTCACTGAGATAATATCAATTTATGCGGCTAACCCATTTTCAGGGTGGTGCATTGCCTCATGCATGGAAGTCAAAAGTACAACACTTTCTTTGTAGGGCAATTTCAAATGATGTTTTCCTCCTTGATAGGTGAGTATGATCTCTATTTTAGTCTTGATATTGGTAACATGACCTATTTGTGTTCTATTTAATCAGATCAGATCATCCAAATAGTCTCATCAGTATGTAAATATTTTTTTAATCTTATGTATATCAACTCAATAGACAATATTTTTTTCTAGCTATGGATAAGATAGAAAATATTGTATTTAATATTTATCTGAAAAAGTTCAGCAAGGACATAATTCCTATAACTCGACATTATATATCATATGTATCAAACAAATTTCTAAAAACAAAAAACATTTGCCTAAGGCTTAAATCCCTAAGAGCATGTTTGGTTCATGGGATAAAAGAGGATAAAGTAGCGTAAGGCTTAAATCCCTAAGAACACTTGCTAAACCACAAACGTGAAGATTGCTTCAAACCATAAGGGACTTCTTCAATCTAGAGGCTATGGTAGACTTCATCTAAGCAACAAAATAAACCTCCTTGTCAAGATTACCATGTGGAAAGACATTTTTGATGTCAACCAAATGAAGTCTCTAACTAGAAATTGTTGCAAGTGTGAGGAGGCAAACATAGATAATTTTGCGATTGGTGAGAATGTGTAGTTAATCCATGGTATACTACTATGTGTATCTTTTTGCTAGAAAGCGAGCGTAAGCTGATCAACTGAACCATCATGAGCTATCTTCATAGTGAAAATCCACTTGCACCCTATAGTGGAATTCCTAGGGGAATAGTAACAAGCTCCCATAAGTTATTAGAATATAGTGCAATTATTTCATCAACCATGGCCTAGCATCATCCCGGATCAATCAACCATGGCCTAGCATCATCGCGGATCAATCAACCATGGCCTAGCATCATCCCGGATGAAACAAGATACTTGACATAGTTTAAGGAAAGACAATAGTGGAAATAAAGGTGATAAAAGCATAATACCCATGGGATAAAACATTGTTGATTGTAGCAAACTTAATAAGAGATAGGGTGAGAAGTGGAGAACTTACAAAGACCTTTCTTGAAAGCAATAGGAAGCTCAAGATTAGATGGTGAAGAAGGATCTAAGACTAGCAACGCACCATTTGGGGAGACGAAGTCAGAAAGGGTAACCGGGGCTGCCTTAGATGGATCATATCGATTGAAGAACCTAGTGGGCTTTCGCCGAGGCGGTGAAAAATTATCAACAATTTGAGAAGACGTGATCTTAGGAATTGACACTAGATCAAGAGCATGAAGGAAGACACTTTCTGAACCTAGTGGACTAAAATAAAGTAACATTTATCGAGAAAAAGGCACAATCCAACTCGGGTGTATAATAATAGTACCGTTTTTGAAGATAAGAATGATTGAGGAACACACACTTTGTAGACCGTGGACATAACTTGTTTTTGCCCGGTGAAAGATGATGAACAAAATAAAAAAAACCCAAATATATAAGGTGGAACACTATATAGAGGGTCTCATGGAAAGAGGAAAGTGATAGAAACCTGGTCATGGAGAATGAAAGAGGATATAGTGTTAATAAGGTAATAGGAAGTGAGGAGTGAGGACAACATTATCCTATAACTACGATAGTACGCACTTATGTAGTAGAAGGGTAAGGATCATGTGAAGTAGGTGGTGATTCTTCCTTTCTGCAAGCAAATTTTGTTGAGGTGTATGGGGATATGAAGATTAGTGGAGAAGATCCTGAGTAGAGAAAAAAATTTTGAAAAGCATGCAAAAGTACTCTTTTGTATTGTATTCCTCAACACACAAAATAGGAACATCAAACCGAATTTTTATTTTAGCATAAAATGTGGAGAAAACATGGAAGAGCTCGGGTCTATCTTTTATTAAAAATAACCATCTCATATGAGAGTAGTCATTTATCAAAGGAATAAAATATCTAAAACCATTTTGGAAGAAACATGACTATGCCCCAAACATTAGAATGAATTAAGGAAAAAGGTACAGAACACGCTTATTGACACTACATGGAAAAGAAAATTGAGAATGTTGATCTAGTTGTTACGACATGCACTCAAGACTAGAAATAGAAAAAAATCGTGACACATTTTCATATTCAGCAAGTGAGGATGCTTTAACTACCTATGAATCTTTGTTGGAGAGAAATCGACCACTAAAGTAGAGGAAGGTGGCACGATTAGTTGGTACAACATCCAGACTCATGCCCTATGCTAATCATCGTGCTAGTCCGACAATCATGGATAACAACATAACCAGATGCATGGTTTAAAATACCGGTACCTTATCGTACTGACACACGATACGGGCCGGTACAAAAAACCCATACCGGGAGTGAAAAAAAAAATATTGTGTTGTATTGTCAAGACAACACAATGCTGTCAAAAGAGCACTGTGCTATTTTGACAGCTCACTGGGGCAGTTGTCATATCGGACTGTTACCGCCTGGTATGGGCGGTATTTGATAAATACCGCATGTACCGGGCGGTATATATCGGTACACCCGGTATCGACTGGTACCGGGTGTACCATATATTGGTTTTTTGAAAAATCGATAAATACCTTACGTACCGCCCGGTATGGTACGGTATTTTAAACTGTTAAAGTCTCACATTGGTTAAAAATATGGCCAAAGCAGCCTTTAAATAGTTTGAGCAACCCTCTCCTCAAGAGCTAGCTTTTGGGGTGAGTTAGGCCTACTAATTTCTTAACATAAACCATGACCGGATGCTATGGTTTAAAATACTGGTACCGGTACCGATTTCGATCACCGGCCGGTACCGATTTCGATCACCGGCCGGTACCGATATATACCGGTACCGTACCATACCGTACGGACACACGATAAGGGCCGATAAAAAAAACCCATACCAGGAGTGAAAATAAAATTTATATTTTATTGTGCAGTGCTATCAAAAGACAGCACAGTGCTATCAAAAGACAGCACAGTGCTGAAAAGAGCAATGTGCTGTTTTCACAGCACACTGGCAGCTGTCATACCGGGCTGTTACCGCTCGGTATTTTATAAATACCGCCCGGTGTGGGCGGTATTTGATAAATACCGCCTGTACCGGGCGATATATCAGTACACCTGGTACCGACTGGTACCGAGTGTACCGTATATCAGTTTCTTGAAAAACCGGTAAATACCGCCCGCTATGGTACGATATTTTAAACCATGACCAGATGCAAATATAATGAAACAATAGGAATTTCCCAAAACTGGATTTTGGGAGAGGGAAATTCCTAGATCCGGAACCTAGTGCTTTGGATACCTATTTTGCCCATGGGCCAAATTCTCTAACTAGTTAGAGACTTTAGTCAAAAATAAAAAAAAATATACATATACAAAAATTTAAAAAAAATAATTTTAATTTATAAAATATTTTTTATATTAAAAATGAGATGTTAGAGTCCGAAAAACATATTTTCAAACTCTCTAATGCATTAGAAACTTTTGCACAAAGTCTATAAAACTAAATTTAAATTAAAAAATGTGAAATATTTTGATGAAAAATATTTTTTTTGAACCACAACACCTCTTTTGTATTTTAAAAAAATATTTCATTAATTATTATTTTTTTGAATTATAAAGCTATTATAGACTTTGGGCAAAAGTCTCTAATGCATTAGAGATTTTGTCTACAAAATTAAATTTAAAATAAAAATATTGAAATATTTTTGTCCAAAATATTTTTTATATACTCTATCACATCTTTTATATCACATATATATTTTATGAATTAAATAAATTCTTTTATAATTATAAAACTATTATAAACAAAAGTCTGTAACTCATTAGAGACTTTTGTCCAAAGCCTATAAAATTAATTTTTAATTAAAAATAGTGAAATATTTTTTGTCCAAAATATTTTGATAGACTCTAGCACATATTTTATATCACATATATATTTTTTATGAATTAAATTTTATTTTTTATAATTATAAAACTATTATAAACAAAAGTCTCTAGCTCATTAGAGACAAAAACTTTTGTGCAAAGTCTATAATAGTTTCATAATTTAAAAAAAATATTTTAATTCATGAAATAATTTTTTAATGATACAAAAGAGGTACTATGATCTAAAAAAATATTTTACATCAAAATATTTCAAAATTTGGCTGAGGGTAAAATTGGAATTCGGAACTTTAGGTTCCGGATTTGGGAATTTCCCCTTCCCAAAATCCGGATTTTGGAAATTGCTGATGAAACAATGTAAATCTCGAGTGAGTTTACTAATAAAAGCAAACTCAGAGGAAATTGAAGAATGTAAAAAACATGCATAAGTAGAAGGGATAATGTGGGCAAGACAAGGCCAATGCCTTCTACCGAAGATGAGGTGTATCTTGGTTGTATGTTCATGGTTGTATCTGGGATGGTTGTGGTTTGCATGGAAAGAAACTAAAATTCTTGTCTTCCAAAGATGTAGTGATGTGCCTCTCTAGACCACAAGCAACTTGATGTAACTTGTAAGTGTATCCTTCAATGAATTAGTAGGCTATGCCCTCAATTGTCTTCAAAAAAGTACTAACAGATTTAGTTATTTAGCCTTATTAAGAACCTTGGACAGTTTTTCCTTTTTTAGTCCACGTTTTGTGACAGTAGTATTCTGTGCTATTCAAGTGGACTTTCTCCTCAAGATGGCTTTGAAATAGTAAAACAATTATACAAGTTTCAACCCAGACTATGAATCTATAGCTTTGCCTTTTGTCTTTCATAAAAAAATTCTCTTATGCAACTTAGATTTTTTTATGCAGTTGGCAAATTAAGATTTTGGTGGAAGAAACAGAAGTTACAGAAGGGCTAAAACTGCCACATTCTTTTGGAGATTTGATAAAATACAGAATCACTCAGGTCTGATGGAATATAGTCTTATAGAAACTAAGTATATCATTTGCTAAATGAATAGTTATGCTGGGAGCTTGCATGTGAATTAATTACAAAAATATTACAAGATATTGCTGAATATTTAATTATAGAAGTTGCTAATAGACATGCACATGGTAATTCTTCTTTCTCAATCCTCATCACTGATATTCACTAACGATTGAAGTTGAATACACCATAATATTCTGGAACAAAATTTAGACTCTAAAGTAACTAACAAGAATTTCATGTCCTAAGGGCACCTGAAAACTTCCTGTGCTAAGGGCATATTTTTTTTGTTGAGAGTGTACAGATTTTCTGTAAGTTTATCGTTGAAGACTTGCAACATCAGATAAGAATTTCATTTTCTAAAGTGGAAGATTTCTGTATTTAGTCTTGTCACGTGTTGTTGGTTTTCACTGATCCGACTGTTCATACTCTTATTGTTCACCATGTTGTCATTCCTCATATTCAGTTATTCACTGGTATGCTGGTAATTCCTAAATGCAGTTATCTATGGATGTATAGTATATACTATGAGGTGTACTTATATGTGGTGGTTTACACTTTCTTTTCCATTTTCCGTGCTACTAGGAAAACATAGAACATATAAATATGATGCACTGTCACTGATGATGTCATGTCAAACTTTGCCACAAACAATAACAATCTTTGGTAATTTGGACATAATTAGATGTGTTTGGTGGAGATGGACTATTCACTACAAATAAATCTTTGAAAAAATGGCTTTTGCGCTGGTTTCCAAAATACTACACCCGGTAAATATCGGGAAACCGACACCCCATTCTAGTACCAGGCCAATTAATTGTTTGGCGACGGTTTTTCTCGCTAGTCCCACATCGATTATTAATATTTTCTCGGCTTAATCAAAGTTTGCAGATATTACCATGTATCATATTATGTTTCAAGTGAAATCTGAATTAATTAATTTAAAAAAAGTTAAATATTTTTTTTTTCTAATCAATGATTTAAATCCCACATCATGCGAAAAAAGAGCGATGTAATCGAAATTTTTGATACCAGTGCCAATAGTAGAGGTGTCGCTAGTTAATGCGAAGGCCTAAAAAAATTTGGATACCAACGCTAGTACCTTGTGCTGATTTTCGAATTTAATCCGTATATGATTTTTACCCTTGAACCGGTGCATTAAGAAACATCTATATTTATATTTGGACATCAAACCGGCGCGATTTTTTAATTAAATCAAGCGCCAGTATTCCATTTATTTACTGTAGCAATTCTTTGTTTTGTCCTATCTAGCACTACCAAATTTAAGCTAAGCCAAGTGCACGAAATCCAATTATTGAGCCATTTCATTACCAACAAAACTGCATCATATGTAGACCTTTTCTTTGTGCTTGGAGCAATAAAATTTCACTTGAAACAATATAAACTGATTTAAATGATGTAGCTTACCTGATTCTATGGTCTTACATAGAGCTCAATGGCCCAAAAAGATCCATTTAGTCAACCCCAACTAGTTGAGACTTTACAGCTTGTTGTTGCTATTGTGTTTTTTTTTTGTTATTGCTGTTGATAATTTTTTGCTTGCTTTGATTTCAAGTATGTTCACTTCTTGTACATATTCATGTGACTGGTCTTCACTTGCAGTCTCTATTTTTGCATAACTACTAATTAGGCTATGTATATTTCTTGTGTGGATAAGTTACTGTTGTTGCAGGACTGAGATATATAAAGTAAATTGTCTCTAACATGGCAGGATATAGAAAAAAAAGTGCAGGATTGGGATATACAAAGAAAATTGCCTAAAAATGCTTCCTATTCAGAAGGAGTTTTCTACGGCTACTTCAGTATTGGTATACTCTGTGGGCTATGGCCATGTCTTTCCTTAAACTATCTCATTGCTTCAGTGACACTGCTAGCCTTCTATTATATTTCCTTGGATTTAATTTCAACAGTTACATGTACCAAAATCCGTATCGTACCGCTTGGTACGATCGGTATTTACCTATTTTTTGAAAAACCAGTATCCGTACACCCCAGTACCAACAGTACCAAGGTGTACCGAAGGTACCAAGCAGTACCAACCTAGTACAGATGATATTGGGCTTGTATTGCCCGGTACAGGACTTGTATTGCCCGGTACGGGACTTGTACTGCCTGGTACTGGTCTGTTTGTATTGATTTTGAGATTTATAGTAGATCATGTGTTTTGAAGTTTAAAACTATGTTTTGGAGATTGCATTTGAAAAAGTAATAATAATAAAATAAAAATCTCGAGATAGGTCGGTACCAGCCTATTTGTACGGGCCCGTACTGAGTGTCCATACGGTATCGGTATCGGTACGTACCTGTAGCGGCCTTAGATCGAGATCGGTAGGCACAAAATTTTAAACCATGATGTGTACACACTCTTTACCTAATACCATAAAATATGTGTGGCTATGTGTTGGATAATCTTAGCTTTTAAGCTAGGTCTGATTTCTTTCTTGGAGTTCTTAGGACAGAATGGTATATTTTATTGTATAGTAATTCATTTGAACTTCGATTTCCAATTTGACTGTTTGGAGGATCCCTAGCCATACTCAATCTTTATTACCTTTAGCATTTAACATGTCAAATGGTTGTCTTCCCTTAGTACCATTCTCTTAAATCCTCGATTTTGGTTTTTGTCTTCTTGGTCTTTCCTTTGTGTCTCTAACCTTGGTTCCAAAGTGGAAGCATGATCTGTGGAGCCTGCATCAATTACCTAAAAGCTAAAATCAATTACAAAATAAATGAAGAAGAATTATCTTAAAACACTAAATCCAGTTTAATCTGTTTGTATTATTTCATTGTCATCATTTTCCTGCAACTGAGCATCTCCACCAATTTGTATGTGCACATCCTTAATCTTCTCAGTTGTTTTGGGTTATAGGAATGGATGCTCAAGTTGCATATGACTTCCATAATCTACGCGAGAGAAAACCAGACCATGCACAGAGTTCAATTTCAAATAAAGTATGATTCTAATTTTTCTCTCTACTATCTATTTTCAGCAGCTCAACCAGAGAAAATATCGGCTGGTTTTGCTGCTATATGCATAGTGGTCGTTTGATTAGCTAATGAAAAATATCAAACAGAAATTATCTGATCAAAAAGATAATCTGATACCATTTCTATTTTCTGCATTTCTAAATTACATTTCTATCTGAATTTTTGTAGCACCTTTTTGGTTGTTTCTTGTTACAAATTCGGGAGCTTTGTATTTGTAAGTAGTCAGTAAAAATCATATTTTGGTCATGTTAAGCATGTTATATTTTCAATGTCATGCTAATATTACATTTGGGGAATAGACAAGTCAAATTTCAAGAGTGGCTTGGCCTGTTGTTCCTCTTAGATCTAGAATCCTTGTACCTCTAATTTTCTAGGACTTAATAAGCTGCAGCTTTGTAAAGTTGCTTTCTGGAACTCAAGGCAGTAAATGAGTTGTCATATTAAAAATTGGTTATGTTTGACATTCCATAATATATAAGCAACTCTTTCTTTCATTCTCAGATTGGCTTTAACTTCAGAAGAATCTTGTTGAAGCATAAACCTTTAGAAGTTTCTGTTAAAATTCCAAACCTTAGAAAACCTTTATTCTTTATAATTTCACTGCCAAATAGTGTGGTGTTTTACAAAGACTACAAAAAGTAAAGACTGAAGAGGAACATTTTTGTTTTTCCTGAGGTCAAAAATCGGTGGCTGCTATATCACTTACTTTAGAATTCCTGTGATTTTGTTTCAGAAAATGCCAAGGATAAGTAATATGCTAGAATTAATAGAAGATATCATCACTCTGTACTATGTATTCTCATGATTCCCATCTTATTGGTTGCACCGGATCCTCCTTGTAAATTGAAGCTTAGTTACACCTTTTTCTTCAATAGTCAATCAGTCAAACAACTTGATGATTCTTACATGCCGACTTACTAATCGTTATGTTGTCATATCATGGAAGGGTTTTCTTTTATCATTTGGAAGTTTCATCCAAATAAATGCCTTCTATAATCATGGTGGTCATATTTTCTGAGATACGGGTGTGGTAACAAAATGAATATTCTTATCACCTAACCATTCTTAGCAAATGATTTTATTGCATTATACTTGCTTGGTTGACAATCTTCCATAGAACAAGGCAATTTTGGTGCAATATATACTTTTACGACTACTATAAACTCTATTTTTTGCTCTCTATTTTTTCCCAAACATTCATTATGTATCCTTGTATCGTCAAGTTGTCACAACTTTGTTATGTGGCCTTGTATTTTCAAATTGTCACAAATGTGCCCAGTATCATTCGAGTCTCTCCTATTGCAGTTGATTTATGCTGGTTATAGTTGCAAACAGGGATGGTTCTTTACTCCATGCAACAAAACTGCAGGATCAAGGTTAGTGGCTCAAGTGCACCAGTAGATCACAATAGTTTAATTTTCTCAACTTCTCTTTGTTTGATATTGGGAGAAGGCAATTCAATACTATGCAACTATAATCACGTAATAGCCAGAAGTTGAAGGTCCACTGGGAACTAGAACGAACCTAGACATTCATTTGGATTGCTAGAAGAAACAAATCAAACTGAGAATCATTCTCCACCGAATACTTGAGTTTAAGTACTTGCGGAAACCTTGCATTTAAGTGATTTTGAGCCATCTTGTTGTTATAGTAGATACTATAACATGATCATCACACAATTTCTTTCTGAACTGAAGAACTCATTGATTTTCTCTCGTAAACTGATGCTGTTAGTACATAGTATGGAAGAGAGTTTCATAGAAGCATTTCTACTGTAACTTCACAGGATAAGGCTCTTGAACCAGTTCATCCAGTTTTCTATATCATTGTCACTAGTTATCTATCTTCATTTGACTTGTAAATTTTCAAATTTAGTTTAGATTAAGCCATCAATCCTATGTGATTGGTAAATTTGTTTTTTTCTCAATGTCTTAAATCCCAATTCATTGTTATTTTGTTTTATCAGTTTATACTAATATTAACATTTTTATCATAAATATTACACATATGATTCTTTAGACACTATTTGACGCATTGTATAAGGCATGATAGGATAGTAGGATAGACTTATAAAATTAAGCCTTCTAAGGTATTTGAGCGATCCTATCGTATAGTTTATACGGCTATTGATGTATAATTTTAAATGAGATGAAAATGCTAATGGCATATAAGAAAACCCAAGATAAGTAAAACCAAATCTCTTCCTTTTGTATTTGAATTTGAAGTATATGATAATTTGGTTTATATTTTTGGGAGTTACATAAAAAAGCATAACCTTTAGCTTAATTACAAATAAAGGCTCGACCTTTCAAGTGTAGATAAAAATGCACAAGCTTGGATAAGTGTTAGAAAACAAGGCATTCATTGATGTGTTGTCCATAACTCAAGTTGTTGCGTGGTTGAGTAACATGGCAAGTAGCTAGGAGTGATATAAAATAATAAAGCATATTTT
Source organism: Canna indica (assembly GCA_034359265.1). Classification (NCBI taxonomy): domain Eukaryota; kingdom Viridiplantae; phylum Streptophyta; class Magnoliopsida; order Zingiberales; family Cannaceae; genus Canna; species Canna indica. The sequence goes on from CP136890.1 coordinate 75,327,482, forward strand.
TTTCATCTTTCTTTCCCTCTGTCCTCCTCCTATGGCGGCCTCCTCCAATGGTCCTCTGACAACCCTCCGATCGCAGAGGAGGGAGAGGAGAAAAGAACAAAAAAAAATATTTTTCATGTTTCCTATTATCTTTTCAAGAAAGCTTTCTTATTGTTGTGTGACGATTCCTTCTTACTCCTAATGGTTTTTATATTGGTAATCCAGTCTGTAACGTTTGATGTCATGTCTCATGTAGGCCAATTACTTTCTATATAGAATTGAAATGCAGAGTATGTTGACCTTGGAGTTCATATGCAGGGAACTCAAAAATATTTTGTCTCTTTATACTAGAAAGTGCAACAGGAAACAATGGAACAAGATTGAGGTTCCTCAGAGGCAAGTTACTTTGTTTTAAATGTTTACCTAGGAAAGGTTTAGAATGCATATTCTATTCATCGTCATACTTTACTCAAGTGTTCATTTGGTCTCATTGCAATTTTTCTTTATTTTTTTCTTTCTCATTTTCAAAGTGAGTAATAGCAGAAAAATGTTATGTAATATCAATATTATTAGCTGGTAATCTATCTCACTTCCACTTTAGTTGTCATGATCAATGACTTGTGGTTGTTATTTTTGTTTTTGTGTGTTTTTTTAAAAAAAATTATTTTTGGAGAAAGTGAGACCCAGACGCCACACGATTTATTTCAAAACAATTGAAATGTAATGAGTACAAACTAGCAAGATATACCAGCCTCAAGCTGGGATATCAATCATTTGTGCTTGTAGCTGATCACATCATTTTAAAAACATCCAGCCTGACCACGGAAATTAAATAATAGTAGGAGAAATAATCATCTTAGTGAGACTCTGTACTTTAATAGATGAAATCAATTATCCTAGATTTTAATAATCACTTAATGCAAGCAACTTCTATGTAGTCATGTGGGACAAAATGTAACTAAAGCACATAGGATTGCAAATTTTAAAAAAAAAGCTTGATAAGAAAATAACAATAAATTTATCTAACATGATTTAGTCTTATTCCCCCCCTTGACTAAATGGAACTTCAATAGTTGACTGAAATTTGACATCATTTAGGGTTCAACTATCTCTCTATGCCTGTCTAGCTGTGAGATCAAACCTGAACTTGACAGGGAATATGTAGGGATAATAATTTAACTCACCCCAACTTGGACCTGCTCTGATTGGCGCCAACCACTTATACATAATTGGGTGGGGATGAGAACAACAATTTTACCTTTCTTCCTCATTTATCTATCTGTTTTATCCTATTTTTCTAGTTAGGAAAAGAAGAAAATAGAATTTTAAATCTTCCTTCACTTTTTTTTGAAGGTAAAGTGAGGCTACAAGGAGCCACACAAGCATATAATGAAACATCATACAACAGTTAATAAGACCTAATTACCAGATAGTCCACCAAGAGTAACAAAGTCAAGATAGACCACCTAAAGTACTACTTACCAAACCAGGTGTTTGTTAAGACAGAAGCAGATATAAGAGTTTAAGCCAAGGCAATAAGACATTGATGATTGACCTTGACAAGCAGAAGGAAGATGAGGCCCCTAACTACTGCCGATCCTATTTCCCTCCCAGGCCAATAAGCATGAAGCCAAGATATTATCAAGATCAAATTTCCCATTCCTAAAGATAACCTCGTTTCTAGAGTACCAAATCATCTGGCTCCAAATCATAGCTAAGTCCCTCGCATTAGCCTCGGCATCAGAGAAGCATCCATCATCATTTAGTGGTATCTCAACTCGACTTACCGATGCCTTCTCCAGCAGTTAAATCTTCCTTCACTTGATTTATGCTTTCAAATTCTTGAGTATATCCAAAATTTTGAAAAGTAAGATTGAAATTATATTAATAATTTTATCTATATGTTTTCCCTATCTTCTAGTTAGAAACATAAAAGAATATACAATAATTATCTCTAAGTCTATCTCCTATCCGACATAGCTAACTTCATTTATTCTTCTATTATATGAATAGTTCTATAATGGGTTCTTCAATGCAGTGTCCGGGGTATTGTTTTCTTAAATCTGGACAGTTATGGAGGTGGAAGCCACCCCTGGGGACATCCTAAGCCTGAATATCTGGAGCAGGTTTTCTCTACTTCTATTTATGAAAGTTTTCTAATTGCTGAATATTCTATTTTCTCAATTTACTAAGGATGCAGGTAGCTTTACCTTCTAGTTTGGCCAATAAAAGATAATCAAAGTTTTAGTTCTATCATAACAACTATAATTGGGGTAACCATAACTTGGATTGACCTAAGTTACTTGTTAGAATTGTCTTTTTGTCTTTTGTTTTGTCTTTTTTTTTCTCTGACAGTGGTATATATTCTTATTAATTGCATTAATATCTGCTGTTTCCTTTCCTCAACAAAAATTTCTGATAGTATTGTGTATTTTAGAGGATAGTTCTTGGATACTTGTTAATTATCTGATTTCTTAGAATAAGTACTAAGATGTCATAAGTTTTAGGATAATTTGTTATGAAAGTTAAGAGAACTCCATTTTCCTCAAATGTTGATCTTTTCATTCTGGCTGAAATAGATATGGTTATAACAGTCTTATGTTGTTTGTAAAAACTATAAGATTCTTACTAATGATTGAAATTATCACGCTACACCAAAATTAGCTCGAAATGTTGTCATGATAGGTATCTCTGAGCTGAGGGAATTTTAACTGTTTTGTGTTACTTTTATTTTATTGAGGATACTCGAACTGATTTATTTAACTTGTACTTTCTCAGAAAAAAATTTTGGAAGCTCATTCAGGTGATGGGCTGCTTGAGGTATTTGGCTTAAAGCAAGGATGGCATGCTTCCTGTGTTATGGCTGACCTTATTTCAGCCAAGCATATTGCTCAGGTGTCATCTTTGTCTTTGAAAGATCAACTTGTATCGTGACCTAAATTGAGTTAACTTCATATCCTTTAATCATCCAAATGTAAAACTGCTACCTGCAGGCTGCTGAGATTAAGTTGGAACTCCAAGGTGGTGGTGAGTGGGGCGAAGCTTATATGCAAATGGATGGAGAGCCATGGAGAGTGGAACTACCAGAAAATAAGGAGGAAGCAATTGTGGTGAAAGTGGAGAGGATTGCCCGTCAATCATGCATAATAAGTGGAAAAGCCTCGAAAAAAAGAGAGGCGAAATGCAGTTTATCTGCTTGAACTCCGTGAAGACAGTTGAGCTTCAATCAATTGTTAATGTGTGCATGACATTTGAGCTTCAATCACTATACTTTCCATAATATATATCATGGATTGACATATAATTCAAGTTGTATGAATATTACTTATCCGTAACATTATAAGTGATATGAACTGTTCATTTCAATATCTTTAGCCTTTCCATTGACCATCTGAAGTAGGAAGCAGCCTTGTGCATGCTTGCAGAGTCTACTGTTCTCTTCCTGTGGAAATCAGTGGCCTCTCTGACTTCATCTTGATTCTTATAAATGAAGTATACTAGTGCAATCATGGATTATGGATACAAGTCCTGAAAGGAGAAACAGGGCCCAGAAACTCCCAAAGTTAAGACTTATGGAGCTCAGATTACTACTCTGGCTTGAACAGGTTGTCTCGTCGCCAAGCCATTTTCATTTGATTTCGACCATTTTCTCCCCTTGCATGACATTTAAAATTGAAGCAATTACGTCGGCCACCAACGGAGATCCCTTTTGAAATGCCTAGTGGTCATAGGGCATGTTCAGTTTGGCTTTTACTCATTTACATAGCTTCAATTAGTAAATAGATTTTGTCCATTTTGGAAAAAACTACTGTGCAGCGGCTCCAAAGCCCGTGCTGTCCCAATCACGGGGCGGCATGGGATGGGCCCAACCATGGAGCAATCATGGGAAGAAGAAGCTTACGAAGCCGAAGCCTGCAGTTTGGTCGGTCGGCCCAACCAAGGAGAAATCACGGCAATACTTGGAAAGGAAGATCTGGAGATAGGGGATCTCATCAAAGATGACCTCCACACCTCCATTCAGCAATGACTTTTCAAGCAGATTGCGACCAGATTGGGGTGGATAACATCCGCTAAGGCTGTCTGTCAAGCATTAAAAGATAGATACCAAGGTACAACCAAGATCAAGGAGGCTCGTCTTCAAACAATGAGAAGAAATTTTGAAAGTGTTTTCATGAATAAGGATGAGGATCTAGATACATTTGTATGTGATATGATCGAAAGGGCAAATCATATCAGAAGTTTTGGGGAAGAATCTAAGCTCGTTCAGAAAATTCTGAGGAGTCTTCCTCAAAAATATAATCATGTAGTGTCAGCAATAGAGGAGGGTAATGATCAGAAAGTGATGAGCAGTGACGAGTTGCATAATTCTTTACTGTCGTATGATGAAAGGATGAAAAGATTTTACACAAAACAAAAGGAGGGAGTTGTGTTCTATATGAGATCAGAAAAATCCTCGAATCAGGCCAATTCTAGCAAATCCTGGAAGAAACAGGACGAAGACGAAAATTCAGATCAGCATAAGGATGGAGAACAGAGGAAGAAAGTTCAATGCTTCTACTGCAAACGAAATGGCCACATCCAAAGATTTTGTCGACTCAAACAGAAGCATGAGTCTGAACGCTTTGCAAATTATGCAGAAGAAGAGTCTGAAACTAAGGAAGAAATAGTGTTGTTGCTAGCAAAGCTCCAAGACAATACAAGGGATGGCTGGTACCTGGATTCGAGGTGCAACAATCACATGACATCAAACTCAGATTATTTTATCCATCTGGATAGAAATTATGCTACTTGTGTTAAACTTGGAGATGGCTCAGTGAAAATGTCTGAAGGAAGAGGGGATTTGCGTTTATTTACTGATCATGGTGAAGTAATCATCAGACAGATTCTTTTGTACCTGAGCTTGATTCGAACTAATTAAGTGTTGGAAAATTATTGAGAGATGGCTTTAAGGTACATTTCGAAGGAGATTGTTGTCAGGTATTTTCAAAATCTGAGCCAAATCATGCATTGTTCAATATCAGTATGGCTTGGAACAATTTATTTTATCTCAAGAACTTTGAAACATTATATTTAGCTGTTGATGGGTTTGATTTGGTAACCTGGCAAGAAAGATTTGGACACATAAACATGCAATATCTTAATGACATGGCTACAAGAGGCTTAGTAATTGGTTTGCCTAAGCTAGGAGAAGCTGATGGTAGGGTGTGTCAAACTTGTGCAATGGGAAAACAAGCTCGGGCACCATTTCCCAAGACTGCAACTAGCAGAGCTAGTGGAGTATTAGAGCTGATACACGCAGACATCTATGGACCTATGGAGGTAAAATCTAATTCTAGCTTTGGATACTTCCTAGTTTTCATTGATGATTTCAGATGATATGTTTGGGTATATTTTCTTCACAATAAATTTGAAGCTTTCGGTTGCTTTAAGAGATTCAAAGCAACTGTAGAAATTGAAACTAGCTACAAGATTAAAACTTTCAGAACTGATAGGGGAGGGGAATTTTTTATATCAAATGTGTTTCTAAAGTTTTGTGAATAGCATGGTATCAGGAGACAACTAACAACTGCTTATACCCCGCAGCAAAATGGAGCTGCCGAGCGCAAAAATAGAAGTTTGGTAGAGATGACCAAATGCTTGTTAAAGAGGAGTCATCTACCAAAAGAATTGTGTGCAGAGGGAGTGAACACATCAGCTTACTTGTTGAATTGAAGCTTCACAAAGGTTGTTTCTGATAAGACACCTTATGAGGCTTGGCATGGTAGTAAACCTGATGTAAGTAATCTTAGAATCTTTGGAAGTTTAGTTTACTACAATATACCTGAACAGCAGAGAAAGAAACTTGACTTAAAAAGCAAAATGGCTTGCTGGTTGGTTATAGTGCCGAGACTAAAGGGTATCGACTGTATGATCCCATTGAAATAAAATTGATAATAAGTCGAAATGTTATAATTGATGAGTCTAAGGTGTACAAAGATAGAGAAGAAGCATCTACTTCAGTGCAAGAAGCAACAACTAGGTGTTTAATGTAGATGAAGATGAATTTTTTGAAGCTGTAGAGAATGTGGATGAAGAAGTGGTATTGAATTTGCAGCTGAGGAAGATCTGGTTAATGAAGAGACTGATTCTGATAATCATTTTCATCTCCAGAAAGTGAAGAGATTGTTTCTGGTAGCAGTTCTTCAACTCCAGTTAGGGGGTTTTGAAATTTAAGTGAAATTTATGAGAGAATTGAGGTGTGTCAACTTGCAGAGTTGACTAAGCCAAGAAGTTTTAAAGAAGCTGTAAACATCTCAGCTTGGAAGCAAGCCATGGATCAAGAGATGAACTCAATTGAGGCACATCAAACATGGTGTCTAACTGAGCTACCAAAGGACAAAGAAGCTATTGGACTCAAGTGGGTCTATAAAATTAAACTGAATGCTAATGGAAGTCTGAACAAATGCAAGGCTCGACTGGTAGTTCTTGGGTATATGCAGAAGGAAGGCACTGACTTTGATGAGACCTTTGTTCCAGTGGCTCGAATAGTCTGAATCAACCCTTTTTTCTTAGGTAAGTAAGCTGCTTGCTCTTAATTTGCTCATGCGAGGTGGGGATGCTTGATGGCCATAGCTGTATTAGGGAAGTGGAAGATTTACCAGATGGATGTAAAGTCAGCTTTTTTAAATGGTGAACTGAAAGAGAGTGTCTATGTCAATCAACCTGAGGGATATGTTATTGAAGGAAGTGAAGACAAAGTATACAAGTTGAAGAAAGCCTTGTATGGCTTGAAACAAGCTCCACGAGCTTGGTATGATAAGCTTGATGCTTATTTTGTTTAAGAAGGTTTTGACAAAAGTAAAAACGAGCACACTCTCTATGTTAAAAGAACATCTGGAAAATAAATACTGATTGTACTGATCTATGTTGATGACCTTTTAATTTGCAGTAGTGATGAACAACTCAGTTTAGAGTTTAAATCTGAATTAGGAAAGGTGTTTGAGATGACTGACTTGGGGTTATTGAAATTTTTCCTAGGAAATGAGGTAGAGCAGAGTGATGAAGGTATTTTCATTTCGCAAAAGAAATACACTTCAGAAATTCTTAAAAGATTTGGTATGTTGAATTGTAACCAAGTCAGAGCTCCTATGGCTACTAATCTAAGTTTGACACCAGACAACTGTGAAGTGCAAACAAGTAACTTTGATTATCGAAGTCTAATTGGTTGTTTGCTGTACTTGACCAACACTAGACCTGATTTTTTTGCAGAGTGTGAGCTTCTTGTCTAGGTACATAAGTTCTCCAAATACTGCTCGTCATTGCAACAAAACGCATACTTAGATATCTGAAAGGTACTTCAGAATTTGGTTTACTGTTCTCTGGAGCTGGTTATCTCAATGTTACTGGTTTTTCAGATAGTGACTGGGCAGGATCTGTGGAAGACAGGAAGAGTACCTCTGGGTACTAGTTTAAGATAGAAATTAATTTTGTGTTGGAGCTCCAAGAAGCAGTCCACAATGTCCACAATTGCTCTCTCCTCAGCTGAAGTTGAGTATGTGGCTGCTGCAGCAGCTGGTTGCTAGGCCACATGGCTCAAACAAGTTCTTGAAGATTTCTGCTTATCTATTGAAGATGCTATGGTTCTTTACTGTGATAATATATCAGCTATTTTGTTATCAAATAATCTTGTTCATCATTTGCGTACCAGACACATAGATATAAAACACCATTTTCTCAAAGATTTGGTTCGGGACAAGATTGTGAAATTGGAATTCTGCAAGAGTGAAGAACAGATTCTTGACATTTTTACCAAGCCACTGCCTTATGATAAATTTGTTTACTTCAGGGATTTACTCAAGTTGGTAAGAGTCTTCATTAAGGGGGAGTATTAGAGTTAATGAAGACTAGCTCTTATAGTTGATTTGAATAATGTTTGAGGTATCTTTTTAGTCCCATAATGCCTAGCTCGTTTCAGTTTTTAACCACGGCTGTACACGTGGATATGAAGTTGTAAGAGCACAGTATAAATATTTTTTCTTCTTGCTGGTGTAATGTTTTTTTTTGTATCCTCCAGTTTTGAATGAAATCAACTTTGTGTTTGTTTTCTTTTTCTCCTTGTGTGCGATACGAATGTTTGAGCTATTGAGTGACTGATCTACATCAACTGAGATCAGATCTGTGGTGATCCATTTCTTGATTTGGAGATCGTCTGGGTGGACTGGTACTAACAGGGATCAAAAAAATCCGAAAAGATTTCACCTTGAGATGAACTTGGTAGACGAGATCGTCGTAAGAGGCGGTGGTTCTCGTCTCAAAGGGAATGAAATCGTAAAGGACGGCGAATGGCAAAGCGTTGATGACGGCTCGGAAGACATCGATGCAGTAACCTTGGACAATGGTGGTGTTGTTAGTTGGATCTCGATCGACGCTCACGAACCGCTTGAATCCGGCTGTCACCGGCACGCCGATCCGAAGCCTCTTGCCTAGGGTTGGGATCTGCCAACCTTTCGGCATCGTCTTCGAGTCTCCGGGCCAAATGACCTGTTTCAACTCCGACTTGCAGTTGGACTCCGGTAGCCGGACTATGTAGGGTTTCAGCATCCAGTACCCAATCGCTCTTTTGCCATCGCCGATGATGTTCACGATCTCGAAGACAGGAGGTGGGAGTTGGCCGTGTACGAGCTGAAACTCGCCGCACAAACCACGGAAATGAGTCATGTGGATCGCCTTCAGAAGCTTTGCTCCGGCAGCGGCGGTGTCGAGGTGGAGCAAGTCGAATGAAGATGCGATGGCGTTGCTACTTGGAAGCCGACTTGCTCCGGCTGTTTCAACCGCCATGGCCACCGCCCAAACCATGTCGTATGCCCAGAAATCGAATAGGGCGGGCTCTATCGTCTTCCTCGAGCTTGGCATCTCTGCATGGAATCTCTGTATGAACCCGCTTTCAAATTCTTTAATCATCTCGGTCGATTTGTTCATGTAAAGTCGCACGCCGATGACGCCATGCATCGACTCAATCACTTTCCGCTCCAACAAGTCGAGATCGTTGGTGATGCCGTCGGTGGTGATCCACACGTACTGTTCGGTCATGGCGCCGACCTCCTTGGCCTTCCGGAAGGAGCGAGTGCCGAGATCGAAGAGCATGTGCACGACGAAGACTCTTGTCTGCAGAGTCATCAGGCGGTAGAGCTCCTTCTCGAGTTGGACGACGATGGCGGCGGAGGGGATAACACTGTGGTAGGGGATGACGGCGCCGTTGCGGTGGAGGGCGTCCATGAGAAAGGGCACGATGCCAGTGCCATAGTCGATATCTTCATAGACGGCGATAACGCAACGCCAACCGTAGTAGCCGACGACGGGGGCGATTGGGTCGACTTGGGAGGAGTCATTGTGGGTGGTGCGGACGAAGAAGAGGGTCCGGGCGGCAGAGAGGGAGGGGCAGGTGGCAGAGAAGGAGAGGACGGGGACATGAGTTCGATCACCGAGAGCGAGGACGAATCGAGACTCGGTCGTTTTGGGCGGGCCAATGATTGCCTGCCCACGACGTTGCTGAAGAAGACTGGGTTTGTTCTATGCCTGCTTTGAGTCCACTGGACTCGCATGCTCATGACAAGTGTCTCAACTAATTTTTCTTAAAATATTGAAGATATTTTGATAATTTTTTTAATTATCGTTATCACATCTCCTTCCCGTGGACGTGAAGTCTTCACGTCCCACCAAAAAAATTTATATAAACAGTCTACTCATATTAATTTTTATGAACGAGTGAATATGGACTTTAGACAACTGAACATGAATAGATAAAAAATGAATATGAACATAAATAAAAAAATATGTTAATATTCTTTTATTTTTTTTATCCATGTTCAATTGCTTAAACACCATATTCACTCATTCATAGGTTTTTTATGAGCAACCTAACCTGCGAAAAAAACTTATATGATGTTAGACTCTATAGAATTTCTATGGTGCCCCATGTATGAGTGAACCTAATATTTTTAATATTGAACCTAAGATTATTAATACTGAACCTAAAGTGAAAATGCTAGGTTCATTAGTTTGCAACATAGATTCACTTTTACTTTAGGTTCAATTTGAACTATACTAAGTTCAATTTTAATAAAACTAGTCCTGAGAGGCTCCGTAAAAATTACTATAGAGTTTGGCTAAGTAGAAGTTGCACTCACAACCTGCTCATAGAAATTGGGCCTACTCACTTCCCACTCCTCCGCAGCGGCTATTACAGGCGTCTCTCATCGTAGTCTGTCGTCTTCGCCTCTGAGTACACGTCCTCCCTTGGCATCTTCCTCAGCGACTCCGCTAGGCTGTGCAGTTGGGAGCAGGTGTTGTCGTCCGCCTTCATCACGTAGTCGTAGGTGCTCGCGTCGAACAGGTGGGGGACGGAGGAGAAGTAGGTGTACATCTTTCCCTTGTCCATGTTCTCGGTGCAGTTGAGGATGATGATGTCCTGGTAGAGGAGGATCTCCACGATGCTGCTCCTCTGTGGTGAGGTTGCAAAAGACGAACTGGATGTCGATCTGGAACGTGCTCAAGATCGTCTGCGGTGCCTCTTGGTAGTTCTTTAATCTGTGTGTCATCCACATTCAGTACGTGTTTGCAAATTGTAGAGGCTGCATATTGATTGAGGAAGACTCTTGATAGGATTTCTTTTAATAGAAAGGTAGTGTAGTAGCTTGAGGTTGCCGACTGAATCTGGAAGCACATTAATGTTGGTGTAGCTTAAATCTAACGCACGTATATATGTATGTCAAATTGCTGAACAAATCATTCGGAACCCCTAGTTGATCTTCCCACTTCAACACACTTTCAATAAAAGTGTTCGCAGAAATTTGAGAACAAATTGTGCTAGATCATTAACAAGATCATGCATTATGTACGTTTCGTCTTCCTTTTTTACAAGGAATGAGTGAAAAGGCTTCATCCTGCTTTGAATATTGATTTGATTGACAATTTGTAAACACTGATTGGCAAAATATCCTCTGGAGGTAGGTTCTGATTGCATCCAGAGCTTGGTACAGAGATCAATATTGCGGGTTTGTCGAAAAAAACTAGTATGAGCGGCCGCTCATCTACCGCTCATACAACTCGGGATGCGTGCCCGAGTTGTGCTGGGCACGCATCCCGAGCTGGGCACACATCCCGAACTCAAAGGGATGTGTGCTGGGCTGCCGTGGCGATAGATGAGCGGCCGCTCATACAAATTTGTATGAGCGGCCTGCTCATACAAGTCCTCCTCGGGTTTGTCACCACAGATTAAACAGTGTCTTCCATTCTATTAAAAGAAATCCTATCGAGAGTCTTCCTCAATCAGATTAACACTGAATGGCACAGAACCTACCTCGAGCTACTACACTACCTTTCTATTAAAAGAAATCCTATCGAGAGTCTTCCTCAATCAATATGCAGCCTCTACAATTTGCAACAAACTGACTCTTTTTTGAAGCCTAAACATGAATTCAGACACACCAAAAAGAGTCGGATTGAGAGTCAAAAAATAAGGGTGAATAAATTACCAACGGACACCTAAAAACGTCAGTTTTCGAAAACCGGCGCCTAATATAAAGAGTCGGTTTTCAGACACTATTTGCATACCGGCGCCTACACCAGTATGCAAATATTTTTTTTTTCTATTTTTTAAAGAATATATTATTAATTTTATTGAAATTATTAATTTATAAAATATATAATATATTATATTTAAATAAAATAAATCTTTGTATTTTAATATAATGTTTAAAATTATTATTGAAATTTTGTTAGTTGATAAAAAATTTTAAGTTCACCATTATAGTTTAAAAAGTAGTAAAAAAAAGAAGATGATGTGGGACTAAAAAAGTTTGTATATAACAATCAATTTTTTTTAAAAACTATTTCTTTAGATGTGGGACTATAATTTTAATTTATTTTTTATATTCTTTTTTAAAATTTAAATTAAAAAATATTAAAAATTTTGAACCCGGCTCTTGCTTGGAGCCAATTTCCACAAATGGGCGCCCAAGCGCCGGAAAAAATCGGCGCCAGCTAGCGCCGGAAAAAATCGGCGCCAGCTAGCGCCGATTTGTTCGAGTGCCCAGCCTGTAAAGCGCCGGTAAATATCGGCGCCATATGTTCTGGCGCCGGTATTTACCAGCGTCCGCCGCAGACGCTGGTTTTTATGTGCTAGTTTTATAATATTTTGTTGTTGTGCAAATACGTACTGAATGTGGATGGCACACAGATTAAAGAACTACCAAGAGGCACCGCAGACAATCTTGAGCACGTTCCAGATCGATATCCGATTCGTCCTCTGCAACCTCACCACGGAGGAGTAGCGCCGTGGAGATCCTCCTCTACCACGACATCATCATCCTCAACTGCACCGAGAACATGGACAAGGGAAAGATGTACACCTACTTGTCCTCCGTCTCCCACCTGTTCGACGCGAGCCCCTACGACTATGTGATGAAGGCGGACGACGACACCTACTTCCAACTGCACAACCTGGCAGAGTCGCTGAGGAAGATGCCGAGGGAGGATGTGTACTTGGAGGCGAAGACGACAGACAACGATGAGAGACACCTGTAATAGCTGCTGCGGAGGAGTGGAAAGCGGAGACGTTGCGTCCGCGGGAAGGAGATGTGATAACATTAATTAAAAAAATTATCAAAATATCCTCAATATTGTAAGAAAAATTAGATGAGATTCTGTTGAAGCACTTCTCATATGCTGAGCATGTGAGTCCAGTGGACTCAATGCCGACATAGAAACCAGAAGATTGATGGCTGCAATAATAAATTATCGAGGATAAGTTTGTACAATATTATAACTATTAAATTTGTTATTTCAATATATATATATATATATATATATTTTCTTATAATTATCTCTAATTTTATTTTCTGATAATTTGGTGCAAAAGTGTACGAAAAGCTAAAGGAATCTTATAAGAAAGAGAAATGTTAAATTCTCCTAACTTATGTGCTTGATAATTCTTCTAATATTCACATATAATAAAGTGCTCATGATTATTGATAAAATTATCATTTATGCCATTACGAGTGATTAGGAGAATTATTAGGCAAATTTTTGGGAGGATATATATAGCAAAACTCTCCCCAAAATAATTTTTTAAAATATTAGGAGAACTAAATTAAAGAGGATAGTAGAATCAATAACTTTTAATGAAATCAGAATAATGGTATATTCTTAATTTGACTTCCTTAATTAATTGTCAAGTTTCTTATTATGATTAATTAATCTCAAAATAATGTAGGTTATCCTATCAAGCAAGTCATAGTAATTGTATTAGAAGGTAGGTTGGAGCAACTGCTAACTTAAAACACTTGTACCTCGATTGATGCTCGTTATAATAAGAGCACCTATATGAAAATAGGTACTTAAAGATAGGATAAATCGACTACTAAGTTAAGCCTCATATATCACTGATCGACTTACGCGTGATTGATTTTGAATTCTAGTCTAGATTTGACTATGGCCTTAATGAGTACATGAAGTGTTAGGTGGGCATAGAGAGTTCATGAGAGCTAGGTTGCATTTGGCCTAGTACCATCAAATTAAATTAGTTTTAGTTTTAGTTTGGGCATAGAGACTGGCCTTATAATTAATACAAGATATAGAAGCAGATGCATAAAAAAGATTATGCTGTAATATAAGTTAGAGTTTAAGTCTTATGCAATCGCATTCTGTAACAGTCATATGCTTTCTTATCCATTCATTTTTTTACACGTGTCAGTCATCCAGGGATCTTGTATATGTATAAATATTGCTCCAATCTCTTAAATGAAGTATTGTCTTTGTTGGCTTAAGGTTTTCAACATTGATCTTAATTTTGGTTTTGATGATAACAAATATGGAACTAATGATTTAATTGAGAAATCCTTTCAGGTTCCATATCGGTTAGCGCTCGACGTCCGCGATCGAAAAAATCGGAGAAATTGGAGAAATCGAGAAATCGAAAAGACCGTTGGTCAACACACTCGGATTCGTTGGGAAGATAGAGTATAGATTTAGGATGTCTAGTTTATATTGTAATATCCTCATGATGATGCATAAGAATCCAAAAATCATTCTCGAATCCCAAAACATGAAAACTCAGAAACCATCCTGAAATAACCTAGGGAGCTCCTTTGAGGGCTATATGACCTAAATAGTTTCCTGACATAAAAAATAATGATAATTGTTCATTGGGTTAAAATTAGATAACGATGTATTTTTTAAGAATTTTCGGAAGCCTTTAGCCTACCCTTATTTAACCCGAAAAATTAGAAAAGTTTCATTTTTCAAAAATTTGTACTAGACCCCAAAAACTAGATTTTGATTCTTAAGGATTTTGATTTTTTAGATATTTTTATTGAATCCAAATGGGGGGTAATAGTTATATAACATTTATGTTTTAAAATTATTAAATGTTATATAAGTAAACTTAGTGAAGACGAAACCAGGAAACGAACAAACAAAACCAAACTGCCCAGTCTAGTCCAAATGCTGCCAAAAACTTAGTGAATCCAAATGCTGCCAAAAACTGGCAGTAGGCAATTCGGTCGACCGATCGATCGACCGAAGTGTGTCAAAAATGGGCAGAAGCTGCGTCGGTCGACTAGATTACGGATCGCTCAACTCATGACTCATTCGGTCGACCGAACAGAGTAATTAAAGCAGTGGTCACGGGCGGTCGATCCATCGATCGACCGACGATCGATCGGCAAGCGACCGAACGACGGAAACAGCTAGTTTTTCGCCTGTTGAGCTATCGTTTCATTGAGGGGTTATAAATACTCCTCTTCATCCTTCATTAACACATCTTAACAATTGATCCAAGCTTCCATTGAGCCAATTCTTGATCATTCCAAAGCTTTTCTTGAGTCATTCCTTTGATAAGCCCTAGTTTCCATGACACATCATTGATCTTGCCTTCAAGCTTTGAACGATTCATCATTGAGGCATCAAGAGGAACTAGGACTAGTGTTTAGAGCTAAGTATTTATTGTATTATTTATTTGCTCCATTACTTGTGTATTTTTGTGATTTGTTTCATTATATTTGAACGTGTAAGTAGACCTAGTGTTAGGTCTTGTGATTGAGTGGTATCCTTGGTGTATAAGGTGTAAAGTTGTAAAGTCACTTGTGTAAACGTAGTTTACTAGAATTAGTTAAGTTGTCCCTTAGGGTTGAGGTGGAAGAGTGCTCTCGGTAAGAAGACGGAGACTTCCGGGTGTGAAAGTGCCTTAGATTGAGAGTGAGACTCTTCGAGTCAAAGTCCTCTCTGTAAGGGAATCAATTTAATCTAGTAAACTTAGTTTGAAAATCCTAAGCGGAGTGCTTAGGTAGTGGAGTAGGCATTGAGGCCTAACCACTATAAACAACCGTGTTAGCATTGATATTTATTTATCTTTATTGCTTCATATTTATTGCTTCCGCTTGCTATTATATCGTGCTTAGCCTAACTAATCAAGAAAAGATTAAAATCAGAATTAGGCGATAAGATTAGTAAACATACTATTCACCCCCCTCTAGTGTAGCCATTTCACCCAACAATCTTTTGAGCTTCTTATTCTGTTTTCAAATCTCGTGCTATAATAGTTTCAATATGGTATCAGAGCTATAGTTGCTCCTTCGAGTTGTGATCCCCTTTTCTTCTTCTTTTTCCCCTATCCCTAATTGTTCAAGTTGCGATCATGGAAGCAAATGAAGCAACATCGAGTCTTGGTATTGTGAATCTGTTCACCCAATCCAATCAGATCATCTCCATCAATCCAGCGTCGTAATTGTCGATCAAACTGATCGAAGCTTCAAATTACCTGATCTGGCGGAAACAACATGAACTTCTACTTCGAGGGTATGACCTTACTCACTACATTGATGGTTCTTTACAATGCCCTTCAATTGGCGACCCTGAGTGACGGAACTTGCTCAGGCAAGATGGTCTGATATTACATGCTATTATGGCGTCTGTTGAACCCGACATTGCTCCTGTAGTTGATTCGTCTACAACTGCTTGTGCTGCCGGGAACAAATTGGCACTTCAGTATGCCAATAAGTCTCAATCTAGGATCTATGCGCTGCAAGAGAACCTATCGCAGATCAAGAAAGGAAGTAAGTCAATATCTGATTACTTCATTGAGATTCGATCCATTGCTGATGAGCTAGCAATGGCAGATTCCCCTGTAAATGAATCAACCCTAGTTATTAAAATTCTTGGTGGTTTGAACTCTGAATTCAATGACATTAGTGCCACGATTAGATCGCGTGACACTGCTATCTCCTTGGAGGAACTGTATGACAAGCTCTGCGGTCATGAAGCATTTCTTCAGCATAAATCAGAAAAGCCTGTGATTACAGCTCAGTTTTTGCAAAAGCAAGATTCTAATCAGAATCAATCTCGCTGGCCATTCAATCAGAAACAATATTGGCATCAGAAACAGGATTCTAATTGGCGAAGGTCACCACAACAATTTAATAGCCCTCGTCAACCAAATTGGAGGCCTCCTGCGTCTGCTCAGGGCAATATAGTGAGACTCCAGTGTCAATTATTCGAGAAATTTGGTCACTCAACTCATACCTACAGGTCTAAATCGCATAATCATGAAGAAGCTCAAGCATACTTCCTCAACCGACAAGCAAATTCTAACAATTGGTCGATGGATTCTGGGGCATCTCACCATGTGACCAATGATAGTCAGAACCTGCAATTTGCTTCCGAATACTCTGGTGCTGATGGAGTTACCTTAGGGGATGGTAAGAAAGTAGCTATCAACTCAATCATTTCTAACTGTAGCAACAACTTTGCTCTTAATGATATCATTTGCGCCCCTCATATACATAAGAATTTGATATTAGTTTCTCAATTTTGTGCTCACAATAATGTGTCAATTGAATTTTTCTCCAATCACTTTGTTGTGAAGGATCTTCGCACAGGACTGACACTTGCTCGCGGCCAGAATAAAGCCAACCTTTATGAATGGATTGGTGGCATATCTCTCAATCATCCTTCTGTTCACTTGACTTCTGCTACCAGTCAAGCTACCACTAAACTTTGGCATCATAGACTCGGGCATCCCAATTTTAGAACACTAAAGTACATGATTTCTACCTTCAATTTATCTATTTTCAATTCAGACAAACAGCCACGTAATGCTTGTTCATGCAATAAGAGTCATAAACTCCCTTTTTTATTCTACATTACATAGTAGCAAACCATTAGAACTATTGTATTCTAATGTATGGGTCCTTCTCCCATCACATCTAACAATGGATTCAAATACTATATGTTAATTGTTGACCATTATACCAAATATGTGTGGTGGTTTCCCCTTAAAGTTAAATCACAAGTTTCATCAGTTTTCATTTCGTTCAAAACTCTTGTTGAGAAATATTTTAATACTTCTATTGTCAACTTTTATTCTGATGGTGGAGGTGAATACATTGGTTTATCTGATATCCTTGCTAAAGCTGGCATACAACATCTCATTTATCCTCCCTACACTCCACAAAGGATAAGCACCGCTGAGAGACGTCATCGTCACATTCTTGAAACGTCTACTACTTTGCTTCACCATGCCTCCATTCCATTAAAATTCTGGTCTTATGCATGTGCTGCAGTTGTTTTTCTAATTAATAGGATGCCCACTCATGTGTTAAATGGTACCAAAATCACTCCCAACTACACTTCTTTGAAAAGCTTTGGATGCTTATGCTATCCATGGCTTAACCCATATACTTCAAACAAACTGGAACCCAAATCTCGACCTTGTGTCTATCTTGGGTTTAATGTCAAATATCATTCATATCAATATTTGGATTTAGCTACTTGCAAAGTCTTCACTTTCAGTCATCATTTCTCAGAACCATTTCCCCCTTTCAACATAATCACCTTCATCTCTCCAGAACAATTTCTCAAACGGATAATTGGTAGGGGGAGAAATTCCATGATTGATATCCTTTTATGTTTAAATAATATATTTTCTTAAGGATATTTGTCATCATCAAAAATGGGGAGATTGTTGGCCTAATGTTTTCAACATTGGTCTTAATCTCGATTTTGATGATAACAAACATGAAACTAATGATTTCATGGAGAATTATTTTTTAGGTTCCATATCGATTGGGGCATGACGTCTATGATCGAAAATATCGGAGAAATCGGAAGGACGTTGGTCGATGCGCTCAGATTCGTCGGGAAGACAGAGTCTAGGTTTAGGGTGTCTAGATAAATTATAAAATCCTCATTATGATGCAAAGACCCCTAAAGAACCAAACCCGTAATCCGAAATTTGAATCGAAGAAAGAACCCGACTGAAACTGAATGAGAAAGTATAGGTACGACCAACCGACGACATAACGGCTCGAAAAATAGCCATTTTATACCCGTTGTGCCCGACCACCACTTGGTGTTCTACCTATTTGAAGGCATTCTAAGCCTTCCTATAATCTTTTACTGCTTCATGAGACATTCTTTGACACCCACAAGCTTTGATTGATCCATCTTTGTTGAAACCCTAGCTTTCTACCTTGTCTTTCTTGAGTTTGTCTTCAAGCTTGATTTGATTCATCATCAAAGCATCAAGAGGAGCTATTCATTGTTTAGAGCTGAGTATACGTTGTATTGGTTATTTGCTCCACTAGCTGTGTATTTTATTATTTATTTCATTGTATTTCAAAGTGTGAAGACCTAGGTTGTTAGATCTTGTATGGTTGGTGGTTGCCTTGGTGTTAAGGCTTAAATCCACCAGTGTAAGCTTAGTTTACTAGGATTAGTTGTGTTGTCCTTAGGGTTGAGGTGGGAGAGTGCTCTCGGTAGGAACGCGGGATACTTCTGGGTGTGGAAGTGTCTTTGGTGTGAGAGCGGAGACTCTCCGATGAAAACATTCTCATTATAAAGGAAACACTTAATCTAGTAAAGCTAGTTTGAAAATCCTAAGCGGGGTGCTTAGGTAGTGGAGTAGGCATTGGGGCTGAACCACTATAAATCTCTTTGTTTGCATTGCTTCTTTGTGCGTTGATTACTTGACTTGTTTATTCGCTTCCACATTTATTTAGTAGTTGAATTGTACATTAACCTAAGTAATCAAGAAATGATTAAAATCAGATTTAGCCTAAAGATTAGTAAACACACTATTCACCCTCCTCTAGTGTAGGCCATTTCACCAACAATGTTTGGTCGCGTAGATGAGATGTATGACCGCGTGGATGAGATGTGGAAGTACTATCAGGCTCATCAGCAACCTCCACCGCCTGAAGAGTGATGAGTGCTACTCGTGTCTAGTTTCGTTTTGTAGACTTCTTTGGTTGTATCTTTTTGTTATGCACTTTGCTTTCAGACACTATAGTTGCTTTGTAGACTGTATGACTTATCTTTCGTTTTGGCATATGAACTGAATTGTGGTTGCTTTGTAGATTTTTATCCGTATGGTTTCGACATGCATCTTTATCTTCTTGTCTATGTTTGTGCACCCTTTTTAATTGATGTCAAAAGGGGAAAACGAAAGTGTTGGTTGTTGGTCATCATGCTAGCTCTTGTATTTTCAACATGAAATGTATGGTATGATGATAAGGGGAGAGTTAAAGCCTCTTTATATATGCATGTTGATAGGAGGAGCACTTGAATTATCTAGTATAATCTTATCTTGCTCTCACTCATGTATCATGAATTCATGCTTCGTGCTTTAAATGCCTATGTTTTTAAATACCTATTGTTATTGATTTGTCATCATAAAAAAGGGGGAGAATGTTGGCCGAGGGTTTTACCCTTGCATTCTAATTCTCTCAATAAAGATTTTGATGATAACAAATTATGTCTAACAAGTTTTAAGCATGAAAATCACATGTTGAAATCGATATCATCGCATGCGACATCATCTTGATACATCAAGTCTCCGTGTCGTTTCCAAAATTCTCAACGAGTTCACGAAAGTAATTTAGGAAGTGCTTAAAGTGAATGTAAAAATACTTGGGTAGGTCTCCATGGTGTATGCACTTTAGAAATTTGAAAGATGTTAAGGCATACTAGAGGGGGGTGAATAGTGTGAGTCTAAGGTGATTGACTTCAATTCTAGTTTGATCACAACTAATTCAAATTCCACTCTAGGTTTCTATGTTATGATGAATGTTTGACATGATTATACTAGATAATGAGAATGAGAACAAGTGATGAGTTAAGTAATTCAAAATATCAATGATGAAATGCTAACAAGATATTTAGAGTGGTTTGGGAACCTTACCTACTCCACTACCTTGGTTCACCATCAAGGATTTCACAACTACTTATATTAACTTTTCTTTTCCTAGAAATAAGGGTCAATCAAGGGCTTATCTCTCCACAATGAAAGTGCCTCTATCTCAAACCTAAGGAACTCTAGAAGTTACACACAAGTCAAACCCAAGGTGTGTCACCCACACGTTGTTACAAATCGATTTTGAGTCGAAATGAAAACAACAAAACAACAAGTAAAAAATGCAATGAGAAAAGCTTAAGTAAATCACAAACACTAGTTGAATCTTCTCCTTGATGTCTCCTGGAACTCCAAGCCTTAGGATGATGTCCACACCATGTTTGAGGGCTTGAGAGTGAAGGAAGACAATGAGAGATGAAAACTAGGATTTGCACTTTAGAATCATTCTTTAAGACTTAAGAGAATGTTAGATGGTTCAATGGAATAGTTGGGAGCCTTAAGAAGGGAATTTTGGGTGTATTTATAGAGTTGGTATTAGGGTATGGAAGAAAAAAGCCGTTCAAACCTCATCTAATTTGAAAAAGAGCCATTTGGGGGCATTCTGAGAATTTTGTGCAGTTTTTTTTTAAAATTGATTGGGGGCATTTTGAGAATTCTGAATAGTTTTGAGATTTCCAATCTTTCAAGTCTTAATTTTTTAGGTTAACGGTTTTTTTTAAAAAATCCTTTAAAATATGTCTTTAATTTGTTTTTACCTAAGGAACAATTATTGAGATTTTTGATGGAAAAAAATATCTAAATCATGTAGCCCTCTAAGGAGGCCCCTATACTTAGAAATTTTTAGGGTCGTTTTTTTATTTTTCTAGTTTTCAAGGTTTGGATTTTATTTTTTTGGATTGTGAACTCAATGAGGACATCAAACTAAAGCTTAGGAACATTTACAATAAAAAAATTAAGTCCTAAACTAATTTTGACATGCTCGACTCCGAAGCCTTTGATTTTTCGTGATTTTTTCGACAAACTTTGGATGTGTACCGTATGTCCAACTTGAGACCAAGCCTTGATGAAACTATTAGAACCATGTTTGTTATCATCAAAACTAAGAGTGTTGCCAAGGTTGAACCCTTGGGCCAACAAAATTCTCAACGAGCTTACCAAAGTAATTTAGGAAGTGTTTAAAGTGAATGTAAAAATACTTGGGTAGGTCTCCAGGGTGTATGCACTTTAGGAAGTTAGGTTAGGAGTGTTCCTTAGGAATTGAGGTGGGAAAGCTCACCTGGTGTGAAGGTCGATACTTTCGGGTGTGGAAGTACCTTTGAAATGAGTGTAGGGTCTTTCCGGTGAAAAGTCATCGATTGTAAGCTACTCTTAACTTAATGGATTTGTGAGTGAAATCCTAAGCACGATGCTTAAGTAGTGGAGTAGGCAGTGTTGCCGAACCATTATAAATTTCGGTGTTTGCATTGGCTATTGTGTTTGTGCTTAATTGCTTAATTTATTGCTTCCTCTTATTGCTTGGATTGACAATTTGGCTAAGTAGTTTAAGAAATTATTCACCCCCACTCTAGTGTGATCATTTCATTAATATATTGCTTATGCTACAATTAATTGTTAGCTTAGATAAAATAATTGCATAAAAGGACCCTCCATCAATATTGAGTCTGAATGGCTAAGGTAATAAGAATACCGGTCATGTCTTCCATCGTTATGGGGAGTAGAGTGTGTCTACGAACACGGCGGGTTTGTTGTGCATACACAAGGTCCGTTGTGCAAGTTGGCACGATGCACCCCATATGGCACATGAGATGTGTCTCTCCTACCGACTTGAACGTGACTTACCTTTTTGAGCTACACTCAAGGGTGGTTATTTTCTCACCGGGGTATAAGAACAATGGGTTCAACTCAACTAGAGTTCTATGATTTGTTGTGCACACACAAGGCCGTAGTTACCCTAGAGGCATAAATTGATGGAAGCCACATAGATATGTAATTGATAAAGAGTTAATTACCCATGGACCTATTAGGGTTTGTCGTATTACCTGCGAGACTCGAGTAGGAGAAGTGTGGTTCCATCTTCCCCCAAGGACCCAAAGTCATTTGGGTACCAGAAGTCTCATCTTCTTATGAAGGGAGAGCTACCACACAAGGATGAAAGAATGGTGAATATTAAAGTTGACCATGGACTTGAATAAAGGATCCACCTTTGGTTGCACCTTCAAGCTACTATGATGTCATAGATATGGAAATTGGCATCTACGTATATTTGGTATCATTCTCAATGCTCATCTCATTTCTTTTAAAGATTAGAGTAAATGATACGTATTTGATTTTAGTTGGTTTCATCCAATCTTCATAGTATTTCGAAAACAATTTTTTGTTTTTGATTTTCCGGTCCCTTCGAAGACCTATGTAGCCTATAAGTGTAGGCTAATTATGGCCTTTCGGTTCTAAAGTGTAGGTTAATTGTGGCCTTTCGGATTTCAACCAATAGGAAGGGTTGGAGATCAATTTTTCATTAATATATTATATTTGTGATCTCTAAAAATTCGTTTTGATATCATTTAAATTCTTTATAAATGAATTTGGAGCTATTTAGCAAAGTAGACATTGATAATGATATTTGATTCTTCTTTTTGCTACTTAGTTTAATAACTTGTTAGTAATCACATTTTCATTATGCTATTAATGAATATTGCTTGCAAGTTATTGGAATTCTAATGGAAGACTAGTAGGAAGAAATCGGAAATGAAAATGACAAGTTTGGGAAAATTATCTTGAATGAGGAACGAGTTTGACTTTTGTTAAAATCTTGCTTGATTACCTCAATAATAAAGCTTGAATGATTTCGCAATGCTCATGATTAATTATGCATGATAAATGTTTGAATTTTCGCGAGTAGGAAAATTTTTGATAACTTAGTACATTTCATGATATCTTGATATTGAATGAAATCGGACTAGGTTGAAATTCCTTATTAGAGATCTCATTTTGAGTAAATACTTGATAAACATGTTTAGATACACATATGCAGGGGTGAAGCCAAAAATTTTTGTTAGGGGGGGCAAAATATGAAATTTCTAGCATTAACTCATACTCATAGAACAAAACAAGTTATCTTATTAATTCAAAGCTTAGCAACTTTTCTTGCAAGAAATATCTTAAGTCTGATTCATTACCCATTCAAACAAATGAACAATGCCTAAAGCATTTAACTTTTCTCAAAAAAATTAAACCAAAATTAACTTTTTCTAAAGCAGCATGGAACTAGAGCATTACCAATTTACCATTAATTCCTCAAACAAGCACAGAAGCACTAAATCACTAATTATCCATCATCCCCAAATGACCAAATCCCAATCATCTTCTGCTCGCTGGCTATTGCAATAGTGCAAATGTGCAATTAGAATGAGTGTAAGCCTGTAACTGTAAGAGAGGAAGCGAGGAACACGAAATCATCAATCATCAATCATCAATCATGGATGCTGGCATGCTGCAGTAACGTGCAGTTGTCACTCACTCACTAGATGATGTCGATTCCAAGTGCACACCGATTCCAAAGGAAGAGAGGAAGGGCAGATCCGCAGATGAAATATTGAAATAGATTATGTCGACTCTAGCCTTTCCAGGTGCACGTTGATTCCTCAAGCTCGCCGTTTCCGAAGGAAGAGAGGAAGAAGGGCAGATGAAATAGGTGATGTCGATTCCAAGTGCATGCCGATTCCAAGTGCATGCCGATTCCGTCAATCTGTGAGTTGGTCTATGACGCTCTTCTTCTTCCGTCGATTAAAATCATTGACGTTTCAGCTTCTATTGTTATAATATTGCTGGATTTTATCTGGGAGACTGGGAGGGGGGGCAAAATATAATAATTATACAGTAATATATATAATCTATAATATATATTTCCTGGTTGGGCCCAATCTCAGGGGGGTCAATTGCCCCCCTGCCAATATAGTGGCTCCGCCCCTGCACATATGACATGATTCTAGGTGTTTAAATTTGGAAATTCATGTGTAGATGAACAAGGTGATAATTAGATCATTTTAGGGACTTAAACTTGGAAACGTTTGACCCAAGTCAACAAATTGACTTGGACACTTCATTTTAAGTCCAAACTTTATAAACAAGTTTAGGAATAGGTATGACATATTTTCATGCATTTAGAATGAAAAATTCATATGGATATGAATAAAATGACAGAGGTCATTTCATCATAACCTCTTTTGAACCAAGTTGACCTAAGTCAAAAAATTGACTTAGAGGTCTTATTTTCAATTCATATTTTAGGAACATATTTAGATTTACTCATATTAGGTATCCATAGGTTTAAGTTTGAAAAATCATGAGTAAATGACAAGGTTGTCACTTAGCTAGTTTCATGTTATCATAGGTTAGTTTTGAATGAAATCATGCTAGATTGATATCTTGACTTAAGGATATTATTTTTATCTCAAACTTGACATACACACTTTACATGATCATTATGTGGTTTCACAGAAGTTTGAATGAAAACTGAACATAATTCAAAAAATAACTGAAATTTACAAAAATGTGTTAGTGAAATTTTAGTATTCTCAGTTAATTTTAGAAAATACACAAAACTGATTTTAAGATGATTCTTGAAGATGCACATCATTGAAAAATCTAGTTTGTTATGAAAAAATTTTAAAATATTCCATCAAGAATTTGATTTATAGTAAAATTTTGAAGTTTGATTTCAGAAATGCAAAGTATCATCCTCTTGAAATCTTTCCGATACTTTGATTTTTCGTCGAAAACTTCAAATGAAATTTTGTATATACTATTTTGATTCCATTTCTAATATCGTTGTCACTATTTATTGAGTAAAATCATTTCTAAAAATGATTTTGATAACTTGAGCGATAACTTAAAATGAGTTTTTGATTGGAATCGAGATAGGCTTAAAAATAGACTTAGAAAATTTATTTTGAGTTCAAACATGACATATGCATCTCAAATGATCATTCAGCAATGTCTAAAAAGTTTGAATCAAAACTGAAAACTTTTGAAAAAATACTTGAAATTTACGAAAATGCCACTAGAGTTTCAGGAATTTTATGAATTTACATAAAATTGATTTTTGACTGATTCTTGAACCTATAAATTCCTTGAAAAATCTAGTTTATATAGTTAAATTTTCAAAAACTTCTGTCAAGAATAAATTTTAATTCGAATTTAAAAGTTTGATTTTTGAAGATTTGAAATACCTTTTGACCTAAGTCAACAAAGTGACTTAGAAACTTCATTTTCAACCCAAAATTTGATTGACATACTTAGATTCACTCATGTTAAATGTTTAGATGTCTAAGTTAGAGAAAACATGAGTAGGTTTGATACTTAGCCATTTTCATGCTTTCATGTCTATTTCGAATAAACCATGCTAAGTTGAAATTTTGATCAAATGACATTAATTTCACTTCAAACTTGATACACATGCTTTACATGACCATATCTTGGTATTCTTAAAGTTTGAATGAATCCTAAAAATGTCATGAAAAAATTCTCAACTTTGACCTTAGTTGACTTTTCTTGCTCTTTTTTATTGATGTCAAAAGGGAAAGAAAAATATAGGTAAATGAGAAGAAAATATAGAAAATCCATGCATATAGATAATGGGAGTAATTTTATCTAGATATGCATGTTGATAGGGGGAGAAATCCCTTGGTTAATATCCTTTATGCCTAATTGAAAATATTTTATTAAGGATGTTTGTCATCATAAAAAATGGGGAGATTGTTGGCCTAAGATTTTCAACCTTGGTCTTAATCTTAGTTTTGATGATAACAAACATGAAACTAATCATTTTATGGAGAAATATTTTTAGGTTCCTTATTGATTTACGCGCGACGTCCTCAATCGGATAAATCAAAGAAATATGAGAAATCAGCAAGGAGGCTTGTCGACGCTTAGGATTCATCGGGAAGGTTGAGTCTAAGTCTAGAGTGTTTAGATTTTATGTCTATCCTCTATTTGATGCATAAGAACCCAAAAATCGAAACCTGAAACCCGGAAATTTGAAAATAAAAAAAATCAGAAAATGACCCAAAAATTTTCTAAGCGTAGGGAGCTCCTTGGAGGGCTACATGATTTAGATTTTTTCTTGGCACCAAAAGTCACAGTAATTGTTCCATATATAGAAACAAATTAAATACATATTCTTAAGAAATTTTTGCAAGCCTTTAACATATTCATATTTGTTTCGGGAGATTATAAATTTTCCTGACTTCGTAAATTTGTACTAGACCTCAAAAGTTAGATTTTGATTCTTAAGGATTTTGATTTTTTAGATATTTTTATTGAATCCAAATGGATGGTAATTCTTATTTAACATTTATGTTTTAAATGAGACTTGTGAAGAATCAGCAAACCAAAAAAATCAGCAACTTGCCAAAATTGTAGGTTATCGGTCGAATCTCGACCAACCGACGGTCGCCCGAGGATCGACCAAAAGGGTTCTGGAAATTTTCCATAACTTGTTCGGCTAACCCTCGGCCAAATCTCAACCGCCCAAGGGTCACCCGACGGTCAACTGAAATTTCCAGCGAATCTTTTTAAATCCATTAAACGGCTCTTTTTGAGCCTCTACCTTCGGGATCTTTATAAATACACCTCAAACTTGCCTTCCCAGCTACCTAATGCTTCGTTGAGACAATTCTTCACATTTGCTAACCTTTCTTGAGCTATTCTTTGAGCAAACCCTAGTTTCTAGTTGAAAGCTTGATTTAGCCTTTGTTCTTCATTGCCTCACCATCCAAAGGCATCAAGAGGACTAGAGAACTCGTTTGGAGCTAAATATTATTTGTTTGTTCATTTGCTCCATTTATATTTATTTGTATTTCAAAGTGTGAAGACCTAGGTTGTTAGGTCTTGAATGGTTGATGGTTGCCTTGGTGTTGAGGCTTAAATCCATCGGTGTAAACTTAGTTTGCTAGGATTAGTTTGTGTTGTCCTTAGGGTTGAGGTGGGAGAGTGCTCTCGGTAAGAAGATGGAGACTTCTGGGTGTGGAAGTGTCTTCGGTGTGAGAGCGGAGACTTTCTAGTGAAAAGGTCCCTATTGTAAAGGAAACACTTTAATCTAGTAAACTAGAGTTGGAAATCCTAAGTGGGGTATTTTGGTAGTGGAGTAAGCATTGGGGCTGAACCACTATAAATTCATGTGTTAGCATTGTTTCTATTTGTGCTTGCGTATTTGCCATATTCACTTGCTTCCGCATTTAGTCTTTGATTTGAGCATTAACCTAAGTAATCAAGAAAATGATTAAAACTGAATTAGGTTAAGTTTTTAGCGAACACACTATTCACCCTCCTCTAGTGTAGGTCATTCGACTTACAAGGTATATGTCCCTAGTACATTCTTCAATGACTAATTTTGATGATTGTGTGATCCAGCACATACCTCGAGAGAAAAACACTCGAGCCAGCCTCTTATCCAAGCTCGCCAACACCAGGAAGCCCCAAAACAATAGGTCGATCATACAACAAGTCCTCGGCCAACAGAGCATTCAATGGGCCAACACCTCAGTCGAAGTCCAAGCACTTAAGCAAATCACTGACCGGAGGACCCCATACATAATTTACCTCTGACAAGGAGAGGTACTGGAGCACACCTCCAATCCGAACAAATCTAGAAGGATGCCAAATTATTATACTCTCATAGACGACCAACTCTACAAAAGATGATACTTCCGACCACTACTCGAATGCATCAACCAACCGCAGACATACACAGTGATGGCAGAAGTGCACGAAGGCATCTACGACAACGACAACAGAGGAAAATCCTTATCAGTTAAGATCCTCTAGGCTGGATACTTTTGGCCGACTATGAAAATAGATTGCGGCCTATATGTCAAAAGGTGCGACAACTATCAAAGATTCTCTAAAGTCTAATAGAAACATCCCAAGCCACTACATAGCCCGGAAGTCAGCTGGCCATTTCACAAGTGGGGCATCGACCTCCTTGGCCCCTTCCCTCCAGCACCAGGACAAGTCAAATATTTGGTAGTAGCAATCGACTACTTCACCAAATGGATAGCTGAACCCCTAACCTCGATTGCAACCGAGAAGGTCAAGAATTTTGTATTGAAAAAGATTGTCTGTAGGTACGACATACCTCGCGAGCTTGTCAGCAACAACAATATAATTTACGGATAGGCGATTTCGAAAATTCCGCTCGAACCTCAACATCCAACTTTTTATAAGATGAATAAGTTGATGATGAAATTAGGGCTTAGGTAAGAAAAGATATATGTGTGCCCAAATAACTACATTTTATATTATAAGAAAATGCATAGTTGGATAAATGCCCAACATGTGAACATCCTCATTATAAGGAGAAGACAGTCGCCCCAGCTACCACCGTCCCTTTGTCAATCGCCACTATCCCTTCGCCTCCACCCACCATCCCCATGCCTCTAGCCATTGTTCCCTCACCTTCGATTGTCAATCCAGACACCATTGATCCTAGTCTGTAGACGTTGGCGCATCGTCGACATCGAGACATAGGCCACGAGGGTCTAATAGAATTCTCCCCCTGCCAGGCGAGGGGTAGCCGCACAGCGTGATTAGTGTGCACAGCGAGAGGTATGTTTATTTATTAGTTGTCATTTATATAGAATTCAATATATCATAATATATAATTGTATTTTATTTATGTTGTGCGGGTTCGAGCTGGAGGATGTTTCACACTATAGCGGGGACGATCCAACGTTTCATGCACGGGGCATGACCTACGTGGTCTTACGTGCCCCACGAGCATGTTGACCTACTTTGAGAGAGTTCCAAATACGTATAAAATATTTTTAAATTAATGATAATTATAAATATATATACTAACATTATTGTCTTATTTTGCAGGCTCTCTATACATGGGCCGAGGATCATACGCCCTTTGTAGAGAGCGTATGGGAGGCAATTGCTCGTGCTCGGAGCAACTGAACTAGGCCTGAACCACCATGATGAGATAACATGGGGCCACACACATTGCGGAGACTCGGGGACACAGCCCCAAGTGGATACCTAGACATGTGTGGGAACTCGTTGAATGATAGTCATCAGAGAAGTGGCAGGAGGTCTCTCGGACTATAGCTAGAAACCATGCATATGTCCGAGGCAGAGGGCTCGGGGGCGCGCCACACTTGTTGCTCCGTCTCTTTTGTGGTGTACAAGTGCCGTATGGTATGTACTATTTCTTACTTTTAATTAAATTATATATTGTAATTCTACTAATATATTTGTTTTCTAATGTTAGACGCGAGTTGAGGAGGACAGCACCGTCCACCTCCCCTCCCCGATGGAGGTACTCAAGCGCACTCACCGTCGACAACATGGGGCGGGGGACTACGTTGATAGGAGGGCCGCAGTCATCATTGTAAGTATATATACTTGATTTGCACAATTTTTATTTATAGTATATATATATGTAGTTAAAAAATTATGAAACGAAAAACAAAGTCGTGTAGGGTCATCACCCAACGTAGAGGATCGCCGTAGAGTGACTTTGATCATGTAGCATGGGTCGATGCCGCAGGTGGCTGGAAGCATGACCATGTTTATTGCTTTGGAGACAATGGTCATGCGCGAGCTGTGTTGGGGCAAATTGGGGTACCGACCCCTCCTGTTGCAGGTGAGTGACCCTCCACACCCTGGATGCAAGATTAGAGTCAGATAGCGGCCTTGGAGTCAGAGCTCGCACAGTAGAGATGGATGATGGATGCGCAGAGATAGATGATGGATGTGCAGAGACAAATGATGGAGAACATGCAGGCTCTCCTAACGCAAATTGCAGCTCAGTCCGACATTTAGATACCTCCAACGTCCGAGCCATCCTCCCCGACCTGGTCGACACTGCTCCCGACCCAACCGCTCAAGACTTCGTCGCCTCATCCTCCGCAGCCTCCACCACAACCGTAAGATTTTATTGTAGTGTATTTTGATTACATTATACTTGATATTAGTATATACTTTAGTTTTGATACTTGATAGCCTCTGTTTGAGGCTTAGATAGTTGTATTTTGATTATATTGATGATATATAACATTTAAGTATAAATTGATTCATATTGTGTGCTTATTTATGTTTGTATGTTGTGTGGTTTGTTGGAAGAATAAATTGTGTGTATTGTGTGGAACAATAAATCGATGTATACATGAATTTTCAAACTTTTTATTTTTTTCAATTGCAGAATAAAATGTTAGTGACTGCTTACCAACGGTTCGCCTTCACTAAGTCGTCGCTGAAAACATATTGTAACTGGTCGATGGCCTATGTAGCATAGGTTATCACGGTTGCTAATAATATTCAACGGCGATTGTGGGTCATTGATGATGATTAAATATCCCTCGCTGATGAACAAATATTAGCGACAGCTATAGCAGTCGTCTCTACTATGTTATTTGTGACGACCGACGCGATCGTCACAAGTTATTAGTGACGTGTATAGATGCGACGACGTGTTGCAACGGTCTTTGCCGTCTGTGATAAGCATTAGCGACGGCTCAACAACGAATGTACCGTCGGTGAAGCTTATATTCCCAGTAGTTTCGTGTGATTGTTTACTTCGTGCTTACTATGCTATTATGTACATTAGCTTTTCATGTATGCTGGATAGTTTACTTGGCTTATTGACATGTATGCTCTTTATATTTTTTCGGCTCTATTTATATTATGATTGGCTTAGCAAAGGCTCGGTACGATCCGCTCACTCAATTCCTGTGAACTCATACCACTTTTTTAAATTGTTGCAGGCTTTGATCAGTAGAGGTACGCTAGTACTTGGAGAGTGTGGCGGAAGGTGCAAGCTCGCCAAATCGTCCCCATGTCGCAGTCGTAGGAAAGCCAGTTATTATGTTAGCATCTTGAACATGAATTTCTTGGAGAGTGATGGTTCATTTTATTGTTGTCGTGTTACCTATTATTGATATATTTTATATATTGCATCATTTATGGTATGTTACTTTCACTGTGTATGGTAGGCTTTAAGGTACGGGTCAGTATTTATTTTTGATCGATCACGCGATCCTGAGTTAGGACGTGACAAACCTCTCTTGCAGTGTGGAGGCCCGTTGACATCTCATACATAGGGGCAAGATTGAAATTATAGCCTTGGAGGCTGAGCTTGCCCAGCGAACAAGAATGATGGACTATTAGCGCAAAATGCTCGAAGAAATAAGAAAATATATGGCTCACATGGCAGCTCGTAATGGTATTTTAATGTCTAAGTCGTAGCAAGCTCCTCCTCATCCACTCATCCATTGATCCCTCTAGAGGCCGACTCAAGACCTCCAAACGTTGTACTGTCTCCAACGAGTTAGTATTATATATATATATATAATTTAATTTGATTTCATTGTATTTAATGTAAATATATAATTTGTTTCATCCGATCAAGTTCAAATACCTTAGTAAGAGCTTTTATCATCTGAGGCGTGCAAATTAAGTTCTTTTTTCTACTAAGCAAGACCAGATTATCTTTTTTTTCTCCTAAAAAAAGAAAAAAAAATATGTCCGCTGATAAAAATTTCTATAAATGATTGGACATGAACCTTGATTGAATGAACATTACCAATAAAAGAAAGAATATGATTAAATGAATATGAATTCATATATATTTATTATTTTTTATTCATATTTATTTGTTCATATATTTTTTATGAACAATCTACCTATAATAGTTGCACTAGAAAAAGTGCTGTTCACGTATAGCTTTTCTCCAGAAGAAGAATTCAGTTGCGTGTAAACTAATTAAAGAGAGACTAATATGTATATGATCTCTTCATGCGGTCTACGGTCAAGTTCTACAGAAAAATTTGGTTGTCTTCCCATTCTTGCTCCTGTTCTTACCTTTGAAAGTTAGAGCATTAAAGGAAAAGAAATGAGAAAAGTTTATCAAAAGGAAGAAGACCAAAAACGACGTATTCACTCAGGATTTTATGGATTTCTCAAGACTTGACAATTCTTCATCCCAAAGTAGTGATATGATATCAGTTTTAGCAATTTGGAGATAAGTTAGCATCCAAGAGAATATTCTTCGTGATGAAATTTTAGTGTTAATAAATCTCAAGGTTGAATTCCTATATACTAAGTATGTATGCAGCTGAACTAATGCTATTGACTACATCATATGTTTGTGGATGTGCAATTGCATTGAGGAATATTTGATCACCACAGAAAGATTCTAGAAGAAGAGGAGAATTCCAATGTCAAAGTTTTTTGTTGGCTTGTTGATGAATAAGATAATGATTATTGTTTTTGCCGGAGGATCGGAGTAGTTCGGTTCGACTCGATGTCTCTCTTAGTTAGGTGCAACTCCGGCGGGAGATCTGCAAAAGAAACACCGACTCTCATTAGTGGGACTCCAATGTGGATGTAATAGAAAATGAAACTTAGAATACCTAAGGCGTGTCATGTCTGTATTTATTGCATGTGGATGTGATAACGCCACTCAGCAATCTCGCGGGGATATTGCTCAGAATGGGTCAAGGCTCATCCCAGAGTTCACCCATCCCGGAGATGGCAGACCTATAGTGGCATACCCCTCAGGGGCAGAGTCGTCTGGTCTGGCTTGAATGCAATCGGGTGGAGCCCCAGGCAAAGCTGTCTGGTTTGGCTCGAATTGGGTTGTAGGGCATTGTTGGGTTTAATCTGACCGGACTCAATGGTACTAGTCCTGTCCACAGCCCCTGAGCTCGGTCGGAGTTTGGAGGACTGTGTGTCGAGCTCTAAGTGATGTCGGTCATCGACCTCGGTTGTTCACGTGCAGGGTGTGTGGCTTTTTATGCGGCTCTTCGTTATCCGGGCCGAATGTGATATCAATGTGAAAGGGGGAGGGTTTTTTTCCGGATGCTTGCCACTTGTACGATAGATATAGTTTAACAAAAAAGTAATTATAAGCAAAAAAATCTAGTAGGCGATTTTCGAGGTGTCCGTGCGCCTAGCTGTGACGGGACATGATTCCACCCGTGAAAGAACTACCCAGTGGAGAGACGGTTTTTGTTTTGGGTGTATAAATAGTCCTCTGTGTGTTGCATGTACCGTCAAGCATGGAGTGGGAGATTTTGGAGATTACCATCCCTCTGAGGGTTACTTTTGTTTTGTTGTTGAATGGTTCGCTGCTCATCGTGGGTTTACCATCGGGCTTAAAGATGAAGGCTGGAGACGGGAATTCGGCCGTAGGTTTGTACCATCGGGCTAACAGCGAAGTTGTCTCCGTGGTTCAAGCGTCGAGGGAGGCGTCGTGCTCTTTGGATGGCTGGGACCTTAAGATGAAGGCTGGAGACGGGAATTCGGCCGTAGGTTTGTACCATCGGGCTTACAGCGAAGCTGTCTCCGTGGTTCAAGCGTCGAGGGAGGCGCCGTGCTCTTTGGCTGGCTAGGACCTTGTCCATGGTACTAAGTTTGTCATGCCGAGACTATCACTTATCCTCTCCTTTCCCTTCAACTCCCGAGTTGTGGGAGGTTCCTGTCAGCAGGACGATATATGGGGTTAAATCCTGGTAACAGGACTGCTGGTCCGAATGTTTGCAAGGTTCCAAAGATGAGTACCTTCTCTTTTTTGTGCTCCCTTGGACTTGTACCTTTATGGCTTATTTTCTTTTGTAAGTTACCCTCCATGGGTTTGTTAGTGTAAGTATCCCTTTGTGGGACTTTATGAATAAAGAGGATGTCTCATGTGTTTATCCTTGTTGTGTTCTCGCCAAGTTTGATCGACTTCTCGATTTGCTGAGGCTCTGTTAACTGCATATTTAGGTTAGAAAAATAATATTTAAATTTGGAATTACCTATTTGGTAATTGTGAGTAAGACGCTGAAGTCGTTGAGTTAGATTGGCAAAAGTACCGAGCTCTCATCATTAGGGGCTCTAAGGCCATGACTAGCGGCATTATGGCCGATGACCAAACTCAGTGAAAGCAGAGCTCGTGAGAAGCGCAGAAGCGCACTTGGGGTCGTGTTGCCATTTAGAGCGTGTCGGGCTGAGCCGCAGGCCGCATTTAGGGCCGAGGACCAGACTCGGTGAAAACCAAGCTTACGAGAAGCGTGCTTGGGATCGTGTTGCTCATTTAGAGCGTTTCAAGCTGAGCCAGAGGCCGCATTAAGGTCCGAGAACTACACTCGATGAAATTCGAGCTCACGAGAAGCGTGCTTAGGGTTATGTTGTTCATTTAGAGCGTGTCAGGCTGAGCCGGATGCCGCATTTAGGGCCGAGGACCAGACTCGATGAAAACCGAGCTCACGAGAATCGCACTTGGGGTCGTGTTGCTCATTTAGAGCATGCTGGGCTAAGCCGGAGGCCACATTTAGGGCCGAGGACCGGACTCAATAAAAATCAAGCTCACGAGAAATGCGCTCGAGATCGTTGGGGGTGTGGGAGCCTGTAAAGTCTTGACATACCTATCATGTAAAGTCTTGACATACCCATTATGACATAAATTACATGAACACATTTTTTATCATGACTAAGATAGCTTTAGTTAGTATGTTCCTCACACTAGCTGCCATTTATAACTAGTCTCTTCATTAGCTTGACATTAAGAATGCATTCCTCCATGGTGATAGGGGTGGACCTACACTAGGGCCAAGGGGGGCACTGACCCCTGAAAATTTTCTAAAAATTAAATATTAAAGATAATTCAATAGTTTTTTTATAAAAAAAATGATAAAACTGAATAAATATTATTTAAGTTCAACTTCTTTCACTAATCTATCTATAGCCTAGTGGTTTGTTGTTTGAATTTTTTGCTTATAGATCTTAGATTTGAGTCTCATCTCTAGTAGGAGTGTGCATGGGTACCGAAAAGACCTGGAATCGGTTGGAACCTATCCGATCGGGTAGGTTCCAGCTAGACCCGAATTAAATTTGGGTATGGTCCAGTATAAAAATTAAGGAACCGATTAAAATAGGTTCCGGTTCTAGGTCCAACACATCGGGTACTCGGAATCGGAACTTGTACCCTAGAACCTATAAATGAACAGATTCTAGGGTACATGTTCCAATAGGATACATTGTTGGAACTTATTTTGAAACTTGTTGGAACCTATTAGAACTTGTTCTGTAATATGTTCTCCAACCTGTTCAGGTTTCAACAGGGTACCCGAAATCGGAAGCGGGATCTGTGGTTCCAAGTAGGGTCCAGTTCCATGTTCCAACTTGGTAGGGTCTGGTTCCAAAACCTATGAATCGATCCTATACATGGTAGGATATGTGTATTATAAAAAATACAGGATACCCGAACCTGCTCACCCTGGTATCTAGTCTTTTATGTGCATTATTTTTTTTTTCCGTAATTGCTAAATATAAAACTCAATTTTAAAATCCAAATTTATCACTCAATTTCTAACTTAAGTCCAAATATTTCTCCTTTAATTAATAAGCTACGTTCAAAATTTTCTCAAGTAGTTTTTTTAAACCTAAAGATCTCGTGTGGACTTTTATGGATGAATTATTTAATATATGATTAAATAATCAGTTTGCTCATCAAGCATTCAAGGAAAATTTTGGAAAATGAATAAAAAATAGTTTATACTTCATTCATGATTGTGATTTTTTTTATTGAAGTCAAATATAAAAATAATGAATTTTATTAATCATCTATATTAATTATACAATATGTCCTTACGGTGAACAAGATTCATTTTTCCAACATGAATCATGCATTCAAGTTAGTTTTTAGTTCTTAATATCAAGTACTATTAATGCACCAACGAGCAATTATTTTCATGTATGTACTTGTAATTTTGTTAATATTTTACTAGTTTTTTTAGTTTTCTTCACAAAGTATACCTCATAAAGTTGGCCCTCGCGATAAGCAAGGTGACGCCTACTTTTGATAATTGAGATGAAGAAATTCTCTTTTAAGAGTACAAGAGCTTTAATTATTCTTAATTTGAAGAATTTAGTAGTATTTTCTAAATATTAAAATGGACTAAAAATTTTGTACTATTATAAGTTTTGATTTTAACTAAAAGTTTGAAGTTGAATTGTTAAAATAATATTTATTAGATTTTTATATTTAAAATTAGGCACTCCTCAATTAAATTTCTGCGTCTGCCACTATTGGTGATCGTGATGGGGGATATATATGAAGTAACCTCCAAAGTTTGTTGCTCCGGGGGAGTTCGTACTAGTCTGTCGATTGAAGAAGTCATTATATGGTCTATAATCGTCTCCCGGTGCATGGTTTAGCAAATTTAGTTATGTTTTAGTTCACTTTGGGATATTTAAAGTGTTTCAGATCACTCAATTTTTACCTCACTTCATCATCTAGGAGTCAGATTTTTTTAATTGTCTATGTTGATGATATGATCATTATAGGGGATAAAGAAGGAATTCAAAAATTCAAAGCCTATTTACATCAATAGTTTGAGATTAAGGACTTTGGCAACTTGGAATATTTTCTAGGTACTAAAGTAGCTCGATCTAGAGGAGATATCTACATCTCACAAAGGTTATATGTGCTAGAAGTTGACTAGTTGATACTCGTATGAACTCAAATGTCAAGGTACGTACTACCAGGATAGGGGGAGCCCTTACATGATTTAGGAAAATATCAAGCTAATAGATCAACTTAATTATCTTACAATTATTAGACTTGACATCTCTTTTAGCCAATTCTTTAAGTCTCGATGAGACCACTAGACCACATCATTGAGGGCAATACGTTATCTGAATGTTGCTCCAGGCAAAGGACTCCTATATCGTGATTAAGCTCATCTTCAGGTGATATACAAATGCTGACTGGGCAGGTATGCCAACTGATCGTCGATCTATCTCGAGATATTATATTGTCTTGGGAGGCAACTTGATCTCATGAAGAGTAAAAACTAAGGTGTGGTGGCAAGATCTAGTCTAGAGGCTAAATACATAGCTATATATGACATTAACCACTTGTGAGCTACTTTGGCTCAAGTAATTAATAGCAATATTTCAATCATACTGAACCTATGAGGTTATACTGTGACAATCGAAATGGCATACATATCACATCTAATCGAGTCTTTCATGAGAGGACAAAATATATAGAAATGAATTGTCACTTTATCCGGTGCAATCCAAAGAAATCACTATGTCCTTTGTCAACTGTAAAGATCATATATGTCTAGTAAGTCCTTAAATGGTCTTAAAATCGAGTATATATATAGCAAGTTGTGACTTTGCAATATATTTGCTCCAGCTTGAGGAGGTGTGTTAATACTTATATGTAAATATATTAATCATAAGGACTTTCTTGTAAAATATACGTATCAAAATATATGACCGGTAGAGAGAGGGTATCAATAATATTTTTGAGGTTTTCCCATTTTTCTCTAACAACAAGAAGTGAAATGACTATTTTACCAATATTTTTTAATTTTTTATATTAGCTATATAAAAAATAAAATAATTAATTTTATAATTATATTATATATTTCGATCTAGTATAACTAATAAGTATTTCAATCTATTAATTATATTATAAATATATATTATATTATATTAATTATGTAACAACAAATTATATATCAAAAATATGCTCTGTAATGGTCTATTCATTATGAAAAACTGTCTCTTGAGCTCCTGGCGACCTCTCGAGTACAGCCTTCTCCGTCGTGCGACGATCGGCATTCCTCCTCCTCTTTGGTAAATTTCCGGCTTCCCACCCCCAGTGGTGTATACTCTTATCCATCATCAACACACCAATGTAACAACAATCTTCTGCAAGGGTCTCTCCTCGCTCCAGTGACACCACTCCGACTGATGAAAATTTCACATTAAACCTTCATGAAGAAAGCTCCATCTCCTTGCTTGGCGGATCCCATGCATGCCTTGTGGGTAAACTATGGTCAGATAAAAATCAATCCCTCCCCACCATGCAAACTGTGTTATCTGCTATCTGGAACCAATCTCAAGGCTCCCGCTGTGAAGAGGTTGCACCGAAGATCTACAAATTTTATTTCGATCAAGGGAATCATATAAAGAAAATTTTGTGCAACCAACCATGGATTTACAAAAATCAGATGTTGGTCCTTAAAAAATGGGAAAGAGGTAAAGACTTCTCAGACTATGGCTTTAATGTGGTGCCTATACGGCTCCAAATCTGGAGCGTTCCGGGTGAACTCCAAGACACCCAAGTCGGCAACCAAATACTCAGCTTTCTGGGCAAAGCGGAATCTATTGGTCTATACTCCGTCCGACACCCGCATGGCTTCATCATCAAAGGAAAGGTAACAATAGATATCTCCCTCCCTCTCAGACGAGGTATGAATATTAATTCCCCATCACATGGGCAAATCTGGGTTGAATTTAGATACGAAAAGTTGCCCTCCTTCTGCTATTTTTGCGGCCTTATAGGCCATCTAGACAAATCCTGTGATTCATTGATCGCAGAAGAGGAAGATGAGCAGTCTCCAGTGTTAAAATATGGCCCATGGTTACGTGCAAACCAAATAGGCTCCCTCATTCAAAATCAAGAGCAAATCTTTCGTAGCCAGGCCGTGTTTGCGTCCTCTCGGTTCAACCAGTATTCTGCTGACGTTTTCATGCACTTATCATCGCTTTCGGTATCAAAACTGAAAGCTAACAAAGGGGATTCTCAATCTAAGGATGCGTCTAAACCTGATACTTCTCAGCATGCAAGGACTACCATAGCAGCCACCACCACTTTAGTGCCAGAATCTCATGGAAATCACACTAAGGGTGGATCTGAATCATCACTAAGGAAAATACCAAGAGCAATAACCATTGAAGACCAATTGCACTCCGGTAAGAAAGCACTACCCTATGAAGCTGCAAACATGGAATGTGAGGTGGAGGAAGCCAGCCTAAATTGGCTCCCCACCCTCCAATGAACACACTAATTTGGAATTGTCAATGGATGGGGAATCCCTTAATAATTCGACATCTGAAGAACATATGTTCTTCCTATTCCCCGGAATGTATCTTCCTGTCAGAAATTAAACAAGATGGTAAAAAATCTATCAACCTCTTAAGGAAATGTGGTTTTGATGATTATTTTATAGTTCCTTCTCTCGGCACTGCTAGAGGTCTTATCATGGCTTGGAAAAACCATCTCAGCATTACCATTATCTCCTCAAGCTCCTATTATATTCAAGCTCATATCCTTCACCGTGATAATTTTCCTTCATGGAAATTCATAGGCCTTCATCTCCATTATGAAGTTTCAACTCGACACAAGCAGTTCCAACAACTTACCAACATCCTTCGGAATAGATCCTGCCCAATACTTATTGGTGGAGATTTCAACTCTATCCTAAGGCATGAAGAAAAAAGTGGTGGTGCATCCTTTTCATCTCACATGACTGAAGACCTTCTTCATTTCACCTCGTCTGGATGTCTTCTGGAATTCCCTACCTCGGGTCCTCCTTTTACTTGGTCCAACAAAAGACCCCACCCTAACCTCATTGAAAAAGTATTGGACAAATTCCTGACTTCAGCGGATTGGCATGACACATGGTGCAATTGGCTTTCTATCCACCTTGAGGTTATTGGAAGTGATCATCAGCCTATTCTCCTGCGTTCTATGGCTTATACAAAGGCAAAAGCTGGCTTCAAATTTGATAAATGCTGGCTCACAAATACCACCATTGCCTCTTTAGTTGAAGCAACTTGGAATGTAAGTCACTGTGGTTCTCCTCAATTTTGCATCCATTGTAAACTAAAGGCCATTAGATTAGCCATTTTAAATTGGCTGAAGGTTAACAAGCTAAACTCAAGGTCCAGAGTTGACACCCTTCAGATGCAACTCCTCTCTCTATCAAGCCAACATGATGAAAATTCATTTCACCAACGTAAGGAAGTGAAGCAAGAGCTTCGAAAAGCCATTGCTGAGGAGGAAATTTTCAGGAGACAAAAGTCTCATGTTAAATGGCT
The DNA here is from genome assembly GCA_034359265.1 of Canna indica. Classification (NCBI taxonomy): domain Eukaryota; kingdom Viridiplantae; phylum Streptophyta; class Magnoliopsida; order Zingiberales; family Cannaceae; genus Canna; species Canna indica. The sequence goes on from CP136890.1 coordinate 75,367,512, forward strand.
GCATGAAGGCGACCGGAACACATCTTATTTCCATGCATGCACTCACAGTAGGAGGTGCACCAATACTATTCCCCGTCTTAAGAACTGTAGTGGATTATGGTGTGAAGGGCAAGATGCAGTTGCTGATATTGCCCAGCAATATTTCCAAACTATATTTGCTACCTCAAACCCTGCTATCAATGACCTTCATTTCTTATCCTCTTGTCGCAAGGTCTCTCGTCGGATGAATCGTTGGCTCCTCAGGCTAGTATCCATTGAAGAAACCAAATTAGCAGTTTTCTCCCTTAACCCCGACAGTGCACCAGGTCCCGATGGTTTTACTGGTCATTTTTTCAGGCACAATTGGCAGATGATTGGTGCTGAGATCACTGAAGCGGCTACCTCATTCTTTAGAAGTACGAAGCTCCTTAAAAGCTTTAATCATTCATTCATAGCTTTAATTCCAAAGACTAAGACTCCTCAAGACATGTCTCAGCTCCGGCCTATCAGTCTCAGCAATTTTCTCTATAAAGTTTTCTCAAAGATCATGGTTCATCGTCTTCAGCCATTAATGGATGCTTTAATATCAAATAACCAATGAGCCTTCATCAAAAATCATTTGATATCTGATAACATACTCTTGGCGCATGAAATAACTCATTATTTAAGGACAAAGCAGAAGACAAATACTCATGAAATGGCATTGAAGCTCGACATGAGTAAGGCCTTTGATAGATTGGAATGGCCTTTCCTCACTGCTACTCTTACAGCCATGGGTTTCAATCATCAATTTATTGAGCTGATTCAACAATGCACCCAGACTGTCACTTATTCTGTTCTAGTAAGAGGTCAACCAAATGGATACTTCTCTCCATCTCGTGGCATTCGTCAAGGAGATCCACTGTCCCCGTTTCTCTTTGTAATTGCTATGGAAGGTTTTAATCAACTCCTCCTCTCTGCTGAGCAAGCTGATTCCATTAGAGGAGTTCAAATTAGTAGGCACAATCCAAGAATCTCCTCCCTTTTCTTTGCAGATGACGTCCTCCTCTTCTGCAAGGCCGACTCTCCTCATACAGCCAGAATTAAACTCCTCTTATCTCAGTTTGAAGAACTAAGTGGACAACAAATAAACACAAGCAAGTCGGCTATTCTCTTCTCAAAGCACTGTCCTGCCAACCTGCAACACCTTCTAAGTACACAACTATCCATTTCAAATACAAGCTTTGATGATAAATACCTTGGCCTCCCAGCTTCCATCCAAAAATCCAAAAAAGGTGCGTTTGAATTCATCATTGCACGTATAAATGCTAAGATTAACAGCTGGTCCTCTAAACTCTTATCTAGAGCAGGCAAATCCATCCTTGAAAAAGCAGTCCTCAATGCAATACCAACGTATGCTATGTCTTGTTTTTACTTATCTGACGCCATATGCAACCACATAAGCAAACTTTGCTCTGATTACTGGTTGTCGAACAACCAAGGAAAGAGGGGCATTCATTGGTTAAAATGGAAGCAGCTATGTCAAAGCTTCTCTGCGGGTGGACTGGGATTTCGTGACTGTCGAGCTCAAAATATATCTCTCCTGGCGAACCAGGCCTGGCGAATTCTCACGCATCCCTCATCACTTCTTAGTCTCACGCTCAAGGGGAAGTACTTTCCTTGCGACTCTTTCATGGAGGTGAATGCTAGTACCAACTCATCCTGGGGTTGGAAAAGTATAATTAGAGGCCGCGATCTCCTCTCTTCAGGCTTCCGATGGCATGTTGGCGCAAACACTACGGGGAATGTCTACGGAAAGCCATGGATCCCTTGTGAACCTTACTTTGGTTTATGTGGCCCTTCCCCGACTCCTTTCCAACCTTCTCTAATCTCCAACTTCTTCGACAAGGAAACGTACATGTGGCACACATCTCTGGTCCGCTCTACATTCCAAAGTCAAGTAGCAGACTCAATTTTATCATTGAGATATTACCAGGCAAAGATAAACCTTGTTGGCATTACTCGACTAAAGGAGCTTACACAGTTGCATCAGGCTATCAGTTGGCGTGTGCACAAATGCAAGATGACGCCTATGCATCATCTTCTCCCTTGCCATCCCCATGGAACAACATATGGAAGCTAAAAACTTCCCCGAAAGTTAAGCTATTTCTTTGACGCCTTATGCATGACTCCCTTCCAACAAAACAGACTCTCATCCGATGCCATATTCCTGTTGCAAATAACGTCTGCTCTCTATGTAATAACAGCCCTGAGGATACACTACACTTGTTCCTTACCTGTTCGCATGCAGACCTCACCTGGAGAGCTTCTTTACTCCCAGTTCATCCTCGTCATTCAGCCACGTCCGTTTCCCATTGGTGGCAAACTGCCTTAGCAAAGTTGCAGTCGGCTTCTCATGCCAATGGCAGCGCTCGTTGCGGTGCTGTGTTATGGAGTATTTGGAACTTGAGGAATAAATGCATTTTCGAAAGCCACCAACTAGATCCTTATATCACCCTCATGCATGCTACGGAATGTAATATATACTGAGGCTTTTCTGTATGGCTACATGAACTCCCATACTATTATGGTCAAATTTTTATTTGACATCAAGGATGTAAAACTCTCATTTAATGAATGAGCAAGCTACCTTTGGCAAAAAAAAAAATATATATATATATCAAAAATATATATTATACTTATATTTAATTTACAAATAAAAATTAATTTTTCATATATACTCTACTATATATAATTATATATATGAACAAATTATATATTTAGAACATGTGACAAAATAAAAATATTAATTTATAAATGAATGATATTTTGATTAGTTGAAGAGTACTCGCAAGGTATACATGTCAACCAAACATGTAGTGATATAAGAAGTTTAACTTCACATGTTGTTACTTCTTGTCAATCAAATATATTTTTGATACTTTTCAAAAAATGCATGTGAGAAGCTAATTCGCTTAGGAGATGTTTGGTTGCTTGCAATTGGACTTGCAGGCAACTCATTTGCAGCATCTACAACCCTTGCTTGTTTGGTTGTTACAGCCTGCAAGTAAGGGCTTTGTTTACATTCCGGCTCCTCGAACCCTCGCGTGACACCGACTTCTCTTCCCCGAACCCTCGACAGCTCAACTCTTCCTACTCGACGCTCCCCGTGCAACTGCTTCCCTCAAGCCCTCGCCTTCTGCTCAACTTCTTCCCCCGAGCCCTCGACTTCTTCCCCGAGCCCTTGACTCCCCGAGCTCTCCACTCCTGCTCAGCGCTCCCCCTGCAACTGCTTCCCCCGAGCCCTCGACTCCTCAATGCCCCCGACTTCTTCCTCCGATCCCTCGCCGACACCCCCTGCAATTGTGATTGGTATGTTAGCAACTACGTCTCGTCTGCTTTGTCTGCTTTGGCAACCACCTCAAAATTTTTCTTGAGCTCAACAATCTACTGTCTACGTTGTCTGAATTTTCTAGTAAATACTCATGACATCCAATTTTTATGATCTTGCTTGAGCTAATTAATTGTCTGTGATTGACATTCTCGAGCCTTGTATTTTATATCTTTTAGGTTCCTTCTGCTTTATCTGAATTTTGAGATAAATGCTTGTTTTTATAGTTTTGCTGCATACAACTGTGCCCTTACTCATTTCACTACTGCATACAACTATTCCCTTACTCATTTCAGTACTGATATCAGTACCCGATACAATGGTTTTTTAGCACAAAAAAATCTGTTGCATGATTAAACATGTTGAGAGGGGTATTATGTCATTTTTTCCCATGAACTGTAATGGGGGTATTGCATCATTAAACAACATGTTAGTTTAGCCTGTAATTGGAGCTAATAGATGCTATGTTTATCTTCTTGTCTTTCCCCCACTTGCACCCAAGTTGAATTCTCATATTGACAGCTTTGCATTTTCTTCATCTATTTCTTCTCTTAGACGGTAATATGAACTTATAAATGATAGATGAAAATATACATTAATTTCCTAAACTAATTAAATCCCCATATTAGCATGCGTCAGATCACTGTCAAGCAACTTATATTAGCATTTCCTAACCTGCTTGTCTGTGCTATGCATAAGTCAATTGTTTCTCATACACATGTTGGAAAACCGTATGGAAATGGTGGCATTTTCTCTTTCATGATCAATAACGGTGACTGGTCCATGTATTTATATCTTCCTCTCATCTCATGCATCCATCAGCTTTTCCAAGTGTAGTCACATCTCATATCACTTGAGATAGCAAACATAGTGGTTCTTTCCATGAGCATTTCCTCTCATCTCATGTATTTATTGATGTTTGTCATTTTGGGGACAGCTTATTATTGATCAGTGATGTTGACAATAATGTCAAATTCAAGTTAACTTCATGCTTAATTGATTTCTGTTGTAAAATTCAAGATGATCTTAACAATAATGAGAACCAACACTTGCCACGGGTCCTCTACCTATTGTTGAGCCTCTACCTCTTGAGCAAGATAACTCTTACCTAGTTACCTGAATTGATTGTTCCACTGTATATCATGAGAATTGAGAATCAACCCCTGCCACAGATCCCCCACCTCTTGCTACAATATGTTGACTACATGAATTGAGAATCAACCCAGTTTCCAATATGCTATGCTCACCCATGCTTAACTCTTTGTTATATTCAGCTTGTATCTGAGGTTACAATGTTTCTGAAGATTCTAGTAAATAGATAGCATTTTTCAGTGTATTATGCTTACCAAATCATATCACATGCTTCATAACATCAGAAGTAGCAGAAAAGTTTAGGACTCGACTTCAAAAATAATGAAATTGTACAAAACTAAAAGGGCAAGAAAATATAAACAACAAAGGAAATAACAAAACCTTCAACCCTCAGAGTATTTGAAGCAATAATTCTAAAGTTAGTAGCTTTTGTTAACCACTGTCTCATCATTGAAAATCTACTGGTACATCTCACAAACCTACTTTCTAATTAAATAATCATGCTCAAGGCCTAACATTATCCTCTATATATTAAAAAGTCAGCTAAGAGTTTGATGTACAGGATTGTGATCCAGTTGTTCATCTTTAGGTAAGAAAGATAAGAGATTTGTCAATGATCCCCAACTTCACTAATAAAGTGGACACTTTTCAGATTGAAATATATTCTCGGTAGAATCATACATGCTGAGTTCATTATCTCTAGGGAGTGTTTTGGCCACCACCTATACTTAGTGGTTGCCTTTTGTAGGCTAATATATATCCAAACAAGGATGATGAGAATGCCAAATACCTACTGAATTGTTGACTACATGACATGCCTCCCTTTTAAAATAATAACCTGTCTATTATTTTGTTATATATGTCTATTTTTTGTTATTTTATTCCATTGGGTCTCATATTCTTTGTTATTCATATTTAAGCATATCATACTGATATCAGTATGCTATTTTATTTTATTTTGTTTATTAGATGACGAATGAAAAATCTCTACCCTTGGATATTGTGAAGCTTGCGGGGTTGTTAGGACTATATGCATATTTGATATTACAACGATACAAAAGAAGAAGGATTTCTAGGGATTCATATGCTACACGTATTCATAGAAACTTACAAAGACATGAATTTTTATCGAGGTTATACTATAGTTTTGATACTAGTAGCATTAGCATGATACGAATGAAGAGAGTTATATATTTCAAATTATGTGATTGCTTAAGGGAAAGAAATTTATTGCATGACACTCTTAATGTTACATTAGATGAACAAGTAGCAATATTTTTGCATACCGTCGGACATAATGTAAGAAATAGGGTGGTGGGACATAATTTTATGCGTTCTGGAGAGACAATTAGTCGATATTTCAATGAAGTACTACGTGCTATTGGCGAACTTCGTCGGGAGCTCATAAGGCGTCCTTCACTCAATACTCATTCTCGGATCACATCAAGTAGTAGATTCATGCCATACTTTAAGGTGAACAAATTAGTCAAATTATTTTTTTAATTTTATAATTAAGTGAAACTATATATAGTTACTAGTATTTTGTGTTTAACATGTAGGATTGTATTGGTGCTTTAGATGACACTCATGTTCATGCTTTTGCACCAATAGAACATGTAGCGGCCTTTAGAGGGAGAAAGTCTTACCCGACTCAAAATGTACTTGTCGTTGTTGACTTTGATTTGAAATTTACATATGTTCTTGCTGGGTGGGAAGGATCTGCACGACTGCACATGATGCTCTCATATTACGAGATGCATTAGAAATTAAGACCACATGGTTTGTGTGTTTCTGAAGGTAAATAATTACGTTTTTATATAATACATTCAATTATTTATATTGAGCCAAAATTAATGTTTTTACTTTTAATATAGGAAAATTTTATTTGGTGGATGCGGGATATGCCACTCGACCAGGCTTTATTGCACCATATCGTGGTGTAAAATATCACCTTAAAGAATGGTCCTCGCGTAGTCCTTCAAATGCCAAGGAATTGTTCAACCTTCGACATTCTTCTCTTCGAACTTCTATTGAGCGTGCGTTTGGTTCACTAAAAAATCGCTTCAAGATTCTTACGTCAAGGCCTTTCTTTCCATATCCAACCCAAGTGGACCTTGTCATCGCTTGTTGTATTTTGCATAATTGGATTATATCAAATGGTGGCAATGATTTGGTTTCTGGTGAAGAACAATGGATTGCAAATAATATCATTATAAGTACGAGCCAACGTGTACAACGTGAAGAATCTAGAGAGTGGATGGCGATACGAGATAATATTGCAACTCAAATGTGGGATGATCATATTCTATAAGTTTAGTTAGTTGTTAGATTTACTTTGAAATGATTACTACCATGTATTTGGAATGATATCTACTTGTTTGAAATGAAACTACTAAATATGTAATTGGAATCATTTGAAATGATATCTACTTTTTTGTCCATTTGAAATGATATCTACTTGTTTGTTCATTTGAAATGATTTGTTTACTTTTTCTACTTATTTAGAATCATTGGAATGATTACTAATAATTGTGTTGTTTCTTTTTTATTTATTATTCAATCAAATTAGTCAATGGAAAACAGCCAAAGCAATCAAGCTTGTAGTTCCCATAGTAAAAAGGCATACAATTTTAAGTGGAAATCAACAGAATCTGCGGTATTGTTGGATTGTTTGGTAGAGCAAGTACAATCAGGAGATCGATTTAAAAAAGGTTTCAAAGACTCACAAATATCTGGAGTTCTGAAGACCCTTAATGAGAAGGTGGGCATTCAAGTTACAAGCAATAATGTCTACAATCATTTACAAGGATGGATGAACAAATGGTCACAAATTGTTAAATTAAAAAAGAAGAGCGGGATGAGTTGGGATGAAAATGAAAAAAGGGTAGTCATGGGTAGAGATAAGTATCTCAGTTATATTATATTGTTATATTTATGGGATGTTATATTATTTTAGTTATCTACTAATAAAATTTTGTGTATTTTTATTGAAACATAATCATCCTAAAAATGCTGCATTAATCAACAAGCCTATTGATTTCTACGATCAATGTCTATCATCTTTGGAGGCTCTCTAGCAATAGGAAGATGGAGCAAAGATGATAATGATAGTATGGGAGCGCCAGAATCTGAAGATAATGTTGAATTTGTAAATCCTGAAGTTAATGTACATACTAATGATGTTTCAATTGATGCAATTCATGCACAAGCTCATTCAACTCAAGGAGTTTCTTCGAGTTCGGGAAAAACAAAAAAGAAATCATCAAAGTGACATAGGGAAAATGAAGATGATATTATGACAATGGTAGCAAATAATATTGAGCAAATACCCAAAATCACAACTTTCTCTCCTCTTTTTCCCAAATCCATAATTTTGATTTGGATTTTCCCAAATCCATACCTTTCTCTTCATTTTTCCGATTTTGCCCCCTGGCTTTTGGTTTGGACGTTTGCCGATCGGTTCAACAAAATTTGAACCGATTCAACAGGGTTTAATGAAAAAACTCGGTTCACAGGGTTTCTCGCTCTATCTCTCTCTACTACATTTTACTTTTTTTACTGATCGACTTTACATTTTACCTTTTTACCGATCGCGCTTTCATCTTCCTTTGTTGTCGTTGTCGTCGCCTTTGTCGCCGTTGTTGTCGCTTGAATCGCCGAAAGGAAACCACAGTCCTTTGTTGTCTTCTCCGGCTGAATCCTTGGAAGGAAACCGCAACCCTGTGTTCTTGCATCCCGCACAAAGCCCTTGAAGCAAACTGCCATCCTGTGTTCTCGCGTCCTCTGTTGCCTCTCAAATCGCTCCAACCGCCGCATCATACCTCAGTGTTACCACCCCATTCTCCGGACAAGTTCTTTAAAGCTCCTAACCCCGCAGGTAAGCTCCTTATTGTAACTTTGATGGTGTGCCCTAATTTTCCAAATTCAAGTAGTATAAATTCCAACTTTTATGAACTGTTTCCTTAGTTTTTATTTATTACCTTTAATTGTTATACATTACACATTTTGTTGTTTACTGTTTAAGAATAACTCATCTAATTTCAATGCAATTCCATACTTCTACATAAGTATGGAATACTATTTTATTGAATACTATTTGATTATATTTGAGTCATTTATGAGCTTGTGCCCTAATTTCAAATTTTCAAGATTTATAAAAATTAAATAGTATGATTTTAATGTAATTCCATACTTTTGCAAAAGTATGGATTTGTCAATAATTAGGGTAATATTGCATTAATTAGCTTTATATAGACTTATATATGCATGTAGATATTGATTTCATATTTTGAATGAAATCTAGTTTTTTTTTTGTTAGTTATAGGCTTTTAAAGAAGTATAGAATACTATTTTATTGAGTACCATTTAGTTTTATTTGAGTCCGAGTACTATTTGGTTTTATATGACCCTATTACATGCATGTATGTTGATAAACTTATGAAATAGTATAATGTAAATATAATTCTATACTTTTGCTAAAGTATAGAATTGTCATAAATTAGGGTAATATTCATTAATTAGCTTAATGTTGACTTCTATATATCGTTTATTGTCAAATTTATTGAAATACTTTTAAAATATTATAAATTCAGTTCTTTTCTACACTTTCGAAAAAGTATGGAATGGTCATATATGGGTCATAAATTAGTCCAATATTGAATCATTAAGGCTTATATAGACTTCTATATTTCATTTATCCAATGATTCTATATTTTGAATGAAATTTAGTTTTTTTTTTTTTAGTTATAGACTTTTAAAGAAGTATGGAATACTATTTTATTGAGTACTATTTGGATTTATTTAAGTCCAAATACTATTTGGTTTTATATGACCCTATTACAGACATATAGGTTGATAAATTTATGAAATAGTATAATGTAAATGCAATTTCATACTTTTGCAAAAGTATGGAATTGCCATAGATTAGGATAATATTGCATTAATTAGCTTAATGTTGACTTCTATATATAGTTTTTTGGCAAATTTATTGAAATATTTTTGAAATATTATAAATTCAGTTCCTTTCCACACTTTTGGAAAATTATGGAATGATCATATATGAGTCATAAATTAATCCAATATTGAAACATTAAGGCTTATATAGACTTCTATATGTCATTGATCCAATGATTCATTTATTTTCAATGAAATGTGGTGCTTAGTTTTTTTAGAATTACATTTGAAAAATGAGGACCCGACACAACACTCGCAAGGTTAGCTTTGCATGTATGAGTCTGTTGTTTTCTTTGTTTATTAACGATTAGATCTTATCTTATTTTTTAAATAACAAACTACTTATGTTGCAGACCCAATTAATGATAGAAGTCAGCAAGCTCCAAATCAACCAGATGAAGGTTGTGGAACAGAGTTAGCAGAACCCTCATATGCACCACTCTCAAGAGTGGTAAAAGGACATGGACATATCCTTCAATGGACTTGCTATGTAGACAGATTCAGAAGGTTCCTCCGACTAGGTTCAGAGCACAATTGAGGCAACCTGCAAAGCATAAGTGCACAAGAGAAAGCTCTGATACAAACCACCCCTTTTGGAATATTCCTAGATATAGGAGAATTTCCAATGTCTAGGAATTTGCTTCTCTTAATTATGAAGCAGTGGGTGAAAGACCTAGTTTTTAACTTCAAAGGAAAGGAGGTGACATTTTTAGAATCTGACGTGGCTCTCCTCTTAGGCTTGCCTAATCATGGAGAATTAATTCCAACTCCAGAGGCAAGTGAAGCCACTTGCGAGGGCTATATGAAGGCCAATTTTTTTTCGGATGGAGCAGCACCTAGTTGGACACAAATTGAAGACCTAATGATTCAAGTGCATGGCTCCAACAATCGTCAAGATATAGAGGATTTTTGTCGTTTGTACATTTTATATGTATTTTCCTGTATATTGTTTTGTACTCCCGGATATCGTGTACCGGGTTATTTGTTGGGTTATGTAGATAACCTGAATGACATTAGTAAGTACAATTGGCCCAATTGTATATATTCATTCGTAGCCGGACAAATCCCTTCCATTGGGGAAAGAATCAGATTAGTAGTTGAACAACAACAAGCTAACCCAGCTGCCACATACATATGTGGTTTTTCTGTGTATTAATGACATGTTATAGTTTTGATAAAGTGTAGAATTTGGTCAATGGTTTATTTCTTGGAATTCTAGAGTTTTGACAAAGTATGGAATCATTATTTTTGCACTTCCATGGTATGAAAGTTGAGTTTTTCTGTGTATTAATGACATTCTATAGTTTTGATAAAGTATGAAATTTAGACTAAAAAGGTTATTTCTTTTTCCAGAGATATTATAGAAGCCATGGGACTGCTGCATTGAATTCCATCCAAAGGTCATCAGTCGTGTCATCTATTCCTAAATATATTTTTATGCACATTAATAGTAGCCGCCTCCGACATGTAAATCAAGAAAAAGATATCGGAGGACATTGGCATCTCCTTGTGGTGGAAATTGAGCAAAAAATGTTCTTTCATCTAAATTCAATGTGGTCCTACCATGGCTCCTCCAAAGATTTCGAGGATAATGTTTCATTGCTTCAATCCATGTCAAATGAACATTTGGATGATATATGCCCCAACCTGAGCATCCAGATGAAATCCCAAGGTTGGAGAAAAGAAATGTTTGAATGTCCTCAACAAAATATGAGTGTTGATTGTGGTGTCTTTCTAATGAAGTATATTGAAAATTTGATCAAATCAGAACAAATGGACTAGAATCAACAGCATATGAAAAGGTTTCGGCTTGAGCTTGCAACAACATTCTTATATGACTCTTATTCTCTTATTCAACAGTGATTTTGTAACGTACGATGACAGTTTGAAACAAAAATTATTTATAATCCCTTATTTGATAGAGAATTATCAAAGTGTAATATAATTATACAGTGTTTAATTTGTATTTTATCATACTCTAAAATTATTCTGAGTTCTATGACAAAAACTTGTTGGCTAATTGGAATTATGAGTTGTTTAATTTGCTAGTTGGTATTTTGACAGAAAAAAACTAGTATTTTCATCAGTTTCATACTTTCATGAAAGTATGGAATGTATTCTTCTGTGCTCAACTCATACAGAATTAAACTTCCAGACTTTAAAAAGAATATGCAATATGGCTATTTGGCATTTTGACAGAAAAAAAAACTAGTATTTTCACCAGTTCCATACTTTCATGAAAGTATGGAATGCCTTCTTTTGTGCTCAACTCATACAGAATTAAAACTTCCAGACTTTAGAAAGAATATGCAATATGGCTATTTGACATTTTGACAGAAAAAAAACTAGTATTTTCACCAGTTCCATACTTTCATGAAAGTATGGAATGCCTTCTTCTGTGCTCAACTCATATAGAATTAAAACTTCCAGACTTTAGAAAGAATATGCAATATGGCTATTTGGCATTTTGACAGAAAAAAACTAGTATTTTCACAAGTTTCATACTTTCATGAAAGTATGGAATGCCTTCTTCTGTGCTCAACTTATATAGAATTAAACTTTCAGACTTTAGAAAGAATATGCAATATGGCTATTTGGCATTTTGACAAAAAAAAACTAGTATTTTCACAAATTTCGTACTTTCATGAAAGTATGGAATGCCTTCTTCTATGCTCAACTCATACAGAATTAAACTTCCAGACTTTAGAAAGAATATGCAATATGGTTATTTGGCATTTTGACAGGAAAAAACTAGTATTTTCACCAATTCCATACTTTCATGAAAGTATGGAATGTCTTCTTCTGTGCTCAAGTCATACAGAATTAAACTTCCAGACTTTAGAAAGAATATGCAATATGGCTATTTGGCATTTTGATAGAAAAAAATTAGTATTTTCACAAGTTTCATACTTTCATGAAAGTATGGAATGTCTTCTTCTGTGCTCAAGCCATACAGAATTAAACTTCCAGACTTTAGAAAGAATATGCAATATGGCTATTTGGCATTTTGACAGAAAAAAACTAGTATTTTCACCAGTTTCATACTTTCATGAAAGTATGGAATGCCTTCTTTTGTGCTCAACTCATACAGAATTAAACTTTCAGACTTTAGAAAGAATACGAAATATGGCTATTTGGCATTTTGACATAAAAAAATTAGTATTTTCACCAGTTCCATACTTTCATGAAAGTAAGGAATGTCTTCTTCTGTGCTCAACTCATACAGAATTCAACTTATAGAATTCAACTCATATATTAACAGATAGTAATTGTGATATAGAGTCCAAAATTAGTACTTTCACAAGTTCATTCTGTATGATTTAAGTTCAGAAAAGTATGGAATGCCTTCTTCTGAGCTTAACTCATACAGAATTCAAAAATGAAGTATGACTATACATCAAATGGTATCCAAAATATGAAATGAAGTATGTTGTCAGCTGGGTGGGGGAGCTCTGCATGAACGTTTGTTGTGCCCTACTTGCTTGCATCTTGAGCACTTCCTCTGAAGTCTGTCACTATGTCTTGATTCTCTTCTATTTTTTCTTTTTCTACCAGGTTGTGCTAGAGATTGGGGTGGTTTCACTTCGGTATCATAAGGTTCTCTATGCCAATATTTCTTGCTTCTTATCGGATAAATTTTATCCTCATATATTTTTTTATAAGTCTCAACAGTTAAATAACGCCCACAATACTCATAAGGGTCAAGACTACAATAACCGATAGCAGCCATAGCATGTGAACAAGGAATACCATCAAGTTGAAACTTCCAGCAAGAGCATGATCTATTAGCTAAATCAACAATAACTGTTTGGTATGATATTTGTACCTGGTAGCAATGGTCCCAATGTGGATGCACAGCATGCCAACGACATTTGTGGCGATTATTTGCTAAACTTGTTTCCATTTTTCCAGTCAAAGTAGTGGTCAATGTAAGAAAAACTTTACGTCTCTTGAAGAATCACTCTGAGACCTTACGTCTTGTCATCTCAATCAATGTTGTGATTGGCAACCCACGAACTTCCCTAAATAATGCATTCAAGCATTCCACATAATTAGTTATTATGATATCATACCTCCTATCGGGGAAAAAGAAATTAGCCCATTTCTCCTTCTCTAATTGAGATATTCATTGGTAACTTTGCTCATGAATAACCAATATCTTTTGCATACATTCATTAAATGAATGTTCCGTGGTTGATCTTGCGGCTGCCCAAAACAAGGGCACAACATCTTTTGAACGAACATCATGTACTAAATTTTTTGCAAGATGAACCATACAATATCCATGCGCAGCATCCGAAAAGACATTTCTCACAACAGCTATAATGTCTGGGTTCCGATCACTCATAATACTTAATCCCCTATAACTGGGGATGCATCTAAAAAGTTTATCCAAAAACCACTCCCATGTTTCTGTTTTTTCAATTTCAGTCACAGCAAATGCCACGGAAAAAAACATATTTTCTGCATCAATAGAAGTTGCAATCATAAGAACACCTGGGTATTTACCTCTTAGATGTGTTGCATTAATACATAATATAGGCCGCATATATTCTCTAAATCCACGCAAACTTGCACCGAAAGCCCAGAAGACACGTCGGAAACGGTGGGTCGAGGAACAACTCATCAATTTAACTTTTGATTCAAAGTCATCAATCCTTAGTTCCCTAAGATATGCTGGCAAATCTTTGTAGCATTGATCATAGTCACCACGAACGGAAACTAGAGCAATTTGGAGTGCATTGTATGCTTTCTTATAAGATATACGCACTCCAAATACCTTTCTTATCTCAAAGATAATGAAACTACTATTGATTTTCTCATTGTCCAAAAGATGCTCCTTTATGTGATTCGCAACAAAAATGGCAGTACATTGTCGATGGTCCAAGTTCAGCCTTGCAACAGTACAATTGTGCTCATTGACAAAAGTCACTATTTAAAATTTACCCCTGTCGATTGCTGACAACGTCCAACAACAATTGGGCTCTTTGCATCCGACTTTGATATAGTGACTATTGCTTTGGATGCGTCTCAATTCAAAATTTCGTTTGATGCAATAAGTGATAAGAGCTCTCCTGAAACTATCTCTATCAAAAAATACCTGAAATTAATACAAGATTGGTATTTATTAGACTTATATCCAATAAATGATAACTTGACTGATATTTTATATAATTCCATACTTTCACAAAAGTATGGAATATCTATCAACGAATACGACTATTAGACAAAATTCAAATATAATCATTACAAATGGTATCTATTAGACTGGTCTAAAAAAAATGATACCTAGAATGGTATTTTCTCAAGTTCTATACTTTGGTGAAAGTATGAAATGCCTTATACTGGTATGATTATTGTAGTTTTACATAGGGTAACATATACAAGTATACATTATAGACAACATAACTACTATTTCCTCTAGTTGGATTTTTCTGTGTAAAACCCAACTTTCATACTCTGGAAGTGCAAAAGTAATGATTTCATACTTTGAGAAAACTATAGAATTCCAAGAAATAAATCATTAACCAAATTTCACACTTTATCAAAACTATAGAATGCCATTAATACACAGAAAAACTCAACTTCCATACTCTGAAAGTGCAAAAGTAATGATTCCATACTTTGAGAAAACTCTAGAATTCCAAAAAATAAACCATTAACCAAATTCCACACTTTATCAAAACTATATAATGCCATAAATACATTAAAAAATCCAACTTTCATACTCTGGAAGTGCAAAAGTAATGATTCCATACTTTATCAAAACTTTCAGAAAAGTATGGAATACACATTATTATTTTCAAATGAATTACCTGATGTAGATACAATTCTGAAGTTTGTGAATCATCATCAATTGGATAAACATTCATGGAGTTTACTAGGGTGTCATCTTCTTCTTCTTCGACTTGAAAAATCATGATCCCCTATGTTATACTGACCGTCTGTGAAGTCAAAATCAATGCAATTAACATCTTCATAAGTGAAAACATCATAGGATTCAGAAGGAATGACATCTTCATCATTGTTCACATATGTTTCAGTCTCCTCATCGCTTGTGTGGATGTTCTCCACACCCTCACCTGCTCCATTATTCTCGTACATATGTTCCTCCAATGGAAAATATCTTTCAATTACATCACTAGAATTAAAAATTGAATTTGGGAATTCCTCAATTGCCTCCGCTTCTTCTCTTATCCTCTCCTCAGCAAGCTCTTCCTCAATGTAGTCATACTCATCATCATCAAATGTCAAAGGGAAATTCAGATCTAAAAATGCTTGACTTGTATTTTCTTGAGCCTCTTATACTACAATGACAGTGTCAGTTATAGTTTCAACCTGATTTGACGCTTGTTGTGTAGAAGTTTGCACATTGGCATATGTATCAAGCACAATAAAGTCATCATTGTCAAGATGTTGCGACCTACAATGATATTAGTTGATAATTATTTGTTTATCCGTAGTTAATAATAAGTGAGGATGAATGACATATAATTCAATAACTCACAAGATATTATCAATATCAAAATCTTGCACCATAAAACTATGTGCATCAGCCATCATACATACACCTATAACCAAATTAAATCAGATTGAATATGGAATAGATTATAGAATTCCATAATTTCACAAAAGTATGAAATTGATCAAAAAAAATCACTACTAGAAACTTGGTCTTCAGCAACGGCTATCAGCAACGGCCGCTCAAGCCGTTGCTATTTGCAACGGCATTCTTACGGCCGCTCGAGCCGTTGCAGATATGTTGTATCTGCAACGGCTTTCTAACGGACAAGTGAGCCGTTGCGGATGATAACTTATTAGCAACGGCTTGCTAACGAACAAGTGAGCTGTTGCTGATGATAACTTATCAGCAACGGCTTTCTAACGGGCGAGTGAGCCGTTGCTGATAAATTTATATACGTCACAGATCGCGCCCGCCCCCCTTCTTCCTCCCGTTGCTGCCGCCGTCGCCTCCTCTCTTGCCTCTCGCCGCCGCTGCCGACGCCGACGACGCCTCCCGCTGCTGCCGACACTATCAGGTATGTGCCCTCCGGCCGGCCGTCTCTTCCTGTTGCGGCCGGTAGAAAATCCGACCGAAACCCTAAAATAGGGTTTCGGTCGGCGGCGATCGGCCGCCGCCGGACCTTGTACATTGGCCGGACAGTGTGTCCGGCCACTGTACGCCGGCGCCGGAATTTGTAGTTTAATAATATTTTTTTATTGTTTTTAAATTGTTAATTAATTGTTAATTAATTGTTAATTAATTGTTAATTAATTATTTAGATTAATTATTTAGATTAATTATTTAGATTAATTGTTTAATTTGTTAGAATAATTTTTAGGGTTTAGATTAATTTTTAGGGTTTAGATTAATTTCAGAATTATCCACTTCGGACGCGCGCCGAAATCGTCCAATTCGAACGCGCGCCGAAATCGTCCAATTCGAACGCGCGCCGAAATCGTCCACTTCGGACGCGCGCCGGAATCGTCCAATATGGACTCGAACTGTCTCGAAACATTTAGAAAATAATCATCCATCCGACGAGTTGATATGTTTCACGTACGCATCGACGAGTCGGATATGATTTAGCAAAACCTTAGATCCGTTCGGGGATTGTATGTTCGTGTAAAAGAAGTAGATGATCTTTTATACGACGTACAATTCTTGAATTTTCCCTGATTGGACAATTTGGGAATATAGTTATTTGTACTGCACTTACGTTTTTCTTTTAACTGTTAACTAATTATTCTAAATTTCGGCAATATCTCTCTTGTTCTCCGATACGCGCCCAGATGATATGCGTATTCGGAGAACTGTAGAGAGATGCTGCCAAAATTTAAAATGAAGTTAGCGGTTAAAAGAAGTACTTAGTGCAATATGAATAACATAAATCCCGAATGGAATAGGACAATCTCACCTAAAGACATTAACCAAAGAAATTGTCATTGATTGACAGAATCATGTCGGCTGATCGAAGTTGGATGTACCGACGTCTTCATCGTGGAGCTTTAACGAATGAGTTTCGATGCGGCGTAACGTACTTCCTAAATTTCGCCTATTCGAACAGGAATTTCGTTAGCATCGGTGATCAAATCCGATGTCCGTGCCGCATTTGTTCGAATGGACGATTTTTGGATCAGGAGACTGTCACTCTGCATCTATATACCAAAGGATTTGCACCAAGATATTTTTTATGGACTTGTCACGGGGAGTCACGCGAAGTCGAAACATCGAGCAATCCTGTCGTTCAGACATATGGTGAATCTTCCTCTGCTGGTGCTTCTTCATCCGGTCAATGTAATCCCTTTAGAACTATGATACTTGATAGTCTTGGGGGTCAATTCCACCTGAATGATAATGTTGATCGGCCAATTCTTCAGACATCAGTCCCACCAGATACTACAGCGGTTGATATCACAGAAGTACAAACTGCGGTAGAGATTGAATTACCGAATAAAGAAGCTACAGAATTTTACGAGATGTTGAAAGCTGCCGATGAACCTTCGTATGAGAATTGTCCTAAATACACTAGGTTTTCAGCAATGACACAGCTCTTAAACAGCTCTTAATAGTTTATAATTTGCCACTGTCAATGTGCATGAAAGATGAATTTATTTATCTTTCGATGATTATTCCGGGTCCTAAGGGTCCGTGAAAAGAAATTGACATATTTCTCAGACCCTTGATAGATGAATTGAAAACATTGTGAACTGAGGGAGCTGTCACTTATGATTGTCATCGGAGGCAAAACTTCAATTTAAAGGCCGCGGCCTTGTGGAGAATCAATGATTTCCCGGCGTACGGCATGTTGTCGGGTTGGAGCACTCACGGTCGACTCTCTTGTCTGTATTGTATGGAACACTCTAAATCAATCAATCTTCAGAACGGACGAAAAATCTCATTCTTTGATTGTCATCATCAATTCCTACCGGTTAATCATCAGTATCGAAGGAATCGTAATAAATTTACTAAGGGCAGAGTCGAAAGAGATGGGCCACCACCGATGTTGTCTGGTGAACAAATGTTAGCACGTGTTTCAGCACTTCCAGATATAGTATTTGGTCGCAATGAAAGAGTGTCAGGTTTTGGCCAAACACACAACTGGGTGAAAAAAAGTATCTTTTGGGAATTGCCCTATTGGAGTTCATTATTGATTCGACATAATTTAGATGTCATGCACATTGAAAAAAATATGTTTGATAATATTTTCAACACTTAATTTGATGGATATTTTTGGAAAAACTAAAGATAATGTCAAAGCCCGACATGATCTGAAAATACTTTGTAAAAGACCAGAGTTGGAGTTACAAGAGGTCAACGGACGATATCTGAAACCGAAGGCCCTATATGTGTTAAATAAACAACAGATCAAAGATGTTTGTCAATGGGTAAAAGAACTCAGATTACCCGATGGATATGCTTCAAACTTATCTCGATGTGTGAACATCGATGATTGCAAAATATCAGGGATGAAGAGCCATGATTGTCATGTATTCATGCAGAGATTACTTCCGATCGCATTTCGAGATCTTCTACCTGATAATATTTGGGGTCCGTTGACTGAATTAAGTATGTTTTTTAGAAACATCTGTGCAAATGTCCTTCGAGTCGAAGATATGTCAACACTTGAAAATAATATTGTTGAAATCATATGCAAGCTGGAGCAGTTTTTCCCTCCTGCATTTTTTGACTCGATGGAGCATCTACCGATACACTTGGCATACGAGGCACGAGTTGGTAGCCCCGTTCAATATCGGTGGATGTACTTATTTGAAAGATACATGAATCGTCTGAAGAAAAAAGTAAAGAACACCGCAGCTGTTGAAGGATCAATATCTGAATCGTATATCATCCAAGAAATTTCAACATTCTGCTCATTTTACTTTGAATCGATAGTACAGACAAGATTTGATCGTCTTCCACGTAACGATGACAGGGGTGTTCGACATTCAGATGGACGTTTAAATATATTTTGTCACTCTGGTCGTGCTTTTGGTTCTCGTCCATCTCGACACTTAAGCGATGAAGAGTATCATTTGGCACACTTGTATGTATTACTCAATTGTCCAGAGATTGAATAATTCATTGAAATATTTGACATTGAGATGGTGCAAAAATACTCTATTCACAACGATCAAGAATTGGAGAGATTACGGAATCGTGATTTCCCTACTTGGATTCAGACTTACAGCAAAGATCACAGAGCTGAAATAGATGAAAGAATATTTGAGTTTGTTAGTGGACCGTCGTGACTTGTGTCGTGCTATAGCGGATATTTTGTTAACGGGTATAAATTTCACACGGTTGAATATTCATTTACAAAGAAGACGATGAATGCTGGGGTCTGCGTGAAAGGGACAACCTATGTTGAATGTGATATGGATTTTTATGGACTGGTGGAAGAAGTGATAGAGTTGCACTACTTCGGCTTGAAATCAGTGATCCTATTTAGATGTCATTGGTTCGATACAACAGAAAGGGACATGAAAGTTCATCCAAAATACAAACTTGTTGAGGTTAATTACAAATCGAAATTGGCAGCAAATGAGCCTTTTATATTGGCATCACAAGCCGAACAAGTATATTACGCGAAGTATCCGGCTCGAAATAAAGATAGAGCAGATTGGCGTGTAGTCTGTAAGACAAAAGGTAGAGGAAAAATTGATCCGATAGTAGGAGAAAATGAGCTGATACCTGATATGACATATGGTTTCTATCAAGAAGATGATCCTCCTGCTGTAGATCGTATTATTCCAATACTCGAGGAAGCAGACACAACGTCAATTCAATTAGAAGTTGAATATGCTGATGATGACGATCATGAAATTGAGGAAGCTGGAGATGAAGAAGAGGAAGAAGAGGAAGAATTCGAAGACTATTATTCAGATGATGAGGAATAATTGTAAAGTATATATTTTATTAAATATATCTCTACTATTTATACAATAATCTGATTATATGTCTGTTCGACAGATATGTCTGGTCGTGGTTATCGACGTAGGAGAGCTTCGGAGTCTCCGATCGATGAGACTCCAGCACTTACTCATGCTGCTGATCCTCCCGTTGCTGATCCTCATGCGGATGATACTGCCGAGGCTAGTACATCCAGACGCAGGCGGCCACGCGGGCCGAACAGGTGGCAGCCTCCACCAACCACAGAGTCACGTAGATTGATTAGCGTGATTGGGGAGCGGTAATATATCATGAATTGTGAATCATTACAAATTCATTATATCATAATATAATATTAAAATTTATTTTTGTTGTGCAGGTTCGAGCAAGAAGAAGTGTCGAGGAGCATTTCTTCTACTATTCGACGATACATGCACGGGGCATGGCCTACGTGGTCTCACGTGCCTAGCGAGCACGTCGACATGTTATGGCGCGAGTTTGAGGCACGTATTATTTTTTTTTTTACATGCATGATGATTAATATTGGTACTGATACTATTATTTTGCAGGCTCGCTATACATGGGCCGAGGACCAGAGGCCCTTCATTTACGCTGCCTGGGAGGCTATTTCCCGGGCAAGGTACAACGGGCAGCTGGGGCAGGCTCGGTCCCAGGCGATGGCCCGAGCTGGGACCACTAACATCGCGGAGACTCGGGGATACGGCCCCGGTTGGATTACTCCGGATATATGGGACCAGCTCGTGGGAATATGGTCGACGGATCGATGGCAGGAGGTTTCTCGGAATGCGGCTAGAAATCGCATGTCGGGGGGAGCAGCGCGTCACACCGGCGGCTCTGTTGCATTTGCAGCGCACACGAACCGTATGGTAAGTATATCTTTTAATTATATATTTTATTTGTTACTATGTGTACTAATTAATGTATTTGTTTTGTAAATGTAGACGACGGTGTCGGATGACGGGACTATCCAGCGACCCTCCCCGATGGCGGTGTTTGAGCGGACTCACCGTCGAGCACATGGGACGGGGGAGTACATCGACAACCGCGCTGCATACATTGTGGTAATTATATATTTGTTTAAATTATTCATTATATATTTATAATTTAAGTTTTATGATAAATATTAAACAAAAAATCAAACTCGAGTAGGAGACGTACAGCCAGACGGTGGTGCAGCGCGGGGGTACCCCCGAGGACTTTGACGCAGCATCGTGGGTCGAGGCCGCAGGTGGCTGGGACCATGGCCGCGTATATGGCTTCGCAGATAGTGGTCATGCGCGAGCCATGCTAGGGCCACTTGGGGCACCGACCCCTCCGGTCGCTGGTGAGCGGCCGTCCACCTCTAGATCCAGTTATGATCATAGTAGCAGAATAAGGACTCTAGAGGAGACGGTCGCGCGTCAGAGTCAGATGATGGCGGAGATGCATGCTATGCTACGCAACATGTCAAGTCATCCCGAAGCAGACATCTCTTCGGCATCATCTAATCCATCGTCCTCAAGTCAATCCACGCCGGTGTACACTCAAGCACTCCAGACCCCGCCATATGATCCAGGCCATCCTCCTTCGTGATCGTGAGATTTTGTTTATATTGACTTTGTTACTGAGATATTGAACTTGTTTAATTTATATTGACTTTGTTACTGAGATATTGATACTTCAATTTTGCATTTGAATTATTTTTATACTATCGTGGATAATTATCAATATAAATATAATTGTTTTGATGTATATCTTGGTGTGTTTGTGATGTGTGAATGAATGTGTGTATGAGTGTATGGGTGTGTGAGTTATGTATCTGATAATGTATCAATGTATCAATGGAAATTTTAAATTTTAAATTTTTTCGTTACCAGGTTCACATCATCAGCAACGGCTTTCCCACGGCCGTCCGTGGGAAAGCCGTTGCTAAAAGTTTATCGAAAGCCGTTGCTGATGACCTACAGCAACGGCTTAGCGATGGGCTTTTACTAACGGCGTTGCTACGGACTCAGCGGCCGTTGCTATTAATGTTATCAACAACGGCTCCGTGTCCGTTGCTGATAATATTTTTAGCGACGGCCCGAGCGGTCGTTGCTGATACGTCGCTAAGTTATTAGCAACGCGAGTTTCTGTCACGGCTCTATTGCAACGGCTCGGCCGTTGCTGATTCTCTTTAGCAACGGCTCAGCAACGACATCAGCCGTTGCTGATGCCCATTTTTCTAGTAGTGAATAATATCATTATTTTTATCATTACTAATATAGAATGATGCTACTAAATTAAACAAAAAGCCAAGGACACCGATGATACAAACCTGGGCGGATGTACTTACAGACTTTTGCGAAAGTCTTGAAGCAACTCCCAAGTTACAACTAGGGTTCCTGTTAAATAGAGTGTAACAATCATTCTTGTTTGAGAAGTGGCTAATAATGAAGAAACTTTACTAATGGAACTATATGTGTATGAAATGCCGCTAAGTATTCAAAAACTAGGGCATTAGATAATTTCATAAAAGTATTGAATCAAGCAAAAAAGAGTACATGATTAGAGATTTGTTTACTAATATGGCATGTTTCTACATAATAAACCAAAAAAAAGTGAAACACTAGGTACAAACCTGTGACTTTGCTGAATTTCATACTTTGCCAAAAGTATATAACAGCCAAGGTATTAGTCGAGGTCGTGGAGGAATGAAGAGAAAACCTCGGCGTCAACAAAGAAAACCGCCAGTAGCAACAAGGTCGAGCTAGCTAAAAGTATGGAAGACCATGGGAAAGAGCACGGGGAAGAGCAAACGATTGAGCGGAAGTTGAGCAAACGACACGTCCGA
This sequence comes from Canna indica, assembly GCA_034359265.1. Lineage (NCBI taxonomy): Eukaryota > Viridiplantae > Streptophyta > Magnoliopsida > Zingiberales > Cannaceae > Canna > Canna indica. Next base: position 75,390,633 of record CP136890.1, read on the forward strand.
GCATGGGGAAGAGCAAATGCGACGTCAACAAAGTAAGGCGCCGAAGAAAACCTTCAGTCTCCAGAACTTCTAATGTCGGCTGGAGAAGAAGTGTGAAGAAGAAGTTATGTGCTCCAGTTCCACGTCTGTCGATACTTAAAATTTGTTTTTTTTCATTAAACCCTGTTGAACCGATTCAAATTTTGTTGAACCAGTCGGCCATGGTCCAAACCAACAATATGGGGGCAAAACCGGAAAAATGAAGAGAAAGTTATGGATTTGGGAAAATTCAATTCAAAGTTATGAATTTGGGAAAATGAGGAGAGAAAGTTATGATTTTGGGTATTTGCTCAATAATATTAAGGAGCTTGCCGTGGCGATTAAAGAATACAATGAGCCAGAGATTTCCATAGATGGGTTGTATGAAGCTGTTATGCCAATATCTGGATTTAATGAGAGTCAACTTTGTTGTGTCTATCGTATGCTTGTCGGTTCATCAACAAGAGAGGCAAGAGCTTTCATGATTGCATCTACTCATCACCATTACTTCTGGATTCGTGACATGTTAAACATGTGATTTTGATATGAACTTATCATCTTTAAAAAACTTTGATATGAACTTGTAAGACTTTGATATGAATTTTGGGATTTATGTTGTTAATGACTTTGATATGAACTTTGGAATTTATATTGTTAAAGACTTTGATATGAACTCGTTGTTATACTTTATGAACTTGTTTATGTGATTTGTTGTTAAAGACTTTTTTTATGTTTATGTGCATGTCTTTTATTATTTTTATTCAAAATGTTACTTTAATGTTTAGATGTAGTCCTTTGTAGGTCATGTTTTTAATATTAATTTATTATTTTTTAAAATATTAATGCAAGTTGTAATTTTTATTTGTGGCCAACCAAACGTTCGCAAATAGAAGTTGCAAGTTGCAAGTGTAGTTGCAACTTCCATTTGCGGCCAACCAAACGCCCGCAAATAGAAGTTGCAGCTCTACTTGCGGGCAACTAAATACTAAGCTGCAAAATTTATTTGCGGACACTTGCTTTTGCATGCAAATAAATTTTGCAGCGTTTGTACTTGTGGGCAACCAAACGTTGAGTAGAACTTCTTGCAAGAAGTTACTTCTGATGTACCAACCAAACTAGTTCAAAATTTTTTGTTGGCTTGTCAATGAATAAGGTAAGGAGTAGTAATACACTGCTTGGAATTAAGTCATTTATTAAGTCAACTATTGCCTATTGCGTATTATCAATTATAGCAACCTCCGCGATGGCTCTATGCAATTACAGTAGTTGTAGTCATCGCTGTCGCATAATATTTACAATTATATTTTATGTAACCACCTTCTGTAATGGTAGCTAGCCGTCACATAAGTACTTAGGCGACAAGGTTGCCACCGCGGAGGCCATAGCAAATCAACAAAAAAAATTCGTGATAATACAGTGATTTAGGTTAACCAAAATACTAACAGCAGCAAAATATCTTATTTTATCTTGATTTACAGAAATAAATGTTTCTAAAATTGAACAGTGTGTTGATCAATTGAGTTACCCATTCACCAATTTAGATAGGTCCAAATAAAAATACTTAAAAAATTATAAAAATATGAAAAGCTATAAAAGAAATAATTCATTGGGTGGATTAGAAATTCGATTAGATGTTCTCTTACTGGATTAGATTTATTTTACATAGTGTTATCAATTTTTGATCAACTCTATACTAATTTAATTTGTTTTTAATTTCCCTAGACCAAATTGGGCATTGATTTGGGATTGAAGTGACAAATACTCTCAAATTTTAGAAACATTGGGAGAAAATATTTATAAAAGATAGCAAGTCTCATGTTTATATATTCACTAAATACAGAACCTTACATCTTGCACTGCCCTAGATGTGCCATCTGATATCTGTTGAAACATGCATGGATAGCCCTAGCTAGGGGTAAGGTCAAAGGAGTCTGTAAATTGAATGCAATGGCATACCAAAATAGGAAATTTAAACCAAAGAGGAATTATGTAACACTGATGAAAGCAACAAGACTAACAAGCTAAAAGCAAGTCCACTAGAACGAACAATGGAACTACAATGCATGTACTTGTAACTAGATGTAATCTTATTAAAGCACTTCAAAACAGTGACACTTCTATTTTACTTATCAACTACTGAAATTAATTAAAATGACATAATCATGCTATTGAAATTTACTCTCTTTTATTATCAGTTAGTCAAAGCAAAAAAATGGCCCAATTGCTTCACAAGGTATATTGAGACAGTACATAATAATGAAAAAATATATTTACAAAGGTCGAAATCAGCTTCAGTTCAATGGGCTTACAATAATATATAAGAAAGCAAAGGTGATCAAAATACTGGACATTTTGAGGAACCTGCAAAGGAAGCTGACTCTTTCAAAATCTTAGATAGCGCCTTTCCAGAACATAATATGTAGTAGATGGCACTGAATAGAGTGTGCATACAAAATTTGCTTACACTCTTCTATAGCTGTAGAACCAGAGTATATGCACTGACATGAGGGAGCCAAAGCATCCATCGTTCAAGATCCTGTAAATTGTAGGGTAAACAAATTATAAACACTAATACGCAATGTGTATGTTTTCATCTTCTCAACAAGCAAGAAGAAATGCGGGAATGCAAAAAAGAACTTAAGCTTTATTACTTTTAGGATAACACTTCATCTCAACTTAATCGCTGCAGCCATTTGTCTCAACTTCTGAGAGATCTCCGAGAATGATGGTCTTGATGCTGGATCGGATGACCAACAACTTTCCATCAAGGACTTCCATTCAGGATCGCACCATGTAGGAATTTTAGGTCGTATGCTATTGTTCACAATGCCTCCTAGAAGAACAAATCAATCACAACAGTCCAAATTAACCTAAGTTCAGAAAGTGAATAGAAAGGTCATTATATGTAAACATGGATAAAATATTTTCTTTATTGTGTTAAATGTTCTAAAAGGAGTACACTTCAAAAATCCTCCACTCTTAATCAACATTAATTCTTTTATGAGATTTAACCTGAAAACTATATTGCAACAAGTCGATTTGTACAGATTTGCCAAATTTCATAATACACCACTACACCTCCAACAGTTGAACTGTTTTATTCCTAAACTTCAATTGGAGCAACATGTTGCATGGTTTATTAGTTTGACAAAGACCACGTGACTTTCTCAAAGCACTACCACATTTGGGCTTGGAGTATTCATGTCTGCCCAATTGCACTAAGAATATAAATGAATAATTTCATATCTCCTCTAATGGCTTAAGCTTTTAGATGGAATGACATCAATCAAACACCTAAGAATAATACCAATTTCTGACTGAAGTAGTTAAAACTTGCAAGTTCACAGAATAACAGTTGGGAAAAAATCTTGTTCCACCAGTAGTTGCTGATACAGAACCTAAAATATAGTTGCAAAATAAAATGCATCCAGTTATAAGCCTCATACAAAATATGACTCAGTCTCTCAGAAAGTAATCCTAGATCTCCCTCCATGTAACATTCCATTTATCATTTATCAACCTAAAATATTTGTCAGTTTCTATGTCTTAAAGTTAGCCTAAAACATCATTTCAATAGGATACAATGACAAAGATGTCCAAGTGAACTAAATATCCTAGCACATAAAATCTAGTTTACTTAAACATCATGTTCACTTGGATCCATAAAATTTAGCCTAAAAGATGGTACCCTATTGACATGTTGTTTTTAGGTGCACATGACTTGGATCTAGCACATAAAGATTACTCAGAAATTATTTATTTGTGGCCTTATTCATCTGAAGCTAATCTTTTCACAGGTTTCTTCATACCTTGAACTCCTCAATTGTAAATGTGCCGACAGGAGACTAAAATTACTAAAGATGAATCCAATTCTTTGATGTAACAGTTTTTTTCAACTTTTGTTTCTAAACAAGGAATATCTCATTCAGTTGGAAAGTAACAGTAGAGCAAAGAACAGACTAGATGACCAAAAACTCTGAGAAGCTATGCTTCTTTGTTTGGACATAGTTTGGTTACTTCATTGTTGGATAGACTTAGCATTAAACTAGGAGTAGTTTGCCACACTCAATGTACCAGAAGAATATTGTACTACATCATTATTTTTTAGATAAGTGAGTTCATTTAGTAAGTATTAATACCAAAGGAAAGTAGAACTAGGCTAACAACATTTGATAACGAAAATAATCTCATTCAGAAGTTTTCTAATTCAAAAATCTTTTGACCGTGCTCCTTTCCATGGCTCCCAACCAACATAGTAGACCTTTTGGTGCTCAACGTGATTGCAGAATCTCAAACAATCTAAGAATGTTGCAATTAAAGATCTCACAATCAATATTGTGCCTAAATTAAATATTACAAGCCCACCTATGATTGAAGCACAATGCATGTCGGCATAAGGCTCTTCCCCAGAAAGCAGCTCCCACATCACAATACCGTATGAATAAACATCAATCTACACGCATGAATCAAAGAGTGAAGTGACCGAAGGATTGAAAAAGAACTATCTCACTAAACTGGGATCACGAAAGTGAACGCACCCCCTTTAAGGAAGCTTACCTTGTCAGAAACCATACTACTTTTTCCGCTTAGAAGCTCTGGGGCCATCCATGGCAAAGTTCCCCGAAGACCACCTGAAACCATTGTTTGTTGCTTTACTTTTGATAAACCAAGATCCCCAATCTGAGAGGAGAGGTACGATTAGTAAGCTTATCACAGCTATTACTATACCAAAATTCAAGCACAATTGCATATAATTATAACAACAATTGCCCTTCTAAATGATAGAAATCACAAAATTATAACTAAGGCTCCCACATATTATATGTTCATAAAAAGTCAAAGGGAAGTTAAAATGCCACCCACTATACCGTGGCTAATTGTAATAGGATCTCCTCTGACTTTGAAACATACAATCCCACCCCCCCACCCCCCCAAATGACAAGTGGGCAACTAAGTAGTATCCCAAATAATATTATTTTAATTAGTTCAAGCTAGCATGACATCATTACTTAAAAAATATAGTTTAAACAATATTTGAATAATATTATTGTAGGGGGTGGGAGTGCATGTTTTAAACTCAAACCTCTATGCAATTAGCCATTAGTACATGGGATGACGATGTAATACTTTCCCAAAGTCAAATTGTACCTTACAAATAGGACGATGTGGATCTCGCATGTTAACTAATAAGTTCTCGCACTTGAGATCAAAATGAACTATGTTCTTTCTATGCAAATACTCCATCCCAAACGCAACATCCATGGCTATCATTAGTCTTTTGCGGCGGTCAATTGTTCTGCTCAACAGAAAATGTTTGCAATCAGAAGCTTGTCATGTCTGTTGCCTAAATTTCTACTGAGTAGTCAACATGACCAACGAACATTCTAGAGAATTTGACATTTACTAGAATCTAGTACTGAAAAATTATACGTCTATACCTGTCTTTCTTTTGCAGAAATTGTTTGAGAGACCCATTGACCATGAATTCTGTTACAGTTGCTAAACTGCCATCAGGGCCATCACGTACTACACCATAGAAAGAAACAATATTGGGATGATGTAAGGAACTCATTATTAGAGCCTCTTTCCAGAAATCTGCAATCTGTAAGAGATGAAAGAGTCAGACCAGATTGAGTAATTAAAACAATTTTTTAAGAGAATATTACAAAGAAGAGAAAATTCTACAGATTTTGGTAAAAGCCTTAAAAACAGAAACTATTATATGGACAAACATTTGTTCAGGATCATGTCACAAATAATACAATGAAAGCAACATCGAAGACAATGCATTTCCTTTTATGACCTGTAATAACAGAAGGAAGACAACATGGAAATAGCTTCATTTTCCTTTCCAACTAAGAAAAAGGTCAGCCACGGCAAGAAAAAAGACAAAATGAATAGTAGGATTACGAGCAAAAGTAAGTCAACATGCTAAGTTTCTATATAATCAGCAAAACCAAGTTGAAATTTCATGTAAAAAATCCAGAAACTACCAAGCGTTCTCTCTCCGATGGCCTCCCTGCAAAGCAACTAGCTTTAATTCTCTTTATTGCAACATCAGAACCTCTCCATTTTCCATAATAGACAGAACCAAATGAGCCCGAACCCAGCTGTCTAATCTCTTCCAGATCATCATTGTTTATCATCTAAAAACAACTAGTGTCCAGTAAATATGTGAAGTCATTTAGTTGATGAAGGCAAAAATGGATATTCTTACTAAACATACCTGTAAGCCTTTATCCAAAGCTTCAGCTTCAGCTGACGTGGGCTCAATTTTACCAAGTTTCTCATGTTCAATATCTTCCTCAGTACTAGCTTGATTATCTCCTTTGCTAATCTGAAAATAGGAGAAGATAGTACTGAGACTAACAAGATATAAAGAAGTTTGGTGAATAAGACACCTGTAAATACAGGATACCCGTAAACTTCTAGCCAAAGTTTCTTCAGCTGTCACGTGCTCATTTTCGCAATGCTTTTGATGTCCAATATTTGATATTGAGTGAACCTGAAAATCAAGATTGGCATTCTGCTTGGAGAAAATAGCAGTAACGCTAACCAATTTTTAAAAAGTGTAGTAATACAAAATGTTCAATACCAAACTCACCTCATGTACACATTCATGTAATGATTCTTTCTTATCAGGAGCAGAAGGGACATCTGGCTCAGTGGTTATCACCTCCTCAGCACCTTCTAATACTGCTTTCTTCACAGAAGCAATCAACTCAGGTAAGAAATTTAATTTCCCCCCAGATGTATCCCCATGTCCATGAGCAGAATTATTGTCAGCATCAATCTGTTTGCTTTTAGCTCTTTCCACTTCAGAAAGCTGTAATCCATCTGTTGCAAATTGAAAACTTTCGCAACTTCTAGGAGGAAGAATAATATGTTCATCTGGTTCCTTCAAAATGTCATGCTTTCTTCGCTGCACATCAACAGTCAGATTTCTGTCTGCTGCAGTTGTCACCGGGAGAGTTAGGTAAGAAGCCATTGTAGGAGGATGTTGGATCCTGGCAGCACAAAAAACAGACACATGGAGCTGGTTCAAAAGGAACTTTTACATGTATTTAACTAGAACATGGAACAGAATCAGGAGCAAGGGAGAACCTATATTCCTGATCGGGGATAACCTCATTCTGTCTAGTAGCATAGTGATATGGAGAACCCAAGTTAATAGAATCTTGAAAGTTAAGAACCCTCTGTTGCATAATATTGTTCTGGCTTGATAAAGCGTTTGTAATTTCGTCCTGAGCATGAATATACTTCAACCTAGGATTCCCCTCCTGCATACATCTATTAAAAAAAGAGTCTCCACCACTTGCCATCATGGAAGTTGAGGGTTCATATGATGTTCCAGGATGATCAGGAACATGTCGTGTTCTCCATAAAGATTGATTAGGATGTGAATTATTGGGATTTTGGTAAAGACTCTCCGCACCATACAGAGAAGGTTGATTCTTATATACAACTGCAGTGTCTTCAAGTCCTGGTTCATATGTGCCCGTAGTGCCTCTACCACCTCCAACTGTTTGTTGAGGAAGGTACACCTCATTCCCAGTATTAGTAGCATGATGAATGTAATTTATCTCATCATGGCTGATGCAATTAGAAGGAAAGACATGCTTACCATCAGCATTCCCATGTGTGAATGGAACATTCATAATAGTGCCATCAAAAATGTGATGCTCATTCAGCCCACCGGTTCCATTGACATGGATCCACATATCATCACGTCTATGTGTAATCTGATGGCTGTGTGCCCGACCCTGATCATATTCATAATAGAAAGGATGGTGATGTTCATTCCATTCCTTGACATAGATACCATGCTCCATCTTCATGTCTTGGTTTGCCATGTATGAATCCCTAGTGCAAAAATACTCAGCACATGACTTAGGAGAGTTGCCCACATATTCATTCTCCATGTTTTGTTGCTCAATGTAGGGTTGCTCATGCTTCAAGTGATTGTCAATGGCACCACGGGTGTCTGCTGTCAAACCATGATTCTTATGGTAGGCAATGTGGCAATGATCACAAACATTATTGCTCTCTATCATATTTTGAGAATGGACCAAATTAGAAGAAAAACCAGATTGTTCCTGAACAATGGCTCCTGCAGGAACCCACACCAAATTTTCCACAGGTGAGAGAGTCTGACGATCATATGGATGAAGTTGGTATCCTGGTGTCTGCCTAAAACAGTCATCCACAAATCTACCGCTGAATTCCCCAGCATTGAGGTGAACTCTTGAAGATGGTGGTGAGAGTGAAAATTCTGATGGGTCACTAGCAGCATGCTGTATTGGGGAGAAAAAAGCAGGGTTACAAGGATAATCCATTTCACCACATCTTTGGCCATGAGAGGAATTAGAGATACTAAGGTGACGCAAATTAAGCTGATTATAATTCCCCCCATCCATACTCGGATGCCTCGAGCAATGCTCAGAGAAAACAGGAGACGACGGCAATTTAGCATCGGTGAGGTTATTGAGGGCATCGATGTACCTCCGCTCGTTCTCCCGCTCATCTGTGTCGAAATGCGCAGTGGCGGCAACCTGATCATGATCCTGAATTTGCGAGAAGAGAAATATCCTCAGCCATACGACCCCATCACCTGCTGTGCTGAGCTTGTCGTACTCCTCTATCATATTCGTCACGTCATCATCATTCACGACAGATACCAAGGAATCCACATCCTCGTTGGGCTGCTGGTACTTGATGACCGATACCCCATCGAATAGCACACGAACTCGAGCCAAGAGGTCCTCATAAGAAACGTTGCGGGAGACGGTCATAATCCGAGTCTCACCGCCGACATACCGGAGTCGCCCATCTAGTGGGCGGGGGAGTATGCTACCGCCGAAGCTGCAAAGGAACTTAACAAGAGAGGAATCATCGATAGTGGTGCCGAATTCCATCTCCAACAACTGAAACTAACAGATGAGGCTGCTCCGGATTCAGGGGGAAGAAGGATGATCGTCGAGAAACCTCCACAGCTCCAATACAATCCCTTGCAAACCCCGCGGAACCCTCCAAAATTCTGGATTCCCCTACAAACTTGAATGGCTTATAAAAAGTATACAAACTTGCTCTCTATATTAAAAAAATGATGTAAAAATGCAACAATATAACAGACAATGATGAAAAAATTGCCCTCTTTCGACTTCTCTCCACATCCAATCATGAGAGAGCATTCGAATTAGTTAAAAATCGATATGTCTGATCTTGTTCTTATACCAAGAAAAAAGATCAAAATTTAACTAAATAGATAAATAAAGGAAAGATTTTTTTTGTTCAACAGATTGGTCTCCAAACAAATCAGGTTGAGAACTTCCGTCGTTCTTCAATGATCAAATTAAGTGGGAAAAAGTCAGGGGAAAGTCAAAACAAACAGAATCAAGAACAAAACCATCGAGAAATCATACCTTCTCCTTTACCAGACAATTGAAGAGCAGAGACTTCTCAAACAAGCGGCTATCTCTCTCGACCGTTTCTTCTCGAAATTCAAATCCTTTTCCCAGAAAGACGGATGGAAATGGAGCGGGAAGAGAGAAAATCGGGGCAAGACAGGGAAGAGGGAAGCATCGGCGAAAAAATCGTAAGGAAACAAATGGAGAAAAAGGAGGGAAATATAAATAGGAGGATCACGCCATGGCGAGGGAACTGCTGCTCCCCGTCTCTCTCGCCCGCTCTGCGGCCGCGGCAAGGAGGAGGCAGGGCTGCTCCTCTTGATGCAAAAGGAACGCAACACGTGGCTGAATACCGTGCGCCCGAGCGGCCGCGAATTCCCTCGGACTTTATGTGCGTCTGCCATCTCATCAGGAGGCGCTTGCTCGCGGCTCGCTCATTGATGGCGTGGCGCCTAGGGTGTGCATCGATGCCAAATAAATTCAGAATTTTGGAACTCATCCGATCCAATAGAATCTGAGTAGACACAAATTATATTTGAATAGAATTTGAGATAAAAATTAAGAAATCTAATAAAATTAATTTTGATTCCTGGTCTAATACATCAGTACTCGAAACTAAAATCGGAATCGATATACGTAACCTATACTCTGAAATTTGTTCTAAAATCTATTTTGGAATCTGTTCTGAAATTTATTTTAAAATTTGTTGGAGCCTGTTCTGGAATCAATTTTGATTCCTTGTCCAATACATAGTACTCAAAACTAAAATCGGAATCGGTATCCAAAATTTATATCCTGAAATCTGTTGGAATTTATTCTAGAATCTATTTTGGAATCGATTCTGAAATTTATTTTGAAACTTGTTGGAACCTGTTCTAAAATTTATTTTGGAATTTATTGAAATTTGTTCTAAAACTTATTCTGGAACATATTCTATAACTTATTCTAAAACTTATTTTAGAACTTGTAAATGAACGGATTCTAACAAGATACTCAAAATTAAAACTTAAAGTATGGTTCTAGATACGGTTTGGTTCTAAATTTTAACATGATAAAATCCGATTTCACAACCTAGAAACTTGCTCTATACAAAATAATTCACGTATTATAAAAAATATAAGATATCTAAATTCTATCGCCCATAATAATGTCATATGAAGGGCCGGACGATGAGGGCCCGTGGCCGTTAAAGATGACGTCCCGAACATAGCATAATAACGGACGTTATTGTCTGAAATGAAGCAACAGTCTTTTGTCTATAAAAATATAGTGATACACTTTCGTAAATTACTTTACATAAATTCAGAAAATTAGAACAAAAATTTAGTTCCAAATTATTAACTTTATAAGTGTGTATGTAACCGTCACTTTCTTATTAGTGTGGCAAGATAATTTTTTGAAGTGGCAGTGCATTATTGAGGGAAAAAAGTCTCGTGGAACTTTAGCTCAATTAATAAAAAAAACTCATGAATTTCAAAAAAATATAAAAAATTCCATGAATCATTAAAAACTAATAAAAAAAAGCTCATATCATCATCTCTCTATTAACTTTTTAACAGAATTCCACATCAATATCGTAGTTGCTTATCACAGAAGTAGGGGTGAGCAAAATTTACCGATTAACCGACCGAATTGAAACCAAATTAATTGAACCGAATTTTTTGAATAAATTTCAGTTCGATTAACGGTTAAAAAAATTTAGGTGATATTTGGTTAGCGAAAATTATTTTCTGGTTTGGTTTTAATGAAACTGAAAACTTGGTTTTGGTTTCTAGTCTTCAGTTTTCTGAAAACGTATTTAGTTAATGAAAATAACATTAATTTTAGTTAGTTGAAACCAATGAATATTTATTTGGCTATAAAAAGTAATATTAATTTTCCTTATTTTTAGTAGTAGTTAAATATTTAATTAGTTTACAAAATTAAATGTTTGCTAATATGATTATAAAATATTTGTAAGATTTAATTAATTAAATTATTGGTAGTTTAAAATTTTATTGTTCAATTAAATATAAAAATTAATTAATAGTTATTATAATATTTCAAAAAAAAAATCCAGTGTCTAAAATTAATTTGATTAATTATAAATAGATTAACTTTAAGAAAATTGAGTTATTTAAAAATTTGGGTTTGAGTCAATTTAATATAAATTTGGTTTAATTAATTTATAAATTTAAGATAATAGTTTGATTTGAAAATGATGATTTTTATTTTAAAAAAATAAATAAATATAGTTTGATTTATTTTTAAATTAATTAATTTTATAAAAAATATTTATAAATACAAAATTGTCACTCCATTTTGATAACGAAATCGACAATCTCGAAATCACATAAAATAATATTCTAGTATTTTCATTTCTATTAGGAAAATTGATTTCGTTTTCATTCTGGTTTCGATTCAATTTCATGAAAACGCTGAACCAAACACGTTTTCGTAAGCAATTCTGGTTTCAGTGAAATCAAAATCATGAAAACAGACTTGATTTCGCTAACCAAACAGACCCTTAAGTTTTCGGTTTTCAGTTCGGTTTAGTAAATTAACCGATCGGTTCAGTTAATTACCGAATACTGATATATATTAAATAAAATAAAATATATTATTGGCTTTAGGTTTTCAACCTTGGCCTTAATCTCGGTTTTGATGACAACAAATATGGAACTAATATTTCGTCAAAAAATCTTTCAAGTTCCATATCGATTAGCATTCGATGTCTTCGATCGGATGAATTGGAAGAAATTAGAAAATCATAAGGACATTGATCGTCGCACTCGGGTTTGTCGCGGAAATTTCTTGAAGATCAACGTGTGCACCAAAGACGTATTGGATGAGTCCAAAGATCACATGGAAAGCTCTCCAAGTTGATGCTCGTTGAAAGCCGGAACCCAAAAATGAAGCGCGCAAGAAAAAGGACTGAAAAATCAATATCAGACTATGTTCAGTCGACCGAAGAGTGTAAGAAAAAGGCAGTAGCTCTTTCGATCGACCGGTCGGTCGACCGAACAGTGCCAAAAATTGGCAGTGGCTACTTCGGTCGACCGGATGGTCGACTGACAAAGGCCAAATTCTGGCAGAGGACGCGTCGATCGACCGATTGGTCGATCGGACTGTGTATCGCCAAAGACGCAACCTGCGTCGGTCAACCGATGGGTCGATCGGATTGCGAGAATGCAGTTTTGCGTCTAGGTGGTCGACCCGTCGGTCGACCGCACAGAGAGAATAAGCAGCGGTCTCTATAAGCAGTCGATCGGTCGGTCGACCGGCCGATCGACCAAGCGATTGTAACGGCTAGATTTTAGCCCGTTGAGTTGTCGTTCCTTTGAGAGGTTATATATATCATTCATATAACTCATTTTATCCTCTCTCCCTGATTCTTAGAGATTTAATTGAGCAATTTAAGAAGGGAATTAAGCCTTCCAAAATATTTTTTTGCTTGCGCTCAGTTCTTCCGCCGGCGTCTTCTTCAAGCGCACGCTCTTCCTTAACTCGGGCTTCAACTCAAGCTCTACCACTTAGCGAGTTGGAGGCATTGAAAGCTTGGAAAAGAGCATTGATTCTTGGTTTCATTTTTAAGCTCTTTTCATTGTAATTTTTACCTGTTATTTGAACATGTTGTTTTTGGAATTGAGTTTGTATAAACCTAGGTTGCTAGGTTTGATTTGGTTGGTGGTTGCCTTTGTGATTGAGGTTTAATTCCACCGTTGTAAACTGTAGCTTGCTAAGATTAAGTGAGTTGTCCCTTATAGTTGAGGTGGAAGAATGCTCTCGGTAAGAAGGCGGAGACTTCTGGGTGTGGAAGTGTCTTAGGTCGAGAGTGCGACTCTTCGAGTCAAAGTCCTCATTGTAAGGGTAACTATATTAATCTAGTAAAACTTAGCTTGGAAATCCTAAGCGGGGTGCTTAGGTAGTGGAGTAGGCATTGGGGTCGAACCACTATAAATTTATGTGTTAGCATTATTTTTTTATTATTGATTGGGTTTAATTGTTTTACCTTGCTTCCACATTTAATCACAAAATCGCAACTTGCCTAAGTGATCTAAGTAAACGAATATAATTGAAATTAGACGAAAGATTTAGTTAACACACTATTCACCCCCCTAGTGTTGCCATTTCACCTACACATATATCATAAATTATGGTTTGCAATAGTGGTTAAAGATGGCTCACTTTTATTTGAGCAACCTGGGTTTGAAACTTTGTAAGTGATATTTATTGTTAGTCTTGTTTTATTTATAGTTACAAATATAGATTTGGTTAGTGATATTTATATCAACAATATAGTTTGTTTTAGTGGTTAAAATGTTTAATGTTTATTTTATTGACCAGAGTTCAAATCTTGGTATTTCTTTTTTACCATTTTTTTGGTAAATTCGATTAACCAAACCGAATTAACCGATTTTTTTTTTGATTCAGTAAACGGTTAATAAAAATTATCCAATTCAGTTCGGTTAATCGAATTTTTGATTCGATTAATTAACCGAACCGACCGATGCTCACCCCTACACAAAAGTCGACTTTTGTCAAAGGCAAAAGCATACATGACAACGTCGTAGTTGTTTATAAGCTTGTTCACTCTATGTATTCATCTAAAGGTAAAGTCGCCTAGCTAAATTTTGGTTAAGATAGAAATGTCTATGATTTTCTATCTTAGCATGCTATTTTTTATGTTGTATCTGCTATTTATCTAAAATTGAGAAGTATTTGAAAAGTTTCTTTGGAATAAAAAAATTAAAGCTATCGTAGAATGTTTAAAGACAATGACAAAGTTTCTCCTTCATTGTCTCTAAACATTATCTTGTTGAACCTGCATTTTATCTACTGGCATACAGGTTTAAAATGTAACAATAAAAGTTAAGGGATTTTTTGCATCACAATTAAAGTTCAGGTTTTTTTTTGCACCATAATCAAAGTTTAGGAGAATTTTTACATCATAATCAAACTTCATGAGTATTTTTGCATCACAATTAAAGTTTGTGGGGTTTTTTTGCATAGCACTGCAAGTTGAGAGAGAGAATTTTATCATTAAAAAAATGGAATATTTATATATTTTTTATTTTTAAAAAAATATATATATTAAATGTGACACGAAAAATAAATTACATGTGTATGAATGAGGTGTCGGTACGTGGTGCTGATATGGAATTCGGTTAAAAAGTTAATTGAGAGATGATGGCATATGGCTTTTTGTTAGTTTTCAATAGTCCGTGGGATTTTTTCATGTTCTTAAAGTTCGTGGAGTTTTTTTTGCTAATTAGCCTAAAGTTCAGGGGGCTTTTTGCCCTTTACCCTTCTATAATTTGTTTGGTAGATTATTTGGTATGTTATAATGGTGATCCATATTACCACAAAATAAATTGTAAACTTTATTTTATCGATAATATAATATTATATCATTTGGCGTGTTTGGTCAATATATATGTCAATCTAATTTTATATTTTTTGACTTCACAAAAAATTACTAAATAACTCTTGTCAGAGTTTGGTGGTGCATTGTATAGAGAAAAATGTATGGAAGAGAATGACAATATTGGATTTACGATTACCATATGATGGTAATAACACCCACCTCCCACAGGGGCTATCCAATGTGAATTACCGAGGCAATTTGGATTATCGGTAAAGCACCCGAACCAAACATGATAATGTGGATCCTGAAAATTTAAAAATCGCATTACCAGTAACGCCAAATAGATTGTTGCATACCAAACGCCCCCTAGCTGCAATTTGATGAATTGATATATTATATACTATGTTTGTTTTACTGAATATGATAGGATAGGATACTGGTGAACATATATTGGATAAAATTTCTTTTAATCTCGTATACATCATATATAATATGTCACGCTCCAAATCCAAGATCACGTGATCAGTTAAAGTACACGTCCGTACTCCGAAGCCTACCAAGACATGCAAACTAATGCGGAATAAATGATACAACCATGTGAAAACCCATGCACATATGAATGTATGTTATACTGAAAATATAAACAATCGAATGTGATCACAATCCTTGTCTATAACCAAGACATGTTCAAATGTATACATGACACCTACAACAAGACTATGACTTGACTCGTAACGAGATCCACTACCTGAGCCTGCAACCCCAGTCGCGCTACACCGGTACTGTTGGCTTAAGGTTTTCAACCTTGGGCTTAATCTCGGTTTTGATGATAACAAACATGGAACTAATGGTTTATTGAGAAATCTTTCAGGTTTCATATCGGTTAGTGCTCGACGTCCCCGATCGGAAAAATTGAAAAAATTGGAGAAATCGGCAAGGACGCTCGTTGGCGCTCGGATTCGTCTTAAAGTTTAGGTCTAGGGTGTCTAGTTTATTATGTAATCCTCATGATGATGCATAGGAACCCTAAAACCAAACCCAAAAACTACCCTGAAACTCACAAAGCCTAGGGAGCTCCTTGGAAGGCTATATGACCTAGATAGTTTCTTGACATAAAAATGGCGGTAATTATTCCTTGGGTTAAAATTAGATAACGATGTATCTTTTAGAAATTTTTGGAAGCCTTTTGCCTATCCTTATTTGACCCGAAAAATTAGAAAAGTTTCGTTTTCGGTAAATTTGTAGTAGACCCCAAAAACTAGATTTTGATTCTTAATGATTTTGATTTTTTAGATATTTTTATTGAATCCAAATGGGGGTAATCCTTATATAACATTTATGTTTTAAAGTTGTTAACTTAAAGTTAATAAATGATATATAAGTAGACTTAGCGAAGACGAAATCAGAAAATGAACAAATAAAACCAAATTGCCCAGTCCAGTCTAGGTTCGGTCGATCGAAAGCTGCCAAAAACTGGCGGTAGGCAATTCGGTCGACCGAAGTGTGCCAAAAATTAATAGTAGGGTCTTCGGTCGACCGATCGGTCGACCGGATTGCAGAGAAAAAGAATCGTGACTGCAGCTCACTACATCGGTTGATCGGACTGCGGATCACGAGGCTCGTGACTCATTCAGTCGACATGTCGGTCGACCGAACAACGCGATTTAAGCGCAGTAAGCCTGCGGTCGATCAACCGGTCGACTGACGATCGATCAGCCTATCTACCGAAAGATGGTAACGACTAGTTTTCTATCCGTTGAACCATCGTTCAGCTGAGAGGTTATAAATATCACTCATCTAACTTCTTTAACACTTCTTACATATTTAATTGAGCTTTCTAGAAGTGATTTGAGCCTTCAAAAAGAATTAATTGTTGCGCCCTGTTCTTCCTTCAACATCCTTCTCAAGTGCCCAGTTCTGTTCCTCAACTCTACTGCGATTCATGTTCATCTACTGGTCGAGTTGAAGGCTTGAAGGCTTGGAAAAAAGAGCATTGGTCCTTCTTTCAATTCTCAGCTTTTTTTCTTTGTATTTGAAGATTTACTTCAAACCTGTTTTATCTGTAATAGCTTGCTAGGTGTGCTAGAGAAATACTTAGGGTTAGACTTTATAGATTTGTGTTTTGCCTAGGTGAATAGGTTTGAGGAGTTCTCAAAGAGATGAGAATTGTGTCCTCGGTTGTATTCAAAGGGAAACACAAGTTCTATAAAGTAGTTGGTTAGAAATCCTTGGTGTGGAGCCAAGGTAGTGGAGTAGGCAATTGGCCGAACCACTATAAATTCGTGTGTTAGCATTGGCAGCTTGTTTGTGTTTATTGTTTTATCTTTATTGCTTCCGCTTGCTATAAATATCGTGCTTAGCCTAACAAATCAAGAAACAATTAAAAATGAAATTAGGCAACAATTGTTAGATAACACACTATTCACCCCCCCCCTCTAGTGTGTCATTTTGTCCAACAATTGGTATCAGAGCGAGTCGTAGATTGAGATTTCACCGTCTTCTCTATATCGTCTCTTGATCCAAAAAATGGCACTAGAGTCGGTAGCGTCTTCACCTCCTAGGTTCGATAAATCGAACTTTGGTCTTTAGAAATCTAGAATGTACACCTACTTAAAGACTAAAGGTTTTGATGTTTATAACATGATAAAATTAGAATACATTGAACTTAAGGTTGACATGCATGATTGGAGTGAACTTGACAAGAAAAAATTTCAATCTAATGGAGATGCTATGTATTCCATATTTTGTACCTTACCTAATAGCATCCTTGAAAAAGTCATGCATTACACTTCGGCTTTTGATATTTGTGCAACTTTAAATATGCTATATGATTATGCCAATACCGAAGATATTGACACTTCTAATGAAGGTGGTGATGACAATGGTCATCCTCCTAGTACTAATCTTGGTTTTGATGCCCAAAGCACTTCTAGCCAAAGAAGCACAAGCAAGAATCGAAAACGGAAACTTAGGTGCTTCCTTTGCCAAGAGACGGGACACAAGAAGATGAATTGTCCTCTCTTGAAGAAGAAATCCAAAAAGAAGTGTGCTTCTCCATCCACATCTCAATCAAGTGAAGCCTCTTCTAGACATGATGATGAAGCTACATCGAACTTTTGCCTCATGGGTCTTCGAAATGAGGCCTCATGGGTCTTCAAAATGAGGTAAAATCTTCCACTTCTAGTCATGATAGAAATTTTGATAGTGATAATGATGATAGTAGCTCAAATTCTTTAGGTATGACTTATGATGAGCTATTAGAAAAATATAAGAAGATGTATGCCTTGCTTATGAATAAGATCAAAGAAAATAGAAAACAAAAAAAGGAAAATTTAAGGCTTCATTCACAAGTGCATGAATTAGAGAAAGAGAAATTGAATACTAGTTTTGCTAATTCTTGCCATGACAATTTTAAGATTGAAATTGAAGACTTAAAAAGTGAGAATATTGATTTGAAAAATGAAAATGATGATTTGAAAATTGAATTGAAAAATATCTCAAAAGTTGAGATTGAAAATTTGAAAGTAGAAAATACAAAGATCAAAAATAAAAATAGTACGATGAAATCTCAATTGCATGTTATTCACAAATCCATGAGTGATTTCAAAAATAAGGTTGTATTCTTAAATAGGAAAATCAATTATTTATCAAATGCATCTTCCTTTAAGAACTCTAGAAATAAAAATGCTTATGTAAAGAATGCTAATGTTCATCGTCATTCTCATGTCAAGCATTCCTCATGTAAACCTCATGTTCAAAAGAAAAAGTTTCATGAAAATTGTTTTTGTTGTGGTATATATGGCAATGTCATTCATGCTTGTGCATTTAAAAGAAATCCAAGCGTTGCTAAGACACTTTGGATTCCTAGGTCAACTCACCCTCAAGGACTCAAAGCCATTTGGGTACCGAAAGTTTTTTGTTCTCTTGTAGGGGGAGCTACCACACATGGGTGAAGGAAAGTGATGTGTTGAAGTTGACCATGGACTTGAATGATGAATCCTCCCTTGGTTGCAACTTCGAGCTACATTGATGCCTTAGGTAAAGTTAGCATCAAAACTATTCCGGTATCATCTTCTAACGTGCATTGTTTTACCTTAGTTGAAGATTATGATACTATGTTTAATTTGAGTTATTTTTCCTGCTCTTGCTAAAGAGTTCTTCTGAAAATGTTTTTGATTTTTGATTTTGATTTTCCGATCTCTTTGGAGACCTATATAGCCTGTAATGGGCTCATGCGATCTTGCGGTTCTAAATCGTAGGCTCATTGTAGCCTTTCGGTTTTCAACCAATGGGAAGGGTTGGAGATCATGTTTTCATATTTATTATTTTTGTGATCTCTTAAAATTCATTTTGGTATGACTAGATTTTATTTAAAACGGATTTCAAACCATTTAGCAAAGTGAACTTTGATAATGATATTTGATGCTTCTCTTTGCTTTTTGGTTAGGATAGTTTGCTAAGTAGCTATATTTTCTCTAAAATATTGGTGTAGCTTACTTGCAGGTTATGAGTATTTTAGGAAGGCTAACAACTAGGAAGAAAAGGGTAAGTTTGGCAAATCATCATGAGTAAGGTATAACTTTGATTAATTCAAAATCTTAGTGTTATACCTCAATGTTTAAGTTTAAACTATGTCTCTATACTCATGATTAGAATTGCATGTTATACCATTGAACTCTCATGAGTAGGTAGAATTTTAGTACTTAGGCAAATTTTATTGAATAAAACTTGCTCTAGGTTAGTATTCACTATTAGAGACATTTTTTTTAAGTCCAAACTAGTTAAACATGTTTAGAGATATTATTCATCAAATATTTCATATCATAAGATCTCTTTGATTCATTTTTGATATCATGATAACGTCTTTAAAATGAATTTTTACTGTCTAGCATTGGTGGAGATTTTTTTAATGAAGCTTTGCATTGACCCTTTGCTAGTTAGTATATTAGATTGCTAGTTGGTATATTATTTCATTATGATAATAATGAAGCCTACTTGCAAGTTGAGAAAGTGGTAAAATTTGGAAGGCTAAAGCAAAATGAAAAGAAAGTAGAAATTTTAGAATTTCTCAAGAAATGAGGTATGAGTTTCATTTTGGTAAAATTCTTGCATAACACCTCTATTTTCTTGATTAAATTATTTCTCTATGCTCATGAATGATCTTGCATGAAAATTGAATGAAATCTCATGAGTAGATAAAAATATTGATACTTAGGCAATTTCATGAAAGCTTGTTTTAATAAAATGTGCCCTGGGTAAAATTTCATCTTAGAGACTTCATCTTAAGTTAAAATTTAATAAACATGTTTGAGTTCACTCATGATTTGCTTTCATATGATTAAAATTGAAAAATCCTGAGAAAATTGATCAATTGATAACAAATTCATTTTAGGAGATCTAAACTTGAGTAGAGTTGACCTAAGTCAATAAATTGACTTAGAAACTTCATTTTAGGTCCAAACTTCACAAACATGTTTAATTTACTCATGTTAGGTATTCATATATTTAAATTTGAAAAACCATGAGTAAAGGTTAGAATTTGATACTTATAAAATTCATGTTAACATTCTTACTTTTGAATGAAATCATACTAAGGTAAAATTTTGACCAAATGATATTATTTTCATTTCAAACTTGATAAACATGCTTTAAATGACTATATCTTGATATCTAGAAAGTTTGAATGAAAATTGAAAACTTTTTAAAAAATTTCAGTTATTTACGAAAATGCCACTAGAACTCAATGAATGTTAGAAAAATGTAGAAAAATAAATTTTTATTGATTCTTGAATCTGTATCTTCCTTGAAAAATCTAGTTTATGGCATAAAAATTTCAAAAATCTTGAGTATGAATGTGATTTGATTTGGATTTTTGAAATTGGATTTCAAAACTTTAAAGTATCGTTCTTTCCAAATGTTCATCTTTCTGATACTTTGATTTTTCGTCCAATCTTCGAATGAGACTTCGAGTATGATATTTTGAATTCACTTTTGGTATCATTCTAATATTTTAGAGAGAAAAATTATTTCTAAAATGATTTTGACTCCTTGACCGATACTTGGAAATATCGATACTTGAGTTAGAACATGATTCCTAGTTTTGGATTTCGATTATCTTTTAATGATATCATGTTTGGATTTTGATTATTCAATAAAAATATCGATACTTAAGTTAGAACATGTTATATCATGTTCCTCAACTCTATTGCGATTCAAGTTCATCTACTGGTCGAGTTGAAGGCTTGAAGGCTTGGAAAAAAGAGCATTGGTCCTTCTTTCAATTCTCAGCTCTTTTTCTTTGTATTTGAAGATTTATTTCAAACCTATTTTATCTATAATAGCTTGCTAGGTGTGCTAGAGAAACACTTAGGGTTAGGCTTTGTAAATTTGTGTTTTGACTAGGTGAATAGGTTTGAGGAGTTCTCAAAGAGGTGAGAATTGTGTCCTCAGTTGTATTCAAAGGGAAACACAAGTTCTATAAAGTAGTTGGTTAGAAATCCTTGATGTGTTGCCAAGGTAGTGGAGTAGGCAGTTGGCCGAACCACTATAAATTTGTGTGTTAGCATTGGCAACTTGTTTGTGTTTATTGTTTTATCTTTATTGCTTCCGTTTGCTATAAATATCGTGCTTAGTCTAACAAATCAAGAAACAATTAAAATCAGAATTAGACGATAATTGTTAGATAACACACTATTCACCCCCCCCCCCTCTAGTGTGTCATTTCGTCCAACAGGTACCACCGTACCTCTAATAGTCAAGATCTGCAAAATAATAATAAAAGTAAAGTGGTGAGTTCTAAGGAACTCAGTGAGTGGCTCTGCCCGAGCCCTCTCCTAGCTACCCCGAGCATAAATTATAAATATGGGAGTGCTGAAATGTAATAGCATGTAAAGTGAAATATTCATCCACAAAACTCGTTCTCAAACGCACCATAGTCATTTGGCTCATAACGGCTCAAACATCAAGTACCATATCCACTTGACCCATAATGGCCCAAACATCAAGTACCATATCCACTCGGCCCATAATGGCCCAAACATCAAGCACACGAGTCAGTCGCTAGAATCTCTATCTAGCGAGCTTCTCGCCCGGGCCCGCTGAACTAGGATGGCCTACTAGTTTTGACGCCCACTCCGGTTGGGAATAGCCCTCCAACCAATATCACAAGCATCATCTCAAGAAATAAAGTACACAAGAACACACGCCAAATAAATTACTCAAGTGGTTTAGACATTTTTGCCGATATCAATAGTGTGCGTGTAGCCGTGCCGAGTTCGGCCTATCCCCGGCCTCAACCTCTCAGCCATGTCTCCCACCACTCCAATCAAAAGAACCAAACCCAAGCACATGTGCTCTT
Source organism: Canna indica (assembly GCA_034359265.1). Classification (NCBI taxonomy): domain Eukaryota; kingdom Viridiplantae; phylum Streptophyta; class Magnoliopsida; order Zingiberales; family Cannaceae; genus Canna; species Canna indica. The sequence continues at coordinate 75,412,762 of CP136890.1, forward strand.
GACCATTTACTATCCAACCGTCCAAGAGGAGAACTCTAACAACCCACTATTACCTAATGAGTTGAGATTTCAACACTAGTAAATGCGTCTCTAGACACCACAAGAAAAACAGGCATCAGTGACGGAAAAATCCATCACTGATGCTTGAAAATTCGTCACTGAAGGTATCAGTAACGAAAATTTCCGTCACAAATTTCTTTGCTGAAAGTCTCGTGGCTAATGTTTCATTTGCTCTTCTGTGACGGATGTGTCCGTCACAAAAATCTGTGACGGAAAAACTTCTGTCACAAATCCGTCACTGATGTCGATGACCGAAAATAAATTTTTCGTCACTAATTATGATTTCTGTGATGGATGTGTCCGTCACAAAAATTTGTGACGGAAAAATTTCCGTTACAAAATCCGTCACTATTGTCGATGACCAAAAATAAATTTTTCGTCACTAATTATGATATTAATTGTAATTTTTATTAATAAAAATATATCAACTATATTATATTATAGATTTTTATAATATAATAGTATATTATAATAATATTATAATATATTATAATATAATAGTATATTATAATAATATTATAATATATTATAATATATTATAATATAATATAATAATCAATAATGATATTATATTATTATTTATACTTTTATAATATTTTTAATAAATTTATAAAATATAACATGATAGTAAACTTTTTGGTCTCATGAGATGTCAATTTATAAAATTTAAAAAACTTAGGAGAGAAAAAATTTGATTCATATGGGACTAAAAAAATTATATTTATAATGGTTAAGAATAAGTAAAAAACTATTTTTAACCCATGTGGGACTAAACATGATAAAATTTATTTTACTAATATTTAGTTTAATTTTGTGTCGGAATTCTATTTCTGTCACTATTATGTGGTGGCTCTGTGACGGATATGAAGAAAAAAATTCAGTGACGGATTAGTGTCAAAAAATTAGTGACGGAAATGAAATCTGTCACTATTCTGTCACTGATACTATTTATTAAAAATTCTAGGCCAAATTGATCAAAAATTTTGTGACTGATTTGTGACAGAATCGTCATGTGTCGAATTTTCCGTCACAAATCTGTCACTGTTTTTTTTTAAAAAAAAGTTCATTTCACGTCATGACAATTTTGTCACAAATCTATCACAGTTTGTGACTAATTTTAGCCGTCACATAATTTCCGTCACTGATACTCATTTTTCTTGTAGTGAGACTTGGACTTTTTATGACGCTACACTACGCGACACCGCCCACGAGTTATATACCATGACTCATTTAAAAGTGTGTATAAATCAGTTTATTTATCATCCGTAAAGGTAATACACTAAACTCGAAAATTTCAGCCACCTAGGGCCACATATTCTAGTCGGAATTTCAGCCCTACGCGATTCGTACCAAGCTGAAATTTTTACACTTGAAGTGTTTCATAATCACACTTTAAAATACTGATTTTTCCTAGTGTTTAATCAGTTATATCATGTGGAATTTCAGTCATAATAGTAATGAAGTTTTTGTAAGTTTTTAGCATGTCATTTCTAGCATTCTATGACAAGGAACTTAGCAATACATGCACTTCAAGATCAATCACAGCAACCATATAAAATGAGTATAAACACGCGATATATTAAGATCATCCAAATAATTTTAAACATCTATAAAACAGTCCTCTAAATTGTATATTTAATACATGCTACCATTTCCAAGATATAACTCCTATTCTTACACCAAATTCTAGGTTCAACTTGGCCCGATAGTGAACCTTCCTCTCTAGGACCATTCGGCCCTTAACTCTTAGGGTATGATCTTTAGCCGAGTACCCCTAATAAGGAGTCTCATCTCATCACCTAGTCATCCTAACCATTGTGCATAAAGGTATGTCAAAATAGTGGTCTACCGATGTCATTTTCCTATCATCAACCGTCGTTACCCTACGGCTTTAGGTATGTACTACCCTAAACTACCCTACATCGGCCTCTATCCATAAGGAACCAATTTCTCATTAACCTAGTGTCAATTTATAAATAAAGCAGTGATTAAACAGTGCATAAATAAAAATTTCCAACAATCGACATCTTCCCTAAGCCACCGTCCCTTAATTCCTAGGGTTGCTCTAATCAATCCTACATCCTTTCTATCGACCCGGAATCATCTTCCCTTCAACTATTGATAAATCATGAGGAGTTCAGCGAGTAGAACGTAGAGTAAATAAAATTTACAGCGAAGTCCTCTTACCATGCCGCTAGCCCCTAATTCTAGGGTTGCCCTAACCTTCCCTAAGAGCCAGCATTTATCAAATTTGAACCCAGCTTTGGCCTTTGAGTAAGCCAGAGGTCACAGGAGAAGAGGTCGGTGATCACTGCCTATAACCTCAAGGTGAGAAGAATGCCAATTGCCCCATGAGTCGTGCCAATCAGCTGTGGCCAGGTATCCGTCCAACACCTTTTTAATGACGTTCGGGTGTGGTTGTTTGTTCGACCAAGTAAAAGGAGCACCCGAGGTTGGGAACTCCAGTAGACATCCCAACGAGATAAATTGAAGGAGGTCCTCATTCATGTGAGATGAGAAGGCTGCACCACCAAGTTTTTCTTCGTGCCTAAGGATAGAGTTGAAATCTCCACCAAGAAGTATTGGACAAGATCTATTTCGAAAGATGTTGGAAAGTTCTTGGAACTAGCTTCGACGAGATGAGACTTCATAATGAAGATGAAGACCAATGAATTGCCATGAGGGAAGGTTGTCGCAGTGAAGGATATGAGCTTGAATATAATAGGAGCTTGAGGAAATAATAGTAATGTTGAGGTGGTTTTTCCAAGCCATGATAAGACCTCCATGGTGTCGTGAGAAGGAACTATAAAATAATCATCAAAACCATATTTCCTTAAGAGATTTATAAACCTTTTGCCATCTTGTTTAATTCCCGACAGGAAGATGCAATCTGGGGAATGGGAAGAACATATGTTTTTTAGGTGTCGAATTGTTAAGGGATTCCTCATCCCTTGACAATTCCAAATTATTGTATTCATTGGAGGGTGGGGAGCCAATTTGGGTTGGCTTCCACCACCTCACATTCCATGCTTGCGGCTTCATAGGGGCGAGCTTTCTTGCTATAGTGCAACTGGTCTTCAATGGATATTGCTCTTGGTCGTTTCCTTAGTGTTGTTTCAGATCCACCCTTAGTGTGTTTTCCATGAGGTTCCGGCACTGAACTAGTGGTGACTGCTGTGGTACTCCTTGCATGCTGCGGAGGATCGGATTTTGTCAAATCCTTGGATTGAGAATCTCCTTTGTGAGCTTTCGGATTAGAGACTGAAAGCGATGATAAATGCGTGAAGACGTCTGCAGAATATTGGTTGAGCCGAGAGGATGCAGACATGGCCTGGCTACGAAAGTTTTGTTCCTGGTTTTGAATAAGTGTGTCTGTTTGATTTGCACGTAACCATGGGCCATATTTTAAAGCTGGAGACTGTTCATCTTCCTCCTTTGCGATCAGAGAGTCACGGGATTTGTCTAAATGTCCTATAAGTCCGAAAAAATAGCAGAAGGGGGGCAGCTTTTCATATCTAAACTTAACCCAGATTTGGCCATGTGATGGAGAATTTATATGCATACCTCGTCTGAGAGGAAGGGAGATATTTATTGTTTCCTTTCCTTTGATGATGAAACCTTGCGGGTGTCGGACAGAGTATAAACCAACAGTTTCCACTTTACCCAGATAACTTAGTATTTGATTGCCTACTTGAGTGTTCCGGAGTTCACCTGGAACGCTCCAAATTTGGAGCCACATAGGCACCATGTTAAAGCCATAGTCTGTGTAATCCTTGCCTCTTTCCCATTTTTTAAGAACCAACATCTGGTTTTTGTAACTCCATGGTTGGTTGCGCAGGATTTTCTTTATATGATATCCTTGATCGAAATAAAACTTGTAGATCTTCGGTGCAACCTCTTCACAGCGGAACCCATGAGGTTGATTCCAAATAGCGGATAAAATAGATTGCATAATGGGGAGAGATTGGCTTTTATCTGAACATAGTTTACCAACAAGGCATGCATGGGATCCGTCTGACGAGGTGATGGAGCTTTCTTCATGTAGATCTAACATGAAGCTTTCGTCGGCCGGAGGGGGTCGCTGGGGTGAGGAGAGGCTCTCGCAGAAGGTTGTTGGGCCATTGACGTGTGGATAATGGAAGAGTAGATGCACCACTAGGGGTGAGAAGCCGGAGGAACAACCGGAGAGGAGGAGAAATACCGATCGTCGCACGACGGAGAAGGTTGCACTCGAGAGGTCGCTAGGAACTCAAGAGACTGAGAAAACTCCTTTTCAACTTTCTTACATTAGTTTTTAGTATTTCCTATACTCAAATATTGACATATTATATATGAATTTTACTTTTATCAATGTTTCTAACGCAATGGCTGGATCCATTTTTCAATATGAGTTTGATTTATTTGATTTAGATATGTATTTATGTCACGCCCCAACTTAGGGTCGCGTGACCGGCCAGGGTCTATGTTCTACCCTGAAGCCTACCACATACATTGACTGACAAGAAATCGAAAGCATGTAAATAAAAACAACGATGCAGCTTTTATTTAATTTTTAAAGAAGGTTCACAATTTTAAAAAGAGTTGTGAAACATCAACTACAAAATAAAACAGCTCGAGTTAAAGTCGAATACATATTTTCAAATAAACAACACCAAGTGTATGTAAAGAAAATAATCCTAGACATCACGACTACGACTATTGGACGCTGCTACGAGATCTATGCCACTGCCTGCTCTCCAACTGCACCATGACTCCAAGCCTCACCTCACTGGTCAGGCTATGCAAAACAAGAGAAATAAACCGTGAATCCACATGGGACTCAGTGAGCGGTTCTTCCGAACCTCCACATAAATCCTCAATAATCACATGTATATAAGTCAAAAAAATATAAAGTTAGGGATCTAATCTAGTCCTGATATGACAACCGACCCCAAGAGCCATCCTGTATAGACCATACAGTCATATAACCAACTATAACAGCCCAACTAAGCAGAATAGCACCCGGCCACTAGGGTCTACTTATGAACTAATGGTTCGGCTCTAACCAGCCTTACCACACAATGATAAAAATATTATGGTCGCACGGCCTACATAACACATAAGTAAATCAGAGCAAACACCGAGTCGTCGACTAGGATGGTCTGCTAGTCTCCGGACACCTACCGAGTTAGGGATAGCTAGTCTCACCCAACTGGGGTCTAACACCTAGCGGGCCCGCTGGTGCAATCTCAAGACCCAAATCAGTGGCCGAGTCAAGCATTAGTCATTCCGACTATTCATGCTTCTCAGTTGACCATCCCAATCACATCACACAAGCAAAGTGTCCTAAAATTTTCTTATTTAAAATCCTGGGCATTCACTCGTGCTCAGCCCTTTTCTCCGGGCCTTACCATTCGTAGGGTTGTCCATGGTTCGGTTCAAACCGAACCGAACCGAACCGAAAAACCGAACCGAATTTTTCGGTTCGGTTCGATTTCAACCATGTGGGTTCGGTTCTTTGACCCGAACCGAACCGAACCGAAATTTGAATTTCGGTTCGGATTCGGTTTTCGGAATTCGGGAACCGACCCGAACCGAAAACCGAATTAATTAAAAAAATAATTTTTTTTAATTTTTAACAGAATTTCTTAAATAGGTATTAAGTAATTATTTTGATTTTTTAATTTTTAATTAAAATAATTAAAATTTCGGTTTTCGGGTTGAAAACCGAACCGAACCGAATAATTTCGGTTCGGGTTAAATCGGTTTAGGTATAGTTCGGTTCGGGTTGGAATTCGGGTATAAAAAAATTTCGGTTTGGGCTTGTTCGGTTCGGTTCGAACCGAATGGACAGCCCTAACCATTCGCACACTATTACTCGTTGGTTATTCCCTAGGTGTGAGACCTAGCTTGTCTACATTCGAGTTTCTCTAAATAACAAGCACACTAGAGTTTTCTAATAGTCCTCTAGCATCATATGCCACTTTTCAAGTGTGAACTACATGTCATAAATGTAGAAATGTCCAAATGCATACATGTCACAGCCCATAAGTTATAAGGAAATTAACCTACCTCGACTACCATGAATAACCGCATAATTGCAATAATAAAATAATCAAAATTTGCATTTATTCAATAAATTCCAGCAAGATAACATTTAATCTATCATGGTAGTTTCAATACTAGCATTAATAATTTGATGAAGGAAATTCTACAAATCATATACCATACATAATCTTAACCATATATGCGCATTCAAGAAGATATTCTCCTACAATTTTAAATCTCATCTACTAGCATCAACAATCCATTCATCAATCGCTAAATTGACAATTTCAATCGACGAACATAATTTCCAAGAGATGAAATCAACACGTTGTATCAAATCTACTCTCCTCTCCACTCGGCCGAACCTTAAACAAGGGTACTTGTTCGGCCGAACCTTCTTGAAGGGGAAAGGAAGGACAATTTGACCATGAGATCGTAAGATCTAACTTCACGAATTATCTACACATGAAAAAGGATCGACCCAAGGTGTTTAAACCACTCGATGGATTTGGAGAAAATTTTGGCATGACCTTTCTCATTTCTCCCTCAGATGGTCGGCCCCTAAAACCAAGAAAACGATGCGGAAACATTCATCGCACGATTACAACTTGCATAAGAAAATCATAAACCTCGAGAAACTTTAGATCAACAAGATACGACGTGAGAAAAATAATGTTTCATCATCTCTAAGGATCGGCCACACGCCTACCCTATTAAATTAAGTTCGACCACACACCTTGATCAAAATATACATGTGCATTTATTACCAGGGCAATCCGTTCTTGGTGAGGTTAACTCAGTGAAAATGTTCCCAAAAAGTCCCTGCCCAAGCATCTCTCCGAGTCAAGAAATCAGAATTTAGGTTGAAGATCTTCTTTATGGTGGAAGAAATGAAGAGTGCTCGAATTCGGACATCGGTGTTGGTCCATTGGGCTTACCCACAACTACAACATAATCGATTTTCTTAGGTGAGCAAAGGTACTAATGATGGATGAGAACAAATGGAACTCTACGTAGTAGAATGCAACTGAATGCTGTCGTGTGATGTTTCATTAACAATGCAAGAATGTTATGAATCACTGATGATGAGATATCTGAGGAGTTTAATGGTGCAACAGCTCTTCTACCTACATGTTCCCTTCTTGATCCACAACCACGCTATTATCGTCGGAGAGTGAACCCCTCTCTGAGATAATTGAGGAGTTTAATGGCGCAGTGGTTCTTCTCCCGAGAGAAAAATATATGGCTCCGGCCCGACGATGCCGTCGGGGCTCGTCATGCCTTTGACTAGGGTGGAGACATGCACTACAACACATCGTTTGAATTTTGACGGCAAATTATAAATAAATTTTGACGTCGGTGGAAGTAAATATTTGCATATTGACAATAGAAAATTCGTCAAAAACGTGTGTCAAACAACCAACGTTGTACAAGAACCTTTGAATTACTTTGAATTCATTTGGTGTAAACAAAAATTATAATTTATCTGAACCTTGTAAAATATTTTTTTTTTACAGATGGGAGGCCAATGTTGTACAAGAAGGTAGACTATGTAGGCATGAAAATAATTAATGCTTGACATCTGTCATGGAAAGAACAAGAAATGTTATCCATGTAAAATAGATCAAAAGAACAAATAAAAAAGAAAATTAGAGAAAAAAAAGTTATCTTCTGATCAACGAGGGATTCTAACAGAAAATATCATAAATAAAATTTTACTTGAACTTGATATAAAAAATAAAATCATAAATAAATTATTTTATACTAACATGGGTGTAAATTGAATAAATTAAAACCACCTTAGTATTGAGCTTGTTTCACCGGAGGAAAAGAGTTGATTTCACCGGAGTAGTGTGAGCGCGGCTGCTGAATTTACCGGAGGAGAAAGGCTGGTTTTATTGGAGGAAAACAGAGGAGACGGTAAAGATGAGGAAGGAGGGAAAAAAAATAGCAGGAGAGACGAAACGAGAGGTAGAGTGAGGTTTTATAAACGAAATTAAATATTAAAAAATTTAATAAAAGCTACAACAACAGCTGTAATATATATATATATATATATATATATATTACTATACGGTTCTGCAGCTGAAAAGAAATTTCAACTGCAGGCCGTACAATTCTGCAGCTGAAAAGAAATTTCAGCTGCAGGCCGTACGATTCGTACGCTCACGGGTTGAAAATTTTCAACCAGTGAGGCGATGCTTCGACGACTGCGAGGCGTCGAAGCGTTTTGACGCAAAAAAGATGCCGTTTTGCCGGATAAACGGCGGCCGCGTCAAATTATTAACTTTTACATATCGACGTCTATATTAGACGTCGATATGTATAGACTTTTGTTGCCCGCCTTCTTTAGGCATTTTGATGCTTCTTCGGACGTAAAAAATTAAACGTCATTATTTCGAGAGTTTGGTGTAGTGATGGTCGCAGAAGTTGTCGTACTCATCATAGGTGATGCTCAATAGGCTCTCGTTTCATTGCGGGCTCGTGCACAGAGCCTCATCATCTTCTATTCGTTGGCGACGTCGTGCGAGTGGTGGTCATCTGGTCATCGGCAGCACCGTCGCTCAGGTTGAAGTAGCGCGGCTCGAGGACCCTGAGGCTCTTCAATTTCCCTTCTCTCGTGGGGCCCATGAAGGTGCCACTGCCGATTGCTATAAAATGGCAGTGACGTAATGTTGGTAGTCAATTGGAAAAAAAATTAATGTTGGGCAGCCAATTAGAATCAAATTTCGGTTCAAATAAAACTGACAACCGCTGTCGATTGAAATCACTGGCAGTATTTAATGTGATTGAATAATGGATTGCTATTAAAATGACAATGATTTAATGTTGGCAGGAATAACACATTGCTATTAAAATGGCAGTGATTTAATATTGGCAATCAATTAATGTTGGCAGCCAATATTAATTGACAGCCAATTGGAATCAAACTTTGGTTCAATTAAAAATGGCTGCTGATTGCTATTTCCGCATTTAATAAGATTTAATGTGATTGAATAATGCATGTAATTTAATGTTGGCTCAAATAAAAATGATTGTCGATTGCTATTACCCGGTGAATAATGAATGTCATTGATGTTAGAAACATTTGGAGTTAAAGTTATCGAACTTTCAGTGCATGATCTGTTACTACAATTGTGCTATGATTCTTTATGAACATATATTAATATATGAGTTTGTCGTATTTTGATGATTGGTGTTGCATGATATTTAACTGGTTAATAGTATACTGGTATCAGGGGAGAAGTACATATTTGATCATATAAGTTTTTAATTTTTTAAATTTTGATCATATAAATTTTATTTTGATATTTTTAGTCTTAATTATCAGTTTGCTTGTAGCATAGATTTGGTCATATTCGTGATGGTCAATTAACTCTCCGTCAATGTGGACTAACATCATTCATACACGATGATAAATTTGGTCCTATAAGTTTCATTTCGAAATTTTCAGTCATATATGTTTGCCCCATAACAAAGATTTCGTCCTATATATTTGCCCCGTAGTATAGATTTTATCTTATCTGCGACGGTTTGTCAACTAGGGATGACAACGGTACGGTTAACTGCACTTTTGAGGATTAATCGAAACTGATTTCCAAACCCCCTAATCGAAATCGAAATCAGTCGATTTCAAAAATCTATATCTGAAACCAAAATCGGCTCAGTTTAGGTTATCCGCGAATAACCTAAACCAATTTTTTTTTGTTAAGATAGAATCGGTTATCCGTTTACTAACCGATTAATTGATAGTAAACGGATAACTGATTCAAAGTTTAATAATAAAACTGGTTTCAGATATCGGTTAACCGCAAAAAATTAATAGTAAACGAATAACCGATTCAAAGATTAATAACAAAATCGGTTTCAGATATCGATTAACTGCAAAAAACCGATAACTGAAATCGAATATATAATCAGTTTCAGTTATCGGTTAACCACAGCCCGATAACCGAAATCGAATCGATTTTAAATGGTTTTTGGTTTTAACTATCTAAAATCAAAATCGAACCACAAATCCACTATCCAAAATTGAATTTTGCGGTTCGATTAACCGATTTGAATTGTCATCCCTACTGTTAAACTCTCCGTCCATGAAAAAATAAACGACGTTATGTCCATGTTGACGGAGTTAACAGACCGTCGTGGATAGGACTAAATCTATATAACAAACCAGCATATAGACAAGTTGGTTTGTTAACTCTGTAACATAGATTTGCTCCGTAACATATATAAGTTTGCTTCGTAACATAGATTTGATCATATTCATGACGGTTCATTAACTCTGTCAATATGGACATAACATCATTTATTTTTTCGTGAATTGATAGTTAACAAATCATCACAAATATGATCAAATTTGTGCTATGAGGCAAATATATTAGACCAAATTTGTACAATTTGGCAAATATATAGGATCAAATTTGTGTTACGGGACAAACATATATGACTAAAAATTTTGAAATAAAATTTATAAGATCAAATCTGTCAATGTGCATGAACGACGTTAGTCTACATTGACGGAGAGTTAACGGACCATCACGAATATAATCAAATTTGTACTACGGAGCAAACTTATAAAACTGAAAATACCAAAATAAATCTTATAAAAATAAAATTTAAAAAATTAAAAATTTATAGAACCATATCTGTATTTCTCCCCCTTGTATTATTGGTATAATATAGAGTTAGAAATTAAAGATTTCTTATTGTATTGTACCCTATTGAGCATGGTAGTGATGTTTAGACTCTCGTCCTTTCTCCAAGCAATTTTATTATATTAATGAATTCAGCTGCCTTTTCAAAAAATAAAAAATAGAATAGTGAACAAACATATAAGAGTAATTGGGTTTTGATTCAATTGAAAATTTACTAACTATTTGATGTAAAAATTAATACCTTCAATTTATACATCTGAAAAGAAAGAGGGGTTGAAAATCTAATATTTAAAAAATAACACTGCTAGTGGGACTCGACCCCACAATCGTCTGATTAGAAGCCAGACCAATCATAATAAAAAATTGGGTGAAACTTTTTTTCAATGCATTAGTTTTGTCGTATGAAATGCATACCCATGGCTGCACCCACCAATCTCAATAATACATGTGTGATCTCAAGCCCTTCGCCGAGGTATAAGGGATTAGACAAATATTAACATCTTGCCACCCTACGTGTAACCAAGTAAGATTACCAAATATTGACGTGCTTATAAAATTAGTAAACCTAATAATTTTATATAATTATATTGATAGATAAAATTTTTGATGAAAATCTCCAATTGTATGATTAACATCTTAATTTATGTTGTTAAATATGTTAACTCCAGTATATCAAATTTATAATTTTCTATACATATATAAGTAGTTAGAGATTTTTCATTAAAGTCTCTAACTGTCAATATATATATAACTGAGTAAATAAATGGAAATAGAGAGTAATTTGGATATACTATAAAAGAAGTTATAATTTTGACAAATACCATAAAGTATTTATGGTTTTGATAATAAATCATAAAGTTTTTATGATTTTGTCAAATTTCTCAAAAAAAGAAGAAGAATAATTAATCCTTAGTTATTTCTAATGCATTTCAAACCAAACATGAAAATAAATAATAGCTATTCTTATTCATGGTCTATTTTTGCAAAGCAAATGAATCTCCAAATGATCTCTTCATCCGTATATATATATATGCACAAAGAAGAACTGATTGAATGATATGAATTTTTAATCCATTGTTGTTTAGTGCATGAATGAAGAAAATGATATTACAATAATATAAATTTGATATTATATATATTCGGTGAACGTCAAATTTAATAAATTCTATCCAATACTACATCACATTTGTTATCCTATCATATCTTATATTATTTTATCCGGTGAAGCAAATAAATCATAAAATTTTTTGAATGAGAAAATAGTAATTAAGTCCAGTAGTTTGATTCCTTTTATAATGGTTCTAAACTCTTGTCATATATTCTATTCTTAGTGTAATAAACATGAGAAAATTTTCTCATTTATATATGCATATATAAATATATCTAAAACTAACACAAGAAAAATCTTTCGTCCAAAATAAACTATTATTATTCATTTGCTTCTCTAAATTAGATATGATATGATAGGATAGTAAATGAAACGTAGAATTGAATATGATTTCTAAATCCAATGTTTACTGGATATATATAGTATGAATTTTATATTTTTTCCTAATTTCACTAAATAAATAATGGATAAAAATTCATATATTATCGTATCTCATTTATCCTATAAAGCAAATTAGCCCTTATTGTCCATTTTTTTCACGAGCCTTTTTTTTAAAATTCGAGTACCAAACAAATAAGGATTAAATTTCATTCATTATCCTATTCTCTTTTATCTCATAAAACAAACATGTTTTTTGTAATAGTGAGAAAATTTAATTAACATTTAGGTTAATATATTCATAATGGATTCGATCGAAAACCTTGTACTAAGTTGTAACTAAATTCAAAGCATTTAATTTAAGGATGGATAACCTTTGTAAGCATCATCAAAGCCTCAACTACTAATTTGAAATATGAACCCTAGAAAGGGAGAGAGGATCGATACCAACGAAGATGCTTTATTCTTTGTTCTTTTTTAGGCTTGCTGAGATTTTATTCTTTTGTTTCTATTTTAGGCCTATATATTTATATGTATGTACCACTATATATATTATCATCTTTTTCATATTTTTGAAACTCTCTTAGGCATTATTTGGATGAGGTGAAGTATGATTTAGCAATGTATGATATGATATCGTATGGTATGGTACTGTGTTTGGAAAGATGATATAGTATGGTACGATTAAATGACAACGGCTATAGAGGAGAACAAAGTCTTGACTAAACCGATCAAGAATAAAAAGTAAAAGTCTAATCTTATATGAGTAAATAAAGGATATAAGATGAATTATAAATTTTGATTGGTGGTATTTTAGAAATAAAATTTCATGAAACCATGAGAAATTAACCACCAAATCTATGGTTTAAAAACTTGGTCAAAATTCATGATTTTCAAATCATGAGATTACCATCACAAACCATGACCATTCCTTGGAAGTCTTCCCAAACAAAAAATTGAACAATATCATACCATGTAAAATCATACATTATCTTCATTTCATATCTTTTGATATGCATACAAGAATTTTGCTTGACCTTTTGATTCGTCTTGATTTTTTCTTCTTGCATTATGCTCTAATGTTACTTTTCTCTCTCTTCTTTCCTTCTCCGCTTATCTTATTTGTATTTAGTATCACTGTATGAAATCAAAAGAGTGTGCATGTTATCCTTTTTTTGTAAATGTATATTATATGTGGATGATTTTCCAAAATGCATCATATATACGTATAGTCTTGATGCCAACCTCATCGAAGTTGATTGATAAATTGCACAATTTGGATGTAGAAAATAAAAGTAATAACTAAACATGATAGACGATATTCTCCAAGTCGAGAAATAAATACACATAATATATATATATATATATATATTGAGTTCAAACGAAATCCAATAAGTATGACCAAACTTAAACTAAAGTTGATTTTTTTTTAAAGGTAGAAACCTGTAATCTATTCAAGAGATATGAAAAGAGTACAGGTACAAATTAAGTAGGATGTAAGAACAAAGGAAAGAAACAAAATGAAAATCAGATAACTTCAAAACAATATCAGCATAGTGTCGAACAAAAGAGAGTTGCAGCAGACAGAGCTCTTAAGCTATATTTCGAAATAGAAGCCTCTTGTTGAAAAACTCAAAATTTTCTCTCAAACCAAACAAACCAGGACCAAATTAGGATAAGTCAAACTCACGTCAATCCTTTACATTTATTGACAAAATTCATCTTGTCCCAAGGACGATAATCAAATGATAAGTTATTCTATCCCACGATCGTGAGGAACACCTGCCAACCGCTTGTGGTGAAAGGGCAAGATTCGAACAAGTGTTGATGATATTCATTGTGATTTTGGCAAAGAAGGCATACTTGATCGGTCGTGATCTAGGTTGATTTAATCAATTATAGTTGTACTAATTTTCTAATTAAGTTAAACTAGTATTAAACCATTGGAAATCAATTTAGACTCATCAACATCTTCTTCCTTCATGTGTGAACTCTAACTCGTGAACATAACTCGATTCTAGCACTTTTATGGCAACTTCTTTGATTACCTTTAAGTCTGCTTCACTGACATCTTTTCCTCTTCTTCGAGAAGAATCAGATGCACCCATCAATTTCTAATTTTGACAGCTCCCTAGCAAAAATTTTGACGGAGAAATGCAACCATCTCTCTTAATTCTAGCCAAAATAGAGAACTTCTTTTTCAGAGTTTTTAGACCAAATCTTTTGCCTCTTTCTTGGCATCTCTTTGGATTGGATTCCTTCATCCCGTAAGATGAATTTTTGCAAAACTGTAATTGTATTACTTGGTCATCATAATATGAATCTAGAGTTTATATTTCTTGCCACTGCTATCTTTGGCCAGCAAACAACTCCTTCATCTCAACGAATAGGAATGTCTTCTCGTCTCCAATACCATATAGCAAACTTCCAATTTGAGCTCAAATATTTCAATAAATTTGGCCATCTCTTGATAACTTTATTTTTCCTTGCAAAACTGCACTTTCCTCACCTCCATTTTTGGACGGCAAGCCACTCTTTCGGTTGAAAATTTGCATCCAGCCATTGTCTCTTTCCTTGGACAACAAGATATACCAAGAGACTCTTCAATTTTTCCAGCCACTATAAAACTTATTTATGGTTATGTAGAGGAGCCCCCCCCTCCAATATAATATTTACCATCCTCAATTCATGTTTTGCCCCCTTTTCTATGTTTTGTCTTATATCTTTAAAAAAATTAAAAGTTTGTCATCCTTCTTCTTGATTTCTGACTCCACCCCTGTTGATGGAGCATTCAATCGCAGCTTGGGACCAAGCCTTCACTCACAATGTTGCCCAAAAACTCCAGCATCTTTTCTTGTAATCAATCAAGCCTTATTTGACTGTTGCAATCTTGGATGAAATTGGCAACCGCTCTCCCCTTCATCCACCGATAAAGGGTCTGAGACAATTTCTCAAAAGGAAGTGTGAATTAGGGACCTAGTTGTAATTACATAATATCTTGTACCAATATTTATATCAAGGAGATTTACCTATATATTTATATCAAGGATATTTACATATAGGTAATTCTCCTTGATATAAATATTGGTACAAGATATTGTATAATTACAACCAAGTCCCTAATTCACAAAGAGATCTCGAACAACACTTCCTCAGAGTATCATAGAGCTCCTTTGTGCAAGAGAAAGAAAGAGCTTCTTGTGTGTGCACCACTCTAATACGTCGATGTTGATCATATGATGCATTGGCATTATAAACTATCTCTCCAAGTTAATAAAAGTTGTTTATCTTTCTTCTCCTCATGGATGTATTATTGATGAAATGACCACACTAGAGGAGGGTCAATAGTGTGTTAACTAAATTTGTCATCTAAATTCGGTTTTACACGTTTTCATAAACTACTTAGGCAATTCATAATTTAACGACTAAATGCGGAAGTGATTAATGATAAAATAATTAACACAAAATAATATATCAATGCTAACACAATTATTTATAGTGGTTCGACCCTAATGTCTACTCCACTACCTAAGCACCCCGCTTAGGATTTCCAAACTAGCTTTACTAGATTATATCGTTTCCCTTACAAAGTGGACTTTACACCGAAAAATCTCCGCTTTCAAACCGAAGGTACTTCTACACCCGGAAGTATCCCTCCTTCCTATCGAGAGCACTCTCCCACCTCAATCTAAGGGACAACTCAACTAATCCTAATAAACTAAGTTTACAATGGTGGATTTAAGCCTTAACACCAAGACAATCACCTACTCAATATAACCTAGCACTCTAGGTTTACACAAACTCAAATACAATAAAATAACAAGAAAATACAACACTAAATGGAGCAATAAATCAAATAATAAAATACTTAGCTCCACAACAAGATTCCTAGCTTCCTCTTGATGCCTTTGATGATGAAGCAATGAAGTAAAGGCTCAATCAAAGAGATGAAAGGTTCAAGTTAGGGTTTTCACAAGATTGACTCAATGAGAGCTTAGAATTGATCAAAAGATGACTCAAGGAGATTAAAAATGATCAACATCAAGGAGGAAGGCTCTCATGGCCTCCTATTTATAAGCTATGAAGAGAAGAGAGAGCTCTCCTCTTCTCAACGGGCAGATTTTTGCCCGTTATCGACCGTTGGTTGCAGGTCTGGTCGATCGTCAATTGACCGACCAAGCGACCGGAGCCCTACTGTGCTTTCTGGGCTCATTTTGGTCGACCGATCAATCGATCGGCCGTAGAGTACCGGTACTCTACGTAGTGTACCTGTACTCTACAGTGAGTTTCAGTCGGTTTCTTTCTTCGATTCAGGTTTCGAATTACGGGTTTGGTTCTTTAAAGGTCTTAGCATCATAAAGAGGATTCTATAATTTGTCTAAACACCATAAACCTAAACTCTATCTTCTCGATGAAATTCGAGCGCGCCGACCAACGTCCTTTCGATTTTCTGATTTCTCTGATATTTCTGATCGAGGACGTCATGCGCTAATCGACTTGGAACCTGCAAGTAATTCTCCATGAAATCATTAGTTCCATATTTATTATCATCAAAACCGAGATTAAGACCAAGATAGAAAACCTTAGGCCAATATGTATGATTGTCACATCGCCCACTATGAACCACATATTTATTTAGTGTTTTTATTATTTTTGCGTCTTTTTTATTCATACTTGATTTGTGTTTTAGATCTCCTCTTCGGATTTTTTGCAAGAAAATTCCTCAATTTTTTTAACAACATCACTATAAAATGAGCACTGACATCATAGAAGAGTTGGAAAATTTATACAATATTATTATCATTTAAATTTTAAAGAAAATATTTGAAATTGAGCCCATTTATGGCCTTGGATGAAATACATATTATTATGCAGCAACAAGGAGATTAGTCATCTGTGACGGCTAAATCGATCGCAAAATCATCGTAGAAGACCTATTGCGATGGCAACGACGGTCACAAAGTTCCGTCGCTGAAGCGCGCGTAGCAAAAAGTCAACGACCGCCAATTGGTTGTCACCGCATCGATGGACTCCACGACGACTGCATGGTCACGGAGTAATTCAAAACTAATTTTTTAAGAAATAATTTCCCTATCTAGGATTATTTTTTTGACGAATAATTAACTTGGTAAGATTCTAAATCCCAAATGTCATACAATTGGCATCAACATTTGTAAATGAAATTCATGACTAGCCCCAATATATATTTGCAAATGTGTGAATAAAATGAGATGGAGAAATACAATGTCCCAACAAACATTGTAATTAAAATACATTAACATGTTCGATCATATATATTAAATAAAATATAATATAAGTAATGATCATACTTGTAGAAGAGAGACTAGTTATGCGCGCGGCCCATAACAACTTAGAATAGAATAGATGGTCAAAATTGTTGAAAGAATGAAGAGGAGAATAATTTCATACATTGCAATAATCATGATTCAGCCTAGCGGCAAGTCTATTGCATCTTGTGTTATAGTGACTATTGATACCGTCAAAAATATTTGAAAGATAAGTTTCTTTGTAGTTAATTATTACCCCCTTGCTAAGATCGTTGAAGAAATTAGCATCATCAATCTACTCTTTGTATGGATACCGCAGACTATTGATACCGCAAATGCTACGTGTGGCCTACGGCCTCACCTCTTTCAAAAAAAAATCTACTCTTTATGATTCCATGTTTACTGAGCAAATCGATGTCGACTATAGTCTTGATGATGACATCCATAAGTGTTAAGAAATTAGTGGGCCTAACTCCACCCCAAAAGCTAACTCATTGGGAGAGGATTGTCCAAACTATTTAAAAGTTATCTTGGTCATATTTTTAACCAATGTGGGACTTGAACACATACACCCATGCCCAGGATTGGACATTTGGAACGTGAAGTTTTGAAGTACTAGACATCTGCGGGTGACACAATATCAACTATAGGATAGACTCTGATACCATGTTAAGAAATTAGTGGACCTAACTTCATCCCAAAAGCTAGCTCATGGGGAGAGGATTATCCAAACTATTTAAATATTATCTTGATCATATTTTTAACCAATGTGGAACTTTAACGATAAGTAAGGCGTAGGCCGAGAGATACTGATGTTCCCCATTCTGTAGGTACGTACCATTGCTCGTATAGAGAGATGTTAAAAAAATCAAGTTCAAAGATCACATTGACGAAAATTTTAAATTTTAAAAACTATACTGAAATTAATCTTAATTAATTAATAATTATATATATATATATAACATTCAGCATTAAATATTACCCGGTTAGTGAATATTTGGTACGAGAAGCGAACCCAATAATCTTCTTCTATTCCGGAACGAAATCGGAGCCGATGAATAATGTCGACCAAGGACACCATACTTCGTGTGATATGAAGTGTCAATGAAACAAGTCAACTTTTATGAACACGATCTGATGCAAATGCGATAGAAATAAACGTACTACAAGTCCTCTCATTTCACATAGAATATATATATAACACTTTAGGCTTGGCTGAGTCAGACCCAAAAATATCCGCACTCATGAACTAGACTCAAGTCAAGCCAGACACCACTTAGCCATACAAGAACACTCACGTTGTCAATGATTACCAAGGTTCGATAGTAAGTATAAACCCGCCATCTCTGAGATTTGTCTCCACTCATTCTGAGCATATCTCCACAAGATTCAAGGAGGCATCATCGCCCGAGTCATCCCTTACCCTACATTTTATATATATATATGACACACATCGGGTATATTCTCGATTCTAATTCTATACCCACAATTTGAAATTCTTTCTTGCTTGACCGTCAAAGTATCTATGCAAGCCCCCTGTCGGAGTCGCACCGAACCAGGAGACGCGCAAGTCGACCCATCACCCCGGCTTAGGCAATAATATTTGGCGCCCACCGTGAGGCCGAGTAAATCTTACTTGCCCCACCATGGTAGGTACTAAGAGTCGGGCGAACACTCTTAGAGTTCCATATTGCTTGAGGTTGTGGTATAGATAGTCTTTAAATGGATTGAGCAATCATCCCCCTTTGAGCTAGCTTTTGGGGTAGAGTTAGGTTCAATGCTAGTTTTCTAACAAACGTCGTTACACATAAGCAACAACCTAACAGTAGTATCGACTCGGGACCGCTCCTCCCTCACCATCAACTCGAGACCCTTCGTCGAGCATATTATGGCAGTCTGTCTCCCTGATAATTTCAAACTGTCAATCAGGTTCCAGTCCTACGACGACATGGGCGACCCGACTACCCACCTGATGATGTTCAAGTCAATGATGCTCCTAAACTCCACAATTGACTCTATTCTCTATCAAGTCTTTCCTATCTTTTGGAGAAGACCGTGCTACTCTAGTTCTCCACCCTACTGACAGGTGTTGTACAAAATGACACACTAGAGGGAGAGGGGGCGAATAGTGTGTTATCTAAATCTATTTGCCTAATTTCGATTTTAATCGTTTCTTAAATTATTTGGGCAAATTACAATTTTACGATTAAATGCGGAAGCAAGATAAACCAATTAAGCACAAATAAAAGATAACAATGCTAACACATTGATTTATAGTGGTCCGACCCCAATGCCTACTCCACTACCTAAGCACTCCGCTTAGGATTTCCAAACTAAATTTACTAGATTATATCTTGTTTCTTTTACAATGAGGACTTTACACCGGAAAGTCTATGCTCTCCAACCGAAGGCACTTCCACACCCGGAAGTATCCCGTCTTCCTACCGAGAGCACTCTCCCATCTCAACCTAAGGGACAACTAGAACTAATCATAGTAAACTACGTTTACAACGGTAGAATTAAGCCTCAACACAAAGCAACCTCCAACTCAATCAACCTAGAATTCTAGGTTTACACGAAATCAAAATACAATGAAATAAATAAAAAAATACATAAGTAATGGAGCAAATAAACAATACAACATATACTTAGCTCCAAAATCGAGTCCTAGCTCCTCTTGATGCCTCAATGATGAATCGTTTAAGGGTTGAAGGCAAGATCAAGGGTATATTATGGAAACTAGGGATTGTAAAGATATTGTGGCTCAATCAAGCTTTGGAATTGATCAAGGATGGCTTAATGAAGTGTAGGAGTGATCAAAAGTTGTTTAAGGAAGGTTGGATTTGGGTATTTATAACCCTGCAATAGAAATAGTGCGTCAACGGGTGAAAAACTAGCTATTTCCGTCGTTCGATCGCATGCCGGTCGATCGTCGGTCGACTGACCGATCGACCACCTGCGACTGCTGCGCCTTAAGTGAGTTATGCGCACTGTTCGGTCGATCGACGAGTCGACCGAAGCGCTTCTGCCAAGTCGCGATTCTTGCGATCCTCAATCCAGTTGACCGAAGCGCTTATGCCAAGTCGCGATTCTTGCGATCCTCAATCCGGTCGATCGAAGCGCTTCTGCCAAGTCGCGATTCTTGCGATCCTTAATTCGGTCGACTGATCGGTCGACCGAAGACCCTACTGCCAATTTTTGGCTTTTGTCAGTCGATCGAACCTGGGCTGAACAGGGCAGTCTGCTATTTTGCTTGGGTTTTTCTACTCATTTTGGTTCCGTCTTCGCTAAGTCTTCTTATATAACATTTACTAACTTTAAGTTAATAACTTTAAAACACAAATGTTATATAAGAATTACCCCCCATTTGGATTCAATAAAAATATCTAAAAAATTAAAATACTTAAGAATCAAAATCTAGTTTTTGGGGTCTAGTACAAATTTTCAGAAAACAAAAATTTTCTAACTTCCTGGGTCAAGTATGGGTAGACTAAAGGCTTCCAAAAAATCCTTAAAAATATCTCGTTATCTAGTTTCTACCTAAGGAACAATTACCACTATTTTTTTATGTCAAGATAATGTATAGGTCATATAGCCCTCCAAGGAGCTCCCTAGGTTATTTCAGGACGATCTTCGGGTTTTCATGTTTTGGGATTCAGGGATGATTTTTGGGTTCTTATGCATCACCATGAGGATTTTACAATATAATCTAGACACCTTAATTAAACCTAGTCTCTATCTTCTCGACGAATCCGAGCGTGTCGACCAACGTCCTTCCGATTTCTCGATTTCTTCGATATTTCCGATCGAGGACGTCGTGCGCTAATGGATATGGAATCTGAAAGATTTCTCAATAAAATATTAGTTTCATATTTGTTATCATCAAAATCGAGATTAAGATCAAAGTTGAAAATCTTAAGCCAACAACAGGGTTAGTACACACTTTCCAGGAGCTCTCCCGAGCCTTCATCAATCAGTTCTCCTCGCTTACAGGAGCTCTCCCGAGCCTTCATCAACAAGTTCTCCTCATCACGGATTTACTCTAAGACCATGCAATGACTCTCTTCATTATATCAAGCATAGACAAAGTGAACCGTTGAGAGATTACCTGAAGAGATTCCATGCTATGGCCATGGAGATCCCTAACCTCGACCCGTATGACGAGTTATACTCGATCAAGCATGGTAAAAGGTCAACCCAGACAGTTTGTCGACCAAATAGCTCTAGCAAAACCGAGGAGTATGGCTAAATTTCGAGGAAATATCGTGTGCTACATGGAGATGGAAGAACTTTGATAGGCAAAAAAGGCCGATAGGCAAACCGCCAAAGACAACATCGAGGACAAGAAGTCCAAAAAGCCTGACAAGAAAGGCAAAGACCGAGCTCGCCACGATCGAAACAACAACAAAAGAACAAAGTCACCGCTCCCGACCGGATGTGAGATATGAGAAGTACACTCCGCTCAATGCGAAAAAAGGAGGCTATTCTTTATTTCTTCGAGAAATTTATGACTTAAAGCTTCTTAGGCACACCGTTAACATCGAAAAATAAAAATTGTCACCCAATGCTGATAAAAGCAAGAGGTGCACATTTCATTACACATATGGGCACACCACCGAGAACTGTGTAGTGCTAGGGGATCAGATCTAGGACCTGATCCGGGCTGAACGGCTCGACCTATATGTCAACCACGGAGACGTAGCCAAAATAGGAACGACCATGACCATTGACGCCGAAGTAGGACACCCTCTGACCACCCTCGGAGGTCAGCGAGACAACGACCGAGCTGGTCGGCTGGCTAACGATCGAGGTTCGTGGGGTCATCGACTATATAGATGGTAGATTCATAGGAGGAGGCGAAATAAGTTCGGCTAGGAAAAAATCCCCCCGAGCCATAATGGCGACTGACGACACCGCTCACCCACACAGGCCCATCACTAGAGCCCCGACAATATCATTATATGAATCTAACTTCCAAAGGATTGATAAAAACTTACACGACCCCGTCGTTATTTGTGTAATTGCCGAAAAATTTATTGTCATGAAAGTTCTAGTGGATCAAGACACTTCATCCGACATCCTCCCTCACTTCACGTTTAGTTGACATTCTCTTGTCGACGTTAGGCGGGGCTTTCAACCTCCCCATGCTGTTGGGAAGCTTGAGCAATTGCAGGTGGTAGATTTCTCGTATGATAGTTTTCCTCTTGGTGTTCAATGGGATGTATTCACCAAATTTGGGACTAGGTCAGGAAGATGACCTTCCTCTTCTGTCGTGATCCCGTTCACAACGATCTAAGTCTTCGCCCCTTTTGTCGGGATTTTTGGACTTTTTGTCCTCGACGTCATCTTTGATGGTCTACCTGTTGGCCTTTCTGACCTCTTAGAGTTCTTCCATCTCTATATGACATACAATATTTTATCGAAACTTGATCATATTCTTGGGCTTTGTTGGGGCGATCTGATCAACAAAGTATCCGAGTTTCAGACCTTGTGTTTGCACAACTCCTAATTTTTCTAGTAATTTGTATTGAAATGAGCATCTAAACTATAACTGTGATTGATAAAAAATAAACATTTTGTCCGGCCCATAGTTAACTCATTTATATTGGTTGATGTATATCTAAAATCAACTCATTTTTGAAAAATTTAACCCATTTGCATGAAGATTTATCCAAACCAACTAATATGATAGTAAACCATCTTTAAAAGATGAAATATAGCAGATACCTTACCCTTTTTGTTTTAATTTATATTGAAACAGTTTAAAAAAATTATATTTGGTATTCAGAAAAAATAATATAATTACCCATAATATATTTGATATCCACTAGGAATATTCTTTGATTTTAATTCCTATTTTTTTGATAGAAGAATAGTAAATATAAATGATCTTCTAATGGAATAATTAAAATTTCACCTCAAATCTTAGTAGGTGGTATTATAGTGAAAATTAAACATAGGTTTTCTATAATCACAAGGAGATCCCATGGGGCGAGGAAACAGAAATTCTACACCAACCAAACCGGTTTGGCTTGGAATCTGCGTAAACCAGCGCAAGTCCGTGTTGAACCGAACTAGTTCGGGTCGAGAACCGGCCCGGCGCGGCGGACGCCAATCCACCAATCCTTGCATTCGCCAATCAGCTGCGAGGATTCCTAATCGGACGGTTCAAATCGAATATACTCCTTTCTCGCGGATTGCTGCTCCATTTGACGGCCCCCGATACGTCTCACTCCTCTATAAATATAACTGGAATCCCGTTCGATCGAATTCATTCGCAACCTCGGATTTTGATTGAGTGGGAAAACATCTCCTTTGAGATTTCGCGATCATGTCGGGACGAGGAAAGGGAGGGAAGGGTTTGGGGAAGGGCGGTGCGAAGCGCCACCGCAAGGTCCTCCGCGACAACATCCAGGGGATCACCAAGCCGGCCATCCGCCGCCTCGCCCGCCGTGGCGGCGTCAAGCGCATCTCCGGGCTGATCTACGAGGAGACGCGCGGCGTGCTCAAGATCTTCCTCGAGAACGTCATTCGCGATGCAGTCACCTACACTGAGCACGCTCGCCGCAAGACTGTCACGGCTATGGACGTTGTATACGCCCTCAAGCGCCAGGGGCGTACTCTCTACGGCTTCGGTGGTTAAATCTACCCCTACGGTTTTGGGGCGTGGTTGAGTTGATGAGACCTAGCTTTGTAGCAGCTATAGTTAGTTAGGGTTTCTCTTGCTCTCTTAATACCAATTATGTTCATACTTGCTGGTTTACACTTCAAATCAATTGGGGGGTATCATCTAGTTTTAAAATTGAGATTTCTGGTTGAGGGTATAGTGAGTAATGATATCTACTTGTCTTGTTCAGTGTTGTAATGATTGTGAGAATCTTATGCTGCGCTTTGTATGCATAGTGAAATTTGAAAATATGTGTCAGCTATTGTTTGTTTTACTGATTTATTAAAATATCTGCTGCCTATGAATGTTCTTAATTGTTGTTATCAAGATGCATAAGTTGTTAAATTCGGAAAGTTTTCCCGTGGTATTTGATGTTGTTGGATATTGTGCTCAGGCATGAAGGCATGGTGAACCATTCTCGAACACAAATCAAAACGAATGATAATTGATATTGTCAATTTTAAGATACAGGTCATGAAATGTGCAGTTGGGGTTCTTTGTTCTAAATTAATCCTGCTTCATTTTCTTTCCTTATGTTTCAAGACCATTAAGTTTGTTGAAACTTCTTTGGGTTACAGATCAAGCCTTCCTGCGAGTTATTGGGTTGTTCCAACTTTTCTGGGACAAGGATGATGAACTAATAATGTGATGGGCCTTGGTACTTCTAACTCATCTTTTATTGAATCATTTGAAATTAGTAGATTAATGCTACAAGCTTGTGTATCCTGCACATCATTTTTGTTAGTGGTGTATAATGTAAAATATATTTTGGACCAAAAAGAAAGTATTGTTTGCATAAGACTTTAAAATTGCATTTAAGTTATTTGTTTAAGACTTTAATTATGGAATGAGATTTTGTTGGAGCCTCAACATTAGCAGATAGACAATAATCTTAACTGTAATTGTGGTGCTTTCTTTTGATTGTATATACTTGGTGCTAATGACGTTTTAAAGAAATATCTTAATCTTTGCTTGAGTGTATATAAGATTTAGTGCTTTTATGTGTTATCATTGTCTACACATTTTTAAGCTCTACATTTCTTACCAATGAAGAGAGGTGCTTTTTTAATCTAACAAAATTTTCTTCTTTAGTTGTGCAAATCATCAAACATGGTTTAGTGGTAAAATGTGTTGAGGTCTTTTTTCCATTTCTTCAGCATGCTGTGACTATATTGTTGCTAGTTAGTTGCTTGCTCTGCTCTTGATCACGATTATTGAGTTCATCACATCTTTGCTGTGCTAAAATTAGGCCGATAATACCAGTTTTTAGTGAATATAACTTGTGCTTTATGCACTTCTATTAAGAATATTTTGTATCTTCTATCAGCTACGTGTAATTCTCAATCCTGTACGTAATAATTTGAAACCCAGTGCAAAAATAAGGGGAAGCTCGATGATAAAGAAAAACAACTGTGGCTTCAGGTAATCATAGTTGAAACAGGGGACATGTTAAATGTTTCATGGTAAACCACGTGCTCCTAGCTGCTATTGCAGTTTCTTTTGATGTTGTTCTTTTTGGAACTAACATTTTAAGGCAAAATTTCATGGATCTAAAAATATTACTTATTTAGTTGATTGATTATCTGGAATCATGTAGTTAAAATCTATCTCTTTTAAGTAGCCTTTTCATGTTAGTTCGGCGCAGATAAGAGATAACAATATTGAATTGCACTTTGTCAGGTACAGTGTCCATGATGGTTGTGTTGATTTCAACTCAACCTCTTCCAATTTTGTGGTTTATGCTTAAGATTGAAACAACTTGTTGAAAAAAAGACCTTAAAGGTCGGCCTTCAATTTAAAATTCGAGTACGGGGGCACCTTACTTAATTACCATTTCAATTGGAACTTAGACAAACTCTCAACAAGACCCTGGTAGAGGACATTAGTTAAGAAATTGAGTGAAATTGCAAGGGTGTGACATGGCATTTAAGAGAAGGTACTATTTTCGTGCTTGTGCCATCGTTTCTCTTTGGATTTTATTAGAACAGCTGGAGTTTGGTTGGATTACATGCTGAACTACCAGCTGGTTTGACGCAACAATTATCAGCTGATGACAAAGTCATAATCCATCTATATTGCAAACAAACTACAAGTACTAGATAGCTTAAAAATAACAGTGTTTAGAGAAAGACATTTTGAGGACCCATAGATTTATTGTAGGCTTGATGGTTAAATATTGGAATGTAGTGGTTTTAAGAGGCCACTAGTGGACCTTGAGCAGTCCTTCACTTGTCTTCTTATGTGGCAAGTGTTTGGCCTTGCATTTATTGTTTCTTGTCCACTTGATGATCGGTCACTCCACAGTGAAATTATAAGGTTTATATATGATCTACTTCCCAGAGAGGATATATTTCTGCATAGATCACAAATCTAGTACATATATAGTCAAGAGCCTGAGATCTGTTGGTTTGATTCCAGTTGTAAATCTAGCAAATAACAGGCAAGATGGGGCAGGATTGTGTTCAGCTGCAAGAGAGAGTTCGAAAGACAATCTATTAGAGATAAAGAGGTCATTTATTGGATTTAAAATTTAAAACATGCAGGATGGGGCAGGACGGGGCATCGATCTTCGCCCCATTCTTGCCCTAGTCAGCATGCAAGCTTTATTTTTTTCTTTTCTCGTCCCTGCCCCCATAATGTGGATGTGGTGGATCCGATTCTGTTTGAACAGGACAAACTGGTGTTACCTAAATAGGCATTTGTATACTCGCTAGTTCTTCAGTAATGGATCCTATAAATTTTTAAGCAATTTCATCCATAACTATTGCCCGAGTAAAATATGTGAATTCTGTCCTTTTCCATTTCTGATCAATGAAATGATTAAACTCTATGAAATGAACCAATGGTTTCAATTGTACTCCTCAATCCCTAGAAAACACATTGCAGACACCCACCACCGCTTAGCACTCATTATTGTTGATAGCAACACCAACAACAGTAACAACGTACGTAGTCAGCTTTCCTTCTCACTTGCAAGCAACCACAGCGTTTATCTTGTGCTTGTTTTCCTCCCCCCCTTTGAAACCACATATGTGGCCTTTCCCTTACCTCTGCCTCAATCTCCTTTCCTCTCTCTTCTACTATAAATTCTTGCTCAGTGACTCTCCTTTGGCAGTATCTTTAGCTTGCACTAGCACAATACCTCTGTACAAGCTTTTCATCTCATTAATCTCTCCCTCTGTTGTACTGTACCTTCTATCAAATGAGTAGGCATGACTTGCACCAAGAAGCACAAAAGCGGTTCTGCAGTTCCAGCAAGAACCTTTTAACCCTCTCAACTGCCATGGATGACGGCATGACATCGATGGTTATCCCCCCGGTTACAGTCGTCCTTGAGGGGCGATCCATCTGCCACCGCATCCACCTCAACCAGCATTCGGGCTACCAAAGCTTAGCCAAATCTTTACGTCGCATGTTTGTGGAGGTAGACGAGGGTGGTGAGAATGGAGAGCAGGGACTTAACCTCTCCAATGCAGTGCCTGGTTATGTGGTAGCCTACGAAGATATGGAGGATGACCTTCTCCTCGTTGGTGATCTTGACTGGAAGTGAGTTGCACAAGCTGGCTTTTCAGTTATTCCCATGTAAATTTCCTTTATGTCTATTAATATGTACTTCTTTAATGCTTTCAGTGATTTCGTTCGGGTGGTCAAGAGAATTAGAATTATTCCTGCCAAGACTAGCCGTGCGAAGCATCCTGGAACAGAATAGATGACCAGGAAGATGTGTGAAGCATGTTAACTTAAAATATTCCTACATCAAGCAAGTTTCTCATGGGCTATATATGAAAGTTTCTGAGAGAAGTTTTATATCGGATGATTGTTATTGTTATGGCTAGAGGCTTATATTGATTGAGTCTATTTGACTGCTCTTAGTTGAATGTGGCTTATATTGGTACTGTCTGCTAGATATATATTCTTAAGTTTGTCATTAGAACCCTTCTATATGATTAAACTATGTCCATCACAAATGTAGGGTTATATCTGGCTTTGGAGATTAGATTGTTTTCTGATGAATATGCGTAATGCATGTGATCTTGTAAACGGTAGCTCTGCTGCTAAGTCTTTCATCTCAAGGTACTACTAGAACATTAATTTGGGTTGGTTAAATGTATCTGTCTAAAGTTTGTCTGTCAGCAGCATTGATGGTCGCACTCTATAGTAGTTTATGCCACCATTGTTTGGTACATCCAGTAGTTGACTTTCTTCTGGAAAACTGATGAGATGTGCCTCCTAAATTTGCTTCAGATCACAGTATGTGCTCGCTCACTTCAACAGCAGATTCACTGAAGCAAACCATTAATTGTTTAATTTTGAGTGCTTGACAAAATTATTTCCCTAGATATTTTTTAGGTAGTAATTTTGTAATTAAGAAGCAGGTCGCTGATGGAGTTTAAATTGGTGCCACAGAGCAGAAGACAGAATTAGGAATCTCTGAGTCAGATCTTACTCAAAGACAAGGACTTGATCTACGTGGCAGACATTAAACCCTAGCTTTAAACAATCACTTAACAATCACTAACATACAATTTGCAGCTCGAGTTTACAATTCCTATGACATAGGAATCTGATAGAAAAATTCAAAAAACCATATTTCATTGATTTAGAGTGGGATTTTAATTAATTTCGAAGGCGATGGAAATTTACTCCAGATGATATGAATTAAGGTGGGAATTAAAAAAATCAATTTAGAGGTGTTTTTTCTTCTTAATTATAAGATTTATCTAAATGTCAAAAACGTCAATTTAAAAATCTATTATTTTAAAAGTTACTATTTTATTACACTCTACTAAGATGAAAAAAGTCATGAAATCCTGAATTATTTTATATTATTTGTAATTACAATATAAAAGATATTTAGGACTTTTGTCAAATAAAAAATTTACAATTTTATCGGACCAAGCAATTAATGCTATAACAATTAGTGAATACTACAGGGAGTGTAATCAAGATACTAAAGCCCGATTCACCTCCAAACCCAAAATGATCAGGACGACCAAATTTGAAGCCCACACAATAATACATCAATCAATTCAAAGAGCACCCATAGCAATTTAATAAAAGAATACTAAATTTTCTTCTAAAATATTTCACTTGATGCATATATAATATTGTCCTCAATGTAAAGGAATAATGAATAACCACAGTTGATGATAATATCTTATAAGTTATTTGGAGGTCTAAAATTCAAATTCTAGTAAAATTTCTTTTATGTGGTTTATAATAAAATTCTTATTCTTGAAATGAACTTGCTTTTTCTGACAAAAAAATTTGGATATTGCATAATATGTTATTTCATGCATTTTTATATTTTGTCCTTTTATTTTAGTTAAAAATATATTAAATAAATATATATAGAACATGTATATTAAACGTATATATCTGATTTCTTTTTATAGAATTTATTATAGCAAATTAAAAGACTAGTACTAACGGGATCACGGTAGATATATATATATATATATATATATATATATAAGTATAATTTAGACATGTCATATGGTACTTTCGCAAATTTTTTTTGACTGACATGGTATTCTCTGAATTTTTGAATTTTTAATTAATTATTTTTTATCGATATTTAATTTAATTCTGAAACTTATGATTTAATTAAACGTGAATGAATTGAATACTCTTTCTCTCTTCTCATTTTATATTAAATGTGATTTAATATTCTCCACGTGTCCTCTCTCTATTTATCTCCGTGTCTTCTCGTCCTATATTAAATACTCCACCCGTTCTATAATAAATAATTTTTTAAGCTTTGATATA
Source organism: Canna indica (assembly GCA_034359265.1). Taxonomy (NCBI): domain Eukaryota; kingdom Viridiplantae; phylum Streptophyta; class Magnoliopsida; order Zingiberales; family Cannaceae; genus Canna; species Canna indica. Next base: position 75,442,717 of record CP136890.1, read on the forward strand.
TAAATTAATAAAACTATTTAATAGTCTAATTTCTAATAATTTTTTTTTTGACTAAATTATTCATGTGACACTTAATATTTTCTATTGGTTGACATTCAATATTCTTTTGTATTGTACATTGATGGAAAAAATTATTATTAGAGATTAAAATTGATAAAAAAAAAAATAATACTACGTTGAAAGTTTAAAATATCACTTAATATGAAATTTTAAAAAAAATTCTAAAAAATTATTTATCGTGGAACGTAAGGAGTATAATTTAATATTTAATTTATGATTTAATTTCTCTCTTAATATTTAATTTTTAATTAAATGCTCATTCTTTATTACATAAAGTAACTGCTATTTCTCTCTGTAAAACATATATGGCGTGTCATGATTGTGTCATAAACTTATAAATAGACTAATTAAATGAGAGACAAACAGTTATAAAATATGTCTAAACCTGCTTATCTCCTGCCGAAAATCAAAGAGACAGAAATAAAGCGGAAATAAAAAAGACAATCATTATAAAGGAGTGAATTAAGGAGGCAGAAATCAATCCGAGTATATATTTGAGGCTAAATTCATGTTAAATTTTATCAGTCTTAGAAAAGCTACCACCTCTCTCTCAATTTGTTCAATTTGAAATGACAGAGAAAAAGAAGGACAACATGCCCCCACATTGTGATCTCTCAATTTTTTTAAATGTTTTTGATATATTGCATTATTTTTTATATTATTTTTAAATGAATTGAATTTTTATATTAATTTTTGAATTTTTGAAATATCATTTATTGAGTTTGTTTTTATAGTATTTAAAAACTAATTAAATTTATTTAGTTTAAAAATAACTTAATTTTTTCTCATTTGTTTCAATAATTTATTATATTATAATCAATAATTTTTATCCATAAAAATATTATTATTTTTTATTTTTTTAATATATTTTAATTATTAATATATATATATATATATTATAATTGTTCTTTGTGCAAATGTTTTAGTGTTTTTGTATATCAACTTATTTGTGATGTCTTGATTTTTGATTTATTACTATTTTTTGATATATATCTATTAATTTTTTTTGATGCATTGAATTATTTTTTATATTAATTTCAGATTTTTTGAAATTTATTTTTAAAAATAATATTTCAAAACCAAATAAATTTTAGTAGTTTAAAAAAATTTAAGTTTTTTATTTTCTGATTTATTTCAATTTGTTACATCATATTTTTATTATATTTAATTTTTATCCCTAAAAATATTATTATTTTTCTATTATATATATATTAGTTGTTGAAAACTATATAGATTATTATATTTGCTCTTGGTGCAATTTTTTTTTATTTTTTTAATATCGGCTTATTTTTTATGTTAAATTTTTTTAATGTATTGAATATTTTTTATATTAGTTTTTGCAGTTTTGAAATATCATTTCTTGAGTTTATTTTTAATAGTATTTTAAAATAAAATATACTTTATATAGTTTAAAATAATTTAAATTTTTAACCTCCTAATTTGTTTTAGTTTTTATATTATATCTATATTGTATTTTATTTTTATTCATAAAAATATTACTATTTTTATAATTTTTCTTTATACATATATATATATATAGGTTGTTAAATTCTATATAGATATATTATAATCACTTTGACTTTTTATTAAAAAATTTATATTAAAAATTTACTCTCTATAAATAAATACATTGTAGAACAAATGTGTATAATTATATAAGAAACAAAATATTATTGTTGATTCCACATTTATATTTTATGTAGTTTAGAATAATTTAAAATTTTAAGTTTTTAATTTGTTTTAGATATTATATTTATATTATATTTAATTTTTATCCATAGAAACATTAATATTTTTGTAATTTTTCTTTATATTTATATTTTGGTTGTTAAAATCTATATAGATATATTCTAATGACTTTGACTTTTTATTAAAAAAATTATAAATTATATCGTTTCAATGAAGAATTTATATCAAAATTTTACTTTCTATAAATAAATATATTGTAGAACAAATGTGTATGATTATATAGGAAGCAAAATATTAATATTGATTCCACATTTATATTTTATTAATATTTTTACTCTTTTATTATTATAAAATTTATTCTATTTTTATATTATTTCTGTATTAATTCTTTGCACCCATTATATTTTTTAATATATAAAATTATTTTTTTTATTGGCTTTGTAATTTGATATATCATTTTGTGTTTATTTTTGAAGAGGCTTTATTTATTTTTAAATGTACAAAATGATAAATCAAGTGATATATGTTTTAAATATACTAGATAAAGAGTAATTTCTTAATTTAGTAGTTAAAAAAAAATTACAATTGAATTTTTAGAAAATTATATTTTTAATTTTTTATAGTTATTTATTTATTATATAATTGGATCTTGGTTTTATCTACCCTAAAAATAGTATTAATTTAATTACAATTATTTTTTAGTTCTTGAGTTTTTAAAATTTCATTTTTCAGTTTAATTTATTTTTTACAACGGCCTATATTTGGATATATTATTATTTTAATAATTGATAAAAATAGTTTTTAGTGTATGAATATATTTTATATTAGTTTTTGAAATATCATTTCTTGAATTTGTTTTTAATAGTATTTCAAAATAAAATATATTTATGTAGTTTAAAATAATTAAAATAATTAAAAATTTTAAATTTCTAATTTGTTTTAGTTTATTATATTTAATTTTTATCCATAAAAATATTACTGTTTTTGTAATTTTTATTTTATTTTATATATATTTTGGTTGTTGAAATCTTTATAGATATATTATAATCGCTTTGACTTTTTATTCCAATGAAGAGTTTTTATTGAAAATTTACTCTTTATAATTAAATATATTTTAGAACAAATATGTATGATTATATAGGAATCAAAATATTAATATTGATTCGATATTTATATTTTATTAATATTTTACTCTTCTATTATTATTATAATTATAAATTGTACTCTATTTTTATATTGTTTCTATATTAATTCCTTGTACATATTTTTTTTTTTGATGGTATTAATTATAGATTTACTAAATTTGCAAAAATAAATTATAGATTTACTCTAAGTAATTGTTCAAAATATTTTTTATTAGCTTTGTGTTTTGAAATATCATTTTGTGTTTATTTTTGAAGAAAATTTATATAATTTAAAATTTCTTATTTTTAAATGTATAAAATAATATTAACCCAGTGATATATATCTTAAATATATTAGATAAGTAGTAAATCCTTAATTTAGTAGTTAACCAAAAGTTTACAATTGAATTTTTAGAAAATTATATTATTAAATTATATAGTTATTTATTTATTATATAATTGGATCTTGGTTTTATATACCCTAAAAACAACAATAAAATATTTGGTATAGATTTTAATTTTTATAATTTACTCATTTTTAATAGAATGTCAAAATAATATCAATAAAATATTATAATAAAATTACGATTAATGAATAAATGAATAGTTTAATAATATGTTATTTTATACCATTAAAAATGAATAGCTAAATTGAAAAGATAAAAATAAAAAATAATTCAATTATCAATATTAGAATTATGACATTTAAATATAAACGTTAATTACATTGAATTTTTATGTATACTTTTTTAATATTTATGAATACATTATTGATTTTTTATTTTTTATTTTTACAATTATATAAATTAAATTAAACTTAATATTTACTATTTTATTTACCCTTATAAATTTTCATATATGATAATAATAATAATTAATTATTTTGATATGAATATTATTATTTAAAATTATAATTTAATTTAAACTAATTTTGATATATATATATATATATATATATATATATATATATATATATATATATATATAAAATTGCGCAACGCGCGGCTTCTCGACTAGTATTAGTAAGGGAAGTAAAAATTAATAAGAAATATTATTGTTTTAGTAACGGATGGAATCACTATAATGCTTATTAATTTTCTTAGATACATATGCTTATTTGTAAAAACAAGTTTTTGAAAGGTATTTTCGTAAAATTGCCTAAGCTTAAGTCTATATAATGCCCAAACATATTGTTATTGAGGCTTCTCATAAAGAGAGCAATCGTGGTAGAAGTGAGAGGGAGGACCGCGGGAGGACCGAGGTTCAAGAAGTTGTTGAGGAAGAATATCATGATTTTTTCGATTGAGATAGGATTCTTACTCAAACCTCATTGTCACGATCAATTATGTGAACAACATGGCTATGATTAATCTAGACTCGTCATGATTGGTAAATTGTTAGAGTTTTGTGATAATGTAGAACAAGCAAGTGTTGTCATGCACAGTGCCAAATGGGTGATGTTGTAGTGCCGATCGAGCACTGCCTGTAGCACTGATTAGGCATTGCAAAGCTCAATATCGGGATCGCCTTAGTTGAGAAAGAGGGGGAGGGGATGCTGATGGACAAGTGGGGAAGAAGATTTTGGGTTGTAACAATTTTTAAATATAATAGTTTTTTGTTGGACGGTAACAATTCTACATCTTGTAACTATGATTTTATTTACTATATATGTATTTTCAACATTTTATAATAATTAATGTTATTTTGTATATAACATTATTACAAATAAATATAACGGTGTTACGTTCTTGTTTAGGCTTTTTAATTATAAATTAGTGTTATGATGTTTATAATAGTGATATAAGTTAGGAAAAATTATCTGAATATATCATGTACTTTGAGATTTTTCGCATTTGTGATCTATACTTTTATTTGTCTCAATTGAATTATGTATCTCCAAATTTATTTCAATTGAATCATACCATCTAATTTCAGTTAGTAGCCCAGTTAAACAAATGACGTGGCATACCTACGTGTTAAAAAAATAATATTTTGTTTCATTTCTTATCCGAAGCCACAACTCATCACCATCGAATTTATTATTATTTTTTTCTTAAAATTTTTTATTTGATAAAATCTATATCATCACCCTAAAATTAATGCAGCAGTTGAGTACTTTCTTTCTCTCTTTTATTTCTTTTCTGTCTTATCAAATGTTTGCCGTCAATCGAATACTTCACAAAATGAATCAATGGTAGATAATTTGCTGCCTCATCGCCTCGATGCCTCCGCTCATCAAGCAAATAAAATCCATTTTGACTTTTCACCCGTGGTCATTCTTGATACAAGAACAAAAATTATTTCAAATCTTACGCAATTACACAAATAAAATTGGAGTGAGTAAGCAAATTTTAAGTTTTTATTAGGCATGACTATTTTGTACGACATATTGTTTACTATTAATTCAGTAAACAAAAATTTTCAATTAAAAAATATGCGTATTGACGTTGCTATAGATCAACTAGAAGGTCTTCTTTCTTTTTTAAATAAATAAAATAATATGCGTAGTGATTTTGCTATACATTAATTTTACTGAATAAATAAAAAGTCTCATCTTAAGATTTCGCCTTAGGTCACAATAATTTTTGGGGCGCCTCTAGCCATGGGCAGAAGAGGAAGGTGAAGAAGGACAAGGAGAGGAGGAAGACAAGCCGAGGGCGAGGTCAAGGAGAGGCGCTTGAGAAGGAGATTCCTTCGATCCTCCATGGCCGTTGCTCTTTTAAGTTTTCAAACTCCACTTGCTTGACAACCTGTCTAACATGCAAGGAGCTGCAACAGCCTGGCATGCAACTCGAAAGAGGAGATTACCACTAGGATTGTTCATTCGGTTCAACCTGAACCAAACTGAACCGAACTAAATAAAACCAAAATTTTTCTACACTGAAAATTCAACATGAACTCGAACCGAATACATCCTAAATCGAATAAACCCGATTTGAACAAGTTCGGTCCGATTCGATTCCCTTACCGAATAAAACTGATGTAATACCCAAAATCTTAATAATAAAATTTTATTCTTGAGCGGGGGATCGTGGGCCCTAGTTAGCACGGATTGGCGGGAAGTTTCGGGATTAGACCCGAGTAAGTATTTAATGTAGAAAAATTAAGGAAAATTTTATTTGTCTTATCTCTGTGATTTAGCATGCTAGGATGATAGAGGATCTCGAGATGAATTTAGCGGCGCAATCGAATCTCGAATCGGAGTTAGAACGGGTGAGTTATGGGCTGTTTAGGTCGGATAGCTTAGGTAGGGGTATTTTGATCATTTGGACCCAACCAGTGTCTATAAATTAGACCATGGGGTGTGCTGCCAGGGGTTTTGAGCCACACACCACCCGAGGCAAAGGATAGGAGAGAGAGGGCTCCATCGAGGAGGAGGAGCCGTCGGAGTCAAATTTTCGCGAGTTCATCGGTGTCGATCAACGAAGATCCTGCGCGTCTTTTTCTTCCATTTTCTCTCCGTTCGGTGAGTGGATTTAGGTATTCTTTTCTTCAATTCTTGATTCATGTTGCTGTTCTTATGTTTCAGGGTTTTTCGTCAATTTTTGATGCGATTTATCGTATCGGATCGGGAGTCGGATTGGTCGTTTCTTAATCGAATCATGTGGTTTACCCCTCTTTTGGAATGAAATAATCTTTTTTTTTTCTTTCTTGGTTTTTCCCTTCCTTTTGCAGTCGGTCGATCAGCGCCGATCGCGCCGGGAGGCGATGCCGGCGCCCGGCGAGCAGCGACGCCCGGCGTAGCGTCGCTGCCACGCGCGGGCAGCTGTGCCATGCGGCAAGGCGGTCACGCGAGGCGCCGGCGTCGGTGCCAACGCCTCTGGTGGCGGCCGGGGAAGGGCGGCGGCGGCAGGTGGGTGAGGAGAGGTGGAGAAGATGACCTAAGGGGGGTGAGTTAAATGGAGGGTTGAGATTGATTTGGATAAGATGAAGGGTTGGATTGAGTTGGTTGAGATGAAGGGCTGGGATTTGATCTTGTGTAGATGTAAGACTTAGATTTCATCATGTAGATGGAGGGATGGGATTGCACCAGGATATATGTAAGGCTATTGATGCATCATGTTAGATGGAAGGCTGAGATTGCATCATGTTAGATGGAAGGCCGAGATTGCATCAGGTTAGATGGAGAGCTGTTATTGCATCTGGTTAGATGGAGGGCTGTGATTGCATCTAGTTAGATGTAAGGCTGTGATTGCATCATGTAGATGGAGAGCTGTGATTGCATCTGGTTGGATAGAGGGCTGTGACTGCATCTGATTAGATGTAATGCTATGATTTCATCTGATTAGATGGAGGGTGGTAATTGCATCTGGTTAGATGTAAGGCTGAGATTGTATCATGTTAAATAGAGGGCTGTGATTGCATTATATTAGATAGAAGGCTGTGATGTGATCCTATTTAGATGAAGAACGGAGATTTCATTACTGGTTTATTGATTGTAACACCGTCATATTTATTTGTAACAGTGATTTATTAAATAAATTAAAGACATTTCTCTCATTATTCTAAATAATTATTTGGAGGCCTTAAAGTTAGCGAAACTATTCATGTTATATATGAATTTTCACCTAATCGATGTTTCAGATTCATTGGTGAGGTCTGTTTTGACATCAGACCTTCGGATTTTGAAAATAGTAGGTGGATGTCGCCTCATTTTGCGTGCCAAGCTGAAAAATTATATTTTATATATTTTTATGATTCGATCTGAGATGATTCATGGATATAGTAGTTAATGAGGTGAACTTCATTCTACATCAGCGATTTCTATGATGAGTTATTTTATCATGTTTCAGTTCATTGATTTATAGTTGGAGTTTCTTTTTGCATTGCTTTCATGATACACATGCATTTTTTTTTACAGTGCTATAATTTTATTTTATGATTGTTTATTTGTGTTGAGCATTCATGATATATGAGCACTATTTCTTCATATATATCTGTATATGATTGTGATGTATAGCAGGAGGAGGTGGAGGATGAGATATGCACTTGACATACCCTTTATTACCTGTTGATAGCACATATTGTTCATACTTATATACTCGCTGGTGAGGGGAGGGTATGCCCCAAAGAGACAGCGTTGGCCTTATTCTGGAAGTCCGACTGGTGAGGGGAGATCATACCCCAAAGAGATAGTCCGGAGACCCGAACAGGTGAGGGGAACATATGACCCAACAGGCTAGCTCGGAAGAGCCAGTGCCAGTGAGGGGAGGGCATGCTCCAAAGAGACGACACTGAGCTGGGTGGTAGTTCGGCGGCCACCCGTCTACCTACCCTATGTGGCTATGTGGGACCGACGGGTCCGGAGAGCATGTATATGTTTGGGGTGATGCATTGCATGCATATGATTGAGGTGTTGCATTCATCCTATTTTATTGTTGTGGATATGTGTATAACTAGTGATGGATGCTTATACTTATTGTTGTGGATATGAGTAGGGTAGCGGATGTGTTATTGATGCTTGTCCGTCATTTTTAAAAAGATATTTTATACTTGTTGACGGATGTTGATTTCATGCATAGAGCTATGGATATATTATTGCTGATTTCTTCTAACGTTGTTGTTATGTTATTTATATCGGCTATATTATGTTTTTATGCATGATGATTGATTTGGTGAATTGATGACTGATCTACTCACTAAATCCAACTAGGACTTATGTCTCATTTATGTTATTTTTCAGCACCTGAGTTAGATCAGAGAGGTACCGGGGTGTAGTAGCGCGGCTGGTGGCGGCAGGGCTGCGGGTCTCGTAACATGTCGTGATCGAGGAGGATACTTGAGTCATTTTAGTGTCTCTTTGAGTTGTTGAGTCATGTTGACCCGGGTCGTGATTTCCGCATTTATTTTTATTTGGGGAGTCTTGTTATTTTTTGAACTCCTTTTTAATAACTTATTCAGCGTGTTCATATTGAGTTTTTGTTTGATTTGGTTCATGATGTCATGTCTATTCTTTTTTTAAAAAAATCTCCCACTGTTCAGGTTATTGTTATTGTATTTGAGTTGGGTTAGGCTTCGGGATACGAGGCGTATCCTGGCGGGTCATACCGAATTTGGGGCGTGACAACTGAATTTTAACAAAGCACTAGAACTTTCTATCACTTGCCACATCATCAAGCTCCGAGAGCAAAGCTAATTAATATACACAAAAGTAATTAAAAAATATGTATGTGTAGTATTCCGTACGTAATTAAAGATACTATGTATAAGTAATATATGTAGTATTATGTAGTATTCTATAATATACACAAACTATTATTTTTTATTTTGTTCGATTTTTAGCTCAGGTCGATTCTCGAAATCCGGGAATTGAATCTGAACCGAACCTGATACTGTTGAAACCGAATCAGATCGAATAATTCGATTCGATTCGATTCGGTGTAATCTAAATAGTGGAAAACCCAAATTACCCATCAAGTTAATCTTGTAGGTGGCGCCAATCGGTCCATAGGCACTGAGGAGATGTTATGCTGGTTCGAGTTAAAATTTAATAAAAAAGTTAATAATAAATTCGAGGGTGATGAGATGTGGCTTCGGATAAGAAATGGAATAAAATATTATTTTTTTAAAACGCAAGCACACCACGTCATTGGTTTAACGAGGCTGATGACGGAAATTAGACGGTAGGATTCAATTGAAACTAATTTGAAAGTACATAATTTAATTGAGGCAAATAAAAGTATAAATCATAAATGCGAAAAACCCCAAAGTATAAGATATATTCAGATAATTTTCTTATAAATTGATATATCACTTTTATATTCATTATTTAAATGAATATATATATATATATATATATATATATATATATATATATATATATATATATATATATATAAGTTTTCTATATATTTAGAGCTATTTTCCACTTCCTCTCTCGATTGGTAACAGTGTTAAAGAGTTTGCAAAGTAAAATTCATGTAGTATAATTCTCTTCTTGATGTATGACTCGAGTTGTAGGGGTAGTGTTATGAGTTAACGGTCCAACATTCTCAAAATTTTAACATTCTTCTTCTTATTTAGTATAAGTTTTAAAAAATTATATCATAATCATGATCATCATCATTTAACTAATAATTTATGACTACTAGAAAAATGGGCTTCTAGAATAGCATTAGCGGTTGTTGCACCGTCGTAGAAGACTTTCTATGATAGCAGACGTCTGTTGTAGAAAATCTCATCGCAGATACTCTGCGACGGTAAATTCCACCATCACAGAAACACGAAATTGTGACCGCGGCCACGACGACAACGGGGCATTGTACATGCGGCCCGAAATCATTATGTGTACATGATCCCGAAATCAAATTAGGGGGGGGGGGGGGGGGGGGAGGGGAGGACAGACTCTGAAATGAACAGATGATCAACGATATTGTACATGAAAAAATAAGCATTTTTTACAAAGATAATTCATCACATCATATATAAAAGTCATTATAGACATCATCCACACATAATGCAAATCATACAAGATAACTTGAAGTCTTAAACATAAAAAAATACAATTTTTCTCTACGAGTTTTCACATGTTGATAACATTGCATAATAGTTTCATTGTCTATTGCATTGAAAATATCTTTTTTAACAAATGCGATCAAACAATCAGACATGAAAATGATTCGTCACAATCTTCATAGCAGAAAATATACGCTTAACTGTAGTAATAACAATAGGTAAAATTAAGGCTAAAATGATCAGCATATATACCAATGGGTACAAATAAAGCTTATTATACTTCACCATATGTGTAGCAAGATCAGTCATTCCAGAGAGATTCAAAAATTCTTGATGAGATCTCATATCAATAATATAAGATTCCAATTGATTATCAAGAAGATCAGTCTCAACTGATGAGAATTCAACAAGATGAAGCAATTTTCTTATCTTGAGCTTATCCAGAAATCGAATAACAACAACCATTTGCTCTTTAAGTGCTATATCTTGAGCTTCATCTACTAAGATAAAGAATAATGAATCACCAAGCTCTTGAACAATTACTTTAGAAGTCTCAATTGCACAAGCACACACAATATCACGCTGGGTATCTGGAGATGTCAATTTAACATTCTCAGGACTATTGTATAGAGTGACTCTCCCAATATCTTTATTGCGATCACTTAAAAACTTTAAGACTTCTAAAAAAAATACTCGATTGTATGAATCAGTGGATTCATGATGATGACCATGAAATGCCAAGCCTTGTTTTGAAAGAAGACAACCAATTTCAATAGATGCAAACAAATGAACTCGGTAGTCACTTTGAGCTTGTTTTGTTTGCTTCTCTACAATTGTTCTAAGATGTTGTCGTTGATTCAAAAGTGCCTCACATTTACTTAAAGCCTCATTGTGCAAATTATTTGGACCACCAACATGTGCATCTATTTTCTCCTCTCTTTTTTTCAATATCTAAATCCATCTACGATAAAAGCATCATTGTTACTCTATAATTTAAACAAATAGCAACACAAGCAATATTTTGCATATTTCTTTATGCTATATTCTAACCAATTAGGATATTGATCAAGCCAAGATTCACAAAACTTTCTCCGAATTTTACCTTGAAATGTTTGTGGAAACTCATGACCACGAGGTTGACATGGATTTTTTGCAGATATGCTCTTCGAACATCATCTTGAACGTTAGGATGATAATCACTAATTGGATGACGTAACCCTGGGTCTGCTGGAAGATTTCCTAATCAACGTCATACAATATTTTTGAGCTATGATTCTCTTCTTCAACTTTCGTATTTACTTCTTTATTGGCCGAAGACGAAGATCCGCCTCCGAGCATAAATTTTCTTTTAAAATACTTATCCATATATACTAAATAAAAATCAATTGAATCCAAGTTCAGATTAGTTGGCAATGCTAAAGGGAAAATCAAATAAAATACTATCATTCATCAAGAACAAAAATCTACTTCAGGTTCATTTGGCAATGCTAAATTAAATTATTTTTGAAACTTAAATTTCTTATGACAGGGAAAGCTCAACATCATTCTTGCTTCCTAAAATTACTTTCTTGCTCAACATCATTATGACAGGAAATTGAAAGCTCAACAATCAACATCATTCTTGCTCAAATTCTACAGAGTAACAGATGCATGAATATGCACTCACTTGTTTCGGCGATGCCGGACAGGTCAGAGCACGACCTGGCAAGATGCCGAGTAGGAGGTACGGAGCTACTGTCGTAGGGACGGAGGCACGAAGCGCACACCAGATTGGTCACATCATCGAAGGGACAAATTCACGAAGCTACTGTAGCAGGAGGCGGACGCGATCTGGCAAGACGCCAGACTAGTCCCAACTCCCAGCAGCGGACGCAGGACTCCAGATTGGTCTGGAACTTCGGACTGGTTCTAGGGGCAGACGCGGGACTCTAGACTGGTCCTAGGGGCGAACGCGGGATGCCAACTCGCAAGTCTGGTCCCACGATCTGGAAAGACACCGACTCGCCGAGTAGGAGGTGGACATGGGACGCCTGACTGATCACCTGGTCGGAGCACGTGGGCGAGACGCCTAGATCGACAGATCGAGAGACGGGGACGTAGGGGAGATCAGGAGATGAGGAAAGAGGTACACAACTAGGTATCCGGGGAGATAGGGAAAGGAAGAGGGAAATTATATATAATTTCAGAATATGGGGGAATTTTAAAATTTGTGGGGGAGGGGAGGGGGGGGGGGCGGCAAAAGGAGACAAAACTTTGGGATAAATAGAGGAATTTTTAAGTTTGTGGGGGGGGGGGGGAAATTAAATTTTCATAATAGGGGAGGTGGGGGGGGGGGTGAGGGGAGCAATTGGCCTGTCCTGCTACAATAGCTCCGCCCCAGCGCGTAATTACATTGAGGCTCAACAGCTATCGTAATTGAATTTATTTAGGTAATTACCTTAATATATAATGAACTATTGACTTTGTCTCAAATATATTCTGAACTTTCATTTCTCCAAATTGCATCATCAACTATTAGATTTGTATCAATTGCATCTCACCATCAAAATTCCATCAACTACCCCGTTAACTGAGTGACGTGGCATGCACATGTGGATTAAAAAATAATTTTTAAGTCAAAATTGATTAAAAGTTATTATTTTTTCAAAACCTTTTTGATGTCCACGTGTGCTACATACGTGGATTAAAAAATAATTTTTTAAAAAACAAAATTATTAAAAAAAAACTATTTTGTCCACGTGTGTAGCATCTTCCCTAACCATCCTTCCTTCAGCGACGCCGATATGCTGCCGCCGCCAGCGAAGTGGAAAGGACGGTGCGACTTCAACGCGTCGAGCTGCAACAACAAGCTCATCGGAGCAAGAACCTTCCTCAACGGCGCGATGGCTGCCGCAGCGGCGAACGACAAGCGCTTGGCATTTGAGTCTCCGATCGACGACGATGGTCACGACACCCACATTGCGAGCACGGCCGCCGGAGCGCTCGTACCCAGCGCCCAAGTTCTCGGGAATGCTAAAGGCACGACCGCCGACATGGCGCCTATGGCGCACATTGCTATGTACAAGGTCTGTGGTGAGATCGACTGCACCAGCAGCTCGAAGGCACCACGTTGTATGGATTGCCGATGGCACACATTGCTATGTACAAGGTCTGCGGTGAGGTTGACTGCACCAGCAGCTCGAAGGAGCCACATTGTATGGATCCCACACAGTCTTCTTCCTCTTGCCAGAGGGCACACTAAGGCCGCTCGTTATCGAGCTCACTCAACCGACGTCTCCCACCAAGCCCCAATGGAAGCAGGTCTTCACCCCTTGTTGGCATGCCGCAGGAGGTGGGGGGGGGGGGGGGGGGTGAGGGGAGCAATTGGCCTGTCCTGCTACAATAGCTCCGCCCCAGCGCGTAACTACATTGAGGCTCAACAGCTATCGTAATTGAATTTATTTAGGTAATTACCTTAATATATAATGAACTATTGACTTTGTCTCAAATATATTCTGAACTTTCATTTCTCCAAATTGCATCATCAACTATTAGATTTGTATCAATTGCATCTCACCATCAAAATTCCATCAACTACCCCGTTAACTGAGTGACGTGGCATGCACATGTGGATTAAAAAATAATTTTTAAGTCAAAATTGATTAAAAGTTATTATTTTTTCAAAACCTTTTTGATGTCCACGTGTGCTACATACGTGGATTAAAAAATAATTTTTTAAAAAACAAAATTATTAAAAAAAAACTATTTTGTCCACGTGTGTAGCATCTTCCCTAACCATCCTTCCTTCAGCGACGCCGGTATGCTGCCGCCGCCAGCGAAGTGGAAAGGACGGTGCGACTTCAACGCGTCGAGCTGCAACAACAAGCTCATCGGAGCAAGAACCTTCCTCAACGGCGCGATGGCTGCCGCAGCGGCGAACGACAAGCGCTTGGCATTTGAGTCTCCGATCGACGACGATGGTCACGACACCCACATTGCGAGCACGGCCGCCGGAGCGCTCGTACCCAGCGCCCAAGTTCTCGGGAATGCTAAAGGCACGACCGCCGACATGGCGCCTATGGCGCACATTGCTATGTACAAGGTCTGTGGTGAGATCGACTGCACCAGCAGCTCGAAGGCACCACGTTGTATGGATTGCCGATGGCACACATTGCTATGTACAAGGTCTGCGGTGAGGTTGACTGCACCAGCAGCTCGAAGGAGCCACATTGTATGGATCCCACACAGTCTTCTTCCTCTTGCCAGAGGGCACACTAAGGCCGCTCGTTATCGAGCTCACTCAACCGACGTCTCCCACCAAGCCCCAATGGAAGCAGGTCTTCACCCCTTGTTGGCATGCCGCAGGAGGTGGGGGGGGGGGGGGTGAGGGGAGCAATTGGCCTGTCCTGCTACAATAGCTCCGCCCCAGCGCGTAACTACATTGAGGCTCAACAGCTATCGTAATTGAATTTATTTAGGTAATTACCTTAATATATAATGAACTATTGACTTTGTCTCAAATATATTCTGAACTTTCATTTCTCCAAATTGCATCATCAACTATTAGATTTGTATCAATTGCATCTCACCATCAAAATTCCATCAACTACCCCGTTAACTGAGTGACGTGGCATGCACATGTGGATTAAAAAATAATTTTTAAGTCAAAATTGATTAAAAGTTATTATTTTTTCAAAACCTTTTTGATGTCCACGTGTGCTACATACGTGGATTAAAAAATAATTTTTTAAAAAACAAAATTATTAAAAAAAAACTATTTTGTCCACGTGTGTAGCATCTTCCCTAACCATCCTTCCTTCAGCGACGCCGGTATGCTGCCGCCGCCAGCGAAGTGGAAAGGACGGTGCGACTTCAACGCGTCGAGCTGCAACAACAAGCTCATCGGAGCAAGAACCTTCCTCAACGGCGCGATGGCTGCCGCAGCGGCGAACGACAAGCGCTTGGCATTTGAGTCTCCGATCGACGACGATGGTCACGACACCCACATTGCGAGCACGGCCGCCGGAGCGCTCGTACCCAGCGCCCAAGTTCTCGGGAATGCTAAAGGCACGACCGCCGACATGGCGCCTATGGCGCACATTGCTATGTACAAGGTCTGTGGTGAGATCGACTGCACCAGCAGCTCGAAGGCACCACGTTGTATGGATTGCCGATGGCACACATTGCTATGTACAAGGTCTGCGGTGAGGTTGACTGCACCAGCAGCTCGAAGGAGCCACATTGTATGGATCCCACACAGTCTTCTTCCTCTTGCCAGAGGGCACACTAAGGCCGCTCGTTATCGAGCTCACTCAACCGACGTCTCCCACCAAGCCCCAATGGAAGCAGGTCTTCACCCCTTGTTGGCATGCCGCAGGAGGTGGGGGGGGGGGGGGGTGAGGGGAGCAATTGGCCTGTCCTGCTACAATAGCTCCGCCCCAGCGCGTAACTACATTGAGGCTCAACAGCTATCGTAATTGAATTTATTTAGGTAATTACCTTAATATATAATGAACTATTGACTTTGTCTCAAATATATTCTGAACTTTCATTTCTCCAAATTGCATCATCAACTATTAGATTTGTATCAATTGCATCTCACCATCAAAATTCCATCAACTACCCCGTTAACTGAGTGACGTGGCATGCACATGTGGATTAAAAAATAATTTTTAAGTCAAAATTGATTAAAAGTTATTATTTTTTCAAAACCTTTTTGATGTCCACGTGTGCTACATACGTGGATTAAAAAATAATTTTTTAAAAAACAAAATTATTAAAAAAAAACTATTTTGTCCACGTGTGTAGCATCTTCCCTAACCATCCTTCCTTCAGCGACGCCGGTATGCTGCCGCCGCCAGCGAAGTGGAAAGGACGGTGCGACTTCAACGCGTCGAGCTGCAACAACAAGCTCATCGGAGCAAGAACCTTCCTCAACGGCGCGATGGCTGCCGCAGCGGCGAACGACAAGCGCTTGGCATTTGAGTCTCCGATCGACGACGATGGTCACGACACCCACATTGCGAGCACGGCCGCCGGAGCGCTCGTACCCAGCGCCCAAGTTCTCGGGAATGCTAAAGGCACGACCGCCGACATGGCGCCTATGGCGCACATTGCTATGTACAAGGTCTGTGGTGAGATCGACTGCACCAGCAGCTCGAAGGCACCACGTTGTATGGATTGCCGATGGCACACATTGCTATGTACAAGGTCTGCGGTGAGGTTGACTGCACCAGCAGCTCGAAGGAACCACATTGTATGGATCCCACACAGTCTTCTTCCTCTTGCCAGAGGGCACACTAAGGCCGCTCGTTATCGAGCTCACTCAACCGACGTCTCCCACCAAGCCCCAATGGAAGCAGGTCTTCACCCCTTGTTGGCATGCCGCAGGAGCCTAGCTTTGGAAGCTCGCGAAAACCCATGTCATGGCTCATGACTCCGGCTTTCACTAGCTCGTCTCCCACTGGTAAGCTCGTGTTCCCCTTCCCGAGTCTTTACAGGGCAAAAGCATGTATAACGTTCGGTGAGACATAACGTCGAACACCAGTCTTGCTCTAAAATTATAATTCTTTAGGCCGCGAACTCACTACTGCGTGGAGTTGTACGTCATCGCCGCGAATTGGTAACTAAGTGAGATGCACCCGATCTACTGACTGCTTCACCCTCACTTCCCATACACGATGGGAATCAATGCGCTAGCTCGTACCTCCCTCATCAATGCCAGTGGCATCATTGAGAAAACCTTCTTCCTGGGCAAATATGCCTTGGAACTTGGCGTTGTAGCCTATGGCAAGCTCTGGAGATTCGATATAGAGGCCTTATCGGCCGAACTAATTCACAGGTAATTCCATCAGAAGCCATTGGGCCTTGTACAAAACTTCACCATTGATGAGCTTGACTCTATCATGTGCAAAAATTGCTATTTGCCAAGGGAATGGCTGCGGAGGATTCGGAGGCAGAGCATGGATTAAGGCTCGCCATAGAGGACCCGAACACCACCTTCTGCGCCAATGGATACTTCACCGGCTTTGACGTCAAGGGCAAGATGGTGTTATGTGAATGCGACGGAGGCATTGCGAGGATAGAAAAGGGCGCGGCGGTGATGAGCGCCAGCGGCGTGGGCATGATCTTGATGAACCAAGCCCCCGACAGATACAACACTCTCGTTGACGCCCATGTCCTCCCGGCATCTCACGTCGCCTTTGCTGGTGGATATAAGATCCTGTCCTACATCAACTCCACTGCCTCCCCGGTGGCGGGATTCAGCTTTAAAGGCACAATCCTCGACACATCCTTCTCTTCCCGAGGCCCTAACCTCTCGAGTAGCCTAAGCCGCACAGGTAGCCGATGTAGTCGCCGGCGTCCAGGTCGTAAACCACACTGGTCAAGGAAGATGTTTCACACGTGGACAAAATAGTTTTTTTTAAAAAGTAATTTTTTATTCATGTTATTTTTTAAAAAAATATTTTTTAATCCATGTGTGCAGCACACGTGGACATCAAAAAAGGTTTTGAAAAAATAATATTTTTTTAATCAGTTTTAAATAAAAAATTATTTTTATTAATCCACGTGTGCATGCCACGTCACACGGTTAATAGGGTAGCTGACGAAATTTTGATGGTGGGATACAATTGATACAAATCTGATAGTTGAGGATGCAATTTGGAGAAATAAAAGTTCAAGATATATTTGAGACAAAGTCGATAGTTCATGATATATTCAAGTAATTACCCAATTTAATTTGCGATGACGTAGTAACCACGGCTAGCCATCGCCAAATAATTTTACGGTAGGTGATACGAGAGATACGAGAGCACGCGATTGCTGATATAGAAAGAGAGTATTCTAGTTCATGCCAAAGATGATTGCAGGATGTTAAAAATGGGTCGACGAAATCACGACGTGGGGCTGCACATTGGACGCGACTGCTGGCCACGTAAGGTTGGTCAGGTGGCGACCACTAGCCTACACGACAACGGCGTGCTGCAGTTCTAGCCATAGTAACCCACCGTCGACTGCAACGTTGTTGTAGCCACTCTGGTCACGTTGGCCAAAATTGTGTTGCGGCAATCCCAACCATATTCGGCCGACGATGGGCTCAAGTGGAGCCGACGGTGAGAGGATGGGGTGGGGGAGTGGCGAGGGGCGACCACTGGTGGTGGATCCGACGAGGAGAAGGAGAACAAGGGAGGGAGTTGGAGACATATGAGCATGAGAGAAAAGGGGAAAAAGAGATAAGGATGAAGGATATTATTGTCCATTCATACAAAATTTTATAGAAAGTTATAAAAAGGATTAATTTTTAAATTGCTTATCCCAAAAGAACCAATCCATGCAATTTCATCTTTTATTTTTACTCTTTTTTGGGGAAAAAATGTCTAAAAAGACACACATGAACTTTAACTTAAGTGAGGAAACAATGTATAATAGTATAACTATAAGTTGAACATTTTAATTTCTAGAATTTTATAGGGTTAATTACAAAATATATCCCGACTTTTGACGTGTTTCCCAAATCTATCCACAATTTTTAATTTTCTCAATTAAGTACACCACTTTTCGATTTGTTACAAATCTATCCCACCGTCTACCTAGCGTTAACTTTGCCGTCAGAATGCTGACATGGCACTGCTGACGTGGCTAATAATCCCAATTAGCATTCAGATGCGATTTTTTTAACTTTTTTTTTTCTGGCCCCACCAAACCTAGTCAGCAATCATTTTAGGGTTAATTATAAAATATATTTCGACTTTTGACGTGTTTCCCTAATCTATCCCCACTTTTTAATTTTCCCAATTATGTACACCATTTTTCGATTTGTTACAAATCTATTCCACCGTCTACCCAGCGTCAACTTCGTAATTTTCAACAGAGATAAGAAATTTCTCTCTTCTGTTGAAAATTTTCTTGTCAAAACAAAGCCTACAACGACAAATCATATTTAACAATATCATCAGTGTTGGAAAATTTTACAGTATCATATGAAATTCTACATTTAATAGTATCATCACTGATGAGAAATTTCTAAGGTTTATACTAACCATACCAGACGGAAGGGGGGAAGTCGAGCAAGCAGGTGAAAATTAATAGAGAGATACCAGAGTCGATGGGGATGAAGACAGGGAGCACGAAGAGATGCATGCGACGTCAGGGAATGAGAGAAAGGCGAGCAATGAGCAGGCACCAAGTTCGGGGAAGAGGCAAGTAGGCAATTTTAAAGGTGATTTTTTTAATTAACTTGTCGTGATCTGCTGACTGGGTTTGGTGGGGCCGAAAAAAAAAGAATTAAAGTTCGCATATGAATACTGACTAGGATTATTAGCCACGTCAGCATTCAGACACGCGAAGTTGATGCTGGGTAGACGATGGCATAAATTTGTAACAAATCGAAAAGTGATGTATTGAATTGAGAAAATTGGAAAGTGTGAATAGATTAGGGAAACACGTCAAAAGTCGAGATATATTTTGTAATTAACCATGTTGCTGACTGGGTTTGGTGGGGCCGAAAGAAATAAGTTTAAAAAATCATGCATGAATGCTGACTGAGATTATTAGCCACGTCAGGAGTGCCACGACAGCATTCTGACGACAAAGTTAACGTTGGGTAGACGGTGGGATAGATTTGTAACAAATCGAAAAGTGGTGTGCTGAATTGGAAAGTGGGAATAGATTTGGGAAACACGTTAAAAGTTTAAATATATTTTGTAATTTTTATATATAAGGTAAATTACATCCCCCACTAGTAAGATTATAATGAATGTATCCAACATTAAAGTTGTTGGGTGAATGTCCACGCTAGAAGGGAGGGTTGAATAGTGTGTATGTGATTTTATGTTTAATTGAATTCTTTTTGGTTTTAATTAACTCAACTACCCGATTCAAGTTTCTTGATTCTTAGTGCGATTAGATGCAATTATAATTAAATCGAGCACAAGTAAGAATTAAATAGAGCAATCAATATAGCAATGCAAACACGAAATATATAGTGGTTCGGCCAAACCCGCCCACTCCACTACCTTGGCTCATCGCCAAGGATTTTTAACCTTAACACTTTATAGATTGATAATTTTTCTAAGAATACAATGAGGACTTATCTCTCAACCCTAGAGGCAGGCCTGAACACTTATTCTCTAGCAAAAACAATAATCTACAAGACACCAAGGTGTTTACACGCACACCTTGCAAGCTACCCATAAAATCGATACAAAGCAATAGAAAAGCAATATTAATGGAGCTTAAATGTAAAGACAAACTTGATGTAGCTCCAACGCGTCTCCTCCGAGCACTTCAATACTTCGAGTATGAATTTCTCGGTGAAATCAACGCTTGATGAAGTGAGGAGGGATTAGGGCACAAGATCAACTCTTTTAGGCTCAGAAGTTTTTAGGATGGACTCTATGAAGATCAAGAGAGGTGGGAGGTGCAGAGGTTGTTATAGGACTCCTATTTATAAGCCAAGAGGAGGAGGCCAAAAAAGACCCGTTGCAACGGGCAAAAAATTGCCCGTTGACGCCGCCCAATCTGTGGTCAGCCGAGCTACCGACCATTGACCGGAGGTCACTGTCTAATTTGGGCCTTTTCCGGTCGGTGATCGACTGATGGTCGGTCGACCAGCCCTCAAACGACAACCTGAAAACAACTTGATTTGCTGATTTTTCTCCACGATGTTAATTTCGGGTTTCGTTTTTGAGTTTTGACTTCGAACATATTACAAATAGGTTGACTTAATGCCTTAGAAGGATTTTACAATCATTTCAAGATTCTAGACCTAACTTTCAACTCGATCGCCTCCGAAGCTGTCGACACTTGAATTTTCATGATTCTTCCGTGATTTTTCGATGAACTTCGTGCGTGTATCGATCGCTCAACCTGAGATTAAACACTTGATAAAATTATTAGGATAAGTTTGTTATCATCAAAATCAAGATGGTGATCAAGGTTGAAAATCTTAGACCAACAAAAGTATCAAAAATAATTATCAACTAATACACTTAAAATGATTTTTCTTATCTTTTTGAATGCTTTGAGATGGAATAGAACCATTACAACTAGGGGCGGAGGAGGTACTCTTCCTTGAGGGGGGACAATTGCCCCCTTGGAATTTTTCTTTTCCCCTTCGTAAATAGTTGTAATGTCAGTTTTGCCTCCCCTCCCCTCGAAATTTTTCTTTTCTCATTTATACATAAGTGTAAAGTGAATTTTGCTCCCTCCCAAATCAAATATTTATCCTTATCCCAAAATCTCTATCTCAATTCTGCTGTGTGGCCACTTCTCCTCTCCCCATCGCCACTTCAATCGCAACTTCAACCGCTCCTTCTTCACCGTCATCTCCGGTCAGCTTCTTCGGCTCTCCCCCTTATCTCTTCACCCTCGTCGCTGCACCTTGTCAGCCCGACAGCTATCCAACTGCTCAAGTTCCCAACGCTTGCCCTATAGCTTGGCAGGTCGACGACTACAAATCACCTTGTAGGCTTGCATGCTTCGTAGCTTAGCTGCTTTGCCTGGGCTCGGCAAGCAGGCGGCTCTGCTTGAGCCCTTCGCCTAGCGGCCATCACCAATTGCTCACTTTGTAGGCTTGCCTGCTCTACTCGCATGCTCCAAGCTTGTGTTTGGCTGCTCCGCTCGAGCCCGACGATCAACACCCTCATGTGCTCACCTATCCCAGTCAGCAGTCGCCTCCTCCCCTTAGGGCCGCAACCAGTCAGTGTACAACCATGCTCGCCTCCTCCATTAGCGCACTAGCGCATGCGCAGCCAGTGACCAAACTGTGAGCAGTTGCACCCTCCTCCCCGCAGTCTTGCTGCCCACATGAGAACCGACTAGCCTTAGCAAAAAGTAAGTATAATTTTTTAGATTTAAGATTAAATTGATTATTTGCAATTGAGCATAAATGACCAGCAATTTATATTCTTGTTTGATTGAATTGTATTACTTGGAGCAACATTCACTTGATTGATGAAGCACCATAGTGTCTTTTGCAGTCCCCTCTCCCCGTCGGAGTTGCACCTGACCATGAGATGCATCGGACCAGATCCCATCACTTCGACTTCAGACAAAAACACGTGATCAATTGTCAACAAGCCATCATCAAAAAGTCTTTATGAGTTTGATTGAATTGATTCACGAAGGCTAGTTGTTTGATTAAATTTTTTCTCTTCATTTATTATTTATTGAATTTCTTCCTCTTGACAAAATGTTCAAGCATATAATATTGTTCAAGTAAACATCCACGTAGAAGTTTTATGCTATTCCAAAGATAAAGAGATTCTAATAGCATTTTAGAATTTTCAATACAATTGAAAATGAAACTATAATGCAATATTATCAACACAAAAATTCGTTGAGATGAACAGTAATTTTTTATAGTTAATATTTTAAATTATATTTTATGCTTTAAATTACGTATGGATTATTTTGAATTATGTATGATTGTTTATTTTGACTTATATATATAATGTGATGAGTTATATTTTGTAAAATATATTTATTTTATCAATTATAATATTATTGATCATCTGTCTATTCGAGTCTACCCCTCTCGTTTATATTCTTGGCTTCGCCATCTATTATAATTTCTTTTTGCCAAAAGGAATAATTTTTATTTATTAATTAGGAACAATGAGAGACTATGAATGTTTCTTACAAGGATATTCTCTAATTAAGGAGGCCTTGGTAGGATCCAAATAAAAGACCCTTTACATTGTTTAAGTATATTTGCAGCTCAATGGACTGTTTGCTGGTCAAAGAATAAAATTAAATGTTACAGCTTTAGAGCATTGGATTACATTTTTAATGTCTCAAACTAAGTTTATTATTTTTCAAGAGGATCCTAATTTACAATAATGGTTTGTTTACTTTACTGGATACGATTAGATAGCATATGATATCAAATAATGAAGTATTGAATAAGATTTTTTTTAATCCGGTATACACTAAATATAATATCAAATTTATATTCTTGTAATCCTATTTTTTTCTAATCCATGCACTAAACAAATCTATCTCTAATTCTATTCTTCTCTATCACATGAAGCAAACATGTCCTAAAGGTATTAAAGATGGACTTGACATTTATTTCAAAGATTACATAGGGGTTAGTACGCTTCATAGATTATTCAATCTTGTATATATATGGTAGTGCAAGGAATAATTCCTTCTTTGTTTCGTGTAGTACTAAATAACAAATTTAATGTTACCAGTGCCATGACACGAGATGAGAGATGTCAGATGCAAACAAGTAATTATAAGGGCTTTGAAGTATCACGATAATTTTTTAGACGTGTATTGTACCAGCGCTTTGTTACTTTAATTTGGAATAACAAAAAAATGACCTTTGTTGTACTGTACTAATGCATGATTTCTGTCATATTTATAATTTTTTTGCAAATGAATATTGAACAATAGTCTATACCAAAAAGAATAAACCCTAACAGCTTATTTGGATTGAGGAATTTGGAGGAATTTGGAAAGATTCAAAACACATTATTTGAGGATTTTTAGGGGGGGAGGAGGAGAGAAGAGATTTTGAGGTTTTTCAATTCCCTCATAGAACACATTTCTAAAGGATTTTAGAGGGGTTGTGAGAGTTAATGAATATAAAAGTAATAAAAAAAGAGGGGTGAGCGATTGGATCGGGTCAAAATTCGAACCCGAAAAAGGAGACTCCAAGACCTCCCGACCCTATCCAAATAAGAATTAGAGGTCTAACTTGATTAACTTGAATAAGATCGGGCACTAACCCTAATAACTTGAATTGAATTCTTCTTCTTTTTTAAAAAAAAGATAGAAAGGCAGATTGCTATTTGCTAGCGCCGGAGGAAAAAGACAGAGAGGGATGAACGATTAGTGGATTTCGATTTCCAATTTTAGGGATTTATTTCAATTTTTAGTTTTAGGCTTTTAGTTTTAGCCTTTTATGCGTGACTTACATACAATTTACTTTTTTAAATGGAATTCGGGTCGGGTCCGGTATATCAAGCTTTTTTTCGACCCGAATCGACCTAGATTAGGGGTATAAACCCATCTAAAAATCAGACTCAGCTCGATCAAAATTAAATTTTCAGATCACTTTTTTCGAGTTATTTGAATCGTTCGAATTTTGCTCACTTATATAAAAAAAGTTAATTATAAAAATATCCCAATGGTCAATTATTATTATTATTATAAATGAGGGTACGATGATTCATTTATAAAAAGATGATTTATTATCAAACCCCTTAAAGTCTAACCAAATAAAGTTTGGTACTTATCGTGGGTTGCTTAGAGATCTAGGATTCAAATCTTAATTTGGTCACTTATCGTGACTTTCTATCTTTGTTTTATATATATATAAAACATAAAATGACTCATTCCCGCCTAAACTCCTCTCACCCCCTCAAATTTTTATTTTCCCGCCTAAACTCCTCCCACTCCCTTAAATTTTTATTTTTTTTTTATTCCTCCTCTCAAATTTTTCTCACTTTCCTTAACTAATTTTTTCTCCCAAATTTTTACTCCACTTAAATTTGTAATAAATTTTTTTACCCCACTTATTTTCTTTATAATCACCTATTTTGATATTTTTAATTTTGTATTTGCTATTTTTTGAATAATAATTGTAAATATTTTTTATTTATTGAAGTTTTTTATATTTTTTATTTTGAAATATTATTTTTTGGGTTTGTTATTGAAAAATAGTGTTTAAAAAGAAAAGAAAAGATATGAATACTTATATTATATTTGATTTTTATCCATAAATTTTTTATTATTTTATTATTTTTAATATTTTTTATCATTGAAATTCATATAAATTAATTTTTTAATCTATATAATTATTTTTTATATTAGTTTTGTGTTTATGAAATATTATTTTTTTCTTTATTTTTGAAAAAAGTTAAATAATTTTTTTTTATATATATATATAAGCAACATATCATTCCTGTATAGACTATCTACTCTTAAATTTTTGCCACTTTTTCACCTAAATTTTTTCTACCTAATTTTTTTCTCCCAAATTTTTCTCCCACTAAAATTTAGAATTAAAGTTTTTGTATTTATTATTTTAATTTTTAGAATTAAATTTTTATCCCACTTAAATTTAGAATTAAATTTAGAATATTTTTAATTTTTAATTTATTATTTTTTGAATAATAATTATAAATATTTTTTATTTATTGAAGTTTTAATATTATTTTTTGGATTTTCAAATATCATTTTTTAGTTTGTTAATGAAAAATAACATTTCAAAACCAAAAAAATTTACGTAGCTTAGAATAATTTAAATTTTTATTTTTTTATTTTTTTCATTATGTTATCTTATATTTATATTACATTTGATTTTATCCATAAAAAGAATATTATTTTTGTATTTTTTTAATTTTTTATAATTAAAATCTATATAAATTAATTTCTAATGTATATAATTTTTTTTAGATTACTTTTGTATTTATGAAATATCATTTTTTTTGCTTTTGAAAAATTAAATTATTTCAAATTTCTTATTTTGAAATTAGTTATCTATATTTATAAATTTTCAATTGATATACTTTACTTTATATTTGCATTATACTTGATGTTTATCCTTAAAATTATTAATATTTTCTCATTTTATTTTATTTTTTTATATTTATTTTTGTCAAAAACTTATATAGTATTATTTGTTTTGAAATAGTTTTATTTTTTTTAAAAAAAATTATTAGTTTAAATTTTTATTCATAAATTTTACTTTGTAGATGCATTTTGAAATAAATTAATATCATTAGATAAAAAATTATTACTATTTTTTTATTTATATTTTATTGATATTTTATTTTGTATGTCACACTAAGTTATCAATTTATTTATATAAATTTTTATTTTTTTTATGTTTTTCTATATAAACATATTATTTTAAGCGATATAAATAATTATTAATCACTAATCTAATACAATCCATCTTTTACCTTTTTAACTTTTAATTTAATTATTACTTATAATTATTTAAAAATAAATTATATAAATATACGTGCACACGCTTATAATTATATAAATCAAATTAAATTAACATATATTATTTTATGGTATATTTATATATTATTATTTAAAATTATAATTTAATTTAAATATATTACTATTGCTTTTTATTATCAAAAGTATAAATTTTTATTATATGATAGTAATGTTATAACTTATTTATGAAAATATAGGTATAGAAATATTTAATTTTTAAATTTTTTATTTTAATTATTATGATTATTTAATTATTGTTACAAATTTAATTAAAAATTAAAATTAAAATTAAAAATTAATTTATAATTGAAGTTTAAAATAATTATTTTTCTAAAAAATATATAAATAGTTTTAAATTTAAATTTATATAATTTCAAATTATAATTATGTAACAAAATATGAAAATATCAAAAAAATATGATAGACTATTCTATTTATATATAATAATATATTAAAAATAGAAATTTCAATTTCAATTTTTTTATAAAATATTAATAATATAGTAGTTATTCTTGAAAATTTTAGTTATGCAATTATTTAATTTTAAATTTCTATTTAAATTATTAAGAATATTAAATTATAGATAAACTTTAATTTATAATTTAAATTTTAAATTAATTTACAATTTAAATGAATTTTTAAAATTATAAAACTTAATTCAAAATTTAAATTTATATAATTTCAAATTAAATTTATATTACAAAACATAAAAAATATCATATTTTTTTAATAAATTATTTTATTTATATATTAACATATATTAAAATATAATCTTCAATTTTATTTTTTTATTATTTAAAATTATAGATTAATCGTGTGAAGCGCGAGTCTGCGACTAGTTTATCCAAATATAACTTAAGATACTCTACCGTGGAGAAAAAGAACTGTCAACAAATAACTATAATGTCTTTCCTCTCTTTGTGCGCGCGTAAGATCGATCAGGAAATGTGTGATGTAATTTACCTTTTTATATTATATATTTAGGTATATTTTAATAAATGCCAGGTCGTGTTGCAGCTTTTTTTCAAACCAGAATAAAAACTCAAAATCTAGTCAAACATTATATAATGCAATTTCTAATTCGACCGGAATAAAATCTTTGATATAAAAGCAAGATTTGATATCCCTAACATCTTTGCTGTTTGCTGATTTAAAGCACCTCAGCAAATAATTAATGAAAATTAATTATAAATAGCAAGTTAATTATAAAAGACACATATAAAGTAATGTAATATGAGCGGAGTTCTCAACAAATTTTTCCTTTCATTTTTTTATTAGATGATAATTAATTTAAAATTAAGAAGGTGTTTGATAGGGTAATCCATCTATATAGTTGGAATCTTGCATTTAAATTGCTTGGACTCATACATGGCATTTTTTGTGTCTCACTTGTGCAGATAATGCGAATTGCCTTAGTAATTCAAATTGTTATCAAAGTGATAATTCATATTGCTCAACATGGGTGTTTAAGTGGATTGTTTCTAAAGTGATAATCTTGAATTATTTTTTACGGACCGCCCTCCGCAAACTCTAGCTTTTTTACAAGTCCTCAGCCTCCTCCTTTCCAAAAAGAAGATGTCTGCCTCCCACGACTTCTCCCTCTTTGTCGTAGCTTAATAGAGTCGCTGGTAGCTAAGACTGCGGTCTGGCCCGACCTTGCCTAGGGCTTTACGCTTGGCGCAACATCGCCAATTTGTAATGTGGCCCGACGCGAGGTCTTGGGGAGCAACAACGCCACTGAGCGCAAGCGCCCGACGGGACGCCATCGTAGGTGCTGCGCCTAGTGCAGAGCTCAACAACCCCAACTCTTGGGGTAGTCGCGCCCCAATTGATTGGAGTCGTCATCGTATGATAGGTGGTGACGTGCTAGTGGAAGCCGATGGTGGCTCCGGTGCAAGCCCCGTGCGGCCGAATCTAGTGGCGGCGGGTGGCAAGGGTAGGAGATGAACCTACGAACCTAGTTTAGGAGAAGGAGATGTTATGTTTCAATGTTTTAGTCAATTTGTTAAATGATATTTTTGTAAAGTAGATCTTGGTAATCTATATATTATATTAAATATGTATATATGAATTGCAATAATCTTATTATAATATTACCTATGCATACCAAACATTATATTTTATATATATTATCAGTAATTTAAAAAGTGGCAATCTATCTCAAATTTAATTTAAATTGCCTGATAATGTAAGGCAATGGGCGAAACTTCTTCTAAGGTAATTATGACTTTGATTTAATGAAAAAATAAATTTTAAGAAAAGTAAATGAGTAAAAAATTCAAACCTTTCATTTTGTTATTAGCTGGTAATTAATTTAAAATTAAGGTAATTATGACTTTGATTTTAATTTTAAAAAACAAATTTTAAGTTATTAAATGAATAAAAAATTAAAAAAGGAGAAAATTATCATCAATTCAATTGGATAAAACCCTATTTAAACCTTTTGATACCTTCTTCTCCTTAGCTTTGGGTTTACACTACTTCTGCATGCCACCTGTGACTGAGAACAGGACAGCTGTGTTGTGTACTGTGTAACGCTTCTCTTCGTCCGCGACTCCGCCTGCAAGCGTGCAGCTACAGAGAAGAAGAATGAGGCAACTGTACACGAGAAGTAGCAGCCTCAAGCGCCTCTTCTCCTTCGCCATTGGACGGAGCAGGAGCAGCAAAGGAGACAGCGAGGCGGAGAACGCCTACCCTGTTCACGGGATCAACCCCGTGGAGCCGGCGATTGATGCGAAGTCGCCCCTGAAACCAACTTGGCGATGTTTTTCCTATGACGATCTCCACAAGGCCACCGATGGTTTCCACAAAGGTTTCTTTTTTCTCAGATTTCAGCAGAGTTAAAATGAGAATTGCTCGTCAAAATCTCATCTTTTTCGCTTGTTTCGACCGGCGTAGATAACTTGGTGGGACGAGGAGGGTACGCGGAGGTGTACAGGGGAGTCATGGCGGACGGGCTGCCGATCGCCGTGAAGAGTATGACGGGAGCTGCTACGGATGAGCAGAGGGAGAAGGATTTCCTGACGGAACTCGGGGCCGTCAGCCATGTCCAGCACCCGAATGTGTCCGCCCTCTTGGGCTACTGCGTCGACTGTGGCCTCCATTTGATCTTTGAGTTCTCTTCTCGCGGCTCCGTCTCGTCCAATCTCCATGGTAATGCCCAATCCAATGAGTTGCAGAAAGAAGGCGTTGTTGAATTGTTCTTGAGATTGACTAATTCAAGTTCGTGTCATTCGCCTGCATTGATTGCAGATAAGAACTCCCCACCATTGGCTTGGAGGCTGCGGCATAACATCGCCGTCGGCGCTGCTCGCGGCTTCCATTACCTGCACAAGGAGTGCCAGAGAAGGATCATCCACAGAGACATCAAGTCCTCTAACATCCTCCTCACATCAAATTTTGAGCCTCAGGTACTCTCTCAAATCCTGAGTGCACACCATGCATTCGGTGAAATGAAACTATAAGCCAAATCTTTTTCTCAGATCTCCGATTTCGGCCTCGCGAGGTGGCTGCCAGCGGAGTGGACTCACCGCGCCGTCGCGCCGATAGAAGGCACATTTGGGTACGCATTCTCAAGCTCTTTATCAAGCAAAAGATTTGAATCTCCATTTCAAAGCACCTAATGACGAATTAGGATCACTTAATGGAGGAGTTGATGATGTCAACAGGTGCCTGGCGCCGGAGTACTTCATGCACGGGATCGTCGACGAGAAGACTGACGTCTTCGCCTTCGGCGTCTTCCTATTAGAGATCATATCAGGGAGGAAACCAGTGGATGGCTCTCACAAGAGCTTGCTCAGCTGGGTAAAAATACAGATTAACTCTTATGGTTCACTATCTTCTTCAATCATCTACAGGATCTTTATACTTTGATGATTCTATTTTGCAGGCTCGATCGTACTTGGATGACGGAAACATACAAATGCTAGTTGATCCAAGATTAGGGGAAGATTTTGATATGAGGCAGCTCAAAAGGCTCACTTTTGCCGCCTCACTCTGTATCAGAAGAACAGCAAGCTTGCGCCCTTCCATGACTGAGGTAACTTGCTTCCAATAACAAATATAATTATATACATGCACTTTACAGTAAATTATGAAGTAAAGATGGCAATGCACTCAAAATCTAGTCAAACCTTAGATAATACAATTTCTACATACTCATACTTCTAGATTTTGGTATTGATAAACTATGGTCTAATGCAAGTTGAAACATCTTTGGGACATTAGCTTGAAGCAGCTGCAAAGAACTATCTGGGCTCACATGGTGGTTCACCCAAATTAAATACTTGCAACTACCTGAAAAAATCCACAGCGAATCAGAATAAAAAGGGACATGTCAGTCAAATGATTCTTCTGCTAATCAAAGTTTGATCACTAAATTAACATTTAAACCATAAAACCTTTGCATAAATAATCAAGACAGGAAAGAAACTCATAACCTTCTTTCATTTTTCATAAGCATCGGTATTAGATTCACAGGTTGTATATGAGTGCAGATATCTTTGTTTATAGTGTTATGGATTCAGAACACACTGCAATGGATTGGCGAATTGATGACATGATATTATGATCCAATAATAGTAGCTTAACCATCCATTAGTTTTATAGAGCTGCAACTGTGGATATAAAGCTATATAAACATTGGCAGGTGCTTGAGCTATTGGAGGGGGGTGAGATTTCACAGGATAGATGGAAGATGCCCAAGGAAGAAGATGAAGAAGACTTCTGGGGTTTCGATGATCTCGATGAGTACGACTACAACGAATGTGGTACACCCTCAATATCCTCAACAGGAAGCTCCCAGATGTGCTACAACAACATTAACAATGTTAAACTATCTCCAACTGGACTGCAGTAAAGACAAATCAGGTTAGGGGAGCAGGCACATGCAAAGCAGTTGGATTTTTTGGCTTGTTGGAGGCAAGTGGAGAGGGATTTGTCTGCAGAAATTAAAAGCATCACCTGACTGTCTTCCTACTATATATATTTGAATGGCAAGTGAAGCAGTTTTTGGCAGGTGGTTTAATTTGTCCAGATTCAATAATGGCTAGACAAGTGGGACTTTTGGTGAAGGCAAAATGATTAGTTGAGAAAGTGTTAGAGATCACCTGCTAATTGAGGATTTATTGTTGGACGTGTTGCACAGCAAAAGTGGTTGGAAGTTGAGGATAAAAGGCTGTGCATGCTGTTATTAAAGTTCATGTGACAAGCTACGTGGTAACAAGAATGCACCTCAAAATTTTGGGTCCATCTGCTTACTTGGTAATCCTTGGGTCAATTCAGTCTCTTGTATGAAGTGTGTTGCTCATGGAATTTCTGGATACAAATGAATACATCCTAAGCATTTAGTATGTTAACTAAACTTATGACCATATATATATATATATAATTATATTTAAATTGTCACATTATAATTCATGATGGAGAAGCAACGGCAGATGCAAGGTAGGGGCAATGGTCCCTATTGAAAATTTTAACATCCATATATTATAGGGTAAATACAAAAAAAAAATGAACTTTGGACATTTTCTCATTTTTAGCATAAACTTTTTATGTTAGAAAGAAAATACATGAACTTTGATTCCGTTACCCCGTTTAGCACGCACCGTCATTTCTGACGATTTTTGCTGACATGGCCGTTAACGGCGACGACGTGGCAAGTTACTTTGCCAACGTGACATATATTTCAACAGCTAGAAAAAGCTTCCAAAGTCGATCCTGACCTATTTTCGATGAAAAGCTTGATTCCCTAGAACTAGAAGGGGAAGGAAAGTACTCGCTTTAAGCAACTAGTAAGCGCAAAGAAGGTTAGATCTATCTATAGGCTTTTCGCTTCAGAAGAATGGGACAGTTTTGAAGAGTGAGACCGATTGGTCCGCATGGGACCAGAATCATCTCTATAGAAAGTACCCGCTATCAAATCAAAAACTCACTCTGTATAACTGAAAGTCATTATTTGACTCAGTGGTAGAACAAACGAAATCTCTTGATTGACGGGATGTTTTCTCCTTCTAATGGTCGGGTGCCACAAAGTCTATTTTAGGTGGTACCACTCCCGCTGCCGAATCGGTTTATGTTGCGGGTATCGAATAGGATATTTTCTTCGAATCGATCGGTGTCCCCTAATAGGATGTTGTCTCCGAGCTAAGACTTGGCTTTCGCCTAGTCAATGAATAGTGGAAATTCTATAGTCAATCGAATAGGAGGTCTT
This sequence comes from Canna indica, assembly GCA_034359265.1. Lineage (NCBI taxonomy): Eukaryota > Viridiplantae > Streptophyta > Magnoliopsida > Zingiberales > Cannaceae > Canna > Canna indica. The sequence goes on from CP136890.1 coordinate 75,475,201, forward strand.
TTCAAATGAAAAAAATTGGAATATGAATAGCCAAGGGGCGACCATCTACAGTTCGGAAAGTGAGGTAATTGTATCGGCCTTTGCTTCGAGTTAAATCGTATTAGCACCTTCGCATCCTTCCTTTCCATTCTTCGAGTGCAGTTCCTTCTGGAGCCTTTTTGATTCCTACCGAAGCAACCGTCTCTAGTGCTGACTTTTCTTCCCACCTTTGGTGAGCTGATCTTTTTGTGTCACGAGTGATGTCAAACCTCCTTCTTGTCTTCTATTCCGGGAAGTGGTATAATAGACGAGTAAAGGTTAACATAAAATTACAAAATTACCCATCCCTGATGCTAATGTTTTTTGAAACGGGGAAGGGAAAAATGGTAATTTGCCCGTCGTCTCCAAGTTGGGCGCGCTCGATGCCCTAGTTCTTATTTTACCTGCTCGAACACTGCGAAAAGAGGGATTGTTGTCGCCTTTGTCGCCGGATTAGGGCACGCCTTCTGGAGTCTTTGTCGTCAGATTAGGGTCTTTGTCCTCATGGCATCCCTTGATATGAATTGTATGTGGATGTATGTGGATTGATATGGATTTATGTGGAATTATGTGGAATTATGTTTGAAATGATGGATTGTAGCCATTACTTGATTTTGTATGAATTATGTGTCATTCTAAGTTTTATGTATGTGGCATGTGGAATTCTAAATTTTATGTATGTGAAATGATATGTACTAGTTGAATTGCGTTCTGTGCTATAAAATAATTGTTCTATAAATGACAAAGTTCATGTATTTTAATGTTTAAAAGTAGCAAAGTTCATGTATTGTTAGGTTAAAAGTGGCAAAGTTTATATATTTTTACGTTAAAAGTGGCAAAGTTCATGCTTTTTAAGGTTAAAATGGAAAACTAGCTCCAACCTCTAGCGGATCGTGTGCCTCGCCTCCATGCTGCCGCCGCGCTGTGCCTATGCAGCTTCAAATAGAAGTTATATTGTAATAGGTAGATATGCATATATTATGAATGTATAAGTTTATATATCAACGATGTGGATGTCAATGAATTACTGATGGTTGTATATGACAATATTGGTGTTTCAATTTCTCAGTAAGTAAAATGCTTTTTAGAATATACATTTCTTATAGAAATATTAATTCTAGCAAACTAAGTTATTTTAGTAGTTAGTTAGTTGAATGAGATCATATCTATTAATTTGAGAATAGAAATAAATAGAAGAGTGGAAGAAAAATATAAAATCAAAACGGGAGAAGTGCAATATAAGTCCTATAAGTTTTAATTTTTTTGGACTTCAGTCCTATAAGTTTCATTTCGGTATTTACAGTCCTATATGTTTGTAGCACAGATTTGGTCCTCCTATGACCTTAGTATATAAAAAAATACACATTGGGCAAAGAAGGAAGAAAATGTCAAATAGATAACTTGTCTTTATTTTTATTGTCTTTGTTGTTAGTTGTTTTTGTTATTTGAGACTATGGCTGAATGTGGTAGTAGTGGGTCTAGTAGTTATGCTCAAGGTTAGGAGTAGTGGGCAAAGTGTATGTTGTGTTTTCTGAATAGTAGGTAGTTATGCTTAAGTTAAGGAATAGTGGGTAGTTATGTTTAAGTTAATAGTGGGCAAAGTGCATATTTTGTAGACCTATTTAATTATTGATGTTGAATGAGAATGGATAACAAATTTTTTTTATATCTTTGAGTACTTTAACTCAGAAGATCTTAGGTTCTCTCCAACGAGCCTAAACATAGGCCGAAAAAGAAATCCACTTCTCTTTCCACTGAAACTCTTCCTACGCCTACATACATTTCTCCCAATCCACTATTTCACAGACCCATAACTCGCTCTTACTTCTGAGACCATAACATTTTGGTATCAGAGCCAAATATTATGGATGACGGAATCCAACAACAGCTTGCTAGATTATTGGAGTCGTTCAACAAGGAATGTGCAGCCAACCGTGCACATCAAGAAGCAATTACAACACGCTTAGATGATATTCCTCGTGACTTGGCTGCATCTAAATTGGAGTCTTCCTTTGTTGATGATGCTAGTAACAACAAATCTAAAGAAGAAAAAGTGCTTTCGGGGGACTCAACAACTAAACATTAAAGGGGAGGCTGCACTGTCCCTAGATACGCAAAGTTTCACTTTCATCATTTTAACGGCCATGAGGACCCTTTTGCTTGGCTGACTCGATGTGAACATTTTTTCTGACACCAACAAACTCCAAAAGATGAAATGATCAGTTTGGCATCATTCCATTTAGAAGGACCTGCCCAACTCTGGTTCCTTCAATTCCTCACTAACACTCCTAATCATTCTTGACACGAATTCAAGTGTCAATGTCATCTCAATTTTGGCCCTCCCGTAAGGAGTAACAAACTTGGAGAATTAACTAAACTGAAGCAAGTCGGGGCTATTGAGGACTACCAAAATCAGTGTGAACTTTTAGTAGCTAGAGCGGGGTCCTTAACCCAAGACCAAAAGATCCAACTCTATATCAGTGGTCTACAAGAAGCCATTGTTGTTGAGATTGAATTACATCATTCAACAGATTTAGTCTCTGCTATGAGCATGTCTCGCCTTTTTGAACGCAAAAGTATTTCTCTCAAATATGGATCTTCTTCGGATCTGTGCCTATATCCACAAAAACAGCCCCTACCTCTGAATAAGCAACCTGCAAAATTTTCTAAAAGATTGACTCAGGCTGAGATGGAAGAACGTCGGCTAAAGGGACTCTGTTTCAACTGTGATGAACCCTTTGATTGAGGACACTAGTGCAAACGCCTCTTCTGGATTGAAATTGAGGAAGACACAACTGAAGTGGACATTATTGACCATCCTGGAGAAAACCGTTTCTCGTATTTTCCGCTTGAGGACAAGCATCAATTTGGGGCAGGGGAGTAATGTTACTAAGCCTCCTATGACCTTAGTATATAAAAGAAATACACATGGGGCAAAGAAGGAAGAAAATGTCAAATAGATAACTTCTCTTTATTTTTATTGTCTTTGTTGTTAGTTGTTTTTGTTATTTCAGATTATGGCTGAATGTGGTAGTAGTGGGTCTAGTAGTTATGCTCAAGGTTAGGAGTAGTGGGCAAAGTGTATGTTGTGTTTTCTGAATACTAGGTAGTTATGCTTAAGTTAAGGAATAGTGGGTAGTTATGTTTAAGTTAATAGTGGGCAAAGTGCATGTTCCGTAGACCTATTTATTTATTGATGTTAAATTAGAATGAATAACATAAATTTTTTAAGTCTTTGAGTACTTTAACTCAGGAGATCTTAGGTTCTCTCCAACGAGCCTAAACATAGGCCGAAAAAGAAATACACTTCTCTTTCCACTGAATCCCTTCCTACGCCTACATACTTTTCTCCCAATCCACTATTTCACAGACCCATAACTCGCTCTTACTTCCGAGACCATAACATTTTGGTATCAGAGCCAAATATTATGGATGACGAAATCCAACAACAACTTGCTAGATTATTGGAGTTGTTCAACAAGGAACGTTCAGCCAACCGTGCACATCAAGAAGCAATTACAACACGCTTAGATGATATTCCTCGTGACTTGGCTGCATCTAAATTGGAGTCTTCCTTTGTTGCTGATGCTAGTAACAACAAATCTAGAGAAGGAAAAGGGCTTTCGGGGGACTCAACAACTGAACATTTAATAGGAGGTTGCACTGTCCCTAGATACACAAAGCTTGACTTTCCTCATTTTAACGGTCATGAGGACCCTCTTACGTGGCTGACTCGATGTGAATATTTTTTTCGACACCAACAAACTCCAGAAGATAAAATGGTCAGTTTGGCATCATTCCATTTAGAAGGACCTGCCCAACTCTGGTTCCTTCAATTCCTCACTAACACTCCTAATCCTTCTTGGCACGAATTCAAGCGTTAATGTCATCTCAGGTTTGGCCCTCCCGTAAGGAGTAACAAACTTGGAGAATTAGCTAAACTGAAGCAAGTCGGAGTTGTTGAGGACTACCAAAACCAGTTTGAACTTTTAGTAGCTCGAGCGGGGTCCTTAACCCAAGACCAAAAGATCCAACTCTATATCAGTGGTTTACAAGAAACCATTGTTGTTGAGGTTGAATTACATCATTCAACAGATTTAGTCTCTGTTATGAGCATGTATTGCCTTTATGAACGCAAAAGTATTTCTCTCAAATATGGATCTTCTTCGGATCTGTGTTTATATCTACAAAAATAGCCCCTGCCTCTGAATAAGCAACCTGCAAAATTTTCTAAAAGATTGACTCAGGCTGAGATGGAAGAACGTTGGCTAAAGGGACTCTGTTTCAACTGTGATGAACCCTTTGATCGAGGACACCAGTGCAAATGTCTTTTCTGGATTAAAATTGAAGAAGACACAACTGAAGTGGACATTATTGACCATCCTGGAGAAAACTATTTCCCGCACTTTTCGCTTGAGGACAAGCGTCAATTTGGGGCAGGGGAGTAATGTTACTAAGCCTCCTATGACCTTAGTATATAAAAGAAATACACATGAGGCAAAGAAGGAAGGAAATGTCAAAATAGATAACTTGTCTTTATTTTTATTGTCTTTGATGTTAGTTGTTTTTTGTTATTTGAGATTATGGCTGAATGTGGTAGTAGTGGGTTTAGTAGTTATGCTCAAGGTTAGGAGTAGTGGACAAAATGTATGTTGTGTTTTCTGAATACTAGGTAGTTATGCTTAAGTTAAGGAATAGTGGGTAGTTATGCTTAAGTTAATAGTAGGCAAAGTGCATGTTCTGTAGACCTATTTATTTGTTGATGTTGAATGAAAATGGATAGCAAAAAATTCCCAAGTCTTTGAGTACTTTGACTCAGGAGATCTTAGGTTCTCTCTAACGAGCCTAAACATAGGTCGAAAAAAGAAATCCACTGAATCCTTTACGCCTACACACATTTCTCCCAATCCACTTTTTCACAGACCCATAACTCGCTCTTACTCTCGGGACCATAACATGGTCCTATCCGTGACAGACCGTTAACTCTGTCAACATGGACATAACACCATTTATTTTTTCGTGGACGGAGAGTTAACGGACCAAATTTGTGCTACGGAACAAATATATAAGACTGAAAATATCGAAATAAAATTTATAAGACCAAATCTGTCAACGTGTATGAACGGTGTTGTGTCCACGTGAACGGAGCGTTAACAGACCATCACGAATAAGATCAAATTTGTACTACGGAGCAAACATATATGGCTGAAAATACCGAAATCAAATTTATAGGACTGAAGTCCAATAAATTTATAACTTACATGACTTCCGTTGGACTCCTCCCAAATCAAAACACTAGTTTGATTCATATATTGCGATGCAAAGCAAAACAAAGTGGAGATTATTCATATATTAGCTTGCCCTTAGTTGTATCCCCCACTATGGAGAGGAATTGGATGGAGATTACATTTTCCACTCATAGTGGCGGACATGGAACTTTAATTGAGGGGGGGGGGGAATTTAAAATATAAAAAAGTCTAATAATGTACTTTTAATCATTCAACTTTAAATTTTAATTAAAATCACGACTTATAATTAGTAAAATTTCTTTCTCTATATCCATCTTTTAAAAATGTTGTTAAAGTTTTCAAAATAAAAATAATTATGTTATTGCACTCTTAAAATAGAATTCTTTTATAGGGGTGTAACTGAGCCTAGCCTAGCCGAGCCGAGCTTGCCTGAGCTCGAGCTCGACTTATTTAAGAAATGTTAAGCTCGAGCACGATCAAACTTTCATCTCTAGGCTCGAGCTCGGCTCGAGTTATACTTGAGCTTAGCTCATTAGGTTCATTTATTTTTCTCGAGCTCGATTAAGCTCGGGACGAGATCGAACTAAGGTGAGCTCAAATTGAATTGAGCTCAATTGAGCTCGTGAACAAGCTCGATCAAGCCCAGTTCGAGATCTATCATATATTAAACAATTCATCTAAAGTTCGTGTAATTTAATAATATGAGTATGGATGATAGTATACAAAGATGTATTAGGAATGAAATCAACACTAGGATTGTCCATTCGGTTCAACCCGAACCGAACCGAACTAAAAAAAATTTAAAAAAAATTGTTACTGAAAATTCAACCCGAACCCGAACCGAATAGATCCTAAATCGAATAAACCAGAACCCGAAACGAATAGATCCTAAACCGAATAAACCCAAACCAAAATATTTTGATTCGATTTCCTAACCGAAAAACCGAATTTGACAAAGAGGCTCAATTTCTAGAGTCATGACACCTAATAACCACATATATTGTATATATTAATAATAACACATCATGCTAGCACACCTCATTCTTTGTAATTTTCCAATATTATACTAATTTTGCAATCTTCCAACCCAACTGTGTAGTATAAATGTGTAATAAAAAATAAAAATAAAAATATTTTTTTTATTTAGTTCGATTTTTGGATCGGATCGGTTCCCGAAATTCGAAAATCAAATCGGAACCGAAATCTAGTATTCGGGTTCGGTTTGGGTCAAGAATCAAACCTCATACTGTTGAAACCGGACGGAACCGAATAATTCGGTTCGGTTTTTCGGTTCGGTTTGGTGTAACCCGAAATTTGGACAGCCCTAATCAACACGATAGCTTTAGAGATAAAAAAAACTAATGGAGAAAATTTGGACTTGATATAAAAATTAATGGAGAAAATTTATGATTTAAGTTGAAAATTAATATAGAAGAATTTGGAGATTTTTATAAATAAAAACCTTATATTCAACCATTAAGAAAAAAAAAATGTGCATAAAAAACTAGTAATGAGATTTGAACCCAAGACCTATAAGTAATAAAAATAAGCACTAACAACTAAGCCAAGAATAGATTTGATAATACATTTGAACTTGATAATATATATGCGAATGAATCATATATTTTTTTTAAATGCCAAATTATATTTAATATTTATTTTTTTGGAAAAATTGATATAAAATAAATATATTCATATATATTAAATATGAAAATTGATATTAAATATGAATATATTTATATGCATCTATGCCCTTGTTTATAATTATATATATATATATATATTATTTTAGAGATATTTTTGTAATTTAACTTTTTTTAATTTATTAACTCACCAAACCCCTCCAAAACCCCTCATTTTAGGGGGTTTGGAAAATGAGTTCTAGGAGAGATTTGGAGGGGTTTGAAATCCCTCCAAACCTCTCCAAACCCATTAAAAAAAATTATTCAAACAAAATATTTTAAACACCTCCAAATTCCTCCAAAACCGTCTGAAACCTTCAATCCAAACATAGTGCAAGAGAACTTTGTAAACCACCTACTTAATTGTAACTCAATAGTTTATGGATAAAACAATATTTAACCTTCTGTCTAGCTTATAGGTAAGGAAGCACTGAATTTTAATATGAAAGTTGTGAAACTAAATGAAGCATCTGGAGCATAAAAGGACCTCTTGATGTCAACTTATACAAAGCTTCTTATCATTCTAGTACTTCAACTAAACTAAAGCAAGCTGTTTCTTTCCAGCCAACTTGTACAGAGTTGCAATTGTTTCAATTGCTAAACCCAGATATTATTAGCTAAGTCTTGTTTATCACTTTTATCTCATCACATTTAAACCTTCTGACATTAGAACAGTAGAAGTGACTGCCAGCTTCAGAAGTCCTTGAATATCATATGCTTGCAGATCTAAGATATATTAATGTCATATATAAAGAAGAGAAAAGTCAGGCCTATAATAATAAGAAACAACCAAATGGATTCATCTTGGCATTTGATTAGGGATTGCCAGATGCATTATACTATAACTGTTATATACACAGATAAATGTGAACAAGCAAAGCAAAGCTATACCAACCAGAAAGAATCCAAATCTAACAAGATAAAAACTATTGAAACCAGACTAGCTTCTTCATGTTTCCGGTGGTCATCGATCATGGACACGGAACCTGTGCCTCCCATATCTGTCAATATTGAGAAGTATGACATGTTAGAAAAATCATTTAGAGGGAAAGATGAAAACAGGGAATAGGTCTTCTCTTAGCTATTTCAGATGTCGTCTTACCAATCATGCAGTTGAAATAATCATCTTTGACTTTAAGATACAGTGACATTTTAAAAGGAGAAAGAAACATGTGCCACAAAAGTAAAGCAGAAATGGCACTAATCTACTTCCTCACAAGGATGTTTGAAAGAATATGCCCAAATATTTATGGATAGGGCCAAGTTGTTGTAAAATAAATTCCAAGAGAAAGTCTTGATCCATGGGCAGTGTAATCACTTAAAACTGATCTAGTTTGGTTGAAGTCAAGAATGATGTTATACAAAGGTAAAGAATATACCTTATTTCCCCTTAGTTAAAGTAACTAAGCAATATATATAAAGAAAATGCCAAACTGTTACCATTTTGTTAGAACAATATATGGCACATTGTTCAACTGGATATATACCCCTTTGGCTTGTTCTATAAAGTAGGTTCGTTTTTGCCAGTTGTTTTGGGATAAGTCCTTATTCCCTCATCTTTTAGTTTTCCAGCCTAATGACCTCATAGTGTATAAATAGTTCAGTTGCCAATATGATACACCAAAAAAGCTTAAGCTCACCTGTAGTGGCTGGGAATCACCAATGATGAAGCAGCACCAATGCCAGTTCGTGCAAGTTCATCATCAGTTTCAGCAAATCTATACTCTCTTATATCAAGGGATGAAAAGCGTTCACCAACATATGAACTATCAGAATTTGACCCATGACTGCTCCTTACAACTCCTCTGGATCTCCGCCGATTTCTTGAACACCTAAATCTTGGTAAAAATTTACAAGATATACAAGAGGTCCACCATCTGCCTCTGTTCCTTCGAAAATCTTCATACTCGTCACCAGTTTCTGAATCCCCATACTCAATGACATAGTCCCCCAATACCACTGCATGAGGTACTTCTGCATGTATAGTGCTCAAGACATCTATGATCTCTGATGACTGCTGGAAATTTTCCCAATCTAATTTACGTGCAGGATCAATTTCAGAAGGGCGTGAATGTGGATGTTTTAATTTAGCATGTTTCTGGAGCTCAAAGAAGTCACCAACATATTTACAATGTTTTTCTTCACAGCATCTTTCCTTCTTGTTCAAGTATACACGGGCCTCATCAATAATGAGCCACCCAGTTACATCTCCCCTACACAGTGGGCAAGTTGGTCGGCTGTTGAGACTGGAAGAAATGTCTTGAATGCATACCCTAGTAACACCATTTGTAGTAGATGTGACTTTTACAACAGCAGGCACTCCATAAGCACTTTTGAACCGCTCAAGACAATTTGAAAGGTTTTGATCAGTATCACACATGAATGGCCGACACCCTTTGTCATACGATGAGCATATGAGTAGTACGCCATTGTGAGGGAAATCCAAACAGATTGCACAAGTTACATCTTCCCAGCCAAAGCAAAGATTTATGTCCTCCAAGTCCACAGGGTAGACATTAGACTTGAATGCTTTCTTGTCAGATGCGCATAATGCCATCACAATCTTCTACAAAAAATCATTGTCGTTTGTCAAAATGGACCAAAATTCACTTGGAAGATTTTGACAGTCAACAGAAATAATAATAATAATAATAATAATAATAATAATAATAATAATAATAATAATAATGATAATAATAATAATAATAACTGGCTTATTTAAGAATTCATCTACCCTGATTTGCTGAAAACAGAAATAGAAACCAAAACAAAATGAAAGAACACAACAAAATTTGTCGAGAATGGAAGAATAACATAAATGCATTTCATCAGAGCAGCTAATGGATAACACTGGCACAATATATGTTGCTAAACCTCCTCATCAGAAAACTAAATTGCCATATCTGCAAAACCATCAGATGAAGCACCTTCAAATATCAACCATTGAGCTGTTTATGATTTCGTAGAGTAATTCTGTATTTCATAAGTGTCATCAAATATTCCATAATCAGGTGAAACATGTGAAGGTAGTTCCTTTATTCGATTAAATCCATAGTCTATTGAAAATTCAACTACTCAACGTGTGCTAACAATTTCCTCTAACAACACATATAATTGAATTGGTCCAGATTCATATGGAACTTAGCACCCAAATTCATATGGAACTTAGTACCCAGATTCATATGGAACTTAGAAATATACTTTAGCTTTGTGTACATTTTGCAGGCAGAGGGACATCTTATGCTTTTACAACAATATTTCTAGAAACTGGCATCCTTCCTGCTAGACAAACAAACTCAACATCACAGTGATGACTGGTGATTTCAAGAAAACCAAACATGTAACTTGTATTTCTCATGGACTTCTAGCAATTCTTTCTTTCTTATTTATCAGTGCCATGTACATGTAGCCAACTAACTATTTATAGAACAGTCTTTAGAAAAAACAAAACGCCAAATTTCATGGAGATGTGGGTGAGAGCAAAATTGTTAAACTATTTCAACAAAGTGCAAGATTGTTAGATGACTGGATAATGTTAGAAACTAATTGGATTATTTATCTGTTCTCATAACTAACCGAGTGCCTACCATTCAATTCATAACCTTTGATATCAAAATTGAAAAAGATAGCACAATTAGTCTGCTCGAAGTTCTTTGAGTTACATTACATGGAACTTGCATGCAGTAGAATTTAATCTCAATAAATTATTTTCAATTTGTTGGTATAGTTAACAAGTAGAGGTTATGTTGACTTATGTTTGGCTTGTGCAACTAACAAGAAAGGTTCTGGAAGTCTTAGATTTGCTCAATCAAGATATAGATATTCTGCATTGCTAGGTGGCGAAAGTATATATTATTCACAATTATTATATATTAAATAGAAACAAATTGCATATCTGGATTATGCATGAAACACAAACATTTTACTTGGATGGTGTAGTGTAGCTTGCTTTGGTTACTACTTTAACCATGGTGTGAGAGGTAAAAGGTCTAATAATTTACTCAATAATCCGTCCAAAATAACTTTGAAAAATATTATAGTGCTTCCTCAATGTCTTTGACAACTTAAAAAGAAAGCTCAAGGCATTAGAATAAAGAATTGCATAGAACTAGCCTTCATTCTAGATACTTATTGGTCTAACTCTCTTTTATGTTTAATAAACAAATTTAATCCATTCAAAACTCCCAATTATAAAAAATAACTAACAACCGAAATTACCAGTAAATTGCCTACAGTAATGATCATTGGTATATATTCTGTATTTGAATATAGTCTTATTTAGCACTTACGTAGTTAATAGAAAGAACAGAATAATAGATGACAATTTAAAAAGATGTAGATGATAGGTTAATACTTGATAGAATTATGAGGTTCTTAGAGCATATTTGGATAAAAGAGAAGGGGGGAGATTTAGAAAAACCTTTCTTTCCCTTAATTTATAGGAAAATAGGAGAAAGAAATTGAGGTTTCCCTTGTTTGGATAGAGAAGAAACAAGGAGATAAGAGCCTTTCCCTCCGCAACAGCAAAAATCCTTCCTCTCCCCCACAACTCTGGGAAGGGGAATGGAGAGAAATATTCCTCTATGTCAAAACAAGGGAAGAGAGTCCCTTATTCACTTCTCTTCTTACATGTCCTATTTTTTCTATTCAAACAAGGTCTAAAGTTACTGGATTGCTATACCTTCTCCTTTTGTAAAGATTTTACATATTGTGTTGCTAATTTCTTTGAATTTAAAGGACTTATTAAACTTGAACAAGACATGAGAGGGATACACTATTTTATATCAATCAATTAAGAAAGAAAGATGAAATGTGCATCTAAATGCAAGATATCTCTTCATTCAGTTGCTTCACTAAATTTTCTCCTTACAACAACTTTCATATCGAAAAACTTCACCACCATCACTGAAAGCACCCATCAATCTGACATGGCTGTCCCCTCAGATAAAATGTAATATAACACTATAATTCCTACCCAAAAATGGTGATGCTGTATGTTCTATCCTCCTAGCGAACCCAGGCACAGCACACTGCTACAAGGCCAGAAAACAGGAAAGTCTTACAAAGAGTTGTTATTTCTAGAATCATGCTCACCTAGCAAAATCAAAAACTCTAAGCATGACTATAACTTATATATTCTATTCATCCCTTGATACACTGTCAGTAGAATTAGAGGATATATGAAGGTTGCAGTTCATTGGAATTCCAGCAAAAAGGAAGTCATCCTTTTGGTTTTCTTCAGTTTTTTGGTAGAATTAAAAATACCCCATACTGGTTCAACTTTATGAGTATCCATCAAGAACTACTTGCCAGCCAATTATGAAAATTTGACTATAAATCTCAGTTGAAGGCAATAGATTTGTTCCTCGTGCAAAGATCTTCACTTTTCAATAACAAAAAAGGAAGATAACAATCAAAACAATTCAAGCAAGCAATCCTATGAGTTAACAATCCAATCACACAGGCAGCAAAGTACACTTTCTGTCTATAGACACTACAGACAAGGCGGCACAGAGAAAATAACGAGCCAATTATTGATATCACTGAAACACTTCAAGATCACAACGTACGCACACAACCCTCAAACAACAGGTCAATTAGTAAAATCACTGCACAATTTAAAGATAGGATTATTTTTAACTCCCAAAACACAGAAAACGCAGCACGAGAATCTCTCCTTCACAAAACCAAATCTTTCCTGCGAAATCAAATAGAAGCACACACCCTGCCCAAATCGCGATAAGAGAAACAAGCAATTGGCGTCAAGAATAGAAAATAAATGGAATCACTGCCGCAAAAAGAAGACCTTGATAAAATTGAAGCCCGGCCGAGCGACACGACCGGAAGAAGGCCGCAAGCTACCTCCTTGCAGATTCGGCTGAGGCGAGTGGCACTATCAGTTGGCAGGAGAAGTGAGAAACCCTAACTCAATATCTCTTTTGGCGTGAGGAAATGGGAAAGAAGAGACAGAAAGAGAGACGGCATAAGGTGGAAAACTCGCACAAGAAAAAAAAAAACTCAATTTTTATTGAGCTTTTCGCAATCAAGGCGACAAAATAAGGAGACCCACCGAGTCTTTTGGTGGGAAAAAAAATATTCTGTTCTTCTTCTTTTTTCATATATTGGACAACAATTACGGCTGACTTTTACTAAATAAAACATCGTTGACTATTGTATCCGGCGACTTGCACGTGGAAAAGAAGTTCTACTCGATAGATTTCCATTCACAGATTTGAAATCCTCTTCGTATGATTGCATATGTTTTATTATTCTTTATCACCTACTACAACAGGATTGACACATCTTCATAGCTCAAATAAAGAAGTTAACATGATGGAAATGAAAGTTAACAGAGAAATTTTCTACTCATTTGTTTAAAGGAGCGGATATAGAATATATAATTAAAATCCGAAAAAATATACTAAAATATTTTTAATATTTTCACACGATTACTTAAATGATCATAAAAAAAATTTTGGATAAAAAAATTTTTTACGTAATGAAATTTGGTACATATATGACTCTATAAGTAAACGATGCTAACAGGAGGATAACGGAATTGACGTGGTTGATGACTGAGATCGATGACTTGAACATGTGGCGCACATGCAAACCAAAACTTGTCACATTAGCAACACGTCATATGACATGTCAGTAAGGAGTCCCACCACTAATTTTTCTTTACTTTTTTTACCTCTCGAGATATAGATAGCGAGAGAGATAAGAGTTACAGAGAGTATGAGTTAGGGTTTAATACCGTTTAGAAAGAATGAAAATAATAATAATAATAGTGGTGGGATCCAGACTTATGTGGTATCTTACGTGTCGCTTGCGTGATAAATTATTATTTGTATATGTGTTACGTACGTGTAAAGTTAATATTCCAATCAACATCCACATCATCTCTGATTAAATCTCAGTTAAAAGAAATTAGTTTGGATATCATTTTTGTATATTATAAATAATCTCTGAGGTATTTTAGTTTCAAAATAAATAATATGAGCATTTTAGTATCTTGATAAAAATATTAAGAATATTTTAGTATTATTTTCTTAAAATTCATCTAAAATCTTTTTTAACCACCCAATCATCGTCATCGTCATCGTCATCGTCATCGTCATCGTCATCAGCATCAGCACACATAATTTCATGTTTATGTTGCTTTAATTTAAAAAATCACAACATGAACAATACTTGGCAGGTCCACAATGAATGCATGCAGTATCCAAGTCCAACACATCCCACGTCAATTGCTTGGTTTAGACTCAAAAAAGAGTTGGATGGATTGATTAAGACAAATATTCATAATTATAACAGAGTGACTTGAGCTAATTAATTATGCATCATTCATTTTAAGAGGCAAATAAAAATGAATAAATTATTTGAAATTGATAGGACATGCTTGACCACAGATTAGCTGTTTGTAATAATAATTTGAAAACGATAGGAAAAACCCCACGGAAACTGAAATGTATTATGATAATAATGTCCATCGATGACAATAAAAATGATCCATGGATTATTGTGGACGAAATGGTATTGACTATACACATTCAATATGAGTAGATATAATTAGAAGAATTTGGAAATTATTTTAAAATATCTTCTTTAATCTTGAGTTAGATTTCAAAAAAATCATAGGTAATAGTGAAAATATATCCAATAACAACGGTGAGTAATATAATTGGTGGTCATATTTTATGTGTTGTCTAAAAATTTAAGATTCGATTCCTAGTATGATCATTTATTATGATTTTCTATCATTGTTAAAAAAATAACAATAATGATAACACATCATTGCTTAATATTTTATGGGTCTTAGACCTTCCTCTTTCCCTAAAACCAGCTTACGTAAACATGAACTTGATTGATAACTTATCCAATGTAAATAATTTGATGATTAATCATGTTTGATCATCTTTCTTTAGAAATATTTTATGTGATGCTAGTTTGTGGAAGGCCTTTGAGGATATTGTGTTGCCGATAGATCCCTATGAGGATTACTATATATGGATGAGAAATGTCAATGGTTGTGTTAATGCTTCATCTGCTTATGCTTTCCTAAAAAATCATGAACCGATTCCTAATTTGAAAATTTTCATTTGGAGTAAAATCTAGAAAATAGTCACAACTCCCAAATTAAAAATATTTCTTTGGAAACTCTGTCATGGTCAACTTTTAATTCGTACGCGATTGTTTTACTTGGGTATTATAAATTTTTGATCTTGTGTTCTTTGTTATTTGGAGCCTGAGACTCCTCAACATCTATTTTCGGATTGTTGTTTTGCAAATGAACTATGGATTGCTCTAGGTTCTACTCTTAATTTGGATTTTTCAAACAGAGGAAACCTATGTTTTGGTAGTTGGCTGCTGCCGGCCTCTTCCGCTTCTTGGGGTAAGGGACCCTCAGCCATTGTTGCAAACACAGTCTGATTTATTTGATTTTTTCGGAATAATATCTTTCATGGGATGCTAAACCAACTATTAATGTTGCCTTATCTCAGATAGTTGCATTCTCTGATAAATAGAACTTAAAGGTAAATTCTGAGGGTAACACTACACTGTTAACCAATATTCCTCATTGGTCTCCCCCTCATAACAATCTCCTTAAGTTTAATTGTGATGGTTCGCTCTTACACAATAATGGGGGTGCTGGTTTTATTTGTAGAAATTCTTCGGGTGCTTGTTTATATGCTGCTAACAAATATTTTACTTCAAGTTCTATTTTACACTGTGAAGGAATGGCTGCTCTGTTTGTTCTTACCTTTGCAGATTCTTTGAAGATTGACAACTTCTATGTTGAGTCTGATTGCAAGCTTTTAGTGGACGCGATTAATGGGCAATCGAGAATTTCTTGAACTATTTTTGCACTGATTACTAATATTTGTACTCTTCTTAAGAAATTCTCCAACGTTTCTTTTACATTCATGCCTAGATCTTGTAATAAAATTGCCCATTGGGCATCAAATCTAGCTCGAGTTCGAAGGGAGTCCAACATTTGGACTTCAATGCGACCTCCTGAACTTGATTCGATCATTTCTTGTGATTGTACTGCTGCTGATATTCCAACTTAATTAATATATTTTCTTATTTTAGTAAAAAGAAAAATATAACTAGAAGAGGTTGATTAGTACTCCGTATAAGTACACGAAATGTTTCTCACCATACAAAGAAATAAGAAGATGGGCGACTTCTGTAGCATCGTCTTGATGTGACAAGTAAGGAATCAAGAAGAACATCCTGTATTGAGTTTAATTATGCCAACAATGGTTCCTTATTTGTCACCACATATACAAGGTGATAAACGTACATCTTCTGCAATAATATATATATATATATATATATTGCATAGAATTTAATAATTTCCTTAAATCAGAACAGAAACTTCAAATTTTCAAAAACCAAAATACAGTATTTAAATTTTTAAAATCAAAATTAAATTTAAAAAATACATAAAATATTCTTATATTAAAACTATTTAAAGTGACATTTTGATTATAAAAATTTATCCTAAAATCTTAAAAAATCGTAATAAATTTAAATTAGTTAATGATTTTTTAAAATTTTAGAATGCATTTTTATGGTTAAAATGGTCACTTGTAACTCTTGAAAATAGTTATTTAACCATGAAAATACATCTTAAAATTTCTATTTTTTTAAAAAAAATTCATTCATTAATTTATAATTATTGTGATTTTTTTTGAAGATTTTAAGATGCATTTTCATAATCAAAATTATCACTTTAAATAGTTTTAGTATAAGGGTATTTTGGGTATTTTTAAAATTTGATTCTGATTTTGAGAATTTCAAATACTATATATATATTGGTTTTGCGAATTTTGAAGTTTCATATTCTGATTTAGGGGAAAACCTATAGAATTTTCTTGTCATACACTAATTAATGTTGGGTGATTGAGTTTATGCAACTCAATTAGGGATGACAATGAGTTTGTGTAAATGAGTATTTTATTTATCCCAAATTCTGATAGGTCATTAGCGAATTTTGCCCGTTGGTTCGTGGGAAGGGTATAGGATTTTAGGGTGAAAATCTTATAGGATTTGGGAAGGGTACAAAATTTTACTCTAAAACCGTCCCAAACTCGTTAAATATAAAATTACCAAAATATCTCTCGTATTATCCATATCTACAAAATAACTCGTATTATTTTAATTAGGATTCAATATTTTATTCTCTTATTTTTAATTAGGGTTCGATATACAATATTTTAATTAGGGTTCCTAATATTCCACACCTACAACCAGTTATCAACTCACTCGCCTATCCCCAATTCTCAATCATAGCATCACTCTCTCCCACACGGTGCCTGCGACCTCGACTCCCACATATATGGCGGCCACAGATCTCCGACTCTCCACCTCCACCTCCACTCCCACACGAGACCATAGTCTCCGGCTCTTCGCCTCCACCTCCATTCCCACACGACCGCCATTGACCTCCACTCCCACACAGGTTCTTCCTCCTATCTCCCAGGGTGTGTTTGGTTGGATGGAGTGAATTCATAAGGAATAGGAATAGACAAGGAATAAGAATAGACAAAGAATGGAATAGATGAGAAATAATATTATATAATTATTTGATTGACATTGTAAAATAGGCCAAGAATAAAATTACTTTGTTTGATTAGCATAAGGAATAGAAAGTTAAATGACCAAAATATCATTCTTAATAAAATTGAATATATTTACTTTGTTTACTTAACACGAAGAATATACAATAAATTAAGCGAAAATGACTAAAATACCCTCCTAAAAATATAATAAATTATATTTTAATTTATTATAATTAATAACAATATAATAAAAATATGGATCAATATAAAATAATTTATTAACTTAAAATAATAAAACATTATTATTTATTTTATTTTCATAAAAATAATTAAATCTTCAAAAAATAATTATTAAAATATTATTTAATAATAAAATAATAATGATCTATTTCATAAAAATAATTTAACAATTTAATTTTTATATTCATATTATAAATATTGAATGATAATATAGAAAAGTGATCAAAATGTCTTTCTAAAAATATAATAAATTATGTTATAATTTATTTTAACTAATAACAGCATAATAAAAATATGGATTAATGTAAAATAATAAAAACTATTATTTATTTATTTTCATAAAAAACTTAATTTTAAAAAATAATTATTAAAATAATATTTAATAATAAAATAATAATTATCTATTTAAGATAAATAATTATTAAAATTAATTTAATTTTTTATATTATTATGTAATATTATAAATATTGAAGGACAATATAGAAAAATATCATAAGGAATATACAAGGAATACTATTTCTTAGGTTGAGATAAGGAATAGTATTCTTCATGCATAGGGAATAATATTCCTTATCTATGCCTTATGGCCCACCTATTCCTTGTCCATAAGTTGCAACCAAACAAGGTAATAAGTGGGGCATAGGGAATAGTATTTTATTTCTCATCTATTCCATCCAACCAAACACTATCCCACAGTTTGCTCCTCCGCTTTCCTCTCTCCCATGGTTTCCTCGTATTATGCTTTCCTCTCTCCCATGGTTTCCAGCTAGGGGTGTAATCGAGCCGAGCTCGGCTCGTTTGGAAAATAACGAGCTCGAGCTCGATCAAGCTTTGGTCTATCGGCTCAAGCTTGGCTCGAGCTACATTCAAGCCACTCGAGCTCAGCTCGGCTCGGCTCGGGAAAAAATCAAGCCGCACGAGTCGAGCCGCACGAGCCGAGCTCGAGCTCGACTAAGCTCGGGTTCTTTTTAGAGGGTAACGGTTTCATAAAATTTAAAAATCAAACCCGGTATATAATATATATAGAAGGCTCGATTAGGCTCGTGAGCCGCTCGAGTCGAGTTCGAGTTTTTACCGAATCGATCTCGAGTAGCTCGCGAGCGGCTTGGCTCGCTTACACCCCTATTTCCAGCATACATTTCCAACACTGAAAGAGGACGTGGATGATGACTCGGAGATTGTAGATGATTAGGATTTTCCATATTTGATCAGAATTTAGTTGCTTTCTTGTATTTAGAAGTTAAGTATTTGTGCCACTTGGTCAATGTAATGAAGTAATGAACTAAATGTTATGGTTATTTTTTTCCGAACGATTACTCTAATGGAACTTGTAGTTTGTATTTGAGCACCTTTTGTTATTTTGAACTATTTGTATAAGTCCAACCATATGTTATGATAAATATGTAGAACGTTTTATTTTACAAATTTGGTTAACGGGCAAAAAATGGGTACCTAGTGGGTACCCATTAAATTAGTAGGAAATGTTTGAGATTTTTTCTTCAAAATAGTTACGAATTTGGGAGGAGTTTGAGATTGAGTTTTCTTAATGGATATGGGTATAGGATGAACTTTCTCGTCCCAAACCCTCCCCAATGTCATCTCTAACCCCAACCCTCCGCATTTGGCCCCCAAACAATTTTGAATTTCAAAAATTTGTCAATGTCTTTAGTACTAAAAAACTAGTAATTTTGAAATACCAAACAATTACAAAAAACTAATAACTCCTCATACATTGTTATTACCAAACAATTTCAAAAAACTAGTAATTTGAATTTCAAAAAATTTAGTACTCATCCATTGTTACTTATGTAATCCAAAACAATTTTGTCATACAAGTAAATCCTTGTTTCAAAGAATATTATGTAGGGTAGAACCCCTAACACTATGTCATTGATGTTTATATTTTTGGAAAAAACACCAACACAATAAACATATTACTCTAAGGGTGTTAAGATCCTTGAGTGAGGAGATACAAAGCTTTCTGAACAATTTTTTTAGGATTGGTAGGATCACACACTCAGTTAATCTCACTCATGTTTGGGATATCCACAAACAACATAGTAAATTCATCAACCTTTTGTGCACTATCTTTCTTGTTAGCATCGAACACCAAACTATTCTTGTGGTATGAGAATATTGCAATACTAAGGTGAATAATGTTATCAAGCTCGAAAAATTCACACTTGCTTCCCCATATCTGGAAGCAAATAAATATAGTCTCATATGCAACTAATACCATGCAAGTTATCTATTTCTCGTTATTCGACGATAGTTTGGTGTTTGAAATCGGCGCCTGTTTGGGAGCACCAATTTTTCCTTTTTTTCTCTTTTTTTTCCTTTCTCACTTCTTTCACCCGCTCTAAACCCTATTTCCCCTCTCGCTTCCCGTATCGTTCTTCTTCTTCTTCTTCTCCCCATGCCATCTCCATTCTTCTGCTTGCCTCCATCCTTTTTCTTCTTTTCTTCTTCTCCCCATTCCGATCTCGAGGGTGCCCAATAAAAGCAGCAAACCCTAGTTTCTCCATGTCACGCCCCAATTCAGGGTCACGTGACCGGCCAGGATATACGTGTCTATACCCTGAAGCCTAATTCATGCACATGCCAACATCATAAACAACAAGAAAATAACAACTTTTAATAATAAAAGAACCAAAATAGATTTTCATTTCAAAACAACAAGGTTTTAAATACATATCTCAAGTGCGGAAATAAATCGAAGAACAATAGTTCTTTTAATAAATAAAATTGAATAAAACGTGAATGTCCCCACGGGACTACAACTCCAAATACCAAAATAAAAGTGCATGATAACCTACTACAAACTCGACTACGACCCCTAACTAGGACTGCTATGAGATCATGTGGCTCATCTGCCCTCCAGCTGCGCCAAGTGTTCCAGCCCACCTCACCGATCAGGCTCAAAACAACGACAACGGGTGAGTTCAAAGAACTCAATGAGCAATTTTACCAATCCTCACAAATCAACATCACAGAGATAACAAGAATATGTCTATCTCTACAGAGGCAATGTCACAAAGGTGTGACTAGCTACCAGGCCAACAGACCACCCATGCCCACGGCATCTAGTTCTTCAAAGAGGTGCATCAAGCCGAAGGCCTACCATGCCCGAAGGCAACGTCACCTAAAAATGTGCATCAGGTCGAGCCCTACCATGCCCAAAGGCAACATCACCATCACAGAGGTGCATCGGGTCAAAGCCCTACCATGCCCAAAGGCAACATCACCATCAATGAGGTGCATCGGGTCGAATCTCTACCATACCTAGAGGCAACATCACCGTCAAGAGGTGCATCGGCTCGAATCTCTGCCATGCCAAAAGGCAACATCACCATCAAGAGGTGCATCGGATCGAATCCCTACCATGCCTAAACGTAACCGCGCACATATCAGGATAATCAGAGGCCCTCCGAACTTATCCTGTAGGTTAGGAATTTACATCCAACCACACGGGCGTAGCCCGTAACCCGGCTCCTAAATGAGCCGCTCCACCATTCCCAAGGATATGACGCATCAAGGACCTAAGTCAAGATTCTCCTACGGTGTCCTAAGAGTGTCCTCACTATGAAACGTCTCAACACTTCAAACCCGACCCTTACCCCTTAGACCTGCAACGTCACGAACTCGTGTAGTTTATTTCATGAATACCTTGTAAGTTAGTTCATAACAGATTATGCTCACCCTTAGACCCAATTTTAATTATAGAATTAAAATCTAGATCATCTCAATTAGGATTTTATTTTAGAGTTTTGTTTTAGGGTTTTATTCTGCCCATCAGTGCTGTGTATACCCCGAATCTACTCTTCAAAGTATGTCCTTTATTTTCAAACTATATTTTTTGGTCGAAATGATAGGTTACACGACTATGTTCAGAGATCTAAGCACATAATAACAGAGAAATAAAAAATCAACACAGATTCAACAAACAACATATAAATTTTAGAAAGCTGAAATTTCCAGCACATCAAGGAATAAAATTCGAATTTTGCAGAATTAAATCCCCAAATTTCTAACATCACATATTCAAGAGGAAGAAGAATCTTGCGGCTCAGCTCTGGGTGGCTGCGGCTCCAAGGAGAAAAGGGAAAGGGGGCTGGCGGCTTGGCTTGGCGGCTAGCTCCCTTTCTCAACTTTTTAGGTGGCTCCAAAATATGAGCCAGAAGTCATGATGAGGGGTTTTTTATACACCCTCCTCAACCCTAAGCCCTTACACCCTTAATTCACAACCCGCATCCACCTTAAGCTAAAACCAAAATCCGCTAACCCGATAGACTTAAATAATTTAATTAATCTCATTCTAATAAATCATGAATAATTAATTAATTACTCATATGAACATAATTAGCAATTATGCGCACACAACACCAAATTAAATACTCTCAACTACCCAAGCCTAAAAATTTATAACTTCATAAATTTATATTCTACTTACCCGAGCTCGCAAGCTTGCTCCGAACCATGAGTCGACTCGACTCGACCACGAACTAGTCCGCTAGGCTGACAAATATACATAAAAGAAAAAATAATGAATTTAAATATCTGAGATATTATACTCCAACCTGAAACAAGCATCATCAAGTTGCTTCTTCTCCGTGATTTCGCTAAACAATCATCATTCTTCGATCTCGGTCGCGCCTAGAACAAGCAGCAAGCCGATGAACTCCCTTCTCCAGCTGACATGTGATTTTTGCTTCCTATCTTTTAACTTTGTCCTTGGTTTTGTGATGTAGTAAAGGGGATCTTTGTCACTCCCGCTGTAAACAAGAAATTTTGACAAGTGAGCTTGCTATTACACTAGTTTAGGTGGCTACTTTCAAGGTCAATTCATCTTCATCCGCTCGATTTCATCGGTTAATAATCTTACTCTTTTAGTTACCAAATACCTCTCCTTAGTATACATTGTGAGATCTTCCTTAACATTGTTCGGATATATAGTTTTTTTGGGAATAATTGTTATTCCTTTTAGATTATTGTATAAGGTAGTTACCGTTGTTACTATTTATGCCTTGCTCATTCTTTTTACTATTTAGTTATCATTCTTCTTGTTACAAATGGTGTATATCTAATGTTATGGTGATTTATAAGGCTTGATGAGTGTTCTACTATCAACTCTCGCTTAAGCATTATGCCAATGGTTAAGGTCTAGGAAGATGATAGGTGCAAATTGGTATTGAAGTAAGATCTAATCGTTGATTTGGTGAGAGAGTCTATGTGAGAAAAGGCTCCCCACTTTGGAGTGGAGTTGCTACTAGGCTAAGCATCGCATGTCATTGACTAAGGTGTGTGTGATTTGGTGTTATTGTGTTAGTTCAACTTGGATCTTGATGGTGACATTAAGACTCAAGTGGAGACGATTAACTTCTGCTTGAGCATTTTAATTAGTTTGATGATGAGCTTAGGTGAAGTTGATGGGTTAGTTATCCCATCAAGCGAGTTGTAATAAATTTTTTAATTAGAAATAGCTAGTTTTCGACCTCTAACTTTTTTTTGCTTTACGTTGCATCCGCATAAATAAGCGTGTGTTAGTGATTGATTCTCAATTGTCCATTTCACACATCCATTTGGTCAAAATCTAATTTCTTAATCCTTGATCAATGTCTAACAAAAAAAAAGGATATTCCATTGTTGAGGTGAGTGATGTTGTTAGGTTCGAAACATGCACTTCCCACATTTAGAAGTGAACCGATGCAGACTCATCTGCAACTAATGTTATGTAGGTTATCTATTTCTCATCTTGGGTGATACTACCCTTCAACTATATAAATCGAGCATTCAAGGTATTGGTTGCATTACAAACTATATCCTCTAAATGCACCAATTTTGTCATACATGTAATATTAAGGGTTAATTAATGTATCTAGCTCAAATTATGATTTTTTTCACAAATCTAGCTCAATCTTTAATTTGTATCAATTACATTCCGAACTATCAAATTGATATCAATTCTAGTCCGACTTCAAATGCTCGTCAATGCAACTGTTATGTGTTGACGTGACATATATCTGACTCAGCAAATTAAAAAATATTTTGTATTATTACTTGTGCCACTTCAGCATGTAATAAAAAATGTTATAATATTATATAAATAGACAAAATTAATATATCTATCCCAAACTATGACCATTGTAACAAATTTATTTCAACATTTAATGTTTCTCCCTAATCTATCCCAAATTTTGTGATTGACAACAATTGTTTTATTTGAAATTGAACTGAAATTTAGATTACATTATAGTTATAATCATTCCAAAAGTTTGAATTATATTTCTCCTTTTTTTTATTAAATTCTACTATTATATTAAAAAAAAACTTGAAATAAAAGTACTCTTATCATTTTCATATATTCTTATTATTTATTAAATATTTAAAATTTTAAAAATAATTTTATAATTATCTATTGAAATTGTATTTTTAAAATTTTGATTCAAATTTTGATTTTTTTTATTAATTTTTTATTTAATTATATCGTTGCATTTCAAAGAAAATTGAAATGCCCAAATTAAACCAATAATTTTCTATATAATATTATTATTTACCAAAATTTTATTTTTTATTTTTTTATTCAATTCGGCTATTGTATTTTATAAAAAAATCAAAACTTTCAATCAAACCAAGATCGTTTTGCTTATATTATTATTTATTAAATATTTAACATCATGATTATATTTTATTTAGTGTCTAACAAAATTTGGCATTTAAAATTTGATATTTCTAGTTTTGTATTGATCTTTTTATTCAATTCGATTATAGTATTTTAGAAAAAAATTAAAAATTTGAACCAAATCAATATATTTTACTGATAATATTATTATATATCATACATTTAAAATTATTTATATTATATTTAATTTGTTTTAGTATTTAATTTTCTTTATAAATTTTTTTTATTTTACTACAAATTTTTATTTTTTAAAAATATCAAATCTGAAATGAAATTTATATATAATGACTATAAATTAATTTTTGTGAAATTAGATGTTGAATTCTTCGAGGTGTTAAAAGGTTTTTCGTGTAAATATTTAGAAGGAAAAAGAATTTGGTGAAATCGTATACAATATCGGATAAAGTGAGAGTTTTGATATATTTTAAAAAAATATTGTCTTCAAGGATTATAATTATTGTCAATCCTAAAATTTGGGATAAATTAGGAAGAAATATTAAATATTGGGATAGATTTGTTACAATGACCAAACTTTGGGATAGATACATTAATTTCGCTATTTATATAATATTATAATATTTTTTATTAGATGCTGACGTGGCACAAGTGATAATAATAATAATAAATTTAATTTGCTCTGTCAGATGCCACGTCAGCACCTAACGGTTGCATTGACGAGCATCTAACGTCGAGTTAGAATTGATATAAATTTGATAGCTCGGAATATAATTGAAACAAATTAAAGATCAGACTAAATTTGTAAAAATGATCATAGTTTGAGCTTGATACATTAATTAACCATAATATTAACTTGTAAAGACCAAGAAGTTATCTCTATCTTTTACAAAAAAAAGAGCGAGAGTGCATCTTAAACATTATACTTCATTAAAAGGTATATAGGACATTCGTGAAATAAGCGTAGCGAAGAATACATGAAAGGTTGAAATTTTATCTAAAAAACGCCAATGTTTCTAAGGATCCATATACTATATATCAGCAATCATCTATGCTAAAGAAAATATGTTTCTTATATTTAATTTTGCCTAGTGATCATAGTATAGTGGATTAAGATTACAGCTTACATATAATTATATCTTTTTGAGTTATTTATAGATAAAATAATCATGGAAAATTCAAAAAAGTCATATTTCCCGTGAACATGTAGATTTGGAAAGATATGGTAGGAAGCATAAAACTAAAAGTGAAGAGTTTTATACATCCAACCAGAACAAACAACTCAATCATAGTGATAAATTAGTCAACTGTGGATAGTACAGTTGGTGTCAACATATTGTATGTTGCCTAAAGATTTAGGATTCGATCCCTAATATGATCACATTTTGTGACTTTTTATCTTTGTTAAAAAAATTATAGGAATAAATTAATTAACCTACCTGCTAGCATCAGAGTTAGTTAAATCCACTAGCTAACATGTTGAAACCCTTGGAACCAAAGCACGCTCTACAGCGACACATGCATCACTTTGCTCGCCTCAAGAGCTAACTTTATGAGACATGTTATCTGAAGAAAACCAAGAAACTAATAAGTAATCAACAAAATTACAAGTACTAGTAGACGAATAATTGCTCTTTGGTTTAGTAATAGTACTTGATATTTACTTCACAAGAACAAATTAATTTGAATGCATAATTAATGTTGGAAAAATAAATCTCATTCACCATGAAGATGTATTGTACAATTAATATAGAATTATAGATGATTAATAAATTTTATTATTTTTCATATTTGGATTCTGAATTACGTAAAAATCAAGATCATAAATGAAGTACAAGATATTCTTCTATTCATTTTTCAAGACTTTCCTGAGTACTTGACTAACTAAAAAATTATTCAATCATATATTGAAAAACTCGTCCACAAAAGTCTACTCAAGTTAAATCGGTACTCAAAATTAACATTGATGAT
Source organism: Canna indica (assembly GCA_034359265.1). Classification (NCBI taxonomy): domain Eukaryota; kingdom Viridiplantae; phylum Streptophyta; class Magnoliopsida; order Zingiberales; family Cannaceae; genus Canna; species Canna indica. The sequence goes on from CP136890.1 coordinate 75,501,566, forward strand.
AACATAGAAATTGTAGTAGGAATGAAATCGGTACGAGAGATTCAGATGTAATAAATTAATGAAGAAGGATTTGGACTTAGGTAGTTGTTAACACTCAAAATTAATTGATAGTTGAAGTCGGGCATATAAGACATTGGGAGAAGCAATCGTTGGACCTCGAGAACCAATAATGACAAAGAAAAGGCAAAAGTTGAACATAAAAAAAGCAACTAACGGTCGAAAAGTAAGACTCAAGTATAGGACCCTCGGGCCGCACAAGTAAAAGACTTGGTCCACAAACCAGCATCAGGAGCAAACCAAACGCGACGCCAAAGAAGGATAATGCTTGACCCAGTTAGCAACCTTCCATTGAAATGGAAACAACACACCATAAGTAGGAAGATGAAAAGTTAGCCACAAGACATATCAAGACGGTTGGCCCACACACCACCAGTGGAGCATGCAACAAGCAAGGTCGACCACCAAACTCGATCGAACACCATAATGCACATGACTTAGTCGGAGCAGTGCAGTTTCCAGAAGACACCAGAAGACCACTTAGTCAAGCATGGCAAAGAGGGCTAGGATAGTGGGATAGTTGGTCTTTTTGGCGCCAAATACTTGTAACGAAGCACCTATAAATAGCTTCGGCGGGTCATGGAAGAAAGAGAGAAAAGTCTAACATCAACATAACTTGTCTTTATCTTATTCTATGCAATTTACTGTTTCTTTTACTTATTTTATCGCATTTACTTCTTTTTATCGTATTTACTTCTATGTTTTAGTTTAATATCCTCAATATCCAAATTCTATCTTTCAAAATAGTCGATAGTTGTGCGCCAAACCTACACCTTTGGTGACGTAATCAGCCTTCGACACCCGCTGATAGCCACGCGCCAATCTTAACTTTTGGCGATCTCATCGGCCTTGCGATCTTGTCGATAACCATGCACTAATCTTTGCCTTTGGCGATCATTTGTTGATCTGCTAAACCAAACATTTTCTTTAGTGGTTTGGGATCCCATTGTCGATGAGTAGATTCCCCTCCCTAGTGTCATCGCCTGATACTCTATGGTTCAAAAGTATTTTGCACTCCAGGTCGAGTCTACCTCAACCATTCCTTGGGATAGTTCCTCGACATACCCCTGCACTCAACCGGACATCCCCTCGCCCGCAGTCGAAAAAGCAAAATAGTGACAAATTAGTGGAGAAGGATTTTGACATTTTTTAAAATAAAAAATAGTTTTACATTAAGCCATTACAACGAAGGAAAACAATGTATAGGACGTTAAAATTATGATTCAAGCTCAAGACCTATAAACAAGATGCCTAAATTTAATTTTTAACCATATAGTTAGTGGATAAATAAGAAAATTTTGAACTTAATTAACTTTATGCAGTTTCATCATATGGTAATCTTTTTGAAAAAAATACTATATTATCTTTAACATTTAATTTTTAAGAAAAATTCAGAGGAGCTTAATGCCCCCTGATCTAGAGATGTCAATGAGTTGATTTTGCCCATGGGCGGCACGAACCTGGCCTGAAAAATTTTGGGCGGTCCAAGCACGACACGCTGGTGCCCAAGGGAAGGGTCGGGCTCGTCCTTGGGCACACAGCCTATGTCGAGCACGGGACACTAGGCATGTGGGTTGGTGCTAACATAGGCTTAAGCCTGCTGCCCTGCGCCAACGCCAACCTAGCAATGCCCCGCCTGGTTGATGCTTTACTTGGCCTAGCCTAGCGTTAGGTCGGTGATGTGGCAGGCCCCTGCTGGCCTGCCATGATCTTGAAGGGGGCGGGCCCCATGTTGGTTTGGGCCGCCCTTTAGTAACTCGGGTCGTGCCTAGCACAACTCAAATTTTGCTCGGGTCGTGCCTGACATGGTTCGACGAACAATGAGTCATTGCCACCTCTACCCTAATGACAACTATATGGCTATAGAAGTCCAACGGGCTAAGGATAACAAAGACATCTATAATTGATCAAAACATCCTCTTGGTGACCTAATAATATCTTGAAGAAACGTAAAATATGAAGTGGCCGACATGCCTTTAATGGAGAATGATTCATGTTCCTCCCAACTGTTGCTTCAACCATTCGATTACTTATCTCATTCCTTTGTGGCGAAACAATGCCCAATCTTTCCTTAACAGGAGCAACTAAGGTCTTGTTTGGATGAGGTGCATCATGGTTCAGTAATATATGGTATGATATGATACTATAATTATTATTACCTTGTTTGAGAAGATTGTATGGTATGACACGGTTAAATGACAGTAGCTATGGAAGAGAACGAAGTCTTGGCTGAGCCGACCCAGAACGATAAGTAAAAATCTACTCTGATATGAGTAAATAAAGAACATAAGAGAAATTATAAATTTTGATTGAGAATATTTTAAAAATAAAATTTTATTAAATAAATGATCAAATTTATGATTTTCAATTTATAAAATTACTATCATAAATTATGATCATTCTTTGAAAGTCTTTTTAAATAAGAAATATCATGAAATAAATAAGGCTAAGTAAGATTAAAAATAACAATAAAGGGGGCATTTTCATTGGAAGAGACTAAGAGAGGGGTACCTTTCCGAGGGTTCGATAGTTTTGGGCTTTTGGCAGTGGAACTGTGGAAGGCCGAAGGCAGGAATGAGAAGGGATCGGCCGTTTGCTTTATGCTGCATCGGTGCATTAGTGATTAATTCTCGACCGTCCATTTATAATATCCCTTTGATCACCGTCTAATTTCTCAATCCTTGTGCTCGGCGCGGAGAGCTCCACCCACCACCACCATGTCGCCGCGGACAGCCGGCGAGTCCAAGTGCTACTCTCTCCCCCGTTCTCTTCTCGTCCGGTATCGCCCTTCCTCGATTCTCACCTCTTCTCCTCCCTCCTACACTTTCCCTCAACCCTTGTCTCACTCCATCTCCCCTGACGATCAGGTTGTCCGAGCCGATCCGAGAAACCCTGTCGCGAACCCCATACACCCCTCCAGAAGGCGCCGCCGTCTCCGTCAAATCCTTGCTCGAATCGCTCCTCCCGAGCGATGACGAGCCGCCAGAGGAGCGGTTCAGGAAGGAGGTATGCGATTTCGTACTCTGCTGCGCCGCCCTGGCCGCGGCGGAGAGTGACGACTCCCCAACCCTCTTCTGGGTCACCAAAGATCTCATCTCGATGGCCAAATCGGCTCTGAGACAGCTAGCGAGTGCTGTTTCCTTCGAGTCGGAACGGGAGTTGGTAATCGGACTGATGCCGGACGTGTTGCCGGTGGTGAAGGGGGTGATAAAGGAGACCTGCGTGGATACAGAGGAGGACGATGTCATCGCGGCCTCGGCAAAGGCGCCGGTGGCTTATGCTATGGTGGCGGCTCATCAGTTCAGGTGGCTCGTTTTGCAGGTCTGTCTCCTTGTAGTAGGTTTTGTTTAATATTTTGTCGAGTTCAAGGAATGATGAATCCATTCTCATGATGAAAAATTTGACGATCGTTTTAGGTTGCTTACCCTGATCTGGGCAAGTTGTTATGGTTGGTCATTCCGTGTGCTTTGACGTCTTTGGATCACTGGTCTACTGAAGTGAAGGTATTGAGATCCTTATTCATTTGCAGCAGCTGCTAATATTATTGCATGCATGGCTTTTAAGTATAGATATACTTGACGCTCTTCCCTATCTTCTGTTATCGAGATTATTGCTGAAATCCAGAAGAAGGTGATTTCTGATGACAGCTTTAATGGGTTGGAACTGATCCTTCAAATGAATTTCTCCTTGCTGTTGCCGTCACTTGTGTTATCTGATTTAACAAGACAGGATTTTGGGAGATATATTGAGAAAAACAAGTTGTTACATATACATAAGTTTGTGTTGGAGTAGTATATTCATGGCACTATTTTTCTTTTTAACCTAGTTGAGCTTTGTTCTTCATCATGGTTTACACGTGACTTCTAATACTTTCAAAATGCTTGCTTGAACCTCTTCAATTGTTGTTCTTGAACTTCTTGATTTGTCGTTAACTTATAAATATGTTCATAAATTTCCCCATGAATTATATGTGCCTTTATCTAGTTTTGATGCCTCATAGTATTTGCTCAAATTCATTGTAACTTCAAGAGAATATTCTTTGGCTTTAAAGAAACTAAAGGACATAACAAGATTTTCTTTTAAATCCAGGAGCAGGGTATAGCAATCTTTATTCACATAGTGAAAAATGTGAATGCAGCTGAGTTAAGTTGGTATGAGGAGGCAGTACTTGATGTCTGCTGCAGAAACATTCCTGGAGCTGACGAGCTATGGCATCATGTTGTTGAGGTGTCCGTGCTTTTATTGACCTCAACACAGCGAACAAATCCACGTAGCCCTTGGTATGTGATTATACTATGATAGCTCTTACTATACCTTTCCAATGTAGGATAAATAAAACCAAAGCATGATTATGCTCATTCATATCATGACATATTTCGATGCAAATCAAATGCTTATTATTCTAAAAATAAGATGATATCAAGATTTTCATGATCTGTAATTGCTTTTGAGAAGTTTAAGGTCTTGGCTACCAAGTTCTGTAAGTGCACACTTCTTGCTGAACTAAGCAGCCTATTGTTCACTGAATGATCTAAAGCAGTGTTGTCAAGTCATTCCTTGAGGTACTAATTTGACACAACAAAGAGCCTAAAGCGCCTTTGCCTAGTTGAGCAAGACGCTTACAACCAAGCGAGATGCTTTTGGGGTTTAAGCACTCACCTGTGTCAAGGCAAGAGGCTCACTAAAATTTTACCAATATATATATTTCAGTTGTAAGTTGTTTTTATCAATAAGTAGTAAATATTATTAGGACATATATTTATTTATCAATCAATAAATAATTATGAGATTCTGACTATGAGTTTTAGATTTATCAAGTCAAAAAGGATGTTGAGTACCATCATATGCAAGAACTAAAATAGGGTTCTAGTGTTATTAAACTCTAGAGATAATGACTTTAAGTTAAATATTATAAACTTATTTCATAAAACTATAAGTACATAATTTCCTTGTTCGTATTAATTATTGTATATAATATTACTATTTAAGAAGTTAGTGTCTTGCTTCGATCAAACAAGTGTTTTTTTAGCGCCTAGCACTTTTTGTGATTTTGGGAGGGCACCTTTCATCTTTGACAACCTTGTTTTAAGTAACATGCAAAGCTGATAAGGATAGTTTGATTTTTTTTCATTTTGGTTATTCACTTAGTAATTTGACTTTTTGTTTGTCATAGTGTAGAAAATCTTGCCTTGTCCTAGTTTGAAAGTCATATTGCATAATTTTATTATGGACTACCTTGGTTATAGATGCCTAAATTAAAACAATGACATATCTTTCAACTAGTATAGATCTTCTTAATCTATTAACATATATAAGTGGAAAATGGAAGCTTAGAGCATACAAACTCTGAACTATATAAGAGGCAAAATTTCCTTATATCATCTTCCTATTCTGTAAGTCAAGAAAATAACTTGAGAATGCTGCAGTCGATCTTTAACATTGTGCTCGAAATTTGTTTATTAAATATTTTTAGTTGCTAATAAGTTTGAGATCACTATAATTTTGCTTTGTCATCTAGATAAAAGAAAAATTAAAAAAAAAACTAATGTGAAACGGATAAGCAAAACTAGAGACCATCCTAGTGGGAAACAAATTAGCACCACTGGCATTCTTTTATCTAGTCTGTATTCTGTAAGAAAAATCAATTTGTGTGTTTCATGTGAATATTTAATCATTTCCCTTTTGAAGTTTTGAATCTAGTGATCGAACATCTATTATACTCGAAATCTATTTTGAAATTTGTACTTCTTGTTCTTATCTTTTTTGGGTTAGGTTTGAAAGAATACTAAGTGAAATGCTAGGCCATTTGGAACGCCAGCCCTTCAATATAGAACGACGAGTTGCATGGCTTACTCAAATTGAGCCAATTTTTGATGTTATGGGTCTGTTTATATTGGCACACTTCAAGCGCATATTTAATCTCTTCTTCCAGTGGATGCATGCTGATGATGAGAAGACCATTGTACTGGTAAGTAGCAAAGAAACTTTGCAATTCAATCTGCTGTGATCCTGGAGCAGTCAGGACAGTATATTGGTTTTTGTTTGCTTTTGTTTGTTCTCTAAGCTCCATTAGAACTGTTTTGTGCAATAAGTAATTAATGATTGTAGACCAGTTACTACTTGAAAGAAAAAGTTAATTGTTAATAGAATTTCTTTGCCAAAAAGGATATTTTATTTCAACTCTTTGCTATATTATCTATGCTACATTTACTTTTCAACTAAGCAAGAAGTGTTACTTCAACAATGGCATGGTTAGAGGAGAAAAGTTTTTACTTCTAAAGAACCTTCATTAACAAAGAAAATTCAGGACATATACTTTTGTTGACCTAAGGTTTTCAACATTGCTCTTAATCTCGGTTTTTATGGAGAAATATTTGCAGGTTCCATATCAGTTTGCGTGCGATGTCCTCGATCAAAAAAATCGGAGAAATTGGCATGGACGCTCGTCGACGCTCGGATTTCATCGGGAAGATAGAGTTTAGGTTTAGGGTGTCTAGTATACTTGTATAATCCTCTATTTGATGGATAAGAACTCATAAAGCCGAAACCCAAACCCCAAACCCTAAACCAGCAAATGCACAAAAGTGCATTCTGCGACCGATCTGCGACAATTCTGCGATCGATTTGAGACCATACGACGACAGAGCTTTTGGGACCATTGTGCGACGGAACTGGGATGCCGGGACGGGGTGGAAGCCAACGACTCTTTTTCAAACCGTTGAATGCCTTTACCCGAACTTGGTCACTTAGCTTCCTATAAAATGATATCCCCTGCCTTCCTTTGCCCCCATTGATCATTCTTAACCTTCTTGAGCCATCTATTGATCATCCCTAAGCTTCATTGAGTTAATCTTTGTGCAAAACCCTAGCTTTGAGCTTCTTCCTTCTTGATTGAGCCTTCAACCTTGAGTTTCATCATCAAATGCATCAAGAGGAAACTAGGATCTTGTGTTGAAGCTAAGTAGTTTATTGTTTTGATTATTGCTCCATCATTGTTGTATTTTCTTGTTGTTTCTTGTTACATTGTTTACTTGTGTTTGAAAGAAGGTGTGGGTGACACACCTTGGTTTCACTTGTTGTAACTTTAGTGTTCCTTAGGTTTGAGGTAGAGGCACTCTAGAGAGGTAAGGCCTTGGTAGACCCTCATTAGGAGGAAAGGAAAGTTAATACAAATGATTGTAAAATCCTTGGTAGTGAACCAAGGTAGTAGAGTAGGGAAGATTCCCGAACCACTATAAATATCTTGTTAGCAATGTTGATTTGCGTGGATTGAATTGCTTACATTCTTGCTTATTTGATTTGTCATTGTAGAGCTAAACAAGTTTAGAGTAAAAGTAAAAGTGGGGATAAAATCTAGACTCACACTATTCACTCCCTCTAGTGTGCCTTAACACCTTTCAACTTTTCAACTTGCTATGTTAGTTTTAGGGCTCAATGTTTTAAAGGTAGTTTTTCTGTATTTATGATACAATACTTAATGTTCATTTCTGAGAGATATTTTCTCTATGATATTGTTTTTTGTAGCTACACTTCAAGTGAATTGATAATCATTTCTATGATTAAAATCTTCATTTTTTTTCAGCTATAGTTGCTAATGGTACTTATATCTCTGCAGGTCCTACAACGGCTGCATACTATTATTAAGCTAACATGGATACGAAAATCACCTCACTTTGAAAGGTAGAGTGATGACTCATGTTGTAGTGATTCTTGTATTATAGTAATTTACTGGACCTTCAGAATTCAGATTGCTATTAGAACATCAATATTTGTGTAGTTTCTTCCCTAGAAAGTATATGTGCAGTTTCATCTTGAGTATTGAAGTCGAGTAATCTTTTCTAAGAGTAGCATTTATGAATATGTTTGTGAACTTTTATGTCAACTATCATTTGTCTGACTTCTCTGAATTTCTTTTTAATAAATTAGTTTGTTCTTTTAGTCTTGTGAAACTATTCAAGTTTCTTTTTATACAAAAGCCTGAAATTTCATGGTTCACTCTTCAACCCTTTTCTAAGTATTGGCTGATTTTGCCTATTAAATTACTTATTCCTTCTCTACTTGCACGGAACAAAACCACTCAAGTGCTATTCTGGCTTACACTCTGACTATTATGTTTCCTCAGGTTGGTAGATGAACTAACATTATTGTACAAGGAAACAGCATTAAGAAAAAACCGAGATGTTATCCGTAATCAAATTCTAAAGTTGTTGGTGTTGCTCCAGCAGTAAGGACCCACTGTTATTTACTTCTATTTCAATACTTTCTTTTGCTTTCTGTCACAATTCACTTTGCCTGATCCTCCTTTTTCCTTCTTTTTGTTTTCTTAATTAGATGCAAAGGATCACAGTTCGAAAAAGCCTGGGACAAGCACAAAAATGATCCAGACTTGACAATGATGATATCCTCTTTCAATGACTTACTGAATGAGACCCAATTGGCAAAGACAATTTAGCAGTCTGCCCGATTGCTGCTTGTTTTGAAATTACCTCTTGTATTATATATGTGAATTAGACTGAGTTCCTTGTTTGTCATCTACTAACAAAATTTGTAATGAGAAATGGTGGCTATTTGGGCCAAATGGTATTAAGCTTTGTAGAGCTTTCAGTGAAAAGATCGCATGTCCCTCAAGCAGTAAATCACTAAATTGAGTAGAAATCCATGGTTTTTAGTTGGTTATATGTGAATGTTCAGCATATTAGCTTTGGTACTTATCATGCCTCTTCTTTTAAGCCTATTGCTTTCAAAAAGTTGAAGGAGTTTTAGCAGATTACATGAATGTCTAATGTTGTGGAACATCCTGATTTGAAATTATTAAGGAGCTAGTCTTTGTTATTATTTTCAAATCACTATTATCATTATATAAAAAAATCCTGAAGAAGAAAAATTTGATGTTCCTTAGATCATAATAATTCAAATATCGCAAATAACTTTAAGTTTTCTAACAGTTGGAATTATTTAAGCATTGCTATTAGATGTTTCATCTTTTCAAGTTAATAGGTATTTGTAGCTAGGGCTGTTCATTCGGTTCAACCCGAACCGAACCGAATCGAAATTAACTAAATCGAAATTTTTTTCATACCCGAATTCCAACCAGAACCCGAACTGAATTATGCCTAAAATGATGTAATCCGAACTAAAATTATTCGGTCCGGTTCGGTTTTCAACCTGAAAACCAAAATTTTAATTAATTCGGTTAAAAATTAAAAATTATTTCCTAATACCCATTTAATTACCTAGGTTAAAAATTTAAAAATATATATATTATTTTTTAATTATTCAATTTTCGGTTCAAGTCGATTCCCGAATTTCGGGAACCGAATCCGAACCGAAACCCAAAATTCGGTTTGGGTCAAGAACCGAACCTGCAATCGTTGAAACCGAACCGAACCAAAAAATTTGGTTCGGTTTTTCGGTTTGGTTCGGTTTGAACCGAACACTGGACACCCCTATCTGCAGCTATTTTAGAAGCTCGATGCTATTATACCAAACTTCATTATAAACAGAACATGAAGCCCATCAACAAGTTCTTCTTAAACTCATGGTTCATGTATTCAATAGACTTGATTAAGAATTATGGATCACAAGATATTGGACACAATATTTTCATAGTAAGTAGCAAAGGATATAATTGGAAATACAAAGGTTAATTTAAGAATCCACATTCAACAAAATATACTATTTTGAAAGTACATTTGTTGATATGGAAAGCAAATAAACTTATCATAACAAGTGACAATCTTACTACCAACATCCAAAAATATTAGCTGGATTTTCCAGCATTTATTTAATTTCTTATAGGATATGTTTGTTGTATCAACAAAAAAGACAACAATGTCTATAGTTCTGCACAAGTTGCAGTCTTTTTCCTATAATAATTGAAAGATACTTCTTATAAATAAAGAATCTGATCAAATAATTTATGACCAAAATGAATGATTAACTCAGAGGCCCGAGTTCTTCAAAGACAATGTAGGGTGGAAAATTTTTATGCCAAGGCTCTCATCTGGTGAGAAGACATCGGGGAAAGCCTTTGAGCACTGTGTTTTGATGGTTTCCAATGCAAAAGAGAGAAAACAAAAAATGAAAGTAGGGGAAAATAACCACTGTAAGGGCTGTCTTTGGCAGTAAATATCCCAAAGAAAATGCATAGCCACCATATGTGCATATAGGTGTAGACAAAACTGGAAGCAGATGGTACAACTAAAATAATTGAACAGCCATCTTAAGCTTATTCTGCTTCCATTTTGGAATGTCATAAAAGGCACTCTTTTTCATGCCAAATTTCTCCTTAAACTCAGCTGCGGATAAGTAAGACTGCAATATTCAAAACATTACAGAAAGTGAGACATGAATAAAGGCTTTGTTTGATATGCGAATAGTGTAATGATAAGTACCTCTCTCCTGGTTACATCAATGTCTGTAACGGGGTCACTAGATGTTGTGGTTAGGCGTTCATAAGGATATATAGTAAGCCCTCCTTCATCTTCATCTTCTCCCTCATTCGTGCCTTCTTTAATTGGATCCTCAATGGAGCTGTTCTCCGAGCTTCTGTTATTAACCTCAGGTCTTGCATTTCCTGTGAATATATAAAGTTACACTAGTGTGTTTATATGATACGTAGGAGATTCAGCTGCATACCACTGAATGACTTTGAAGGAACAGTTTCCTTAGACGATTCAAAGCTTGCAGTCAAAGCAGCGATGGCTGAGGACCGTGGTACTGGTTTGGCAGCCTCTGCTATAAGTGAAGACTTTGGATAAAGCCTTGTGACAGCCGGAGGAGGTGTTGAAAGATTTCTTTGATTGGGGTTCTCAAAATTTGCAGCCAAAGCAGTAAAGGCTGGAGATCTTCCCCTTGCGCGAGCATTATCTGGGCTGAATGACATGCTTCTGGAGCGTGAAGATTTGTCTGTAACACTTACTCTTCCACCGTATGCTGGTGTTCGCCGCTTTGGTTTCTGAAACATCAAAAATAGAAAATTTCAACATCCCATCTGTAATCTTCAAGATTCAAAGTATATAAATCTTATTCTTACATCTATAGCTCGACTGACTCCAGTTTTCACTATAGTAAGCCTCCTTTGGTATGAATTACCATGCATCTGCAGTCAAAGAATAAGTTAAAGCACCTCACAGTGACAATAAACTGTCACTCTCCAGAATTGATTCACTTTGAATTTATTGGATGGTAACCAAATGGACATTTATGCCTGCTTTGATTAATAATAAAACATAAATTAAAAGAAATATGCAATTATAGCAAACAGAAGAGACAAATAACTGCATATTAAAATGCTTACTGCTGACTTTGCAGAGTCCCATGTGAAGAAACGAGTGAAAAATGGTGGTTCACTTCCTTCTGCCACTATGAATACTGGAGTTTCTCTTGATTGTTTCTTAAAAATAAAATCACGCCCAAGAAATTCCTGGAAAGAATTACAAAAAGGAAATAATGGACTAGTTTGTTTAGAACAATTAATCAAGGCTATATTCTTACATACCTCTGCAATACTCAAGGCTTGTGATTTTATCTTTGAGTCCACATGTTGCCCGATCCAAACAAAGATGTCCGAGTGACAGTCGAGGATATACACGTCTTCAGTCATTAAATCATCTTGAGTAAAATTATGTATCTCTGTTACCTGAAACAATATGTTGGACGTTAAAAACAGAATTTTCAGGCACCGAAGAATTTAGTAAGAAGGGATGCGACGAATTTTCTATAGCATACCTTCAGACTGTCTGCACGCCAGCATGTATGGAGGACAAAACATAATAGGCAGAATAAAATGCATGTAAGATTGTATAATACAGAAATGGAATAATAGAGAATGAAAGTAATTTACTTTAACTGAATGAATACCTTTTGATATGTCACAATAAAATAGGTGAGGATCACTTTCCGGTTGCCTTTTAATCTTTTGACTGGGACGTTCACATTTACCTCCAAGTAAACTCCAAAAATGTTCAGTTTCTGCCCCTTCCTTTTGTGGTTTGTACTGAAGATTTGGCTGTAAAGTATAATAATCCAATATTTAGGAAACTATATATCCTGTAAACGGAGCAAGAGTGATTTACAGTTAAGTGTTGTAGGATGAGTTACACACCTTTATTTGATCTAGCAGTCTCTCCACAAGGTCATGGTCATCAGATGTAGTAAGATTTCCGGACCATGTAAAAATTGTTTCATTTTTATGTAATATATAACAGTAAGATGAGTTCAATGAAGATCCCACCTGTTTAGAGCAACACAAAGAATCAGCATTCTTTTGTTTATATACAAGTTCAAAGTTACAAAAAGTTATGTGTACCGCATCAACTTGAATCGCTTGCATGTTTTCTGGTCCAGAACCTTGAACTCGAAAAAGTGCAAGACCATCTTCTGAATATGTCTCATCATCAATGTTGTTCTCAGTGATGAAATTCTTATATCCAGTACTCAAGCCGCCCTGATCATAGAAATGAAAGTTTTTAGCAGCTTGTGAGAATTTTCAAAGAGCAAATAAAAATTAAGTTCCACAAAAGATTTCAGCAATAAATGCTGACCTTAAAAACAATAAAGCTTTGGAAGATTGAAAAGAACTGAATAGGTTCATTTCCTTCATAAAGACGAGTCTGTAAAAGCAAACATAATATATCATGAGCCAACAAGCAGATGAGAAAAACAAAACAAAACAAAAAAGTAAAGATAAAATGTTACAGATCAATTGATAGTGGATCTGCAATTTGATAATGTAGATTACCTGAACAGCCGGTGACTTCAAGGCTTCAATCATCTTTCTGGAGAGAGATATAGCAGCAGCTCGCTCTGCCTGTATTCATCTTTAGATAATTTAGGATTCAGGGATCAATAGTACATTAGTCTATTGGAGGAATTGTGATTACTAAAAGATTAAATTTTGTAATGCATTACAAATTTTGTAAAGCTAGAAAGAAGTGAAGGTGATGATTTAGATATTTAACAGCCTCTATTTGAGAACCATGAGTACTTCTTTCCATTACATAACACCACAAGTTGGCCAACTTATAAAGAAAAAATCTTAAGGTTCACCTTCAACTTGTTATCCAATCTAATGAACAAATAAATTCTGCTACCACTTGTAGCATTCTAATAACTATTTCTACATTTCAACTTCTGTTGCTTCTTTCTAACAAAAAAGAAATATATAATCCATAATTTATCTGAGAATCCAACAACTCAATCAACTGATATTTGTAAGCGCCGGGGCCTTAAAGCTATGGGAACCCTTAAAGCGCCAGGGCCGGATGGGTTAATAAATGAATTCTTTCTTGCTTATTGGGACCTTCTCAAAGAGGATTTGCTACTGATCTTCACTGAAATCTACCACAATCCCATGGCCTTACAAAGTCTCAATAAGGCTTATATTACTCTCATCCCAAAGCAGGAAGGAGCCCGAAGTGCAAAGGATTTTCGACCCATCAGTCTTGAAAATAGTATCACCCGCATTTTCTCAAAAGTGCTCGCGGATCGGATAAAACCCTTTATGGCTTCCTCAATTGACCAAGGAGCTTTTTTGGCAGGGTGAAGTTCTCTGGATACCTTCTTCGGGGTTCATGAGACGATTTGGGCTTGCCATAAACTGAATGAGGATGGAGTACTGATCAAAGTCGACTTTTCAGAAGGCCTTTGATTCACTGAACTGGGACAGAGGGTTCCCAATTAAGTGGATTAGTTGGATTGAGCATCTCCTAAAAACTGAATCGACTCTTAACGTCAATGGAGACTTGGGGCTTTCCTTCCAGCATCGGAGGGGGGATAGGCAGGGAAACCCGCTATCCCCCTTCCTCTTTAATCTTGCGATAGACTGCCTCCCTCGACTTATCAAAAAGGCGGTCTCAAATGGAATTCTTGAGGGTGTTCTGGATCAGCATGTTAATGGTGGAGTTACTCATGCTCTCTTTGTCAATGACCTTGTCCTCTTTAGCCCCTCAAACAGCACCAACATACTCAATCTTCGTCTCCTGCTGCGTTGTTTTGGCTTGGCTTCTGGACTTCGGCCTAACCCAGAGAAAACATGTCTGATACATATTCTTGAGGATAGGGCGACCTCGGAGAGCTTAGCTTCGCTATTTGGTTGTTCGGCAGGGACATTTCCCTTGAAATACCTTGGCTTACCACTTCAAGTTGGCAAATTGCTTAAAGAGGACTGGGATTCCTTGATGACACGGATTGATAAAAGGCTCAGTGGGTGGAATGGTTGTCTCCTCTCCAGTGTTATTAATAGCGAATGGAGGAAAGCCAAAAATCCGCCATACAAATATGGCGGATGGCGTTGCGGCCAATGGCGGAAGCATGGCGGCTGAAAATATTATATATATATAACAACTAAGCAGTAAGCATTAATAAGTAATAACATATATCAAGAACAATAAAATTAGAAACATTATAAGAAATAAAATTCACCAAATGTAACATAATTAAAGTAAATAAAATTCAAGAATATACTATAGAACAAATGAAAAGTAAAATAAAAAAGAAAGAAACATAAAAAAAATATGACTAGAACTGTCGGTTGAAATTAAAAAATAAAAGAATAGAACAAAACACAACTACAAGCAAAAACACAAGTAAAATAAAAAAAGAAATAGAAAAAATATGAAGGGCTGTCGGCTGAAATAAAAAAAAAGAACATAAAACAAGTAAAAAAAGAAAGAAACAGAAAAAATTCCTTTGTTGAGTGTGTAAATACCTAAAAAAACAAGAAAACTTAAATGAAGTGAGGGAGAGAATTGAATGGGAGAGAAATACATAAAAGAAACGACAAAAACTGCTATCTTTTATGCTCTTTAGCTCTCTTTAGTCGCCGGAGTTCATCACCGGAGTGGAGCAGCCGCAGGTAGGAGGGTTCTATGTTTGGAGTCCAGAGGCAGCCGCCAACCTTTAGGCCTTAAGGATTAGGGTTTTTTAACCTTAACCCTTTTCAGAAAATTACAAAAACACCCTTCCTTTAAGAAAAAACATGTAAAAGGCGCCCGCCCGCCATGGCGGATTGCGGGCGCCATAAAACGCCACGCAAAAACCGTGCGTTGTGGTTTCTGCGTGGCGGTTTCTCTAAAATCCGCCACGCCATGGCGGAAATTTGACAACACTGCTCCTCTCAAGAGCGGGTCGCTTGACTCTAATCAACAGTACAATTACTAGTAATCCAGGATATCTGCTTTCAATCTTCAAGGCGCCGTCATGGGTTATCAAGAAGATCGATAGCCGCTGGAGGAAATTCTTTTGGGTGGGATCGGATGGAGAATCTTGCCGGGGAAAATGCAGGATCAAGTGGGATCAGATCACTAGTGCTAAGGACAACAGTGGCTTGGGTGTCCTAAGCTTACCCGAGCATAATATTGCACGATTGGGTAGTTGGCTATGGTGATTCATTGTGCATCAGGACTATCTTTGGATTGATGTTATTAAAGGCACTACCATTGGGAATCCTAATTGGTTTAGCTCATGGCATTTACGACTCGCTTCCCCTATATGGCGTGATATCATTAAGCTTCAGGACCTGTTCAAGAGCAGCGTGGGTTACCAGGTGGGGCTTGGCTCCCAAGCTTTGGCTTGCACCTTGGAGTGGCAATCGGCCTTTATCCGAAGTGTTCCCGCATTTGTTTAGGCATGTGGTAAACCCCAATGTCTCAATCGAGAATGCGAGGGTGGTTGACAGCGGGGGAAATTTCGTGAACTGGAATATCAACTTCAGTATATTTATGGCGGTTGAACAGCTTCAACACTTGGCTAGGATACTGGATCCGGTTAGGCATTCGCATGGTGAGGACATCATCTCATGGAAATGGTCTAAGGATGGAATATATATGGCTAAGTCTCTCTACAATCTCCTAACCTTTAGAGGGGTTGCGAACCCATTCCACCGTTTCATTTGGTAAAATAAGAAGCTCCCTCCAAAGATTTCGATCTTCGGATGGATTTGGTGCAGAAGACGTTTGTTAACTCGTGATAAACTAGTCAGTTGGGGAATTGCAGGTGACCCTCTTTGTCTTCTTTGCCGACTAAGGGAGGAAACAAATGAACACCTTTTTCATGAATGTGCCTTTGCTATGGATGTTTGGCAGTCCGTGCTACTCTCTCTAAATGAAGTGGTCTTTCCTACTTCCTGGTTCTTTAATCACTTGCCGTTGGCTGCGGTAAATGACAATACACTAAGGAGAAGTCGCATCATCCTGACCTGGAGCTGGTTTATTTGGTTCGAAAGGAACAAAAGATGCTTTGAAGGCAGCAATAGTAGAGTTCTGTCCATTGTATCTGCAACTCGTTGTTTTGGCTCAGTCTATGGCTGCTTGTAATTGTGTAGTTCTACTGTTCTTGTTGTTTTTTTCTCTTCCTTGGAGATGGATATCATCCCCCTCTCCCTTTTGTTTTTATTTTCTATCTCTCTCCCCCCTCCCTTGTATTGTATTCATATCTTTTGAATTAATACAAGATGCCTTATTTCAAAAAAAAAACTGATATTTGTAAGAATATATGTGCAGATTGTGCTTTTTTCCTAAGGGCTTAAAATTTTGGAAAGTGGCCAGCCAATCAAATTGTTTATAAAAACTAAAGAAGCAAAAAGAAATAGCTGGTTACCTCAACACTCTTCTTTCCAAACCAAGTGCCAATAAGGTGTTCCTCTTTATCTACACCAGCATATGCATATTGAAAGATATAGCAATCTCCACCGTAAAATTTTGACTGAGTAGATGCTGAAAGAAGCTCTTTCTCTTCACCATTAACATGCCAAACCTGTACAATGAAGCAAAAATAAGTGCACTTTTATGTTCTTCTCCATGTCAAAGCTTCTTCTGAGCCACTGAAGACAAACAAACTGTATTTATGATTGCAGCTTTATCAATATTTGTTCCTCATAATTAAAATGGTACCTGCAAATCTCCTGTGCAATCAATATATGCTTCAGTTTCTTCCTTTGGAGACGTGTCAGCCTTTGTAAGGCCCTCCACATTCAACCCTTGGCGCTTTAAAAGGGCTGATAACACAGCCTCAAGAATTAGTATATCGACACATGAACTTGAAGAGTTAAAAAGATTCGTATAATGATTATATAAATAACATATTCCAATATTACCAGCAACCTTCCCTCTACCAGCTTCAGATACAGCCCCGGTAGCTGTCTCTGGCCACACATCAAATTTTGATCGAAACATGACAGTCTCAAATCCTTCAACTAGACGAATGACATGGCATTTTGGTCTGTCAGGTCCACTAATTAATTCCTGCATGTCATACACGAATTAATATTTCACATGAAGATCCACAATAACAAATCAGGAATGCTTTAATTTGAGGCAAGTATATATCAGCTCTTACTTCTACAGCAGCACTTGCACTTTTTCTTTCTTCAAGAGATGTGTTTCTGCCAATCCACACATAGACTTCAATACCACAATCCAGCAAGTAACACTTGTTGGTGTCTAACAAATCTCTTGTCAGTGAATCAGCATCAATAGGCGTTGGCTTCCCTTTCTCAACACTAAACAAAACAAAAGGATTTGTTCATGATATACTAAATTTAAATACATTCTAAATCAGATAAATTACCAAAGTAGTTTTGTGGAAGAGGAATCCACATCTGATACTTCCTCAGAATGTGGCTTTCTTGGAAGAGGAGCAAAGCCACCAAATAGGCCCCAGAATTCTCCAGCATCAGCATCAGCCATCAACTTGCCGTCCTCTACGATCAATAATCATAAGTCAAATCCATATTTCTTTGTTAAGTTCTTCTGACTCTAAAAACTTACCGATGGCTGCTACGTCGCACTTTCCGTCATGATAAGTATCTTTAATGTACTGGACCACCTCAAGTGCTTTACCCCTTTCTTGAATGGATGAGTTGGATCCATTAAATTGAAAAATCTTAGATTTCGTATCCACAATGAATATATCATCATGATTGAGGGATGACCGAACAAAAGGAACCTGAACATTCTAAGTTAGCAATCTTGAAAAAGTCCTGATTGATGGTTGTCCAAGTACCAATTTCAGATCATTTACTACCTCTTTTACATGGACAACGTGTTTTCCTTTGCACATGTAGAGACGAGTCACATGCTCATGCTCATTAACATCAGCATGCTTAAATCCAGATGCCACCCCACCTTTTTGTGGAATGATACATGGTCTAAAATATGAGAGGAACTTCTTTGTTTCATGGCCCTGCACTTCACGATATTGAACAGCACGTCCACCAAGAACTGCATCGAGTTCAATAGCCTTGATGGCTGCAGTCCCAGCTTCATCCTTTTTTTTTTCTCAAGCAAATACCAAATCAGGCCATAAACACAATATTATTTCACAGGGGATATGGAACTATGTACAGCTGGATGATGATCTGACAGTCTAACCTGAGAAGTATCTTTACCAAGCCAATAATGGATATCATGATGCAGAGCGCCACTTTTTAGAGCAGTTGTCTGCAGAAACAAGAGTAAGCAAGTACATAAATAAGTAAATAAAGTCAAATAATGTATTTACATTTGAAACAGAGATCTACTAAATTTAATGAAAAGTCGAATTCTAAACATTAAATTCATGTAATCAACAAAATAAGAAGGAAAATTTAAAGTACCAATGGCAAATGGCACAATAGGAAAAAATGTTGAGCATAATAACAATGTATGAATTTATTTTATGGGACTCAATAGGCTAAACCAACTAAGCTCTCATTTGACCTATGATATGGATTTAATTTGTCAAGTTTTGTGGAATAAGAATCATGACTGAAGCTATTTTTTTTCTCTCACTTATCATCATTCTGAATGATGCCTATTGCTGTGTGCTCAAACCATTTACATTAGCTCTTCAACATTCAAAACACTAGTAGTAATTGCTGGTCTACGATTAGAAGTAAAATTTTTGAAGAAATGAACATTTTTGGAAGCCGAGGATCAAGGTATAAGCATTTTTGATATTGCAAAAAAAACACCTTTTACACTTTGAATAAGAAACAAAAGTTCATTAAAGCATTTCGTAGTAACTTCTGATTAGGGTGAGGCCACAAGAAATACTATAGCATATACATCATAATGACAGAAAATGACTGATAAATCATAATGACATATCGCAAGATACACTTGGGTAATACCTTCAAAATTACATAAGAATCACCCATAAAAAATTTTCCATGAGAAGATTCTGGAACAGGAACAGGGGCAAAATTCTCAATGCGCCATATGTTTATCCCTCTGTGTTTGGTCAAGGAATATAAAGCATAGGCAGTCTCATAACATAGAGGTTTATAACACAAATATTAGCATCAAAAGAGAAAAACTATGCCAACTACGATTTTTGTATGCCAGTCTAAGCTGAAGAAAGGTTGTGTTAGATTGACAACAGCCAGCATAAATAACTACCAAAAGATAGACATGGATCTTCATGTAAACATGTTGGGGACTAGCATTTTACCTCAGTGACCTCACTTGGGCCATTTATATATAAACTGCTACACTGATGAAATCATGAAAGCTTGTTAACCTATCTTGACATTTCCACCCTATATCATCTTAAAGGATTGGACATGAACTTAAATTCTAGCCATGCCACATAGTAGCATGTTACTTGCAAACTGCCACATCTTTTGTTTTTGCATAAGGGGACAAGTTTTCAACAAGCACAGAATTTTTTTTTGCAAAGAGTTTCTTTGATAGAACAAAAGTCATAAACATGTGAAATCTTTTGTTGGAAGATTGAGTTGAATCTTAAGGTTTACTGGGGTAACTGCACATTTTGAGAATTACATATTAGCTATAGGTAATATGAATCTGTTTTCATAGTGTCTTAGGTCTCAGAAGAAATTTGGAGAATGGTGAGTTCTGTCATATCTCATAGTGTTGCAGGAGAAGAAATTATAAATCTAAAACCTCTATGAAGTTCTAATGCGATTATCTTGATGACCTTGACAGAGAAGTAAGAATTTTCTCTTCTGACATCTATTAAAAAGATAAATATCCAGATATTTCTTTGCTTCTGCCCATAGAAAACCAAAACTACAACATGATGCAAGAAGAAAGAATGTTTAGTACTTCAACTATAAGAAAAAATATCCCATCTTCCTAAAGCACCATCAGTAGCATGGAAAAGGATACGCTTTTTGTCCTGCTCCTTGGAAAGCAGGATCCAAGTCTTTCCTAGACACAGACATATCTACTTGATTTTGGTGTAGCTGAAGCACTATATTTCTTTTTTGGCTTCAGAGTGTACCTGTACAACCTCTGCGATCAGAAAAACCAAGATTAAGCAACCAACTAATTATTACATCAACCAAATGAAAAATAGGGAAGATAAATAAACTTCGAAGTGCAGCATGATCCAGACTTGCAAATGGAATGAAAACACTAAGCAGTTGAGATTCAAGGACCAAAAAATGGACAGAGATGATATATTGAGGTAATTTCTAAGGAGCCAAAAGAATAAAAATAATTTTGCTTCCAGCAGCTTTGAGGAAGATAGTCAATTTTGCTCCCAATAAAATAGTTTTATTCCAACTACAAGCAACCACTTCAATATGGCAATAAAAATAACAAGTAATGTGCAAAGTTATGCAAAGGTCACATTTAAAACTTCCATTCCTTGGGGGGGGTGGGCAAAGGAAACATTCTGAGAGTTGAGGTAATAATCAACATAATCTTTCAGCACGCAGATTTAATTTAATAACTTCTTACAATAAAAGCAAACTATAATTGACTCTAAAGATTCAGACGAATAAGTATAGTACTAATAGCAATGCAAGGAAGCGCATTTCTAATTCCTTGAGAAAATAGCTTCTGCAATATTGAGAATTTCCTGCAAATCATGAAATATTACAAATACTAGCTTCTGATCAACTCCTTAGAATAAAATAAACAACCTTCACTCGATAAACTACTACATCAGCTAGTCAGCTACACCAAACAACTCCACAAATTTCTGACTAACACATCAAATTTTCACTTAAAATGTCCCTTTACCTCTAACAAGAATGCGCCGAAGCACGTCAAAAGAAATATAAAGGAGATAGAGAGGATGAGACAGCAAAAACTAAGAGTCCCAAAGTAAACCTGATCAACGTCGTTTCTCTTTCGAACTAAAGAAACGACATCAAAAGCGCTCAATATTTGGAACAAAGTAATTGGAGGAAGAACTAAGAAAAGAAACTGTGGTTGGGGAGGGATTGGAGACAATACCCCCTTCAACCAAGCAACGCTGATCTCGCATTCCCAACAATTCTTGGGAAAACCCTAAAAAACCGGATCCAAAGTCCAAGCAAGAACAAGGCGGAAATTTTGATCTGTTTTCTTACAAAGCAAAAGGATAAGAATAGTGCGAGATGAAGCTTATATTTTTTGTGAAAAAGATTTGCAAAGAAATATTTTTCTTTAATTATTAATATATATATATATATATATATTTGTAGCGAAAACTGTTGTTCGCAGTGGGTGCGAGTAGTGTATAAGCCGAGTTATAATTAGGATAAGTAGTTGTTGTATGGACGACACGTGTGTGCTTGAACTACACAAATATAAGTGGGTCCCGAAGATAGAGGGCGTGTACGTTGACAA
Organism: Canna indica; assembly: GCA_034359265.1. NCBI lineage: Eukaryota > Viridiplantae > Streptophyta > Magnoliopsida > Zingiberales > Cannaceae > Canna > Canna indica. Next base: position 75,523,186 of record CP136890.1, read on the forward strand.
TAAGACTGAAAATGCTGTTCCGCGTGACGAGTTGAAGAGAGGTTTTCGGAGGAACCGTTCAAATCGAGGGCGCGGCAGCGCGGGGAAACACCAACAGCTTAGCGCGACGAAGGAAACGCTCGCTTAAGGCATTGGAACACTGTGCAGGACCGGTTTACCAACCATAATTTGACACGTACGCATAATTGCCTGAATTCCTTTTATCCACATTGGTCGTGAGTTATGTTCACTTACTCATCAATCAGACTTTTTAAATTGATTTTTTTTAAAAAGGAAACTTGAATAATAATAACACTTTAATTTAAATAAATGATAAAATTGATTTTTTACTGCTATATACTGATGGAATTACTTACTATTAAGAAAAAAAAATTCAAAATCAAATTTTAGACTAGGGAATTCCAAATATAAATTTTGGGGTCAAAATTTTTAAATTTGAAATCCAGTACTTTGGGTACTTTTTTAACCATGGTCAAAAATTCAAAAAATATATATATCATTATTTTTTAAAAAAAATTAATTTATAAATATTTTTATAATAAAAATGAGACGTTAGAGTCTAAAAAAATATATTTTCAAACTCTCTAATGCATTTGAGACTTTTACACAAAGTTTATAAAACTAAATTTAAATTAAAAATTATCAAATATTTTGATGAAAAATATTTTTTTTGAACCACAACACCTCTTTTTTATTTAAAAATATATTTTATTAATTAAAATTATTTTTAAAATTATAAATCTATTTTAGAGTTTGGATAAAAAGTCTATAGTGTATTAGAGACATTTGTCCAAGTCTATAAAATTAAATTTAAAATTAAAATATTAAAATATTTTTTCTCTAAAATATTTTTTATATACTATATCACATCTTTTATATCATATATATATATATATATATATATATATATATATATAACTATTATATCACATCTTTTATTATGAATTAAATAATTTTTTTATAATTATAAAACTATTATAAACAAATGTCTCAAACTTAGTAGAGACTTTTGTGAAAAGTCTATAATAACTTCATAATTTAAAAAAAATATTTTAATTCATGAAATAATTTTTTAATGATACAAAATAGGTACTATGATCCAAAAATATATTTTACATCAAAATATTTCATAATTTTTAATTTAAATTTAAATTTATAGACTTCATGCAAAAGTTTTTAATGTATTAGAGAATTTAAAAATATATATTTTTTAGATTCTAATATCTTATTTTTATCATAAAAATATTTCATAAGTTTAAAATATTTTTAAAAAAAATTATATATATATATATATTTAAATTTTTCACCAAAGTCTCTAACTGATTAGATATTATGGTCGAGGGTAAAATGGAAATTCGAAACTTTGTTAGGTTTTGAATTTAAAAAATTTAGATCTTTAAACTCTAATTTGAGAAATTTAGCTTTCCAAAATTTGGATTTAAGAAATTACTGTACTATCATTATTAGATCAAATATATTTCAACGAAAAAATTAGATTATCAAATAAATATTAATATTTAATATTGTAAGTGTTGATGGTTTCATTCAAAGTTTCAAACAGGCTATTATGTAAAGCCCAAAACATTTTTGCTATAAATTATAATTGAAGCCCAACATAAATAAATAATAAAATCCCATCTATTATTCTATTTCCCAACAAATGCCACTCAATGACTTTTCTTTTTATCCCATGCATGATTAGGAACGGCAATAATACTCATTTTAGCATGTACTCATAAATATTTATCCATTTACGACGAATATGTGGTTAATATTTTATATGTGATGGTGTCGTGGGTAAATTTTTTTACCCGTTTATTATATGGGGCGGGTACGAATATTATAGTACATATATCCGCGAGTATCCATTATCCGCCAATAAAGTATAATTACGTTTGAAGACCTTATGTTTGAAGATCTTATGTTGATAAATACTTAAAGATTTTATGTTGTTATCGATAAATGTTTGTTGATGAATGCTTGAAGATCTTATGTTATTGATAGGGTTAATTACTGTATATATTTCAACTTTTACTTTATGTCTTTAATTTTTATTTCGTTTCAAATCTATCCCGATGTTAACTACCTGTTAATTATCTCGTTCGAATGCTAACGTGTAGGGGCGGAGCTACTGTAGAAGGATGGGGGCAGTTGCCCCCATTCAATTTTCTTTATCTTATATATATATATATATATATATATATTGATGTTTTTGCCCTCTATTATTTTAAAAATTACCCTTTTATTCTCAAATTACCTTACTTTTTCTTTTCTTTTTCAATACCTAACCCTCCCCATCTCCTTGCTGTCGATCGCTCCCCAGTCCCCATCTCCTATCGTGCCGACCGCTCGTCGCTCGGCCGCGTGCTCCGATGTCCAAGCAATCATTCCGTCTACCCGACGATCTCCTGTCGATTGTCGTCCGCATCCGCCCACTCGCCTCGGCTGAAGCCTTCGGCGTCTCCGGCGTGGCTGCATCTCCGCTGAAGCCTGAAAGTCCTGGACTCGTCCGCCCAGTTGCCAGTCGGCGTCCTCAACTCGTGCGCTCAATCGCCAGTCGGCGTCCTAGACTCATCTCCGGCGTCCCGCGTCCGGCGGCTCCCCATCTGCTGTCGCCTGTCGTCCCGTTGTCTGGAGGTAAGGATCGCAGATTGCTTGATTTCACTTAATTAATTAGTTTGATTCTATATGGATTGATTGCTTTAATTTCACTGTTTCATGTTTGATTTTAAATTGATTCTATAATTTCCATATTTCATTGCTTTATTTTATTTTATTTAGACTTCAAGCTTAGCAAATAGATATGGAGCCATTTTTATTTAATTGCTTGATTGCTTGAGCTGATTTCAATGTTTGATTATTTGATTCCAATTAATTTTTATTTAGTATTTATTTAGTAGATATGTCTATAATGACTTTTATATATGATGTGATGAATTATCTTTTTGTAAAAAATACTTATTTTTTCATGTACAATATCGTTGATAATTTGGTATTTATTCATTTGAGAGTCTGCCCCCCTCCAATCTGATTTTTAGCTCCGCCACTGCTAACGTGGACATGCTGACTGAGATTATCAGTCCACGTCAGCATCTCAGTTAGCATGTTCACGTCAGCATACTGACTGTTATTGTCTTGTTATTAAGTGGGATAATTACAAAATAGGGAAAACCATAGTTTTGGTCCCCACGGATTTCTCCAATTTTGATTTTAGTCCCTATAATTTCAAAATTTTGATTTTAGTCCATACACTTTACTTCCGTTTAGGATTTGATCCCTACCGTTAACTAAGGTTTAAACGATGTTGACGTGGATAATATGTGCTGACTGGATAATGCTGACGTGGAGCTTGCAGGGACCAACTTTGTAAACTATAGGGACTAAAATCAAAATTTTATAAATTATGGGGACTAAAACCAAAATTTTATAAACTATAGGGGCTAAAACCAAAATTTAATTAATTATTTTTCATAATAAATATAAAAAATTACATGATATTTTTTAATTTATTTATAAATAATTATAATATTTAAAAATATTATAATTGAACAAACTTTTTGCCGATTAAAGTAATTTATTTTGGATTTTATTTTGGAAAGAGCGCTGACATATTTATATATTTAGTAGGGGTGAGCACGGGTCGGGACGTCCCGTTCGGCCCGACCCGAAAAGTCGGGACAAATTTCGTCCCGATTCAAAATCGGGATGGGATCGGGACAAATATGTTCGTCCTGATTAAAATCGGGATGGGACCGGAACGATACAGAAAAAATTGGGATTGTCCCGTCCTAGCCCGATTTATAATCCTGCCGCACGTGTCTCTTCGGGGACAATTCGATAAAACTGGAATTTTTTCCTACAAGCTGCACGTGTCAGTTAAATCATCTAAAATGTGATATTTTGTGGTATTTTCAATTTTCTTCTTGAAATACATATAATTTTTTTTAAAACAAAGATAAAAAAATCACAATAGGTGATCATACTAGAATTCAAATCTTAGATCTCTAGACAATTTTTAAGATGTTGCCACCAACTATGCTATCCACGATTAACTTAAAATACATGTAATTTGATAGTAGGTTTACTTGGAGCACGAATTATTATTTATTTAATCTAGGAAATAGCTGGGAGTTGACATATAGCTTCTTCTATTAAAAAATTTATGGCGTGCAAAAGTAACGAAGAGAATGAATAAAATTTTCCAAGAAGCCACCTCAGCCCAGAATAATTTATATCTTAAAATTTTTGATAAAATCATAAATATTCTATATTATTTTTTTAAATTACTTTCTCATTTTATTATTTACTTAATTATAATTATATTGATAATTAAAAACTTTATATCAAAATTTTTAACTGTTTATATATAATTTAATGCATAGAAAACTTAAATTTGATAGGCTTATAAAATTAATGGGAAATTAATATACCTAACAAATATAAAAATGAGATATTAATCGCAATTATATTGATAATTAAAAACTTTAGTTGAAAGTTCTTAATTGTCAATATTTTTAGGTTCGTTAAGATTATATATGAAATTTAAAATTTATTATATATATAAAAATAGTTAGAGTCTCTAACAACCAATTACAACCACGATTAATATTTTATTTTAAATTATTTATTATATTAATTTAATAAATATGTTAAATTTAAAATTTCATATATATATATATATATTATTAATTTTTCATCAGAGTTCTTAATTACAAATATAATTATTATTAAGTAAATAATCTACAATTAATTATTATTAAGTAAATGATTAGAACGGAAGGATAATTTTGATATATTATAATTTTTTTAAAATAAATACTATAAAGTATTTTTTATTTTACCATTAAATCGTAATTTTTTAATAATTTTTTTTGCTAAAATTTTCTTATATTTTCCTTTAGAATTGACTTATCTGAAACATTCAAATCTTCAATATTGGTTCTTTAATATGCCACCAGCACAAGCTCACTTAAATTCTTTTCCATTTAATACTAATAATTATTTTTTTACCAAGAAAGAAAGAAACTTTATTTAATCAACTGAGAGGCCTGAGTTTAATACATCTAAGGATAAGATATTATCCAATTTAGGGGCCCATTGAAAGTTCAAACAGTGAACTCCTTGAATCGAGCCTAATTTAATATAAATAAATTAACAAATGATAATTATTGTTGGGTTTTGACTTTATTGGGTTTACACCTAACCTAGGCTCACACCTAATCCAACGAGCCGGGCAAACTCAAATGGAAATTAATTCATCAAAGATAGATCAATGAATCTAACTCAAATTTTAGTAAAATTAACAGATTTAACTTAACTTTTAATTTGCATCAATTCTAATACTAGCTTTCAAATTTAAACCAATTATATTCCACTATCACTCTATGTTAATTAGATCGTTAGTTGCTGACGTGTCATCCCAATCAGTAATTTAAATATTATTTTTGTTAGTGCCACGTCAGCAAAGTATCCAAAATTAATAAAATAAAATAAAATCCTACTGAGATATGAGACGGGCCATCGTAGCCCGCCGCTCCTTCTTGACGAGTTCTCTAAGCGCACCGTTGTTTTCGATCTCCACATGTGAGTCATCATTGGCATCTGCCTTGGCGCCGCCTTCTCCTCCTGCTCTTCTTCGTCTCCCTCTGAGTCACCTCCAAGTGCCACCACAAGGTCGCCCCCCGTCCTCGTCGTCTCCAAGGAAATCCAGGAGATTTGCGTCGACCCCGCTCCGCCCTCAACCAATCCCTCGTCGGTGGTCGTGGTGGGATGGAGTGAGAAGGTAGTAGTGCATGTTGATGGAGCGCGGAATTGTGAACGCACTTAGGTAGGCTCTTCTGTGGACGATGTTGCATGCCGTTGATGCCCTTCCCCAAGCTTCGGAGCAGCTCCGTTGTATGCATCACTACGGTCGAGGATTTTAGCCTCGAACACGCACCTAAGATTGTGTCGTGCCTGCAGATTCGTAAAGTAGATTTTATTTCAGAAAGGTAAGAAAATGGCTCATGGATCAAAGAAAGAGAGTGGGCGACTGTGATTTTGGACCAAAGAAATGGGTCACCAAGGGCTAGGCAAGTAATAAAAACTTTATTACACGCAGCGGAAGAAGAAACCAATCCTCTACCAAATCGGATCCATGCATCTCGACTAAATCGATACCATGTCAAGAGTTATACCTTTGAAGACCGAACTTTGTCTTATGCTATGCGAATCCAAGATCATAATCTTGCTCCGAATCCAAGGTGCTGCCAAGCGACAAACATCATCTACGGTAAGCACACAGATGAACACAACAAATTGGGTGGCTCCCGAGTGCTAGCTCGGCTCAACCGAAACTCCTTCCGATCTGGTTGAGCACTGAACACCTTACGTGCTCTCTTCTCTCCCTCTCTCTCTTTGGTGGAGCTTGGCTGCCACAAAGGGAGCTCGACTTCCTTCAAAAGGAGGTCAGCTTCCTAGTTAGACGAGGTCGGCAACCACCAGAAGATAATCACATACCTCATCTAGGGATGTCAACGGGGAGGGTTCGGGGCGGATAGTGCCGCCCTCGCACCCGCACCCATTTACTAAATCTGTCTTTCGTACTCGCATCCACACCCACGACAGGTATCCATTACCTTTCCCCGAACGGGTAATTGATACCCGCAGATATCCGCGAATATTCATTTAAGCTATTAAAATTTTTTATCTTGTTTTAATAGTATAATATCAACCATTCTCATTCAACTCCTATTAATAACTTGGTTGAGAAACACTTAACCATAAACTAACTGCATAACAATTAAATATTAAACCATAAACTTGTGTTAAGAAATATCATTCATGCAATATAAAATTTAAAATCAAAGTACTTTCAACTAAAATTGAGAATTGATAATATATATATATATATATATATATATATATATATAATATTTAGATTGATGAAATCTCATGAATAGATTATTTAAATTTATTTTTAAACTTTTCATTAGATATTAATATATATATAGAGAGAGAGAGAGGGGGGGAGGTAACGGGTGTCCACGAGTGTGGATAGTATAATATCCGTACATGTACCCATTTATTAAATGAGTAAAAATTTATACATGTATTCATACCCGTGGGTATAATATGTTCCCATAGTCGACCCGTGTCGGGTAAATATCCGCGGGTGTCCGCGAGTGCGGATAATATTGTCACCCCTAACCTCATTTAAACCACAGATGAGTTTTTATAGACGCGTCAATCATATTGAATGAGTCATCACAATCATTGATCAATTCAAAGCCATATCCAAAATCTTTAAAATGATTTTATGTCCAAATAAAATATATCCTTAATAACAATTATCATGATGAATTTCCTAAATTCAAGATGTCGAAAATAATGTATCCTTTAATAACGATTATCAAAGATACATTACCTAAATTGTAATCAACATAATTCTCATTCAACATAATTCTCATACCCATTTAAGCTATTAAAAAAAATTATCTTGTTTTATCAACAATTTTCATTCAACTCCTATTAATAATTTGGTTGAGAAACACTTAACCATAAACTAACTACATAACAGTTAAATATTAAACCATAAACTTGTCTTAAAAAATATTGCAATATAAAATTTAAAATTAAAGTAATATATTTAATATATATATATATATATATAGAGAGAGAGAGAGAGAGGTAACGGATATTCGCGGGGTGGATAGTATAATATCTGTACTCGTACCCATTATTAAATAGGTAAAAATTTATAATTGTATCCATACCCGTGGGTATAATATGTTTCCCATAGTCGACACGTGTCGGGTAAATATCCGCGAGTGCGGGTAATATTGTCATCCCTAACCTTATCTAAACCACATATGAGTATTTATAAATGCGTCAATCATATTGAATGAGTCATTACAATCATTGATCAATTCAAAGTCATATCCAAAATCTTTAAAATGATTTTAATGTCCGAATAAAATATATCCTTAATAATAATTATCAAGGATGAATTTTCTAAATCCAAGATGCCGAAAACAATATATCCTTTAATAACGATTATCAAAGATACATTACCTAAATTGTAATAACATAATTCCAATTTTAAATCACATTTAAAATTTGAAATAATTAATTCCAATTTTAAAAACTCATTCTCAAATTCAAAATTAATCTTCAAAACTACCAAGAGAGAATTCAGGTTATTGGTCATGCAGATCCAATCCGATGAGTCATAACCCTGAGCCCAATTCGGTTCGTCTATGTGTGCGACCTTGTAGGTTCACTTAACATTCACAACAACAAAATATTATAAAAGTGGCACAAAAAATCGGCGTCTACGGCGGGCGCTGGTTTTAATTTGCGGGCGCCTAGGCGCTGATATTTACCGGGGCTTTACAGGCTAGCGCCGATTTTTTCCGGCGCTTGGGCACCCATTCGTGGAAACCGACTCTAAGCAGGAGGCGGGTTTAATATTTTTAATATTTTTTAATTTAAATTTTAAAAATTAATATAAAAATAAATTAAAATTTTAGTCCCACGTCTAAAGAAATAGTTTTTTTTAATTATTATTATTATTATTATTATAAAAACAAACTTTTTTAGTCCCGCGTCATCTAATTTTTTTTACTACTTTTTAAACATTATAAAGATAATGGTGAACTTAAAATTTTTTATCAACTAACAAAATTTCAATAATAATTTTAAACATTATATTAAAATACAAAAATTTATTTTATTTAAATATAATATATTATATATTTTATAAATTAATAATTTCAATAAAATTAATAATGTATTATTTAAAAAATAGAAAAAATATATTTGCATAACGGCGCCTGGTGTAGGCGTCGGTATGCAAATAGTGTCTGAAAATCGACTCTTTATATCAGGCGCCAATTTTCGAAAACTAACGTCTTTAGGTGCCCATATGGTAATTTATTCACCCTTATTTTTCGACTCTCAATCCGACTCTTTTTGGTGCGCCTGAATTCTTGTTTAGGCTTCAAAAAAGAGTCGATTTCTTGATTAAAAAGAGTCGGTATTCTAATATTTTATTGTAGTGATTAGCAATGGGTTCAAATCACATTTGTAACCCATAAGTCATAAGTGGCCTCTAGCAAGACATTATGACTACCCAAATTAAGTGAAGGTCGATGATCCGAGCAACCTAACTCACAATATGATATCATGTCCTTTTGTCACATGATACGTGGATCGACCATAAGACATGAATTAAATCATCATTTTATTGCTCAATCTGATTTCTTGATTCCTGAGTTGACTGACTTAACAAATGACATTGATACCCTTATCAATTCATTTGAGCACGATCATGCATATCATCAGTCACACTCATCAAGGGGTCAAGAGATATCTCTCATATGCGAGAGGGACAAATTCCTTCATAACTATATATATATATTCCTCTGCATGATTCATTCCATGTCCAATTGTAGTCCTTATTACTATCCGATTAAAGGTGATGTTAGACTAGGTCAAAACACAAAATTTCTCATGTAGGAATTCATGGTAACATCAAGTCAGAGGACTGACATATCACTACCATTAGAGATATACTAATGATATAATCCATGTAGTATTCTCACGGTGGGTCTGTCTGACACCATGTTCTCTAATATGTGTCTATAATTTGACTTTGATATCACATATCCATGACTAATAAAATATGATTATCATCAGTCAGACTATATACTAGTACGTCTCCACTCATTATCGTTCGAAGACAATGACCGACTAGGGACTGTTTAGAATAGAATTCTAACCACCTTAGGGTTTTACTATCAAGTCTCGTACTTGATGACTATTAGACAGAATCAACTATTCAATGAGTCTATTACCAAGTCAAACAAGCTCATAGTGAATAACAAGATAAAATAATTATTTCATTATTCAAAATGAAAACTACAATGATAATATTGTTCAATTGGCCTAGGGCACACTACTAATAGCCTTGGTGTTCTCCTCTCTTCTCCGATGATGCGTGTGGGAGGCTTCGTCTTGGAAAACAGAGGTTTGTCTCTAGGCTCTCTCCATGTGGCACTCGTGTTCGGCCGAGAATTGTTCCCAGGATCGTGTCAACATCTCGACCCGGGTTGTTAACCGTTGGTTCTCCACCTGAAGGCCGACAGGAGGGGGCCCTGCTAAAAACACTCCGACGCTCAATTAAAAATGTCTTCAAGGCAGAGGTAATAGAAATAGTAATCTAGGATACATGAGACGCGTCGTGTCTATATGAGGGATGTTTGGCGATGATGTCGTTTGATAATCTCGTAGGTATGTTGCTCGAAATGGATCGAGACTGATCCCCAAGATATTCGGTTGGGCCCAAAGGTACTAGTCTAATCCAATTATAATATAAAAATATTTTATTTTAAAAAGAGAAGAAATAAATATTATTTATAGGAAGAGGCCAATTTTGCTTTTTCCCTTATAATTTTCTACAGAAAGTTACAATTCACATGAATTAACTTTCTATATGTATTTCTCGGGAAGTATTTAAAAAGTGTTTGATTGATAAAAAGTTAATTCATATAAAATGCAACTTTCCCCCTAGAACATATTTGGTTGACATGAGTACTTCCTAGGAAGTACATATCAAATGGCCAATATACCCTTTTAATTTTTTTAATAAAATAATATTTTAATTTATATGCATTAGTATATATATGAAATATATATATATATATATATATAATTTTTGCCTATATAATTAATATAATATATACTTTATTATATATATATATATATATAATTTTTATTTATAATTAATATGAAAAAAAAATATTTTTATTAAAAACAAATTAAATTAAAATAAATATGTAAAGAATTCAATGATTATCTAATCTATAATGTTGAGAATATAAATTATAATTTTTGTACTAAATGCAAATGTGAGGGTGAAATTAATTTTTTTTCTTTAAATACAATGCAGGAAGTGCAACTTACCTAGGTGGCCCAAATAAGTTACTTCATGCATTTTGTAGAAAGTTGCACTTACTCAGAAAATTATACTTCTTACAAAATGCAGAAAATATATCAAATAAATATAAGCACTTTTTCGTACTTTCTGAAAAATACAATTTCTGCATAAAATAGTATCAACCAAACGAGGTTATAGTCATCTTCGACTAAGTTACATGATTGCATGTCCATTATCCTATTTGTTTTTTTATCTTAATTTGCAAATGTCCCAACAATTAGGTTGCTTTTTATCTAGTTTCTGAAAGGTTGATTGAAATGATTTGATTAAAAAATGACAAAGCTTCACCCATCGATCAGTTTAGAATCTTGAGATAACCTTTCTTTAGCGGTGATTTTTTCTTATTGATTATTTTATTTACTTCCAAGCCGTAAACACAACATTAAAACGCATACAACATTAAAACGCTTCAGAGAAAAATTGAGAACGTCCACCAACACCACGGAGGAAGAGCCTGGAGCCCGATGGTGTTCTTAATGATCTTATGGCTCGTTTGGTACATCGTATAATATTAATTTGTATAATACTAATTTAGATTAATTAATTTATATAATATAATATAATATACATTATAATATTATATTATATATATTATATTATAATAATATAATATAATATATATAATATAATATAATATAATATAATATGATATAATATGGTATAATGTAATATATATATAATATAATATAATATAATATAATATAATATAGTGTAATATAATATAATATAATATAATATAATATAATATAATATAATATAGTGTAATATAATATAATATAATATAATATAATATAATATAATATATAAATTATAAGATAATATAATGTAATATAATATAAAAATTATATAGTATATTTTATTATTAAAAATATTTTATAATTTAAAATTATTTTAAAATATTTTTTAATTTTGACCGGAGATAAAATGAGTATTCAAAATATTAAAAATTTTAATGCAGATTAATAAAAGATTTTGAGAGCAGTGGCTGATTCAATTAAGGCACAGTGGGGCAGTGGCCCCAACTGAAAATTTTAAAAAACTCATAAATATAATTTTTTTACCGCATATACTAAGGTAATACAAAATTCATGTGTAAATCACACTAATATTCATATCTAAACCACACACTAAAATACTATACACTTTACAGTTTACAGGAATGAGATCCCTAATTCTCAGATTGGATTATATATTAACAATCAGTCAACGATCAACCAAAAATGGGTATCAATATCATTCCCATTCCCAACTTTGAGACCCACTACCACTAACCAAACAGGCTACAGCCTACAGCTCCTTTGTTCCTAATCTAGGGGCTCCAAATGTCTAGATAAAGAAGGTTGCTAGATTTCAGTGATAAATCATGTAATGCTATTAATGTTTTATCACCTTGCAATTCAATTCTAGATTATCATATAACTGCATACTTGCAGTTATCGCCTTCTCGGACGGCAGTTATCTCCTTCTCGGACCTCCCTCTCACAAAGACGCACAGCGGTGGAGCCGTGGAGATCGCTGACCGAGCGTGTCCAGCGTCCCTCTTGCGAAGACACGCCACACGACAACTCGGGTCACACTGCATCATATCCTCGCGAAGACCATTGCTCTTATATTACATTACATCACATTAATTCTTCTTGGCTCCAACCTCCTAAGTCGTATGGTATTTTTATTTTATTAATTGTATTTCTTTAAGTGGTATGACTGATATTTTTAATTCATTCATTATTAATTAGTTCAGCATTATCTTATTATTTTATTTTAATTTTCGACATTAGTAATTTACTAAATATCAAGATTTTACTTTCTTGCTCTTTAAGTTGATTGAAAAATATGTATTTCTAGTATTGATTAATTATCATCATTTAAGTTAATTTATCGTATTATTTTATTTAAAAATAAAAAAATTATGAAAAAATTCTTTTAAAAAAGCCACTAAAGGATGAATCTAGTTCTAATAATAAAACACAATTACAATATTAAAAAATACTTGGAAGCAGTGACGGATCTACAGTGGGCCCAGCGGTGTAGTGAACCCCATTGAAATAAATTTTATTTTTAAAAGAATCTTGGTTTTTAAAGAAATAGTACAGATTTAGATATCAATCTTTGATTCAATACCAACTGAGCTGAGGTAATTTTCTCTTAACAGTCAAAAGGAACAAAAAACAATTTATTTGGATTTATATAGGAAGATAACTAATCAAATGACTTCGTTTGTTTGCTTATTAAAATAAACGCCAAAATCTTAATTAGGATTGGAGCGAAATATATATTCATGATATTTACAACCACCTTTTTAAATTCAATACTACATGTGATCTAGATATATTTGATCATAAAATCAACATTTATATGCCTACTGTTAATTAATTAAAATCTCAGACAAAATTCAATTTTTCAATTTAATTTTCAAACTGAGTTTTTATAAAATTAAGATATATTCCTAACATATATGTTCATAATGCTTAAGGAAGAAAAGCTAAAAATAGTACACTGAAGTTATACTATGAGAAAAATTTTAACTGATAATTATTTTTCCTCAAGTTCCTTTAATTTGAATGAAAAAAACTAACGAGAAATAATATTATAGAACATATTCGAAGACAAATTCATCCTTATTCCTTCAAAATAAGTTTTTCAAAAACAAAAAATAGTAATAGGGTGAAATCTTACAATTTTTCTACTTATTATTGGCATAAATAGCAATGCCCGCTCAAAGTTTCCTTTCAGCCAAACTAATGCTCATAGGAGAACGAGGAAAAAATTGTTTCAGTTGCAAGTTTAAGTTTAAAAAATTGTTTTATTTTATTTGATAAATAAAAATAGATTCAGCTTGTAAAATTTTATCCGATTGAATTTTTTATTGTACATTTTATGATTTTAGATAATTAATTGAAAGTTATATTTTAGATGTATGCTCAGATGATAAATTTTTAAATTTAAACACGATCATTGATCTTTTTGTAAAGTTAGTTTAGATAAGAAAATATATAATCTACCCGTTGATTTATTTGTTTTTGAAGTTAGTATTGATTCTTTCTGTGGCAACAACAAGTGTTGAAAGAATTTTTTCTACTATGAATTTTATAAAAAATAAAACTATGTAATCGGATGGGAGATGAATGATTAAATGATTATTTGGTTACATACATTGAGAAAAAAATATTTGACAACATTGATAACGAAAATTTTTTGTAACGTTTTCAAAACATGAAGACTCGTCGATGTCGATTATCAAAATTAGTTTGAACTTGAAATCTTCAAAATTTATGTATTAGTTTGTCTCCACTAACAAATTTTTCTCAATCCGCCACTGCTTAGAAGTTTACTTTGACTCATCGAGGTTGACTATCAAAATTATTTTGCCCCGGTGATAATTTTTTTTGGATCCATCACTGTTTGAGAGTGTATTACTAATACACCTTATGGTAATTTATGATGTATTATTTTTAATGTAGATATTAATTAATATTTTTTTTAAATACGATATAATATTATTCTAATATTATACATGAGTTCGTACAAGTACCAATAGTCCCTTGATACTAGTCACCAACGCAGTCTTCCTCTACCTTCCTTCCGACGTGTGGGCCCCAACAATATGTTGTACACTATTGAATTGCCACCCAGGTAACACTTGAATCATGTAAGGGTAAAAGTAAAACTTTGCGCTTAATTGGATACCATCACGAGGAAAAGGTCAAGGCTCAGAACCGTTTGATCGAATGACCATCATTTGGCACGCATCTTGAAGGGTCCACTTCCCCTTATAAAAGACCCGTCCCTTCTTCATTCTTTCTTCTTCCTCTGGAAATCTCGTCTCCTTCTCTTCTTTGCTCTTCCCTAATGCTCGCTTGCTAGGGTTCAGATCTCCATTAGATGGCCGTCGACCTGATGGGATGCACAAATATGGATGACCAGATTGCCATCCAGGAAGCAGCCTCCGGCCTCCGCTCCATGGAGCACCTAATCCACCGCCTCTCCGACCAGCACCACCACCACCAGCAGGTCGATTGCCGTGACATTGCGGACCTCACTGTATCCAAGTTCAAGAAGGTCATCTCCATCCTCAATCGCACCGGACACGCCCGCTTCCGCCGTGGCCCCATGGGGCCATCCCCGCAGGCCGAGCCGGAGTCGCTGGCTGCGGCTGCAAAGACCCTGACCCTCGCGCCGACCCCGCTCCGGGTCAAGCCGCCTAACCATCCACTCGCACCACCGCCGCCCCCGCCTCCTTCCCAGACACTCACTCTGGACTTCACCAAGCCGACCGCCACCGTCGTGGGGGCCAGCGAGGTGTCGCCGCCCAGCAGGTACACTAAGGACTACTTCAGCATCTCAACGCCGATATCGTCTGCGACGTCGTCGTTTATGTCGTCCGTTACTGGCGACGGCAGCGTTTCCGACGGCAGGCTTGGGGCGGTCTCTTTACTTCTCCTGCCCCCGCCCGCCTCCGCCGTCAAGCCACCGCTCTCATCTCCCCCGCTCGATCGCCGGTGCCACGAGCACTCCCATGCCCACTCCGAGCACATCGCGGGCAAGTATGCCGTCCCCGGCGCCCGCTGCCACTGCTCCAAGAGAAGGTAAAGCAAACTTGCAAAAAAAATTCCTTAGGCGATCGCCTCAAATCAGTGCACTCCAAACCTCGACTCAAACTTTTTGAACATTAACCTAACGAGTTCCTTATCCGCAGGAAATCACGGGTGAAGAGGACGATACGAGTGCCAGCGATTAGCTCGAAGGTCGCTGACATCCCCGCCGATGAGTATTCATGGCGTAAGTACGGGCAGAAGCCCATCAAGGGCTCCCCTTACCCCAGGTAACCACCATTCTTCGCCTCCACCACCGCTGTCCGATTTCGGTATAACGGCCACGAACCGATCTAAATGCTCTTCAATGTCGCAGGGGCTACTACAAATGCAGCACCGTGCGCGGCTGCCCAGCGAGGAAGCATGTGGAGCGGGCGCCGGACGACTCCTCGATGCTGATCGTGTCGTACGAGGGCGAGCACCGCCATACGCCCGGCGACTGCGTTGCCGTCGAGCCCCCCACCCGTGCCACTGCTGCCGTGGCCACCGCCACCTGAGGTCGTCCCCCCTTCCTCCCAAATCTCCAATCTCGGCCGTCCATTTCATCCGCTGCTCCGTTTTATTTCTTGCTAAAATACGCTTTACCACTCCATTAGAAAATATAAAATTTAAAATAAAAGTAAATTGGAAAAACTCCACGAGAAAATGTTCCATGAGCGATTGAGCGCGGCGTGGGGAAGTGGTCGTTCGTCGCGTAGCGGAGGCATGAGCTGGATTGGAGATTGGGCTGAGATCCGTGTACGGGAAGTCAAAAGGCGCGGGCCCCGCTGTCCCCGTTGACTGGTGTCAGCTGACAAAGTAATTTGTAGGCATGTGAAAGTAGGAGAATGGATTATTATTTCCTTAATTTTTTTTTCTTTTTATGGTGAAATGGCCGGGTTTAGACTCCAACAGTTACAAGGAGAGAATGGTTTAGACTCACTGTGGAAGTAGAAGAAGATGAAGAAGAGAAGGATTATTGGAATGGTTTATGGTTGGGATGTAGATAAATGGATGATTTATTGATGATTTATTTGGATGTTTATTTTAGTTGTCACTTGTGTTAGTTGCTGCTATTTGTTTGATGAAGATGGTTAATTTAGCTTTTTTTCAGGATAACATACATATCTGATTATTTACATGTAATTTTAATATTTTTCCTAACTGAACATTCGCGTCTCCCAAATTAGATTTATTCAGTTGAATCGTTTAAAAAATTGATACTATAATAGAGTATAGGAACAAGAAAGATCACTCATGTATGAATAATTGTCCAACTTAGTTCATTTTTGGGAGATGCCTCCTTATCGGTTGTTAGTCAATCTCTTTTTCCTCCACTTAACTATTCACTTACACTTAAATTGAACTAACTTGGTTTAGGACTAAGTTGGTTGGTTCATTTAGTTTAGCAAAAAAAGTGATCAGCTTTTTAAGAAACAAACCAAGTCAATTGTAGCTTCAATGTTTTTTTAAATTGGATCAATCTGTCTTATTCGGGTTTTAAAACATTGCATAAAATAATAAGACATAATTAATTATACATTGCGTCGGAATGCTTATGAAGTGGGAGGGAGGATTGCTTAAACTATTCAACTTGTCATTCCTAAGCAAAGGGGTCAACGTGGTCATAGACAAAGCCATTAATAATACATTTATCGTTTGATGAATTCGTGCACGTAATGGTCCACTGAAATTAATAGGTGTTTTCAATGCGATAGGGATTGATCACAATAATATTCACATAAATTATTTGGTAAATCACACTAAAAATTCTGTATCTAAGGAGACAAATCGGCACCATTTTCGGAATCGACATGGGACTGTTTTCAAACACGTGAACTAATTCACTGACGTCTATTTTAACTTGAAATGTGTTGATAATTAATAGACTTTTCTCGACCGTGCAGTTTTACCTGCTGAGCATTTTTCTCGTAGTTAATTAAATTTAATTGAATCTTATAAAGTTGGACTAGCTTTTGATTAACCTGATTTTGAGATTGTCTTCTTTTTCAAAAAAAGAAAAAGAGTATGAAGATCAAACTCATTGAACTGGCTGATTAGTTGTTCATTCCAATGTGCTATCTTGAAAGCACTGAGGATAAAAAATAGCTCTCAATAATCCAGTCTTATTCTCACTCAATATCTGGGCAATGGGCATCCATAAATCATTCTTCTTTCAACCAAATGTTTGGTCCCCCAGAGGAATGAATCAATCAATTCCAGGACCATTTGATAGCAAGTCCTTGCCAAATAATTGCTTGCCACAAGACAAGAGGAAAGCCACGAAAGGCTTGGCTCATAAAAAAGAATGAAAGTCAAGGCCTAGGGTTTGACAAATGTCCCAGTTTGCATGGGGAAGAGGGCCAGTGCCTGATAGAGAGATCAAAGATACCCTGTTGCTTGGTGGACTTGATCACATGTGTGGCTTGTCCCTTTTGGCATCCAATTAGTTTGGTCAACGCCAGTATGTCTTGAGTCTTGACCTAGCTAGGGACCCACAGATCAATGCTGGGATTGGTGAGCAATCAATATGTGCATTGAACTCTCAAGTAATCAATCTGACGAGTCACGGTTCAATTTTTATTTTATTTTATTATTTTTATTTTTATTTATACAAGTCAGGGTACAAATAACATAAATATAATGAAAAGGACAATTCAATGCATTGTTGCTGACATGCTGTACACTTTGGCACCCCACCTGTGCCTTTGAGAAAGACACGTGTTGAAATGTGAGTTCTGAACTCGAGTCCAGCATAAAATAAATCAATCAACTGTGAGATGTTGTAGTCGATCTAATGGCGGGAAGGCAAGGTCTGAAGAGCCCCGGCGATTGGGGCGATCTGGGCGACCCCGACTCTGTCTTCTCACCGGCAAATCCACCTCGTCCAAAGAAGCTGCCGGATCCCGGCAGTACCCCAATGCGATCCAGCAAATCTGCATCTACTGGAGAATCGAGATTGAAACCAGCAAATAGCAAACATCCTGATAAGTCGATCAATTTCCAAGGTATTCCTATGAAATCTCCTCTGATAGCTTCTTCAGATATTGCTCCCGGATCAACTGCTAGATCATCTATGAATACTTCTGCAAATATTTCTTTGAATGTTCCTTCGAATTTTGATTCCATGGAAAATAGTAACATGCTGCAAACGATTAGGAATCCTTTATTCGATCCTAATCAATTGTCTTCCAAAAAACCTAATTCATGGGCTTTCCTATTCA
The DNA here is from genome assembly GCA_034359265.1 of Canna indica. Classification (NCBI taxonomy): domain Eukaryota; kingdom Viridiplantae; phylum Streptophyta; class Magnoliopsida; order Zingiberales; family Cannaceae; genus Canna; species Canna indica. The sequence goes on from CP136890.1 coordinate 75,541,959, forward strand.
AGAATACTAATCTGATTGATAATCTGCCTATAAGGGATGATATTACTGAGACCATTGATAGAATGAAAAAGAACTCATCTGAAGAAGTGTTTGTGGATGATGGATTGATTCAATTATCTAGATCCAATTGGGTTAACAGTCTTTATGGAAAGTTTTATGGTAGAACTCTACCTCTATCCCTTGTGCAAAATATAATGCCGAAAATTTGGAAAGTTAGTTGCTCGGTTCAAGCAGTTGACCTAGCATCTGAATTTTTTTTTTTCAAGTTTGCTAGTGCTGATGACTTGAGAAAAGTTTTGTCAAATGGACCATGGTTCTTAAGGGGACAAGTGCTACTCTTGATCCATTGGAGAGAAAATTTTCAACCCATGGTAGAAAGGATTGACACCATCCCTATTTGGGTTCAATTTCCAGGTCTTCCAATTGAATTCTTGCATGGTCAAATATTAACTGAATTAGCATCTTAATTGGAAAGCTTTTAAAAGTAGACCATATTACATTGAAAGGAAATAGGGCGAAATTTGCCCGGGTATGTATTCTTTGGGACTTAAGCAAATCAGTTCCTAATGGCCTTTGGGATTAATGCCTCTGGTAAAAGATTTTGGCAGGCCATAACCTTAGAGAATATACGTAAGCTATGTTTCAAATGTGGCAAAATAGGTCACCTTGAAGAACATTGTGCAAATAATCAGGGTAGACCAGAAAATGAATCTTCAGGCAATGTTGCTACTGGCAATTGTATAAACTGGGTTACAAATGATGATAATGAAACAACATCAGATAAGGGATTACATGGGCCATGGCAAGTGGTAAATAAAAGAAAGAACGTGTCAAAGAAAACAACAAATGGCCAAGGCACTAACAAGCAAAATAGATTTGAAGTTCTTCATAATAATGATGAGAACAGGGAGAAGAATGACTGTAATGCTATGCAGGTTGAAAAAGATGAATGTTTTAACAATAGTGAGGCAGTAAATACTATTGATAAGACCCAATTAGACAGACAAAATCATTTTGTAGTAAAGAAGCATCATAAAGCTAAATAATGGAGTGCATATTGAAGGACAAAATTTAGAGTTCAGTGCTATTCCTACTGAGCCAGTACAAGTACACATTGACTACTTATTTAGAAAACTCATAAAAAACTCATAGATACTTTTGTTGTGGCTCTCAGCAAAATAAAAAGATTGACTACTCATTATCTGAAGAAATAAATTATCAGAACTCCAATGACTCATTTAATGCGAATCCTAAAATAAGAAAATCATCTTCTCAGCAGGTGCAAGTCAGCTGCTTTCCTTTCAACCAATTAAGCAAAATAAGGCTAAAAAGAAAAGATTCTCTAATGACTTGAAATTCATTGAATCAGATGGAGGACCTCCAAATGGTAAAGAAAAAGTTGTTGTTGATATGGAACAATGATGAAGATGTTACTTTGGAATATCAGGGGTGGTCTTAAGATTACTGCTTGGGACTACCTAAATTCTCTTATGAAAAAGCATGGGCCTGACTTTGTTTTGTTGGTAGAAACTCACTTAGAAGATGAATGCTCTATTCAACGCATAAAAAAAAAATGGATGAAAAATGGAATGGTTTAAGGTCTCGGGGTATTATTTTCTCTTAGAAAGCCGACCTTTGAAATATTTAGATGTACCCAAGATATTCATGCTCTTGTGAGTAGAAAAGGTTTTGAATCTTGGATGTTCACTAGTGTTTATGCTAGTAATGATAGTATGGAAAGAATTATACTGTGGAATTTAGAAAAAAAAACATTAACATAGGAAATACACCTTAGTTGTTGATTTTAATTGTGTTGACTGTCAATATGATAAGAGTGGTGGAAAGCCATTTATACTTGGCAACTCAATTTCAGTCCTCAAGGATTGTTGTGTTGATCAAGGTCTAATTGACCTTAAATACAAAGGTCATTATCACACATGGTGCAATAATAGATTGTAAAGTAAAAGAATTGTGGCAAGATTGGATAAAGTGTATGTAAACTGTGAATGGTTATCCATGTTTGACAAAACTGTTGTTTATCATTTGGAAAGAATAGCTTCAGATCATAGGCCTCTTTTGAATGATACAAAACCAAATAATTTTCCTTCGAGGCCCTTAAGAAAATTTAACTTTGAACTTCACTGGACTGAATATGAGGAAGTCCGGTCATTGGTCAATTACTCTTTCAATGTGAATAATGAAACCTTAGCTAGAATGAAATCTTTTGAAGACACTCTAGCTGAACTGGGGAAATCACTGATAAAATGGAAGAGAGAAAACATAGACTCACTTGAAAAAAGACTCAAAGAATGCATGAATGAACTGAAAATCCTTGAGGACAAAGATGACAGGGGACTTTGCAATGAGCATGACGAGAAGTTAATAGAATTATGGCCTACAACAAACAAATTCACATCAAATGGTGGTCAAAGGCTAGAACTTTATAGATGGAGCAAAATGATAAAAACATAAAGTTTTTTCAAAACCTTGTCAAATTCAGAAAAAGAAAGAATTTTATTTTAGAAATTGAAACTGAGGAAGGTTCAATTAGTAAAGCAACTGAGTTGGTTGAAGAATTTGCCAAATGGTACAAAAAACTCTGGAGCAGTGAATTGTCTAGTGATAATGACTGGAATATTTTCAAGAACTTCAGTTGGAATAGAATCCCTCACTCAATGCACAACCAGCTTGTCAGTAACTTCTCAGAAAAAGAGGTGATAAATGCTATCAATAGTTTGAGAAGGGGAAAGGCTCCAGGACCAGATGGTTACAATCTGGAGTTCTATTTAAAATATTGGGGAAATATCAACAATTCATTCATGGCTGCTATGAATGAGTTCCACAAGAACAGTACTATCCCTGAGTCATGGGGAAAAACCAGTTTGATTTTCATTCCTAAAATTGATAATGTTAGAAAAATCCATGACTACAGGCCCATTGCCTTGTGCAATGTAGCCTATAAAATTCTAGCTAAAATTCTTGTTAATAGATGCAAAAGCTTCATTGGTCAGCTTGTTTCAAAAGAACAAATGGCTTTTGTGAAAAAAAGAAATCTCCATGATAATGTTCTGATGATATCTGAGATGACAAATATCATTCAAAAATCTAAAAGAAAGAGGCCTTATTTCATTTTAAAGTTAGATTTTGAAAGAGCTTTCAACAAGGTTTGTTGGTTAGCCCTTGAAAATATCTGGAAACTCATGAATCTCCCTGCAAAACTGAGAAGCTGACTGATTGCTTGTCTAAACTCCTCTAATTTCACATACTCAATTAATGGTTTAAGTTCATCAAGCTTTAAAAGTCATAGAGGGGTAAGACAGAGGATCCTTTATCCCCCTTATTTCTTCATTATGATGCAAGAACTGCTATCATTACTCATTAAAGATTCAGTAGCAAAAGGTGAAATCAAGGCTTTTAAATACAAGGAGATATCAGTAAGTCACCTCTTTTTTGCTGATGATATATTATTAACAATAAAGAGTTGCAAAAGCTCCTGTCTGAAATTGAAGGAGATCTTGAATCTCTACTGCAGCTTCACCAATCAAAAGATAAACAAGTAAAAGTCTGAAGTCATTTTTCCCAGTCACTGCGCTACAAGCATAAAGTCTGAAATATTTTTAACATCAAAGAGGGATCACTACCAATGAAACACTTGGGCATTCATGTAGACAAAGGAAGATTACCTTTTAACTTGCAGAAAGTCATCATTGATAAGGCTTCTAACAGAATTGAGAATTGGGCAAGCAAATACATCTCCCAAGCTAGTAAGGTTATTTTAATAAATTCTGTAGTAAATTCTATTCCAGTTCATTCTCTATCAACAACCTGGATTAATGAGAATGTCATTAGTAAGTACAAAAGTCAAGCCAGAAGTTTGTTTTGGAACTCAACTAAAAAGGAGAAAATGCATTCATTTAGTCAGCTGGGAGATATTGACTAGAAGCAAGAGAGATGGAGGATTGGGTATTAAGGATCTTAGTATCCTGAAATATTCTATTCATGCTAACATAATACTCCTTATTTTGAACAAAAAAGATAAACTTTGGTCCATGCTGTTTACTGCTAGGAATGTAAATTTTCACCCTTGGAGTGATCAATGCAGTTTGAAGTCCTCATGGGCTTCAAAAAGCTTGTTGTCAGCCATCAAGAAATTAAGATTTGGCCTGAAAATAAAAGTGAGAAATGGCAGGAATATAAGTTTGTTAAATGATCCCTGGATTGACTGCACCCCTATAAGTAGGTGGCCTACTTTTGTTAATGTATCATTGTTAGAAAACTTACAATCAGTAGAGATCTCATTGATAATGGGTCATGAAAACTTGATGTTTTGCAGTCTTTTTGGCTCTGAACTCATGAAGAAGGTTGGGCAGAGTTACCTATCAAAGCAAAATGAAAAAGATAAGTGGATATGGGCCCTTAATGATAAAGGGAAATTATCATGTAAGATTGCTTATAACTACCTTAAAGGTATGGAAAAGGATGTATGTTTGCCTGAGTTTGATTGGCAAAAAATATGGAATCTCAAAGTGGTACCAAAGATAAAATTCTTCATCTGGAAGTTGATTCTAGGTAGACTTCCTAGCACAAACTACTCATCAAGAACATGCAAATTTCCTAACCACCAATGTTATGTTTGTGGTGAAGAAATAACAGTGTCAAACACATTCTTTTTTACTGTTCATTCGTAAATAGGTTCTGGCTAAAAGTTGAAGAAGCATGCAATATCAAGTTCAAGTTCAAGGATACTTGGAGTAATGGTACCTGGCTAGATGAAGTCAACAAATCTGATAGAAACTCAAGGTGATGCTTTGACTGCTTTAATTGCTGCTGGCTTTTGAAACCTATGGAAAAATAGAAATGGACCAAATGGTTGAATTTTTAATGGAAAAGGTTCAACAATTAATATCCTGTTCTATAGATCTTTGGCAGAGGTGAGCATGATAAAATTCACAGAGTTTTCAAAAGCAGAACCAAGCAAAGCCCCTTTTGCTGATATAAATCAAACAAATCAGTATGCTGGTATGCTGGTCCAATTCAGAAACACTGACAGCATTTCACCTATTCCAGACACTATGGCTACTAAAGACATTGATGTAAATGTAAATCACGCATGTATGATACAATGTGATGTAGCATGGCTAAAAGAAAATGACTGTGCTGGACTTGGTTTCCAGATTTCTGATGAATATGATAATGTATCTCATAGTTGCTGCAGTCACATGACTGTACCTGATCCTCTCTCGGCTGAATTATGGGCAATATGGCTAAGTATGATCAAGGCAAAAGCTCTAAACATGAAGCATATTAAAATTTTCTCTGATTGCCTTAGAGCTGTAAACATCCTGAAGAAAAGTTTTAAAACTCCATGATTTCAAAGGATCTTATTAAGGAGATGTGGAAGACTGCTGACCTCTTTGACTACATAGAATGGTTTCATCATAAAAGAACTAGTAACCTTGATGCTCACAAGCTGGCGAATGAAGGCCTAAGGAGTTTAATTAGTATCAGTAGGCAAATGTTAAACTTTGTACCTTTATATATCTACTCTAGAAATGCTTCAACCTTAGTCAAGATAGAATTCTGTTTACAAATGTAAATGCGAAGAGCATACAAACAAATGTACTGATTCCTATTCAAGTTTACAGTAATAATACTGAAAGTTCTTAAAAGAGAATATATTCCTGTCTGATTGAAAACGAGACATGTAAGGCCGATGGCCCTCTGCATCCTCCACCCTTCAACCAGACGGTGAGTGATCCTGTTTGAGGCTAGTTTTTTTAATGTTGGAAGAATCAATTAATGTCGGGCATCCTTATCTTTTTTTTCATAACTCACAACTCTATTACTTAATTAGGGGTGCAAAAAAATCCAATTAAATATGAACGCATCCAAACTCAATATGAATTGTATTAAAAAAATAGATATTAAGTTGAGCGCGAACATTAATGGTTATAATTTTTTGATCTTAATTACTCACACTCATGAAATGAGAGGAATTTAAATAAAACTTTTAATATGATGTATATCAAACCTGATATCAATTTTTATTTTATCTATATCTCATTCTAGTTTAAATACTAAACAAATGATGGATTAAACTATATCTTTTATCTTATATTTTTATATCCCGTGAAATAACTATATTCTTATAACATAGAAAAGGTTTTTATACACCAAACCAAACGTATAAAAGATTGCATAAGTCTATCCAATTTTATGGTACTTTATACAATGCTGCAAATGAGACCTAAAAGTATAATATATTTCTTAATTTAGTTAGGAACAATTACTATACCAATTATTTTAGTTTAATATTTCTCATTAAAATTACACTTATAACAATATATTTTTCGATAAAAATGGCCTGACCCAAACCAATTAACTCAATATGTCGGTTTGACGGAAAAATCCATTTATTTTGCACAAATAAAAATATAAAAAATCCATTTTGGGAAAATTGAGTTAAATGAAATGCATTTAGGGAGTGGTTTACAAAATATAAAAATTCATTTATTAAGTTAATTACATATTAAATAACCATGCATCATGTAAGATCAATGCATTTGGTTCGAATTAATGGAAATGCAGTTAAATTGCCAATTATCATGTCATGTTTGGCTTGGTAAGTGATATTTAATTTAAGAAATTTAACAACAATATATATCCTTAATTAACTGCCAATTATATTAGCCTCACTATAAAATAAAAATACCTATGCACTTTATTTTATTTATTTATTTGAATACTTGTATAAATTCATTCAAATACGTATTTTGAAAATAATAATAACCAATTTAACCAATTGTATATATTTTGCATAAATAAAAATATTAATTATATTTGATTTTTATTTTAAACTAGATATATAGCAATTTGTAACTATAAAGTTGTCATAATTTCTTGCTCAATTGAGAGGGTAGAGGGTCATTGATTAACTTAAACTAAGAAATATACATGCTTAAAATTTATTTTAATTTTTTTTCCAAGTTGTTTAACAACTTAATTTCTATAGAGAGTCGGAGAGGGGGGTGTCTAATATATAGAAAAAGTTATGATATTTAATTTTATAAGAACAATTTCTTTTAGATAGTATGTTAAGAAATTAGTAAGCCCAACTTATCCCAAAAGCTAGCTTATGGGGAGAGGATTGCCCAAATTATTTAAAAGCTACTTTGATCATATTTTTAACCAATGTGAAATTTTAACACACCCTCCTCATGCTCAGGATTAGACATATGGAGCGTGGAGTTTTGCAAGACTAGACATCTACAGGTGACACAATATCAACCACAGGTTTGGCTCTGATACAATGTTAAGAAATTAGTAGACCTAACTCACCCTAAAAACTAGCTAATGAGGAGAGGATTGCTCAAACTATTTAAAGACTATATTGGTCATGTTTTTAACCAATGTGAGACTTTAACACACCCCTCTTACGCCCAGGATTGGACATCTGGAGCGTGGAGTTTTGCAGGACTGGACATCTACAGGTGACACAATATCAATCATATGATAGGCTCTGATACCATGTTAAGAAATTAATGGGTCTAACTCATCTCAAAAGTTAGCTCATGGGGAGAGGAGTGTCCAAACTATTTAAAAGTTATTTTGGCATTTAAATAGTAAAATTATGATATTTAATTTTATAGAACAATTTCTTTTAGATAGTAAAGTAAGGTTAAAATTAATTAATCACTTGATCATGTTTAATTCATTACTAAGGGCAAGTTAATAATCACATAAAATGTGATCGAGTGATTCCCAACAACAAGTTAATTAAGACCAAGTTTAGGAATTCTTAATTAATGAAGGGAGAGAATGGGAACAAATAGAGAGGGATAATATAAGAGGAAAAACGACTGCCTCTTTCTGTTTGGGAGTTATCAATAAAGAAAATATATAAGGTTATAATTTCTTATATGAACAATCTTTTCTTTTTTGATAGAAAGAGAGTAGTTCATTTATTCATCAAATTCAACTTCTAACGGTTGAGAATGAAATCTAGTGGATGCTAGAATCAAGGTATCAATCACATTATTGCATACTCGGGGAACATAAAATCATTTAAAAGAAAGAAAATAAGATAAAAGCTACCTGATGTCACTGATGATATAACTATTGTAATCATAGCATTGGTGATTGCCCCCAATAATCAGAATCACTTCAGATGCATCACATTCCTGTTTAACATTGGAAACCCAATAATGATGCTAATTGAGGTCCCTCCTTAGCTGATAAGAATTTTAGTGTTGCAATATGTGGATGATCGTCCCGGTGGATACCCTTGGCTGCAATAAAATGTCCATTAGAGTCACACACTACCACACCAATTCCACGGCCAACGTCAGTGGATGAAAGAGATGCGTTCACATTTACCTTAATTCAGTTTGCATCAGGTCTAGTCCAATGATCAACCTATGGGGAAGTCTGCATCCTTGAAGCACCGAATTTTTTAGCAGCCATATAAGAATTGGACACATTTTGTGCCATAGCAACTATCTTGGTTCTATGAGAGGGCACACAGCCACGCCATCGCTGATTGCGCTTATACCAAATACAATACCACAAATTGCTAAGCCAACTAATTAAACTGTTCATGTGATATGTCGTCCTTCCAAAGTAGATCCATCATCTCCAGAACCGAGTGTACATCACTAAATTGCATGACCTTGGCAGCAATATCAACGGGGAGCATGAGCAAAGTAACATCACATTGGAAGAAAAATATGTTTAGTGGTTTATTGAACCTAATTACACAAGAGACACATGAGGTCTGTAAGTATGCCCTTATATTGCAATCGTTCTTTTACCGACAGAATATTGCGACACAATCTCCATAAGAACACCTTCATTTTTGGTTGTATACGCAATTACCAAAGCGCTTTCCAAAAAGCATTAAACGACCTCATATTGTCAAACTTATCATATCCCACCCTACCTTGAATTTTCCTGCATTCCAATATGTTATTCTAGGCCAAACTGTATGCATTCTTGACAGAAAAATTACTCTTCGAATCATAGAACCAGTAGATCGAATAATCAACATCCACATTTACATATGTGGGTTGTTGTTTGCTCCGAGAATAAACCATGCACCGGTTCAAAATTCCAAGAACGTTGATCTTGGTTCCAAAGATCACACACATATTGACATATAACCAACCATTGATGAAGGAGCATAAAAAGTGGGTTCAAAATTAATCCAAGGATCTCCCCCTTTTTAATGGTTTGACCCCGGCCTATCCTCCAAATTGCACTAAGCTTCAACACCTTCATTCCTTCCAGTATGTTGCGCCAAGTTTGAGAAGGTTTGTTACCCAACTTTACAGTGAAAAACTATTCAGTGGCAAACTACTTTGCCTTGAGAAGTTCCGCTGCAAGCGAAGATGGAGACTGAATCAATCCCTACCCTTGTTTGGCCAACAAAGCAAGATTAATAGTTTGTAAATCTTTAAAACCCAAGCCACCGCATCCTTTCGGCCAACACATTTTCTCCCAACTCATCCAATGAATTTTACGTCCTTCTACATGATCACCCCACCAAAATTTGGACATCAAACGTCCAAAGCACGACAAAGTGTAACTGGAATTTTAAAGCAGCTCATAGAATATGTTGGAATCGCTCGAATCACTGCCTTTAATAGAACTTCATTGTTGCCATAAGACAACAATTTTCCTTTCCATCCTTGCAAATGCTTCCACACCTTGGTTCTGATATACTGGAAAGAATTATTTCTAGAACTTCCCACAATTGCCGAAAGTCCCAAATGTATGTCCTGGTGCATCAATGTCTGAATATTACAATATTCCATAATGGGGGATCGAATATTATGAGGCGTATATGAACTGAAAAATAAGGTCAATTTATCAAAACTGACCTGCTGCCGTGATGCATTCCCATATGTTTCCAATAGACGAATGATGGTCGTACATGTTGCCTTTAGGTTTTCAACATTGGTCTTAATCTCGGTTTTGATGATAACAAACATGGAACTAATATTTCGTTGAGAAATCTTTCAGATTCCATATCGAGTAGCATTCGATGTGCTCAATCGGATAAATTAGAGAAATCAATAAATCGGAAGGACATTGATCATCGCGCTCGGGTTCATCGTGGAATATTTCAAAGTTCGACGTGTGCACCAAAGACGTATTGGACGAGTCCAAAGATCACATGGAAAACTCTCCAAGTTGATGCTCGTTGAAAGCCGGAACCCGAAAATGAAGCGCGGAAGAAGAAGGCTGAAGAAATCAAATTCAGCCTAGGCTCGATCGACCGGACGGTCGACCGAATGTAGTTAGAAAATGGTAGTAGCCTTGTCGGTCGACCGAATATCGCAAAAACATGGCAGTAGCCATTCGGTTGACCCGTCGATCGACCGAAGATAGGGAAGAAATCGTGTAAAGGCTACGTCGATCGATCGGGCGGTCGATTGATCGAAGGTAAAAAGTGGCAGTAGCTACTTCGGTCGACCGGACTGCGGATTGCCAAAGTTGCAACCTGCGTCGGTCGACCGGGCGGTCGACCGAATTGCGGAATGCAAGAGTTGCGTTTGGCGGTCGACCCGTCGGTCAACCGCATAGAGACATTGGGGCAGCGGTCTTTCGAGCGGTCGATCGGTCGGTCGATCGGCCAATCGACCGAGCGACTGTAACGGATAGTTTTCTACCCGTTGAGCTACCATTTCTTGAGAGGGTATAAATATACCTCATATAACTCATTTAACTGATCTTCTTCTCTCATTCTTACAGATTTAATTGAGCATTCAAAGGAGATTTTTAAGCCTTCCAAAAGATCAATTGATTGCGCTCGGTTTTTTCGCCAACATCTTCTTCAAGCGCACACTCTGCCTCAACTCGGGTTTTAATACGAGCTCTACCTCTTGACGAGTTGAAGGCGTTGAAGGCTTGGAAAAGAGCTGTGGTTCCTCTCTCATTTCTTAAGCTCTTTTGATTGTATTTTAATTGTTATTTGGACATTATTTTATTTGAATTTGAGTTTGAGTAAGACCTAGGTTGTTAGGTCTTGTTGTGTGAGTGGTATCCTCGGTGTAGAAGGAGTAAAGCCACTTGTGTAAACGTAGTTTACTAGAATTAGTCGAGTTGTCCCTTAGGGTTGAGGTGGAAGAGTGCTCTCGGTAAGAAGGCAGTGACTTCCGGGTGTGGAAGTGCCTTAGGTCGAGAGTGCGGCTCTTCGAGTCAAAAGTCCTCATTGTAAGGGAAACAAGAATTAATCTAGTAAACCTAGTTTGGAAATCATAAGCGGGGTGCTTAGGTAGTGGAGTAGGCATTGGGGCCAAACCACTATAAATCACTGTGTTAGCATTGCTATCTATTGTTGTTGTGTTTAATTCACTACTAGAAATCGAGTCTTCAGCAACGGCTATCAGCAACGGCCGCTCAAGCCGTTGCTATTTGCAACGGCATTCTTACGGCCGCTCAAGCCGTTGCAGATATGTTGTATCTGCAACGGCTTTCTAACGGACACGCGAGCCGTTCCTGATGATTTTAATTATCAACAACGGCTTTCTAACGGACAAGTGAGCCGTTGCTGATGATAACTTATTAGCAACGGCTTTCTAACAGGCGAGTGAGCCGTTGCTGATAAGTTTATAAAGGTCACAGATCGCGCCCGACCATTCTTCCTCCCGCTGCTGCCGCCGCCTTCTCCTCCCGCCTCTCGCCGCCGACGCCGACGATGCCGAGCTGCCGTTGCCGACGCTGCCGTCCGTCCTCGACCGCCGATTTTAGGTATTCATCGCCGCCCGGTCGTCTCTTCCCGTTGCGGCCAGCGGGAAATCCGACCGAAACCCTATTTTTAGGGTTTCGGCCGGCGGCGGTCGGCTGATGGCCGCCATCGGATCTTGTACAGTGTCCGGACACACTGTCCCACCAGATTTATAATTTTTATTTTTTTATTTATATGTTAATTAATTATTTAGATTAATGATGGGGGTCAATTCCACCTGAATGATAATGTTGATCGGCTAGTTCTTCAGACATCAGTCCCACCAGATACTACAGCGGTTGATATCACAGAAGTACAAACTGCGGTAGAGATTGAATTACCGAATAAAGAAGCTGCAGAATTTTACGAGATGTTGAAAGCTGCCAATGAACCTTTGTATGAGAATTGTCCTAAATACACTAGGTTTTCAGCAATGACACAGCTCCTAAACATCAAGGCCGATTGTAATATCAGCGGAGTTGCGTATGATCGGATTGCAGGATTGATTAATGGAATGCTGCCTACTGATAACAAGTTTGAGCCTACTTTTTATAAAACTAAAAAGCTGATGAGAAAATTGGGGCTTGGGTACGAAAAAATACACAACAGAAAGGGGCATGAAAGTTGGTTCGATACAACAGAAAGGGGCATGAGAAAAAATCAGTTATTCTATTTAGATGTCATTGGTTCGATACAACAGAAAGGGGCATGAAAGTTCATCCAAAATACAAACTTGTTGAGGTTAATTACAAATCTAAATTGGCAGCAAATGAGCCTTTTATATTGTCATCACAAGCCGAACAAGTATATTACGCGAAGTATCCGGCTCGAAATAAAGATAGAGCAGATTGGCGTGTAGTCTGTAAGACAAAAGGTAGAGGAAAAATTGATCCGATAGTAGGAGAAAATGAGCTGATACCTGATATGACACATGATTTCTATCAAGAAGATGATCCTCCTGCTGTAGATCGTATTATTCCAATACTCGAGGATGTAGACACAACGTCAATTCAATTAGAAGTTGAATATGCTGATGATGACGATCATGAAATTGAGGAAGCTGGAGATGAAGAAGATGAAGAAGAGGAAGAAGAGGAAGAATTCGAAGACTATTATTCAGATGATGAGAAATAATTGTAAAATATATATTTTATTAAATATATCTCTACTATTTATACAATAATATGATTATATGTCTATTCGACAGATATGTCTGGTCGTGGTTATCGTCGCAGGAGAGCTTCGGAGTCTTCGATCGGTGAGACTCCTACACTTACTCATGCTACTGATTCTCCTGTTGCTGATCCTCATGCCGATGATACTGCCGAGGCTAGTACATCCAGACGTAGGCGGCCACGCGGGCCGAACAGGTGGCAGCCTCCACCAGCCACAGAGTCACGTAGATTTATTAGCGTGATTGGGGAGCGGTAATATATCATGAATTATGAATCATTACAAATTCATTATATCATAATATAATATTAAAATTTATTTTTGTTGTGCAGGTTCGAGCAAGAAGAAGTGCCGATGAGCATTTCTTCTACTATTCGACGATACATGCACGGGGCATGGCCTACGTGGTCTCACGTGCCTAGCGAGCACGTCGACATGTTATGGCGCGAGTTTGAGGCACGTATTATTATTTTTTTTACATGCATGATGATTAATATTGGTATTGATATTATTATTTTGCAGGCTCACTTTACATGGACCGAGGACCAGAGGCCATTCATTTACGCTGCCTGGGAGGCTATTTCCCGTGCGAGGTACAACGGGCAGTTGGGGCAGGCTCGGTCCCAGGCGATGGCACGAGCTGGGACCACTAACATCGCGGAGACTCGGGGATACGACCCCGATTGGATTACTCCGGATATATGGGACCAGCTCATGGGAATATGGTCGACGGATCGATGGCAGGAGGTTTCTCGGAATGCAGCTAGAAATCGCATGTCGGGGAGAGCAGCGCGTCACACCGACGACTCTATTGCATTTGCAGTGCACGCGAACCGTATGGTAAGTATACCTTTTAATTATATATTTTATTTGTTACTATGTGTACTAATTAATGTATTTATTTTGTAAATGTAGACGACGGTGTCGGATGACGGGACTGTCCAGTGACCCTCCCCGATGGCGGTGTTTGAGCGGACTCACCGTCGAGCACATGGGACGGGGGAGTACATCGACAATCGCGCTGCATACATTATGGTAACTATATATTTGTTTAAATTATTCATTATATATTTATAATTTAAGTTTTATGATAAATATTAAACAAAAAATCAAACTCGAGTAGGAGACCTACAGCCAGACGGTGGTGCAACGCGGGGGCACCCCCGAGGACTTTGACGCAACAACGTGGGTCGAGGCCGCAGGTGGCTGGGACCATGGCTGCGTATATGGCTTTGCAGATAGTGGTCATGCGCGAGCCGTACTAGGGCCACTTGGGGCACCGACCCCTCCGGTCGCTGGTGAGCGGCCGTCGACCTCTAGATCCAGTTATGATCATAGTAGCAGAATAAGGACTCTAGAAGACACGGTCGCGCGTCAGACTGAGATAATGGAGCGCCATAGTCAGATGATGGCGGATATACAAGCTATGCTACGCAACATGTCAGGTCATCCCGAAGCAGACATCTCTTCGGCATCATCTCATCCATCGTCCTCGAGTCAGTCCATGCCGGTGTACACTCAAGCACTCCAGACCCCGCCATATGATCCAGACCATCCTCCATCGTCATCGTGAGATTTTTTTTATATTGACTTTGTTACTGAGATATTGGACTTGTTTAATTTATTTTGTTTGGATATTGATACTTCAATTTTGCATTTGAATAGTTTTTATACTATTGTGGATAATTATCAATATAAATATAATTGTTTTGATGTATATCTTGGTGTATTTGTGATGTGTGAATGAATATGTGTATGAGTGTATGAGTGTGTGAGTTATGTATCAGATAATGTATCAATGTATCAATGGAAATTTTAAATTTTAAATTTTTTCGTTACCAGGTTCACATCATCAGCAACGGCTTTCCCATGGCCGTCCGTGGGAAAGCCGTTGCTAAAAGTGTATCGAAAGCCGTTGCTGATGACCTACAACAACGGCTTAGCGACGAGCTTTTACTAACGGTGTTGCTACGGGCTCACCGGCCGTTGCTATTAATGTTATCAGCAACGGCTCCGCGTCCGTGGCAAAACTGTTGCTGATAATATTTTTAGCAACGGCTGCTCATTGCTGATCCGTTGCTAAGTTATCAGCAACGCGATTTTTTGCCACGGCTCCATTGCAATGGCTACAGCCGTTGCTGATGAGTTTCAGCAACGGCTCAGCAACGACATCAGCCGTTGTTGATGCCCATTTTTCTAGTAGTGATTGTTTTATCTTGCTTCTGCATTTAATCGCATAATTGCAACTTACCTAAGTGATCTAAGTAATCAATTAAAATCAAATTTATGCTAATTAATTTAGTTAACACACTATTCACCCCCGCCCCCCTCTAGTGTTGCCATTTCCACAATAGTACATTCATGCATCGTGGCCTAGGTAAAGATAATGCTATCATCAGCAATAAATAAATAAATAAATGAGATACCCCGGAGGCTAGGGCTGGCAACGGATCAGATACGGTGCAGATATCGTATTATATGTATCCGCACCGCACCCCATATTCGCACATCTGTATCTGCACCGTATCCGCTACGGATGTGAATATGGATATTCATATCCATACCGCTTTAAATGCGGATATCTGCACCGCATCCGTATTTGCGTCGTATTTAATTAAAAATATTAAAATAATATATTTAATTAAAAATAATAATAATTACCAATTCATTGATCAAAAACAAATATATAATATACTTTAAAATTTATTTTGACATGAAATTACCATAGAGCTCTTATATATATTAATAACTCATATAGGCAAAATAGTAATTCAAAGCGCGGATAGGCAGTGCAAATACGGTGCAGATACGATGCGGATCTACAGTCATATCCGTATCCGCACCATATCCACACGGATATAGATTTTCTAAATATGTATCCATATCCATTTTTACTTGCGAATATGGATCAGATACGATGCAGATGCAGTTTTTAGTTAGCGGATGCGGATAAAATTGCCATCCCTAACCGAGGCTGCACTACAAACTTATAAACCAAAAATCCAGCGTCCATTTTGAGCATGCAAGAGCAAAGCAGATAACGCTTCAGCACACAAAACAAATAAATATAGTGATAGCGGATCTCATTCTTTGAGACCCCTAGTTGGCTTGAAAAGAGGTCTTGGGGTACCATTGATGAGAACAACATAAGAAACGGACGAGAGGCACTTCATCACTAGTTGCACCCATCTCTCATCAAAATGCATTCGACACATAAGCGCTTTTAGAAAACTTCCACTCTATCATAAGTCTTGCTCATGTCCAACTTCAAGGCAAGGTAGTCATCATTCCTTTCACGTTTACTCATCATAGTATGAGTTAGCTCATATCCTATAAGGACATTATCCAAAATATTTCGATTCTGCACAGAAGCACTTTGTGATTCTGAAATCACCGAAGGGAAAACAACCTTTAGTCTATTGGTAATAACTTTGCTAATGATTTTGTAGAGCACATTGCATAAGGGTATTGGCCGGAACTATGACATTGACTCTGGATTGACAACCTTTAGAATAAGAGCAATATGAGTGTGCTTCACCTCGTCATCAAGCCGTGCTCCATTGAGTACTTTCATGATCGTACCAGTCACCTCATTACCAAGAATGTGTCAGTATTGCTGGTAGAATCGTGTTGGATAGTCGTCTTTACCTGGTGCTTTCAATGGCCCCATCTGAAAGATCATTTTTTTAACTTTCAACTGAGTAAAAGGATAGAGGAGAAACTCATTTTGCACTGGTGTCGCCTCTTTGAAATGGTACTGCAGAATCTCATCAAATGTGGATGGTGCTAAAGTGGTGAAAAGTTCCTTAAAATAGCCAGTTGCAATATTTTCAATTACTGCCCTATTGGTCTGAACCATACCCTCAACATCCTTAATCTTGGAAATCTGATTTTTTGACCTGCGTATAGACACATGTGTATGAAAAAAAACTTTGTGTTAAGGTCATCATGATTTAACCACGAAATCCTTGACCTTTAATGCCAAATCACTTCATTATAGCACAACAACTCATTCAGCTGCCGCTCAAGATCAAAGATCGAGGTACTAACCGCCTGAATCATAGGTCTCGTCTTCAAATGAAGAAGTTGATGCTGCAATTTCTTCGTACGTGCATGAATGTTACCAAAAACACGTATGTTCCAGGCCTGCGATTTCTGACTTAATGAAGATAGTTTACTGCTAAATGAACCATCTCGCTCCATACAACCATCCCTGATGAATTATTCACATCGGTCATCCATAGTCCACAGTTTTTCAAATTTGAATATTTTCCTTCTGGCCCTACCATTGTCAATTTGACGTGTCCCGATAGTATGAAAGGTGATAGGCACATGATCAGAGTGAGAAGAAACAAGATGCATAACCTGAGGAATAGGCCATTTAATGAGAATTCCCAAGGAACCAATCAAGTCGAACTTGAACATTGTGCTCCACCACTCGGTCATTTTTCCAAGTATATTTATAACTCGTGGGGCCCAAATCCTCCATCATTCTCTGCCACGATATCAGCATCGATCAGTTGTTTGTTGTGGGCAGTAATAGATAAATCAATTGAGGGGCGCCATAATATGCAGGGATGATAACGGTTCAGTTAACCACACTTTTGGTGATTAATCGAAACCAAAACCGATTTTTAAACCCGCTAACCGAAATCAAAATCAAAATCGTTCGTTTCAAAAACTAGTATCCGAAATTGAAACCGGTTCTTTATCGGTTATTTGACGGATAATCGAAATCGGTAAATCCGGTTCGGATACTAACCGATTATTCGTTAACTAACCGGTTAACTGCGGTTAACCGATTAGTAAATGGGTAAACATATAATCGGTTTCAGTAACTAGTTATACGCGACCCGATAACCGAAATCACTAGAAGAAGAAGCCGCTCACAGCGATGAATCGAACAAACTCACGGACGTGAGATTAAATCTTAAAAGGATACATTTATACCTACTATGTTATATAACTAAACAATAACTAAAAATCCCTCGCAATTTCTTCAACTTAAAATTTTTGCAAATTAATTATATAGAAAAAAAATGGAGGGATATCGAGTCTCGTAATCTTTTCCTTTCATAATCCTCCTCACCCATCCATCCAAACACATCATAAATATCTCATCGTCATAGGTAATATTACTAATCTCTTGTGTGAAAATTTTTCAATGTTATGTAAATCGGATGTCCCCTTATTTTTTTATTATTATTATTTTTAAAATTTTTAATTTTATTTTCCGTTGAACCAGTACATGAATGTCTAAGACAATTCAATAAAGTACTACCGGTACGACACTGGAACTTGCTGTGATTGAATTATTGTTACCATAAATGAACTGAAAAATAGTCATTACATCCATTTTACGATTAACTAGAATTACAATGAAAATAGTCATAGTATGTTTTTTTTTTAAAAAAGTTAATTTTATCACACTCAAAATTGTGATTCCTCTGCAAAATTCATGTTCAAAATCAAAGTCCTCCAATCTTGTTGCCATTAAGTTATATCTATTAAGCTAATCACTGCAGACCATGGTTGTCATTGATTAATAATGCTCACTGACAGTACTATCATTATACATTAACCATAATGTTTGCTTACAAGAGAATAATTTATTTTTTTATGAAAAAAATGGCTATTAATTAAATATGAAATTAATCAAAATTTTAAATTTACAAGGTGCGAATATTATTGGCAATGGAAGAGTAGATGGGATCAGAATTCAGAACTGGCGTGCAGTGTCTACTGTCTAGCTTTCATGCTTACCTCCTTCGGTGATACACCTTGAAACATAAGCCCAAAGCCAGTGCAGTGTCCACCTTATGCATGGACGGGTCTACTTCAATCTTTAGAGGTGAGGTCTACATCTGAAAACTATTTCTCTGGCATTGCTGTCCTTCAGTATGTGGCAGTGGTAGGCTGCTTGTGATGATGCCATGGTCAATTGGCCAGGCCAAGTCATGTCGATCGTGGTGAACCAGGGGAATTACCATTGTCACAAGGGTTAGCATCCAACAATAAACAAAGATGATTCATCCTTTTCTCTGTCGGTCCTTATGTAGCACCCAAGTCTCGAATTGTGTGATCTTTAGAAGGGAAAATGAGCTATGAACTCAAACTATTTATAGCAATTCAAAGCTTCTTGCAATCAGGGGTTGAGTGAACATCCATGATCCATGCAGATGCTGGTCAAAATCATATATGGTGCGAAAAGCAATCAACCTAACTCAGACTTCTATTCAGTAAATAAACATACAACCCCTAACCTGAGATCTGACCTATGGTTCATAAAACATCAATCTAACTTAAGGTAGTCCCACTTATTTTTCTTTTTCTTTCTTCTTTAATAATTCTTGAATTCTTGAATTCTTGAATTATTTATAGCTCTCTGCAGATTGATAGCCAATCTCCAACTGTGGGCTATTTGATTGGGGGGTGTTAGTGAAGCACAATTTACCTCTGGGATCCCTCTAAGTCTCCATCTGGAGAACAATTAAATTTGTTTGAGAAGTTCATGTCGATCGAATGCATTCTGTTGAATGAATCAGAGACCATGGAAATGGGAAAAAGAATTATGTATATTGTATATGATGGAGTTAGTCTGTAAGATCACAATCTTTCCGCTAAACTGCAAACTCTTACCAAGTACCACAACCTCTGCATTGGCAATAATAACAATGAAATTAAAAAACAATTAAGTGGAAATACTCATCCACAAATAAACCACGAAATCATAGTTGATGACGTATTTGTCAAAACCATAATGCACATTTTGGAGAAAGATGACTTTGTACACTTGTCATATGACAGCCCAATGCGAACTTATTGAAAAACATCCAGCCATCAGTATCTGAACACTCTGGTTATGAAATTTTAAAGGGAAAACCACCGCGAGCAAAGGATTTCTCAGAAAAAAATTCTTGCAATATTTATTAATCGAGAACAAAAATTCGGATATTTTAGATAAAGTATACAATAAATTTCCTGCATCCACGGACAAGAATGTGGCACTAAATGTGAAAACAATGCTAGCTCAAGGCAATGTAGGCTAAAATGAAGGAAACAATTATGCAAGTCAAATAACCAGCAAAACCTTCTTGAAAAGATGCAATAAGGGATTGGTTCTCACTAGCTTCCACCCTTCTGTTTGAGAGTGATCTTGTCTCCTAAGCTGAGGGCGATTCCTTGTGTCTTGCTCCTTATCCTAATGTAACCACTCAGCTTACCATCAAGCTGCTTCTCAATACTAACATTGACCAAGGCATCTTCTCCAAAGACACTCTTTGCATACAGGTTAGCAGCAAGAAACCCACACTCCCCGTCCAGAGCAGAGCTGAAACCAATACAATTGAAACATCGTGATGAGAAGTTACTGATGGATGATGAGAAACACAAACTGGTTTAAGTAATAGTTAGCGGGCTTGAAAGTTTACGGTGGTGTTAGACACTTCATATTTGTTGACTTGATGATGTGATTCAAAAATTCCTTCTCACTCTCTATTATGGTGTTCACTGCAACCTGAAATGCAGCAACAAACTAATGATAATATGTAAATCAAGCAACAGAAGTATACAAATTTGTGAACAATGGTTTCTCAGTGCCAAAACAAGCTTACGGTGCCATAATTCAAAATGGATATTTAGGAGCATTAGAAATAGAGTACATGAAATTGAGAAAAGAAAAGATGAATGGAGATTGAAATACAGACAATGAATTGCCTTTTTAGAGAGAAGGTATGCACATTCTTCGTTGTATCCATTAAAAATTTGTAAGTATCAACAGAGTAAATGTTGAAGAAAAAAAATCAGATGATATTACCGGGAACAAAATTAAACTCAATCTCATAACATGACAAAAAAATAAGGGTAAATTGCATAAACATCCTTTATAGTAATGAACTAATGATCACTTGCAAATGCGTACCACTGTCTCCAAGTTACCAAATTGCATATCCCTTTGAAAATATATAATATGTACCCCACTTGGGTGGGAGATGTTGATTGGAATTCAAGAGTGTGCACATGCAACTTTGGAACTTCAAGTGCACATGTGGGATTAATCCTTAGTAAAGAGGGTGTCCTTGCAAGTTACTAAAGCAATAAGCAAATGTCAATTAATTCTCACATGCTCAACCAACCTAGACATTAGTTCAAGTACTTTACAACATAAATGAAATATGAAAAACCCATAGATACACATAGGACATAGTTTAATGAATTTATGGTCACAATAAGGATCAAATTCATGAACAATAAAGAAATAACATTAAGTTCAAGAGTCTCAGAATTTAGTTTCTCTCGTACCACAATCAGAGTACCCTGGAGTCAGAGATAGCTTGAAGTCAGCTTTGAAAAAGCAAGATATCAATGTGCAAGTAACCAACATTTATACACCACTAATAATGAATATATTTTGAACTTTTGGTGTTGACAGAAGATAGAGTCATTTATTACAAATATTTCCTAACAAAGATATTCATTGTGTGGTGCCCATAACCTTTGTCTATATTTGAAGTGTTAATGCATATTGCACATATTTATTTGATATTGTAAGAACATGTTTGCTTCATATGAATTAATATCCATTGTTTGTTTAGTGCATGGATTAGAAGAAAATGAGAACAAAAGAATATAAAATTGATATTATATCTGATGTAGACCGGATTTAAAAAATTCTTATCCAATACCTCCTCATTTATTATACAATCCAATCCTATCAATATCCAATGAAGCAAACATACCATAAAAGAATAAGAAAAATGCATATTCCCATTGGTTAGAGAGTACAAAATTTTGTGGAATTTTTTACTATGTAATATTTAGCCATGTTTTAACAATCATGATAACAAACTACTAAACAACACAGCTTAGAAAGACAGAAAAGAATACCTTATTTTCCCACTCAAATTCTGCCCACATGTTCCTGAATGTCACATCAGCACAAGTAGCAGGTGATATGTAGTCCATGATATCAATGTGAATGTCATTGAGGACAATAACATTTCTCTCAAGCACATTTGATGTTTCATATACAATATTACCAAATATGACTCCAGTTTCTGTTGAAGAGACCTTTATATTTGCTCTTATTTGTTTGCTTGATTCTGGAGCTAGAGTATAGTTCTGTGGACGGTCCACAAGTTTAAGGTCACCCATGGTTGCTAATTCCAAGCATAGGTTCTGAAGTGTTTCCTTTGTTCTATTAATCACTGTGACATCAAGGACAATGTCATAATGATGAACTGTGACATATGCCTCAGCATATACAGGATCACTGAATCCAGTGAGTTGAAGAATTCTGTTCAACCTATTTACATCATCTCCATCCTTCATAAATTCTCCAGTTGCACGTTTTAGATCATCTTGAACCTCATCCTCCAACTCAAGCTGGCTCATTCCCTGTAAACATTAGCATACTAGGATTTATAAAAAATGAAATTATTCCAGATTGCAGTGGAGTTGGAAATAATTAACGGATTGTAGCATCAAAGTTGTAACAAATTATTGTGCTCTTTAGGAATAACCCAATATCTGTAGCAATAGGAAAAAAAGAAACATACAGTGATATTGTCAAATTTGACTGGATGACCTACTTTGCCAAAAGCTTAAGCCGTTAGGAAAGAAATCAATCTACACATTTCTATTCCTAACATTTCCTCTCATACGTGGGCAGGTAAACTAGATGATATTGACCCAAGCCCAACATGTGAATTGACTTACCTAAAGTAGAGGTATTTTTTTATAAAAAAAATATTGATGCTAGGAGGTTTCGAACTCATGGTCAGAGCCTATGAGGTCGTGCTTTGATACCATGTTAAATTTGATTGGATAATCAAATTTCCCAAAAGCTTAGGTTTTTAGGAAACAAACCAATCTATGCATTTATATCTTAACGGATATACCACAATAAAAGAAAATATAAGACAAGATGGAGAAAGGAGCTGGATACTTGTGGGCATAGGTCAAATGTCACCACAAACTGCTGAATACATGGGGGAGAACAGTTATTTTGAAGTTTAAATTTGTATATGTTGAAGAAATTAGTTGGATACTTTTGGGCATTGGTCAATAAGGTCCAAGTCAACTATATTCATCACCACAAACTGCTCAATACATGAGCTCACATAATATTAGTACCAAAGAATCCAACCAATGCATGTTTGTTTGCTGCCGCAGTTCGTGTTATATCACCTCTAGTTTGTTTTGTTTTTCTGTTTTGCAAAGAAACCCTCTAGCTACAGTGTGATGACAAAAGAACTCTGTCGGGCTACGACACAAGGTTAATGGAAAAGATTTTAAACAACCATACTAGAATTCAATGTTCAATCCAGAGAGCAAAAGAGAAGTCTCTAGGTAATTACGGTACGGTTTCCCATATATTAAGAGAGAAAGAGAGGCAATTTTCAACCATGGATGTACTGTAGGCAAAGTGTTGGCTCTGTAAATAGCTGGAAAAATCACCCAAATGTCAGCAATACAGACAATTATTCTCTCTAGACAAAATCTCATTGGCCAGGTACAGCAACCAGGAATCTCATGTAAAAGAGAGAGATACAGTAGAGATGCAAGAAAAACAGAAGAAAGCATTCAGTGGAAGATATTAGATATTCATTTTGATTATAGGATGGAAGAATGTAAAACAGAAAGCACAATAGTACATATAAAAGGTTGTACAAGAAAAACAATTATCAGATAAGAATATAGAATAACATATAGGATTGCCCAAAATCTCTTACCAATAATATTGACTTTGTTTTAATCATAATTCATTAAGCATTTCCATAAACCTAGCACATTGTAAGGACTAAACGACTAAACTAAAGACTAAACCCAAAAGACTAAATGAGGAATTTTCAATTTATGGCACATACAAACATGAAACTTGTTGCATAAAAAATGATAAGAATACATAAATGCATTACCTTCCATACAAATGATAATATAAAAGACACTATTCAGTATTTTTTTTATAAAAAAATCAAGAATAATAAGTTCATCAAGAATGCTTTTCATATAACAACCACCAAAGTTAAAAGTTTTCTTATACACAGATCTTTTCCCATCTGAAACCAAATCTGTCAACCCAAGAAACCCAAACCAAAGGCAATATGGCAAGTCATAATGTTTCACCCGTTCACCCTAAGCCATTTTCTTGGTTTTGATGATACCAAACATGTGGTAAATGGGTTCATCTTGTGTGAACTCCAATATGCAAGCCAAACTGAAATTGGAGGCTTCGGGGGTTTGATTACCAATTTAACAGAAGCTTAAAGTTGATAATAGATTTGTGTAACACATTTGGATACTTTCAATCAAGGAATAGGGATAGCAAATTAGCAAGGGGCTGGATATTATTCAGGTATCATCACTACCAAACCCCTTTAAACTAGGTTCAGGTACATCAATTGGATACGAGTAGAGGATTTAATACCTAGTGTTGAGTTATTCAGGTCAGGAAAATTTTCACAGAAAATAGAGTTGGATTGGATTAAGGTATTTGGATATGTAATAGGGATCAGATTTGGGTATTTGGATATGTAATCGGGCTCGAGTTTAGGTAGTGGGTAAAGTTGTGGATACCTGATGCATTGTCATCCCTATATTCAATGATGTTTCGCTTGAAATTTGAAAATCCAAAACCCTACTTGAAACCCAACACCAAATTAAAAACATTACCTGAAATAATTGTTTCAAGTATGAGGTCATCTACTGCCTGGCTTAATGCTCAATCGATTGAGCATTCATCCACCATTGCACAAATGCCCAACGACTAGTATTAGGAATCTTTGTTTTCATCCAACTCCAAACTCTTACTCTCTATATACCGTGTTTGCAGCCTCCTAAACTCTCTCAACTCCTTGGAGCCTATTTCAAATATATCTCGAACAAACTTTAGCCTTCAAATAGTTCATTCCTCTTTTTTTAAGTGTCCTTGATATTTTTTAATTCCTACAAGCCCTGGAAATTTGCTAGAAACATCATGAGAACATTCAAGTGATCTAAGAGTCCAGAGGAGAAGAAGATTCAATTTCATTGACCATTTCTTAAATGTTCTCTCTTTCTCTCATATTTTATTTGTTATTCAGTCATGTTTGTAATTTAGGTGTTAGTTCACCTAGTGATTGTGATCCAGGTGAGTTGTGCACTTAGTGTTCATTCATCTAATATAATGAGGTGTTTGTGAAAGCCATGTGATAGTCTTAATATACTGCACCGTTCATGGTTTACCCAAACCTTGTAATTCTTAGAGTAGTGATTTGGATAAAATCCTTGGAAGGTGCTCAAACTAGTGATTGTAGATTGGTTAAGTCTGACCACTATAAAATCATGCATGTTTGTGTTGTTATTTAATGAGTATTTGTGCTTACTTGCTTACTAAGCTTCTATTTCACATTATATAGTTAAAACCCATGTTTGGTATGTTGCAGTGGAATAAGCTTTATAATAAAACCAAGTGGGATTCATTCCATACCCCTATGCTTGGTATGAGGTAAATACTATATACAAACAAGAATGGAACAAAAATGTGTCAAAAATTCAAAATACCCTTTGTCCAAAATTTAAAAAAATCACATCGGCCGGTAGTGTATAAGGTCCTGCTATAAGCAATGGAGGGCGGGGTTGGCAAGGTATACAGTCCTGTTGCAGGCAACAAGGGCCCAGCAAGGTGTAAAGATCATGCTACAGGTCGCAAGGGGCAGACAACAAAAAGTTTCTAGAGAAGATGACGTGTTCTCAAGAAGAACAGAAGTACATTTTCATCATAAAATATGCCCTAATCTATTCGGGACCACAATGGCATATTCCTCCTGATCGTGGAAGGAATCAAAATGTGGGTCAATGAAATTTATATTACATCATAATTATTTCCAGGAGCCAAAATATATCAAATGTATTATTGGAACAAAAGACCGCAATCATCATTCTGCAAAGAGGGTCATCACACTCATTAAAGCATACCAAATGAACCCTTAGTTGAAGTATTAATTGTCACTTTTGCTTGAATTAGATTTATGTTTCCTATACACCATTCACTCCCCTCTACTATTCTAATCCCAACTCACAAGTCATAACAAATCCCAACTATGTTCACTTTTAGGTTTCACCAAGTCATCTCCAAAGTCATACTTCCATACTTTCCCATTGATTGTCGTGCTTAAAAACAAAAGAAAAAGCACGATCAGGTTGGCCCAGCTTTTGCATTACTAACTAACATAATGAAGCATCGCTATTGCAAGCAATTACCTTTATAGCAATATGCTAGGTGCCTCGCTGTCTGTTCCTGTAGATGTTTTGACAAAATAAAACTATTGACACCTAGGATTTTCACTTTGCAGCACAAGTTATACAACCCCCCCCCCCTTTATTTGGGGGCAATTACTAATTACACATCCTACTCCCACAATTTACATGGCAACTTTCTTGATTAAAATAATACCTTTTCATGATGTACCTGTCATGTAAGCATGACACGTCAATTAACCTCACCACTAATGAATCTGTTCACCATTTAAATTCAATTGGTGATCTAGCAAATAAAAAATAAAAAATGGCCCCAATGGAAATCTTGATCCCATATCAGATAGAGTGTAAACTGATGTGTCAAGTATTTAAGAAAACAATTATTATAATCTAGAAAGTGGCTGCATGAGCTATAGGGGTAATAGACAGAAATAGAGGGATGATACATGTGATATTAAAATTTAGAAGGGTGGTAATGTAATTACTCCTGAATAGAGGGGTGATACAAATAATAGTTGCCCTAAAATTATCAGGTGTAGGAATCAAAATTTTACATCATAACCAAGTCAATAAGAAGGAAATGAATACAAATTAAACATCATTGTGACTATTTCGAGACAGAGCATTTAACTTTTACTTACTAATATATCGTCATGCCAATTATTCAAGTAACATATATAATCACCATTATATAAAATCCCTCTTTGGTACATGGAAGGAAGAATGTAAACAATAGTGCATTTTCAAAGTAGGTGTTAAAAGCTTGAATCTTCGAAAAAGCTTCAGAGAGGTAAGGTTGCACTGTGGGTTTGTTTACCACAGGGGAAAATAAATAAGAGGGAGAGGAACCAATAAAGGAAAAAAAAGAAAGGGAACTAAAAAATGGAAAGGAAGACTCTTTTTTCCTTCTCTTTTACTAGGAATGAAATATAGAAGGATTGATAACTTATATAAAGAAAATGATACTATTGTCCTTATGTTATTATTATTTTTATTTCGAGTGAGGGTTCTTTTAGAATGAAATGTTTAAGTTATTCTTTCCTTCCCTTTTCCATCCGTTTTGGACATAAATCCATAAAAGGAAAAAAGAGACTATTTTTTCCTTTCCATCTTTCTTTTCCTTCCTCCAAAATTTTATGTTCCTTTCTCTCCTCTTCTTTCCATCTTTCATTTTTTCCCTCTTTGGAGTGAGTCTTTGGCCTTGACCACAACAGCATTTCAGTATATTGACAAGAGCCTCACATACCGGGTAACCCTTTTTTAATGAAGAAAGTTACTCTGAACTTTAGGTACTTTACAAGACAGTTCAATTTCAGTTAGTTCACCAAATAGTTTGCCTTCAATTATAGTAAATTCATGTCATGTTGCAACATTGCCATATTACATAAGAAAGGGGCTTATTTATGAAATCAAGGAACAATATTGAAAATATATTTTCAAACTTCAACTCACTGAAATCATTTCAAGCACCTTTTCATCTCAAAACAATCTATGGAATTTCTCTTGCCCCCTTCAACCTATTTCCAACTTGGAGTCTTGGCATAGTAACTCTCTATAACTACTATACTCCTAAATATACAATCAATACTTAAAACTAACAAACATATTGTAGGCAAAGCTCAAGTAAACTACTTCAGATTGCAAAAAGGTTGAGGTGTTGTCCATGTGTATAAAATTGAAATTCTAAATGAGAAATTAAGATCCCGGAACATTTTTATTGAAGTTCTTAACTAATACTTTCCAGGCCAAATTTCAGGGTTTGAAAATTAGATCTTATTACTGCCATTGATTCATTGCAATTACTGTCTACATTCAAAATAAGCACAAACACGAGAAGTAATATACTATTTCATAGTTGGAATGCCAATAAAACCACAATTCAAATACTTACCCGACAAGAAGTTCTTGCGAATCATTAAATTAATATCAGTTGCATGATAAATATTTGTTGAATGTGGAAAGTAAAAGAAGGAAGCGACGTAAATGCTCATTAGATGCTGATTTACCTTCCTACTCTTCAAATGGTAGAAATCAATAAGATCATCAGGTTGTGCATAGGAAACTTGCGCCTTAGCTTTAATCTCCTCAGCTTCTTGGAATTGCTTCTCTGCAAGCATCTTTGCGAAACTCTGGCGGCATGATTGCAACCATATTTTTCTGACCTCATCACCAGTGTTGCAGAGCAATCTTATGCATAGAACAATCCTGTCATAAGAATCATTATCAATGGGATGGGGAAGAAAGGAAGACAGCCCCAACTGTAACATGGAAGTCATGATCAGCAAGGCTCCGGTGCAAGCTTTGTTTGCTTCAGCCTTTGACGGCTGGACCTCCTCCAATCTTAAAACCAATTTAGTCAAAGTGCAAGAGACAACTGCTCCAATAAAAAAGTCACCAGAGAGTATCAATGATCTCAAATTTCCAGTTGAACCCAAAGATCCAGGGAGAACTGCTGGAGCAGTCAAAGCAGTTTCCGAGGCAGCACTTTGTGTTGCATAGGTTCCATCTGCCAGAACCACAGGCCGTCTTGATGAAATCGTAGCAGATGAGTTGACCTGCTGCGTTTTCTTTGAAGCATCTGCTGCCTCCCCCTCTTCTGAGATAGTGTAAAAGGGAAGATCTCCAAGGCATTGCTTGATTGTTGCAATTCCACTCTCAACTTCGGAAAGAGAGAGGCAGTATTCACCAATGATCCAAAGAGCACATGCGCAGACCCTTGAAGAACGGATCTGATAGAAGGTATCAAGCAGCCTCGTGATGATGGAAACCCTGAGTTTTGGATTGGCCTCAATTATTTCTCTGACGAAAAGAACCACATCAACAGCAGAAGCCACATTGGTGTCTCCAAGGAAATCCATCAGCAGATGGACAACTGTGCTTGCAACCTCGGGGAACTTGATTGCACACGAATGGATAGCCTGCACCAGCATCTGCCGGTATTCCCCATTCTTCTCAATCTCAGTGCTCTGGGTCTTGACGACCTCCTTCTTGAGCATGAGCACCACCTCGTCAACGTTCCTTGACGTAATCAACTCGAGGGCAATGTCGAGCGTCTTGCGCCTTATATCAAGATTCGGACTTGACAGAGCACGTAGCACATCCATGATCATATCCACCATGATCTCCCTGTTCGATGACCTGAGCTCGTTGAGCCGGTCGAGCACGATGAGCTTGACATTGTTGTCGCTCTGTGAGAGGAGGAGCTGGCAGTAGGTATTGGCTGCAGCACGGATGGCCGTCGGGGCAGAGGACAAGGAGACGAGCGTGCCTGCGCTCTCGTAAACAACGGCGGCAGAAGGAGCATTGAGGAGGGAAATGATGATCTTGATGTACTTGCCTTTCTCGGCGGGATTGGAGCGGCATACCTTGCGGATCAGGTCGAGAGCGGCCATCTGGAGGAGGTCACCCCATTCGGGGACGTGGTCAGCTTGGGAGAGGAGGTAGATGACGGCACGCTGCTGCGCGCAGGAGGCGAGCATGAGAAAAGCATTGCGGCGGGCGGAGGCGTCCTGCTCGGAGGCGAGGGCCTTCTCGACGAACTCGGGGGCGTCGGGGAGGAGTTGCTCGCCGGCCTGGCCGGGGAGGCGGTAGATAGCGGCCACGGCGAGGAGGGCATGTCGGCGCACAAAAGGATGTCGGTGCTCAAGGTTGTTGAGGACGGACGGCACAAGCGGCTCCAGGATCTCGGGTTCGGATAGGCGGCAAAGAAAGCGTAGGGTAACGCCGCGGATGTATTCGTTGGGGTGCTGCAGGTTGTTGCGTAGATTCTGGCAGATGAGGATCATCTCGGGGAGGACGCGACCGCGGGCATCGGTCTTGTCGATGATCTCAAGGTAGAGGAGCAGCAGCTTCTGCACTGTGTGATCCTCGGATGGGAGGACGTAGCGGACGATGGTGATGAAGAGTTGGGGAAGGGTTTCGCCATTTAGGAGGAGCATGACAGCCTTCTTCATGGCGTCGATTTTGGCCTCAACATCGCTGCCCTCGAGGGCCTCCTTGATCTCGTTGGCAATGGCGGAGGAGGCCTTGTCGAAGTGGACAAGGAGGGTCGAAGACTTCTCCATCTCGCCGCCCGCGATCGATTCGAATCCTGGATCTGGTCGGAGAAGAGGTGGGAAGTTGGTAATTGGGAAGGGGGAAGAGGAGGAGGACGAGATCTGGATCGAAACTCGAAAGGGGGGAGGTAGTCGAAGACGACTCGGCGTAGAATTGCGCTTCACCGTGTGCTTATTTGGGGACTGGGGGAGCAAGAGAGAGTAGAAAAGTGGTACATAGAGGTGCGCTCGGACTTGGGTTTGAACCGGACCTAACCAGGTTGCTCAAATTGAGGGATTAGGTACGAACCGCACTCAATTTAGGTTCGAGTGGGACCCAACATTAACAAGGCTGATTGCGTCATTCGGGTTGGGGTATTGAGTGCGAAGGCGACACGGAAATTCATGTGTTTCGCTGCCCAGATCGAGGACTTGGGTTCGCGCCGCATCCAACACGGATCCAATTTGGGCTCAATGGATTTGTTATGTATTTTGGGCTCACACTTGTCAGTTAATCGGGAATAGATGGACGGTGTGCGTTCATATAAAATAAATAAAGTGCGACTAATTAAAGGATTTTGATGTATGATGGATATATCTCATATCTGATTTGGAGGTGAATACTTCAATCACTTCACTTGTACCGCATTGGGAAATATGAATTGATCGGCCTTTGGGAGCTCTCTTTAGGCGGAAGAACAAAATCACCGGGGGTGAATAAAATTTACATATTAATAGAAAAACTCAATTGTAAGAAAAATATTCCAATGTAAGCTTGAGTTATATTCTATTTGCGGATGATAAGGTGTTTTTAGTCAAGGGCGGTGAGAATATCTGTAAAAACCTGAAGAAATTATTAAACAAGTATTGTAAACTCATTGGGCAGGAAGTGAATAAGGGAAAGTCAAAAAATCTTTTTCCTAGGTAGTGTAGTGTGGAGTATAAGCACAAGGTGTGTCAGTTATTGAACATTATGCTATCTTACAGAAGTACTTAGATACTTTTGTATCTCCAAAGAGATTGAAAAATAAGTACCAGATGAAGCGTGTTAACAAGGTGAAAAAAACGTTTGAAGGTTGGGCTAAAAATCAGGTTACACGACGCTACAAGAAAAGTAGTGAATAGCGGCAATAAATAACGGGCGTCCTTACGTGGCGCAGGTTATTAATATAAAGTAATGTTTAATAGCTTAGATTAAATAACGGCGCCAGTTAAGACCGCCGGGCTTTTTTTTTTTTTTTAATTATTTATTTTCCCCGCTGCTTCTCGCGTCCGCGCGCCATCCCTTTTCGCGTCACCTTTGCTCCTCTCTATCCGCTGATCTCCTCATCGCCGTCCGCCCAAAAACCCCTAATCCTAATATAGTTCGCGCCCCCCCCAAAACCCCTAATCGCCGTCCGCCCCAAAACCCTCATCGCTGATCTCCTCGCGTCCAAAAATCCTCATCCTCCTCGCGTCCAAGAGCAAAGTCCGACGAGCCGCTCCTCTTAAAGAACCGGATTCCGACGAGAAGATAAATCTCTCCCCTGTTCCGGATTCCCCTGTTCCGACGAGGCGCTAGATCAAGCCGGATCCCATCCGAGCCCAATCCGGCGCTAGATCGCGATCAAGCCGCTGTCGCAAGGTAAGATTCATGGTCTTACCTTGTTATGATGTTAAGAAGATCAGCACATACCTTACTATATGTACGGTATTCAAAACATTTATACCTTAGCATAAATGTTATGTATGCTAAGGTATGAAAGAGCTCATACCTTAGCATAAAATGATGTTAAGCCGCTGTTTTATCTCAGTTGCATTTAAGAGATGAGCTGCGTGAAGCCAATATTGAAAGTGCACATACAGTTTCATATCCATTTTATGCTTCAAACGAATGTGAAGCAACTCTCAGTTGCTTCACATTCCCTTTTGAGTATGTTGGTACCAGGTTATTAATAGTTGCATATACATACTCCCATATAGTTTCATATCCTTTTTCTCAACTTGTATATATGAAAGGTTGCTACCATAGTTATTAATAGTTTAATACATGTCCATATTTGAAAATCAACTTGATCATTGAACTGAGAGACATTAGTTTGAGACAATTTAATCCCATATTGCTTAATAGCTTTGATTTATGTGGGTAAGCATTTTTGTGGTTTAATGTGTTAGGTAAAATCGGCATCTTCTTTTTCAAGTACATGACTATCTCAGCCTGTAATAGAAGTCAATTGGTGCCTCTAAATTATAATGTAATTCTTACCCGGAGTTATTGGAGAAGGCTAGCAACATCAACACTGCCAAGGCTAAAGGATTAGATGAAATCTTAGCTTAACAATGTGCTTAGTTAATTTCCTTTTCACAATATATAATAATGCAAAGAGTTTTAGGAAATATATGGCCCTGGTGCTGTATGGATTTTCAATGATCGCTTAATTAGATATATATCGCCCATGTTGTTAATTTCAATTTATGTGTTGTACTGTTGTGTAACTTATTATCCGAGTGTGTTGTGAATCTGAACTATACAGTACTATACCAATTATGACTGTTTGTTGGTAATGAGGGAGTCCAAATCATCTGCATTGATTCTATACAATACTAATGTGTTTTTTTTTCTAAAAAGTAAAGATAAATTGCACTAAATTCCTTAAATCTATAAACTATTTCAAATTTTTAGATTCTCTTTTTGTTACGATGGAGTTTCCCAAATAATAAATAATTCAATGAAAGAGTTCTATTTCATATATTTGAGATGATGAAAAATTAAAATAGGTTCAAGTCCTATTTACCTCACCTAGTCTTAAATGGATAATCTATCTTCACATAGATCTAATATCATCTTTTCTCATGAGCACATACTTCATGTATAATAATATTAATTCTAATATCATCTTTTCTCAGTAGCATCTTAATGTCTGGTTCTGGGACAGGACTTCCTATTATGTGCAAACCCTCCTTTAGTTCTTCAAGGGTCATATTCCCATTCTTGTCTTTGTCCATCATATGAAACATTTGCTTAATATCAGCAACTACTTCTACAGGCAATTGCTTAGCTACAACCTGTGAAATATAATTTGACATGTCAAAGTTCTTTCTAAAGAAATTGTGATCTATAGCTACTTCAAACTAAAGGTATGTAGGTACTGTAAGTAGCATGGAACATATTGATCCATAGTTATTGTTTGTTTTCTGGTTATAAATAGTTTCAATAGCTTAATACTTCAATCTATATTAGGTTTTCCTTATTGTTTGTTCAACTGTTTTAGCTTTAATACTTCTTTAATAGCTCAACATTCTTAGAATTGTTCAGTTTCAGCTTTAATAGCATCAATATTAGTGTTCAGTAGCTTTGACGTATTGCTTTGGTTCATACAGTATTATCAATTTCAATCTATTTCAGCTTTAATGTCTCAGCTTTTATCAGTATAATCCACATGTAGCTTTGATGTATTGCTTTTGTCTCAGCTTATAGCATCATTATGAGCTATTGCTTTAATAGCTTTGATGTAGTTTTAATGCCTCTCATGCCTATCCTTTTAAGTATAATCCACATTGCAATCTCATTTTTAGTGGGCATTTGACCTTCCATATTTTGGAGCCAGTGATGCTCTCTTTCCTATAGAGTACGATACATTGTTGAGAAGATGCCCTTGGAATTAGGATGTCCAAGGAAATCCCAAGAGTTCATTTACCCTGTTTTGTTCTACGGTTAATAGTTGTTCTAGTTTCATGTCCTAAAGTCTTCATTGGAGCACATACTTTAGCTGCTATCAATCAAGGTTATATGTTGATGACCAAATAGCAGACTGGGCAGAGTTAATACACTGAACCAAGCTTCCAGTCTTGTTATAAATATTTTGAAGAGTATTGAACAGTGGGAGAGTACTATGATTAAGAAGGCTTGTATCCCAAGCTTCCCATAAAGAGCAACTATATGGAAAAGAAACTCTAACATATACAAAGGCAGCTGCTGACCAAGCAGTAGGAGGAGCAATAGCTGAATAGCATTTGTGCCCAAATTAAAATTCAAAAAAGAGGAAGAAAGTGAGGTAGCATAAGTAAGAGTACACTGTACTCAAAGGCTTCTCCTCCAGTGGCTCCCAGGCACTCCTCACATGCCACCTAATTATTTTTACCTCACTTTCAATTTGGTGTTATCAAGGACATGGAGATATTTTATGGAATCTCATGGCCAGTCATCCACTAATACTTTGATAAGAAGATATAATGTATGAAATAAACACATACACAAAAATTAACCAAAAAATATCTCTACTCGATATAAAGATTAAAAAAAATTAACCAAAAGAGAATACATAAAAGATTAAAATCACTTCAACAACTTGATTGAAGCTAGGTCTGCAATGCAAGCACTTGGTGACAGCAACAACTTGCAGCAAAATGCCATCAATATCCCTCCATTGGACTTCTACAAGCCTTTTGACTTGATCAACAGCTGCAAACCTTCCTCAAGTGCTCATATCCGCACAACCTTCACATTCCCCCAGTATTCACTTCTCTTGAATCTCTTATTTATAAAAGATGTTTAATGTTATTTAACCAATATGTTACTTAGAGTTTCTTGAGGATTGTATACATTAAAATGCATCCTCCAAGACATTAAATATGTTTGCTCTTATTATGCTAAGGTTATTTGGCTTTAATATTTCTTTTTTTAGGATTTCTAATTTTCTATGAAAACCTTAGACCCGTTTGGGAAATGTTATTTGACTTTATAAATTTTGTTGATAAAATTTAGTTAAAATATTAGACTGAATATGAATTTAACAAATTCATATTCTATTTAATATTTACTAAATTATATTAACCAAATTTATAAATATCAAATAACGATTCCTGAATTGCCCCTTATTGGACAGTTTAGGAGCACAATTATTTATATTGCAAATTTAATCTCGTTTAAAAACACATGCCATTTGAAACTTTGGTAGCATCTCTTTCGTTCTCCGGTACGCTTAAGATGTTTTGCGTACTTGGAGAACTAAAGGGAGATGTTGCCGAAATTTTCAATGTCTTGTGATTAAATGAGATTATAGATGTAATATAAATGATGTGTTCTTGAATGGGATAGGATCACCCTACATATATGACCATACCCTTAATAGTAACTTGAAATTAAATCTTGAATTCTAGGATGGATAAGAGTTGGATGTCAGCGTCACTAGCATCTGAAGCTTATTTTAGAGGCATAGAAGATTTTGTTAATTTCGCAATTGAACATGGATTGGATGAGAATGACATGATGAAATGTCCATGTAAGAAATGTTTCAACAGAAAACATCAAAAACCAGAAGACGTTAAGGCACACTTGTTATGGAATGGAATATTACCAAAATATACAATTTGGTACTATCATGGTGAACCTATAAGAGCACATATTGAAAATGATGCAGTAAATTTTGAACAAGAGCATCAAACACATAGAGTTGGTGCTAGTAATTTCGATCGACATCATCTCAAGAAGAAAGAAATAAATTAGCTATTGATGAATTAACTAAAAAATTAGAGGAAGAAAGAAGAGAACGTGAGGCGGAAAGAAGAGAACGTGAGGCGGAAAGAAGAGAACTTGAGGCGGAAAGAAGAGCAAATCAAGCCCGAATGAGTGAGTACGAGGCACAAATAAAATCGTTGAATGAAAAATGGGCTATGTTCAACCAACTACTGCAACAACAACCAAGAACATTTGGTGCACCACCACAATTGGGTTTGACTTCGATAACGAATTAAGCCAATTTATTTCATTCACATCTTGGTTTTGTAAGTATCTGTCAAAAAAATATATTCTAACATTATTTTGTTCAACTTGATTACTAAAATATTTTTTTATTACAGTCTCAGTATGCTAATGTGCCTCAATATGCTAATATGTCTCGGTACTCTAATGTGCCTGAAATTGCCTCTCAAGGAGGCAATGCAAGAGATTCTTTTTCCACTTGTGAGTATTTATTTTCTAAATTAAAATATTTATTTGTTTATTTTGTATACTAATGCTACTAATATTTGTGCAGACAGAGATCATGAAAAAGGAAAAGAAAAAGTAGTAGTAGTAGTAGTAGTAGTAGTAGTAGTAGTAGTAGTAGTAGAAGGAAAAGAAGAAGAAGAAGAAGAAGAAGAAGAAGAAGAACCATGTTTTTAACTTGAAAATAATGCTACTCCTGGATAATAATGCTCCATGTTTTTTAGAGCTCTCTATTTATGCAAACATATTTTTGTGGTCAATAAGATGCTTCTATGTGAATATTCAGGTTAAAACAGTAGTATTGATAATCCATTTTCACTACCCTCAGGCCCTGTTACATACTTCTGTTGCTTGTCGACGGAAGCTTGTAGTTGACTGGGTTCCTAAATGGATATCGGAATAGAAAGATATATGTTATATAGACACCTAGCTTTACTTTCTTACTGGGTTCCTAAATGGATATCGGAATAGAAAGATATATGTTATATAGACACGTAGCTTTACTTTCTTTCTTATCAGATTTGGTTTGTTATAGGATTATATCAAATAGGCAAGCAGCCGCAAGGTCAAAAGAAAAGAAGGTGCGGTACGTCCGAGATCTTGAGATAAAGATGCATTCTCTACAAGCTGAAACATCCACCGCTGCTGTTAGGCTGTCCATGATGCAGGTTGGTCAGATATCCCTCAAATATCCCTCTTTACCTTCTCATAAACCCTTTACATCTCCTTTCAAAGCTAACCCAACGAGACTATGCTCTTCTGCTTCTTAATTATATGACACCATTCATATATATCTAGCTTTTATTAATTTTATAGCTATGCAGTAGTCCGAGTAAAGTAGTAAACAATCATCTAATTGTAAAGGATCTACTGCTTTTGATATCCCACAACTAATAAGTCTCCATTTTTCTAGCTCTTCCAGCACAAATTCATATCTAGCTTTTATTCCTTCCTTCCAAAGCAACATTACACATTAATATCTTCATTTCTGCATGATTCAAATTTGTCTTACATTATTTTTCCATATTGAATTCAATGCAGTCATTTAGGGGAAAAAAAATCTTGTATCTGGGTTGATGTGCTGGATGGTGGGAAGGATGTGTTGATGGAGTTTGTTCCATTCTTTGAAGACCCATCCATCAAGAAGGTCGTAATTTTGAGAGTTTAATCATCTCTAAGCTAAATACCACTCTTGGATAACATTGTTGTCAATCTAGCTTTTACTAACCAAGTAAATCGTATTGGTTTATTTTTGTTTATTAGTACATTGACAAAGAACAGATATTGTGGATATTGTGCATGAGCAAAGCTTAATTAATAGGTGCATGTGGTAATGCTTTCCCCTTTGACCAGTGCATTGTGACCATCCTTTGACCAGTGAATGTGGTAACTTTAAAGGTATCAAAAAGTACCTTTAAAGTTATCAACCCGTATCCATTTGCCAATTCCAAATCATAAGTAATTCTTCATTCCATCCCTCTTTATTACATAATTCATGTACCAGTTCAAGGCTTGATAAAATCTGCACATTTCTATGGGTAGACCACTTGTTTAATGCCAATTATGTAAGGATCTTCTCAAATTGTTGCTTTTCTTCTAGTCTCTATACTCTTTCTCAGTCCTTCATTTGATTCTGTCATGCTCCTCACAAGTATCTCATATGAAAGCTTGTATTGTGCATAAATGGAATGCTTCTTTCTATTCCGCAGCCCACTTTTTGGAAGACAGACTGAGATTAGATATGTTTGTACACCTTTTTTTTCCCTAATTTGGTGTCGAGCTCTTTTCTATTAAAATTCTTCAAGCTATACTTTTTCTCACATATGATAGCTATTTTAATCAAGATGTTCTTTTAGAATGTTGGTTTTTATTTCATATTTTATGTTTACTTGATCTTATATAAACTATTGTTTTGTGGTATCATTACTCTGGTCGCTTTCTTATGCAGTATTCTGTATAATAGTGAATCTGAATTATGGAGATTATACTTATTTCTTCAATGTCTATCATTAGAATGCTTATTTCTTCAATTATACAAAACAAGAATAATTTATTCACTTTTTGTTTTCCCGTAGGATTGGATTGAGTTGGATCAATTACCTCATACTAGGACTAAAGAGAGTGCTTTCCCTCTTCACTCCTGAAGAGGAGGCAATTGTTTTTTTTTTTTCATATGCATATAATTTATGTTCAGTTGATTTTTGGTTTGTAAAACATTGTTTGATTTTGGTACTATCATCTTGATGAAAGAATGAGTTGATTTTTGGTTTGTAACATTGTTTGATTTTGGTATTATCATCTTGATGAAATAACGAGTGTTTGAATAGTACTTGAATTAATTTTATAGTAAGGATGACTTTAATCATTATTTTTATCAAAGTTTTTATGTAAATTACGTGACAGCTAGAGATTTAATTTCTTAAAGGTTATTAAATATTAAATATTTATACAATATATAAATATCATTTATAATTAATTTAATTAAATACAATTAAGCTGATACCCGGCGCCTCTTGGGCGCCGGTTAATTAATACTCGGCGCCTCTTAGGGGGCGCCGAATAATTAATATCTGCCGCATCTTGGGGACGCCGGGTATTAATTACCCGGCCTCTTAGAGGGGCGCCGGATATTAATTATCCGGCGTCCAGTGAGGGTCGCCGAATATTAGTTACCCGGAGTCCAATGGGATGCGCCGGATATTAATTACCTGGCGTCCAATGGGGTGCGCCGGGTATTAATTAAGCGGCGTCTTGGTTGAGCCGGTTATTAATTACCCGGCGCCATTGGATGAGCCGATTTTATTCTTTATTCGCCCTTTGTTTTTTTCGAAGACACCGGCGTAATCAGATACGCCTAAAAAGTTTATTTTGACTCTAAAATACCGCCGGATTTTAAAGTAATAGGCGCCGGTTTTTACAAAGTTTCCTGTAGTGCGAGCTGGTAAGGTAGTGTTGCTGAATTCAATCATTAGTTTTGTGCCAGTGCATTCTTTAGTCTCTTCTTGGGTTAGTGAGAAGGCATTAAACAGTATTGAGAAGATTGAAAAAAAAAATTATGGGCCAACCAGAATGAAAGAAAGTCTGCTGCATTAATAAAGTGGAGAAAGGTTAATGATAGTAAAAGCAATGGGGTTTGGGAATCAGAAACCTTCGTGTCATGAAAAAGCCTTAATGGCAAAAAGGATCTTACCTGTGCTAAATAAGGAAGATATTCCCTGGGTAAGTCTATTAAATGCTAAGTACAACGGTTTAAATCCTTGGGTGGAATGTAGATTTAGACTATCCTAGAATGTAAAAACTATTATGAGAAGCATGTTGGAGCTTAGGGAGGGGCTAAGGAAGATGGTAGGCAATGGTAGGAATATAAATGTATGGAGTGATCCCTGGTTATCTAAAGTACCAGTAAATTGGTGGCCTACATATTTAAATGTCCAGGATGGAATCTGGAATTTATCAGTGTTAAATCAATGTTTTGGGGAGTCTTTATGTAACAAAATTGCAGATATATGGGTGGATGCAGAACATGGAAGGGATAGGTGGGTGTGGAGCTTGAATGATTCTGGTATGTTAAAAACAAAGACATCATACTGTTATATCAAAGAAAGAGATGTCAGTAATGAGAAATGTGATTTTAATTGGCTGAAATTGTGGAGACTGAAGATGTCCGCGAGGGTCAAAATATTTGTCTGAAAGTTAGTTTAGGGAAGGCTCCCTACCTCAAAATGGTTTGAGAATTTCACAGGGGTTGATCCTGACAAATGTTTTGTTTGTAAAGCAGAAGAGGATGACAGTGAGCATTTTCTGTTCAGGTGTGAGTTTGCAAATAGATATTGGTCTTCGGCTGAAAAGAAATTGAGGATAATTTTCAGGAGAAAAGATGAATGAAAAGAAATTGGGGATAACTTTCAGGAGAAAACATGAATGGAAGAATGGTGGCTGGGTTAAGGAAACAGATGCTTATGATAAGGAGTCTGGGGCAAAATTAACAGTGTTTCTAGCAGTTTCACTTTAGCTGCTGTGGAAGAATAAAAATCAAGCCAAATATGAAGGAAAGTTGAATAGTTTATACATTATGTTTGTGAAGGTTTTAAACGATACATTGTTTTACAGCAATGAAGGGGAGGAAATCAAAAGGAATCTGATTGATAAGCTTAATGAGAACGTAGATGAAATGTGTTATGCTGGTAGGGAGAGAATTTAAAAGTCTTACTATGTGATGCAGCCTGGAAGAGTTCTTCAGAAGGTGGAGCTGGTTTTGTTTTAATAGAAAGAGACATATGAAAGTTTATTGGTGCTGAAAAGTTGAAGGTAATATTGAGCTGAGCTTATTTCCCTCTAGTATAAACTTGACAACGTGAGGAAAAAGAGCTTCAAAGATATTGTTGTTAAGACTGATTGTTTGAGAGCAATCAAAATCCTAAATGATGAGTTTAAAGCTCCATGGGAAATGGAAGTATTGGTTAACAGAACATGGCAGATTGGAAGGCAAGTAGGTGTTGCTGGCTGGGTTCATATCAGAAGGAATGTATATAAAATTTCGCATTATGTAGCTAATTCTACTGTGTGGTAATTTTGAGGGATGTTGGGCAAATTGGATAGATGCTATAAAGAGTATTGATTATGTGATGAAATATTGTAATGAACTTTTTGCTGATTTTATAAATAAAATTTCATCTGAAGGAAGAGGTGATCTGGGCTGCAGTGAGGTTAGAGCTATGCATTTTGGTAGCTCTGATCTTTCTATTAGCATGGTTACTGAATTTGATAGATGAGTTGTTTCTTTTTTTTAAAAAAAAAACTCGATTCGAATCAAACTGATTTGTCCAATTAATTTTTGATACAATTAACGTTTAATTTTTTTTAAAAGTTTTCAATTTTCAATTTGACCAAATTAGTATTCGAATGAATTTTTTTATTATTACTGGTCAATTTTTATATTTTATTTTTGATTTAACTATTAGAACTTATAAAAAAATATAATTAACTAATTATTTTTATATCAAATAATAAGTATTTTGTATATGATTAAAAAATCATTAAAATTTAAACATCCTCAAAGTTTTAAGAATGTAAAAGTTAAAAGAAAAATAATTAAGAGCCAAATTAAAATAAAATAACAACTTTCAAAATCAAATTAACTTTTTAAAGTATAAAAAGTTAAACAGATAAAATCATAACAATTAAGTGCTAAACTGAAATAAACTCAATTTCAAAATATTAAAAGACCTCAAATGGAAGCCAAATTCTGTAATTTCATCAATTTCTTTCATTGATTATAATTTGTCAATTAAATTATAATCACAATCATAGAACATTTTTCCAAATTCCTTTTCTTCAATTTGCTATCCAAACAGAAAAGTCATGAACAATACATACATCCTTAATTTAAATATTACAAGATCTTTAGAGAGGAGAAAAAAAAGAGATTTTTATTTAACAGCAATCAGCCAAACCTTCCTCCAAGGCCATGGCGAGCTGGATGAGCCCCGCCGCCTCCAAGCTCCATGCTCCGCCTGCCCTCCTCCGCCGCCTCCCCGCCGACCTTACCCTCGACGACGACGTCCCCGCCCTCGCTCCGCCCGCGCGCACCCGCCTCGCCCCTCGCGGTCGGGACGACGTCGAGACCGCCGCGGCAGACTCCGCGGTGGACACGCAGGAGCCCGACTCCGACTCGTCGGAGGAGACGACGGCCCACCCGGCGGCCGCCCCGCAGGCGCGGCAGAGGGAGCGGACCGGGGTGGCCGACCCTGCGCCGGTGAGGAGCCGGTCGTCGTCGAGGGCGCCGCACCGGACGCACGCCACGTGGCGGAGGTGGCGCGCCACGAGAAAGTTGGCGCCGTGGACGCGGGCGTCGCAGGGCCAGCAGAGGAAGGCCGCATCCGCCTCGCAGCGTACGGCGACCGCGCCGCCGCAGAGCTCGCAGCCCCTCCTCCGCGCCTTCATCTCGATTCGCGATCGCAGAGCGAAGGCAGAAGTCCAAATTTGGACCTTCTTATAAAGTAGAATTAGAACAAGTAGAGTTGGGTGAGATATTTAGAGGGATTTATAATTAAAAATTTCAAGATTAAGGCATGAGATTAAAATAATGGGTTGGAAT
This sequence comes from Canna indica, assembly GCA_034359265.1. Classification (NCBI taxonomy): domain Eukaryota; kingdom Viridiplantae; phylum Streptophyta; class Magnoliopsida; order Zingiberales; family Cannaceae; genus Canna; species Canna indica. The sequence goes on from CP136890.1 coordinate 75,584,195, forward strand.
AAAAATAGTAAAAATAAATGGATGAAATCTTTTGCTTTGGAGTGATTGATTCTGATTCAAGGATTATTATTTACGCAACCACTCCATCCTTGGCCACAAATGGAGTATATTTCTTTCTTTTTTTTATTGTGAATGGAAATGAGGTGTGCTGTACATGTATATTATTTTAGGATGCGAGTTAGGGGCTGTGTTTGAGACACATTAGATTTTTTTTTCTAGATATGGACCAAATCTAGCCTTTGCCTATGTGGCATAGACCACCCTGAGAGCTTATCAGATGGTGAGATAAAGATTGAGAGGATAAATGTTAAGTCCATCAAATGTCACTGTCAAGCATTGTTTTGAGCTTCTTGGTTCTGATATTTTTGGAGCAAATCCACTGAAACATGCCAAATCTTTCACTAGCTCCAATTCTGTGTTTCATTCCCTCTAAACCTAAACCTAACCACATACATGTAGAAAATGATCACCACTTGCTTTAGCTTTTGCTTCTGCAAGAGCCACAACTCAAAGTCCAGCTTAAGTCAGCTTGTCTTTTACTGCATAGCCTAAATTACCTAAAAATAAAATGGTTGGATCAACCAGTCATTGACACGTTATTCGGAGAAAGGGTGGGAGGAATTAATGACATATCCCCACACCTGTGACCTGTGTGAACACATTAGTAGCACGTGCATGTGACTGATGAGTCCATCAAATTGAAAGAGTGAGTATTGTGAGGCTATGAATTATGAAACTTCTGTGACCAGTAATAAAGTTCAAGCATTAAAGCACTTGTTGGCAAATCTGAAAACAGAACAAAAAAAAGCAAGACTTTGACGAATGTTACATTAACATGACACAGAAAGGAAATAAGACACTTGGTTACCCACAATTGAGACACACACAAGTATAAAACGTATCATTGTTTGTGAAGTGAAGAGATCAATCGAACAACTCTTTCATCATCCAGACCTCAACGTGACACCTCGAAGAATTAAAGGCCTATTTGGTTGGGCATTCTGCATTTACCCTAAACGTGTTTTGGCCACGTCAATGATGGCTTGTGCAATGAATCAAGGACTGAGTGGTCATGGATATGCATAATCAGATGACCATTTTGGTCTTAGTTCAACCACTGGCTATCACATTCATCAACAGTGCAAAAAAGTGTATCTGCATGCATGAATGATCTTAGAGTTCATAAAGTGAGCAGCTAAACTAGCAAAATAGTATAATTTGTATCAAAACCCTTTCTTATACTGTTCAAAAAAAAAGTAGCAGATCAATGTGTTATACATAAATGGGTACGCATGACACTAAGCATGCTTCAAGTTTAGAAGCTAGCAAATGCAAAGAAAGAGAGGGGTCTGCTAGCAAATGCATAAAGTTTAGAAGCTAAAACTACAAGGGGAAAGATGACTAATCTCTTGACGAGTAGAAAAACTCATGGATGTAAGAGGTACGTTTTGTCACCTTGAAAACAGTATCATAAGACAGCAGTCCAAAAATTTCTAATGGGAACAAGATTTAGACTTACTAACAAGGTCTGGCATTTTAGTTCACTTCACATACACCTTTGAATAAAGAGGGAATCTTGTGTTCCTCATGTGGGGAATTGAGGCATCACTTGCCAGAAGACAGTCTCAGTGTGTGAAGTGTGAAATGTGAATGATCTTGGCCAACTACAGGATACAATAGAAATTGCAATGTGTCTGTTCACCCCAAACTTGCCTTATACCATGTTACCAACTTAAAGGTATAAACCACTAAGAAAAATTTAAAGATTTTTCTAAAAATATTGAAAGAAGAGAGTAAAAGTCATGTATCAAGTTCAACAAGATCACATGTTCAGTTTGTGATGAATGCTGATGACTAGAAAAAAGGCACTGAATTTCACCAAGCATAAGTTGAGAGCTAAATCCTAATCCACAATACAATAATTTATCTTTAAATCATAACTCCATAAAGAAAACAAGTGGTTGCTGTTATACATAGATCATAACATCCGGGTAAACAACAATATTTATTACCTGATTACAACATTATACAATTTTACTACAACACCACAATAAACTAGGGGCACATTAGCAAGTTTCTGAACATTAGCAGTCCTGGAAAGGAGACATGGGGTGCCAAAAAATAATTCATAGTCAAAAGGTTGAACCATTGAAGCCAAAAAATGATCGCTGCAAAACAGAAAGGACAATGTAATAAATTAAATTACAAAAATAAGATATGCAATATGATCAAATTAGTTACCATTTGACAACTGAAATATTAGAAGTTAGAACTGATAATAATTATTACCAAAGTTTAATCAACAAACATTAATTGCAAAGTTTGCAAAAGAGACTATTTTCTTATTGCAGCGCCATCACCATGCATGCTTATCAATGTATTAACAAAACTACAAAGCCGGTAGAATTTATGGTGAAAATCAAGGTTTAAATGCATCCAGCGAAAGGAAGATACAAAGAGCTAGAACAAGCACACATCACAAGTTTACCTGCACATCATAGAACTTGATATAAAACCTTGAACTATCAACTGAGAGTTTTGCTTCAAGAATCTCAGCAAGTGCAGAACTAAGCCTTGCATTCACACTGGGACCAAGACCACCAATCGATATAACTTCCCCGTAGGCTGCAGGTTCTTCACTTCCAGCAAATGCAATAGGCACCCCACCATTAATCAAAATCATCACATACTGAGATTCCAAAACACAAGAATAGACAGAATAAAACCAAATGGTTATTACAAAGGCAAGAAAGAAGAATTTTGTTTGCTCTAACTCAACCATATTTATTGAGCCATTTACTCTCTAGCAATGAGATAAATGGAAGTAGGAAATACTTCTTATAGTGAAACAAGCATAGAGTTCATGAGAAATATATAGTGCTATTATCCAAAGCATTTTCCATGGAATGCCGTAACTAGAACTTCACCAACCAATGGACCGTGATACAATCAAGATAAGAACGTTAACGGAGACAGAAACTACATTACCGTGAAAATTGTGATCAACGAAAAATTAAAGAATTGATGCTTCTCCGTCCAATCACCTTAGAACACAAAAATCCCACGAAACTAAACAAAAGGCGTCAAAGAGAAATTTCATCGAACACTTGGTGGCACGAAATCTGAGATGGAGTTCTCACGTAATCGCCAACGACAAACTACATTACTACGAACAATGTTAACAAAACGAGAACAGCACACTTCGTTACGTATTGGGAATACACAGGCATATAGTAATTAAGACAAATGCATCAAACAAGGAGGCCACAGACGAAGAGATCTCATAACTTGGCAACTAAGCGGGATGATGGGAGTAGGTTATCACCGACTCAGGCTTGCCGATTATCTTGGACACTGTTCTGGTGCAGTCCTTGAGGATGTCGGAGGCCACGACGGCGTCGACCGGGACATTGGTGGAGAGGTTCAAGGTCGGCATCGCGATTTGCAATTGCTCGCTCAGTAGAAGGCAATAGCAAGAGCAAGCGTTAGGGCAGCGGCCGAAACCCACTCAGGCGGAATGGAGAGATTGCGCTCGCGGCTCGTCCTCTCCGTTTGCGAAGGAATCGAAGATAAGATGCGGACGGCGTGCGCGGATTCTTTCATCTCGTTTGCTTATATTTTTTATCAAAATTTAATTTTAGATCATAAAGTTTGCCATTTTTGTAGTTTGGTACATAAATATAAAAAATTTCAATCTAGTGCCTAGATTTATAAATTTAATTCCAGTTTGATTGAAAATTCATATATTTAGAATAATGGATAAACACCATCAAGAAATTTCAATCTATACATGATTGAGCAAAACTTGAACTTGAAGGATGATGGAGGATTTGTTGCAAATATTGTGCCCTTATCATCAATTGGTTGGTTGCAAACATTTTTTTTTGTTATCACATGTTATTAATAAATATTTTATTATGATTTTTACGTAAAAATAAATAACAACATTTACTTAAACTATCAAATTCATACGTTGAATTACGAAAAAAAAAAAAAAAAAGTTACTTAGGTGAATAGCCACCAAACACTTTGCATACCACCATGCACCAAAATACCTTATCAGAAATCGTAAAAAATCAACAATTATTTGGTTTGGGACCACTAGTTATATCTTCAAACCATATATATATATATCGAACTGGACTAGCACTTTGGACCCGGTCGGATCAAGCCTAACAACGCCCATACTTGAGAACCAAATTCAAATCGAGTCAGACGGCTTAATCCTGAGCTCCACCCGATCATACAAGGATATCTATATTCTCATTTATCGTGAGAGATTCGCTATTATAAGCCCGACATCTCTGGGATCAATCTCGACCTATTCCGAGCAACATCCCTCTGGAATTATCAGGTGATATCATCACATCAGCCTGCAATAAATACAGACACGATATGTCTAAGGTAATCTAAGTTTCAATTTCCATTGCCTCTATCTCGATCTCTTACTGACTTGAGCGTAAGAGTATCTTTTGCAGTCCCCCCACCGAAGTTGCACCTGGACAGGAGACGCACCGAACCGAACCATACCGCTCTGACCCTCAGGCATGAACACAAACACACACACACACACACACACACACACACATATTTAAAACCCTAAATGTGTCAAGCCCCGGAATCGGATCACGCGATCGGCCAGAGTGCGGACAGGCACCCCGAAGCCTAAACCAAACAATAATGTAATTCATGCATCATATCCAAAAATAAAGTGCTATGGCATAAACATAAACATTCAAGTAGCAACTCAATAGCAAGTCAAGGAGAACTACATGACAAGTACGCTACTGTATAAGTTTAGACGATAAACAACTACAAATCCAAACACACTAAATGTCTTTGACATGCTCAAATTCAACACGACTTGACTCAACTCGACTATGTCAACCGATTTCACGAGACCACCATTGGAGTTTGCCGCCATTAGCCGTGCCATACCTCAATGATCACTCTTTGCAAAATAATATACATAAAAGAGGATGAGTTCAAGAACTCAGTTAGTGGTCACCTCGACCATCACCAAGTGGAATCATGATAGATAAGTAACACAATAGATAATTTTGAGTTCAGATAGCAGAATAAAAGAATATGTAATACATTCTGATTCGACCCAATTAGAGTTGTCTTCTAGACATCCATCCACAACTTATGGGGTACTTGCTTGGCCGACCACCCTCGACTAGCCTCTCAACTCGGGCTCACTGATTTAGGAAAGCCCTCCAGAATCAACGCCCAGAACTTGATCGGGAAAGACCCTCCGACCTATGAACACTCGTACGCTAGGCGTACCACTCGACCTTATGCGCCCAATATCACCTCGTGCGCGATGCGCACCACTCGGCCTATCAGGCCCAATAGCATCTCGTGCGCGATGCGCACCACTCGACCTATCCAGCTCAATAGCATCTCGTGCGTGATGCGCAGCACTCGGCCTATTAGGCCCAATATCATCTCGTGCGCGATGCGCATCACTCAGCCCAATATGGCCCAATAACATGTCATGCGCGATGCTCACCACTCGACCTAATATGGTCCAATAATGTCTCGTGCGCGATGCTCACCACTCGGCCCAACATGGCCCAATAATGTCTCGTGCGCGATGCGCACCACTCGGCCCAATAATAATCTCGTCCGAGTTTATGAGTTTCATGGACAATGAAAGGATTAATAATCCATCTAAGGATTTTGGCTTAGAGAACTACCAAATTCCCAATTTCCTTTCTTTCCTATGTCTCATGGAATGTCAGTCCGCATCCAAGATTTCAACCTTTCTACATCCCACTTTCTAAATTATCTACTCGAGGCTAAACCCTCATGTCAACATGCAAAAGTTCAACTTCCCTACTGTCCACATAGTTGAACTCCTAATATTTACAGCAAGCTAAAGAATGTCGTACCGGGCCCGCAACCTGACTCGTTTAATAGTTAGAGCGACAATTCCAACCTATATATTGTAATCATCCGTTTCCTACTCGTACACTATTGTTCAGGCCACCGTATTAATTTATAAGTTTGTAGAACATAATGTACATAAGATCGGTAGGTCAATTCAATATTTTACACATTGTACTACTTTCTCAAACAGAATAACCATCTCACCATGCATTAAACGAAAATTTCATCAAACCAAAATAAGTTTCAACAAACCAAAATAAATTTCAGCATATGATGATTAACTTTACTTAACATCTAATTCACAGCATCATGACAACATAATTATGAAATACAAGCTTATCCATTTGCCCTTAAGGGTACCATACACCCTCAGGGTCACTCGGCCACGCTAGGCCACGACAATACGAAGTTTAAGCATGATATATTATATACAATTCTCAGAAGTAATCAGTAATAAAATCAAAAATAATTAGCAAACATCAAATATGAGTTTTCTTAATAGGGCCGGCCCTCCCTAGGGTTTGGGGGCATGCGCTAGGGCTGTTGTACCCTCCCAAACCCCAAAGGGGCGCCCTACAAACCACGATCTATGCAGACAACTCAGAAAATGTTAGAACTCGTAAGAAAACACAAGAATTTGCCCTCAATTTCAAGAATCCTACACGACAGCTCCAAATCACGATCTCTAGGAAATTTAAGGAGGATCCACTCACCTACAATCGCGACTAGGGGAAGAGAAGGCATCGACGAAGCCCCGCGATGAATAAAGTCCGACGAAGCTCCGATTTCGGCCACAAGATGCCACCCGAGTTCTCCTTCTCCACTCTCCCTTTGGGGTGCTGGAGTTGCACGGTCCCAGGTGGCTTTTTTAAAAGCCAAAAGACCATTATGCCCCTCTCCACTTAAGTCGACCCAAATCGCTCAAAACGAGTCCGATTGCGTCCTCAAACTCGACTCGAACCCAACTAGATTTTATCACATAAATAAACTCATAATTAAGGGAACTCCCAAGGTGCAAGGGTCTCATCTCAAGTTATGTGCTACCGTTCAATTCCGCACGCGCCGTTGCGCGTCACGCTCAACCCGCTGAAATCAATACATGCAAAAATATTATTAAAATTTTTAGTGGGTATTGCAACCTCCCCCCTAAAAAAAATTCATCATCGAATTTAGGGGTATCACAGAGCTCGTGATAGTCACTCAGGAAGTTAGTGACCTCCACTGACGGATCGGTGCTAGTAAACTCCGGGGGACTCAACCTGACAAACTTCAGGTACAGAACCTTGTGTCCTATGGTCTCATGACGGTCTGTTGCCCTGACCACTGGTGGCATTGAATTGGTTCCTCAGTCTCTTGACCCACTGATGCAACCAACTCAGGTTGAGGCTGCTGCTGCCTCATCCCTCTCTCCCTATGGAGCTCCTTAGTCAACTCGACCACTTGGGCCTCTAGTTGAGCCACTCGAGGGGTCCTGCTCCGCCCTCTCCTGGGTAAGGCACCCACGGCCCTGACCCCCGGTGCGACCCCTTCCTCGGCCTCGGCCCCTCTGGCCTGCGGAATTACTACCGCTATCGCTCATCACTGCCCCACCTTGAGCCTCCATCACTATTAGGAAAAACATAAAAGAACACTATATTAAGTACAATTCTAAAATTTTTATATTGATAATACATACCACTGTTGATGCGTGCAGTCTCCGTAGCTCAGTCTCGTGAAATAGCACACACCGTATATTGACATAGCAACACCTGCCTATACGGCGCTCTATGTTCTAATGACGTAGTCAGGACCTAATCACATGCTCTGATACCACTTTGTCACGCCTCGAAATCAGGTCACACGATCAGTCGAAGTGCGGACAGGCACCCCGAAGCCTAAACCAAACAATAATGTAATTCATGCATCCAATCCAAAAATAAAGTGCTATGGCATAAACATAAACATTCAAGTAGCAACTCAATAGCAAGTCAAGGAGAACTACATGACAAGTACACTACTGTGTAAGTTTAGACGATAAACAACTACAAATCCAAACACTCTAAATCTCTTTAACAGACTCAAATTCAACACGAATCAACTCGACTACGCCAATTGGTTTCACGAGACCGTCACTGGAGTCTGCCACCATCAGTCGCACCATACCTCAGTGATCACGCTTTACAAACAATATACATAAAAGATGGTGAGTTCAAGAACTCAGTTAGTGGTCACCTCGACAATCACCAAGTGGAATCATGATGGATAAGTAACACAATAGACAATTTTGAGTTCAAATAGCAGAATAAAAGAATATGTAACACATTCTGATTCGACCCAGGAGTTGTTTTCTAGGCATCCATCCACAATTTATGGGGGTACTTGCTAGGCCGACCACCCCCGGCTAGCCTCCCAACTCGGGCTCACTGATCTAGGAAAGCCCTATAGCATCAGCCCAGAACTCGGTCGGGAAAGACCCTCCGACCCATGAATACTCGTATGCTAGGCGTACCACTCAGCCTTATGCATCCCAATATCACCTTGTGCGCGATGCGCACCACTCGGCCTATCCGGCCCAATAGCATCTCGTGCAGGATGCACACCACTCGGCTTATCAAGCCCAATGTCATCTCGTACGCGATGCACACCACTCGGCCTATCCGGTCCAATAGCATCTCGTGCGCGATGCGCATCACTCGGCTTACAGGCCCAATATCATCTCGTGCACGATGTGCATCACTCGGCCCAATATGGCCCAATAGCATCTCGTGCGCGATGCGCACTAGTCGGCCCAATATGGCCTAATAATATCTCATGTGTGATGCGCACCACTCGGCCCAATATGGTCCAATAATGTCTCGTGCACGATGCGCACCACTCGGCCCAATATGACCCAATAATAATCTTGTCCGAGTTTATGAGTTTCACGGACAATGAAAGGACTAATAATGCACCTAACGAATATGGTCCACTTGGATGTTTGCATTGAGCATATTATATGTTGTGGCATTTTTCTTGCTGGTTGCTACATGTTGATGAGGATGATTGCGCTGCTAAAATAAATGCTCAATATCAAAAAAATTATGCTTTATATTCTTATGCTTACTTATATGCTTTTGATTATGCACGATGATGATGTTGTGGTGAAACTGAGGGCTGATCTACTCACTAGGTCTCAGTTGGACTTAACCCTCACATTTGTTGTTTTGTAGTACTTGAGCTAGATCAGAGAGGAACTGGGGTGTAGTAGCGCGACTGGTGGTGGCAGGGTAGCAGGTCTCTTGACATGTCGTGGTTGAGGGGGATACTTGAGTCATTTTGTTTCTTTGAGTCATGGAGTCATGTCGTCTCGATTTACTTTTTTTTGCACTTTTATTACTTGAGGTGTCTTGTTTAGTAATTAAAATTCTTGAAACCGATTTGAACATTTGCTATTTATTGAGTTGGTGGTCTAGGGTTTTCTTGAAAATAAATGTCTTTTATAAATTCATGAAAAGTTATTGAATGTTCAGGTCTGGTCTTGTTGTTTATGTGGTTTGGTTTGATTTAGGCTTCAGGGTACGTGGCGTACCCTGATCGGTCATATCGAAATTGGGGTGTGACAAAGTTGGTATGATAATAGGATAGTAGGTATCATATGGGGGCATTGCTAGTATGTTCATGTTGGCTTAAGATTTTCAACCTTGGTCTTAATCTCGGTTTTGATGATAACAAACATAGAACTAATATTTCATTGAGAAATCTTTCAGGTTCCAAGTCGGTTAGCGATCGACGTCCCCGATCGAAAAAATTAGAGAAATCGGCAAGGACGCTTGTTGTCGCTCGGGATTCTTCGGAAAGTTAGAGTTTAGGTTTAGGGTGTCTAGAATGTGATGTAATCCTCTTTATGATGCAAAGAACCCAAAAATTAAACCCAAACCCTAAAATATGAAAATCCGAAAACCGCCATGAAATTCACTAAGCCTAGGGAGCTCCTTGGAGGGCTATATGACCTAGACATTTTCTTGACACAAAAAATGACAGTAATTATTCCTTGGGTAAAAACTAGATAACGAGGTATTTTAAAGGAATTTTTGGAAGCCTTTAGCATACCCATATTTGACCCGGGAGATTAGAAAATTTTTGTTTTCCGAAAATTTGTACTAGATCCCAAAAACTAGATTTTTATTCTTAAGGATTTTGATTTTTTAGATATTTTTATTGAATCCAAATGAGGGGTAATCCTTATATAATATTTATGTTCTAAAGTTATTCACTTAAAGTTAGTAAATATTATATAAGTAGACTTAGTGAAGACAGAACCCAGAAACGAGCTAAACCAAGCAGTCTGCCCAGTTTCGATCGATCGAATGCTGCAAAAAATTGGCAGTAGGCAAGTCGGTCGACCGAAATATGCCAAAAAATGACAGTATGCCTTCGGTCGCTCAGTCGGTCGATCGACGATCGACCGGACTTGCTATCGGACGATAGAAACGACTAGTTTTTCGCCCGTTGAGGTGGCTGTTTCATGCTATCTCCTCAAGGCTTATAAATAGAAGCCTTAGCAAGTCTTCCACCCCTTATCCAACATACTTTGAGCCATATTTGATGATCATTGGGCTTGATTGAGCCATCATTCTTGAAATCCCTAGTTTGATCTATCATTCCTTGATATAGTCTTCAAAGCTTCATTGATTCATCACCTTGAGGCATCAAGAGGACTAGGGAGTTTGTTGTGGAGCTAAGTATCTTATTGTTTGATTTATTGCTCCATTTAGTGTTGTATTTTCTTGTTTATTTCTTTGTATTTGAGTTAGAGTAAGACCTAGAGTGTAGGTCTTGAAATTAGGTGGTAACCTTGGTGCTTAAGGTTTAAATCCACTGGTGTTAACATAGTTTGTTAGGATTAGTTCTTGTTGTCCTTAGGTTTGAGGTAGGAAGGCAGAGACTTCCGAGTGTGGAAGTGCCTTCGGTGTGAGAGCGGAGACTCTCCAGTGAAAACGTCCTCGTTGTAAAGGAGATAAGATAATCTAGTAAAGCTAGTTTGAAAATCCTAAGCGGGGTGCTTTGGTAGTGGAGTAGGCATTGGGGCCGAATCACTATAAATAATTATGTTTGCATTGATTCTACTTGTGTTTATTTTATTATCGCATTTACTTTGCTTCCGCTTGCTACTCAACTTGTAATTTGCTTAAGTAATCTAAGAAATGATTAAAATTGGATTTAGGCAAAAAGATTAGTAAATACACTATTCACCGCCCCTCTAGTGTGGCAATTTCACCAATATTTGGTATCAGAGCGGGTCGTAGATTGAGATTTCACCGTCTCCTCTACATCGTCTCTCGATCCGAAAAATGGCACTAGAGAGTTTAGCGTCTTCACCTCCTAGGTTCGATGCCTCGAACTTTGGTCTTTGGAAATATAGGATGTATACATATTTAAAGACTAAGGGTTTTGATGTCCTTGACATATTAAGACTAGAATTCATTGAACCTAAGGTTGACATGCATGCTTGGAATGAATTAGATAAGAAAATATTTAAGTATAATGGAGATGCCATGAATTGTATTCTTTGCACCTTACCTAATGGCATTCTTGAAAAAGTCATGCATTGCTCTACAGCTTTTGATTTATGGACTAGTTTGAATGTTTTATACGATCATGCTAAAACCGAAGAAATTGGTACATTTAATGAAGGTAGTTATGACAATGGTCATTCACCTACCCCTAATTTTGGTTTTGATGCTCATAGCTCTTCTAGTCAAAGAAGTAGCTCCAAGAGCCGAAAAAAAAAGTAATTTGTCATGCTTGCAAAGAAAAAGGGCACGTGAAGAAGAATTGCCCTACCCTGAAAAACAAGACAAAGAGGAGGTCAAATACTTCCACATCATCCTACTCAAGTGAAGCATCCTCTTTTCATGACTATGAAACCACTTCAAAAATTTGCCTCATGGATGCTAATGATGAGGTACACTCTTCTTCTTCTAGTCATGCTAATGCTAGCTCTACCAGTTCTCTCGACATATCATGCAATGAGTTAGTAGATGAATACAAGAAAGTGTATGCCTTACTTGTTAAAAAGGATAATGGAAATAAAAGATTGAAGAAAGATAATATAAGGCTTAACTCTCATGTGGATGAGTTAAAATTAGAAAATGAAATCTAGTTCTTAATTCTTCCCATGATAGGTTGAAACTTGAGCTTAAGGACTTAAAGCTTGAGAATGAAAATTTGAAACTTGAGAATTCAAAAATTATAAGTGAAAACAACAATTTGAAATCTCAATCTAATGCATTATATCAATCTCTTAACTCATTGAAAAATTAGGTTGTCTTTAAATAAGAAAGTAAACGAATTGAAAAATGGTTCATTTCTTAAGAACACTAGAAATGCTTATGTAAAGAATGTCAATGTTCATCATCATTCTCATGCTATGCATTCTACCATTAGACCTCATGATCATAAGAAGAAGAATGATGTTTCTAAGAATGCTCATAATCATCACGTTTCACATGTCAAACATTCTAATGATAAAGCACATGTCCATAGCAAAAATAAAAAGTTTAATGGACATTATTTTTGTTGTGGTATATATGGTCATGCAATCTATGATTGTGCATTTAAGAAGAATCCAAGTATTGTTAAGACACTTTGGATACCTAGGCCAATTTACCCCCAAGGACCCAAAGCCATTTGGGTACCAAAGGTTTCTTACTCTCTTGTAGGGGGAGCTACCACACAAGGGTAAAGAGAAGTGAAGAGTTGAAGTTGACCAAGGACTTAAATAAAGTATCATTCCTTGGTTGCAACTTCAAACCATCATGATGCCATAGGTATGGAAATTGGCATCAAGGTATACTTTATATCATATCCTTACTTTGATTTGTTTTATTTAAGTTGGAGTTATGATATATGTTTAATTTGAGTTGTTTTCCCCGCTCTTGTTAAGAGTCTTTTGGATTTTTTTTATTTTTTATTTTCAGTCTCTTCGGAGACCTATGTAGCCTATAACGGGCTTATGCGACTTTGCGGTTTCAAATCATAGGCTCATTGTGGCCTTTCAGTTTTCAACCAATAGGAAGGGTTGGAGATCATATTTTCATATTTATTATTTTTGTGATCTCTTAAAATTCGTTTCGGATTCATGATAACATATTTTGAAACGAATTTCAAACTATTTAGCAAAGTGAATTTTGAAAATGATACTTGAATTTTCTCTTTGCTATTTGGTTTGGGTTGCTTGCTAGTAGCTTTAGTATCATTAAATCTACTAATGAAGTCTACTTGCAAGTTGAGAATGTTAATGGAAGGCTATGCTATCATGAAGAAAATTAAAAAGTAAAAAGATAAGTTTGACAAAAAATTTAAGAATAAGGTATGAGTTTGATTTTGCAAAAATCTTAGTATAATATCTGAATACTTATGCTTAAATGATTTCTCTATGCTCATGATTGATTATGCATGATAAATATTTGAATTTTCATGAGTAGAAAAAATCTTGATAACTTAGGGAGCGAGTTCCGTAGGGAGCGAGAGGAGCTTCGTAAGGAGCGGGAGCTAGCGCAGTAGCGGACCCCACCTGTACCACCAGTGGCACCTGTAGTGATCGAGCCGGTCGAGCTGGTTCAGTCTGGATACGGGGAGGAGGACCGATGAGAGCCGGTGGTACGCAGCTCGTTGTACATGGATTTTGTAAAGTTGAAGCAGCCAGTATTCACAGGCATGGATCAGGCAGTGGTGGTGACATCGTTCTTAAATGTCTGCACAGAGTTATGCTCGATCTTGGAGTGTTCCTCTGAGGCGATGGTGCATATAGTTGGGTTGCAGCTTAAAGGCTCAGCGAAGGAGTGACACCAGTCATGGAGGGCGCGTAGGAGGACTCATGCACCAGCCCCTACTTGGCGAGAATTCCGAACTGCTATCATTGAGAAGTATCTACCCAGGAATGTCTGCGAGAGGCGGGCTAGGGAGTTCGAGTAGCTTCGCCAGACCGACACTATGACGATGTTGGAGTATGAGATCAAATTCACATGGTTGTTCCATTACCACTCATCCCTAGTGGTGACTGAGATGGACCGTGTGAGGCGGTTCGTGGAGGGTCTAAGGGTACAGATTGGCAGACTTATACACTACACCGAGGACCTCAGTCAAGCTGGTCGGCCTCTCCCAGTTTTGAACTGCCTCAATCTTCGCACGATCAACTTTCACACCATCCCGAGATACAATATGCCCTAGAAATCCCACGTTGGTCAACCAGAAATCACACTTTTAGAATTTTGCAAAGAGCTGGTGTTGTCTAAGTGTCTCTAGAACTACCCTCAAGTGCTCCCTGTGCTCCGCCTCGTTGCTGGAATATACCAGAATGTCATCAATGAAGACTATGATGAATCTGTCTAGAAAGTCCTTGAACATCTGGTTCATCACCTCCATGAAGGCCGTCGGGGCATTAGTAAGCCCAAAGGACATGACCAAGAACTCATAGTGTCCATACCGCGTCCTGAAAGCAGTCTTCTGGATATCTTGATCCTTGATCCTCAACTGATGGTACCTTAACCTCAGATCGACCTTTGAGAACCACTAAGACCCCTGCAACCGATCAAATAAGTCGTCAATTCTGGGGAGCGGGTATCAATTTTTGATCGTCACCTTATTGAGCTACCGATAGTCGATACACATCCGCATGGATGCATCTTTCTTTTTCACGAACAACACCGGCGCCCCCCAGGGTGAGACACTTGGGCGAATGAACTCAATGTCTAACAGCTCCTGCAACTACACTTTAAGCTCCCTCAGCTCACCGGGTGCCATTCAGTATGGGGGATCGATATAGGCTTCACCCCTGACTGCAGATCAATATAGAACTCGGTCTCCTGCACTGGTGGCAGTCCCAACAACTCCTTAGGGAACACATCTAGAAAGTCCATGACAACTAGGGTACTCTCAATGCCGCGGGCCGAGCTCTCGCCGGTAACATCTGTAGAAACAAAGGCCAAGAAAGACTGACAACCACCTATAATTAGTTTGCGGGCTTGAAGAGCAGAGATCACTCTGATAGAGTCCCCTCGCCCATCGCCTTGAAAGGTAAAGGGTGGTATTTTTGGCTTGCAAAATGTCACCACCTTTGTCCTGCAATTGACTGATGCATAATGGGCTGATAGCCAGTCTATGCCTAGAATTACATCCAACTCTAAGGTCGGTAATAGCATCAGCTCCGCTTTTAGATCGTGCCCACCTATGGAAATGTCGCAGTCCCTGAAGACCGTCCTCGCAACAACAGTACTGCCTGTAGGTGTAGACATTGCTAATGGTTCAGCTTACCAACTATTATCTTTTCCAAACCTCAATGCCACAACTCAGATAGGAGTCTCAGTCCGTTGTGCCACTGAAGCTGTAGACGTAGGAGCTCTCCCTCTGGGTGGTAGTGCTGCTTGACTGCATGCAGTGCAGTTCCTCCTGATATGGCCTGGTTGGCCACCCAAAATAGGTACTCGGACCCTAGCAAGCTTCTTTGTGCCTCCTCTCACACTGTCCACACTCTGGAACCTTGCCTCTTTGACCTCCTAGTACTGTGGCACTCTAAGTAGTCGTCGGTGGTCCTGTCCACGTACGACCTCTGAAATTTCCTTGTCCTTGGTTCTGCGGGCACGTCGTTCCGGTGTCGGCACCCTCAGATTGGGTGCGCATGTACTCTTGACGGTGCTACCTCAACCTCTTCAAGGCTGGTCCATCCTGCCAGTCAGTAGGTACCATGGCTTCCTTCTGCATTGCCTTATCCACCACTTGCACAAGGGTAGTGTCCTCGGTGTAGTGTATTAGTCTGCCAATTTGTAGCCTCAGACCCTCCACGAACCGCCTCACCCAGCCAGTCTCAGTCACCACTAGGGATAGGGGGTAACGAGACAACCGAGTGAATTCGATCTCATATTCCGACACCGTCATAGTGCCGGTCTGGTGAAGCTTCTCGAATTTCCTAGCCCGCCTCTGTGGACATTCCTGGGTAGGTACTTCTCAATGATAGCAGTCCGGAATTCTCCCCACGTAGGGGCTGGTGCATGAGTCCCCCTACGCGCCCTCCATGACTGGTGCCACTCATTCGCTGGGCCCCTAAGCTATAGCTCAACAATCTGCGCCATTGCTTCAGAGGAACACTCCAAGACTGAGCATAACTCTGTGCAGTCATTTAGGAACGTTATCACCTCCACTGTCTGATCCGCGTTTGTGAATACTAGCGGCTTCAGCTTCACGAAATCCATGTACAACGAGCTGCGTACCACTGGTTCTTGCCAGACCTCCTCCACATATCTATACTGAACCAGCTTGACTGGTTTGGTCACTGCTGGTGCCATTGGTGGTACAGGTGGGGTCCGTTGTTGTGCTAGCTCCCGCTCCTTATGAAGCTCCTCTCGCTCCCTACGGAACTCCTCTCGTTCCCTACGGAACTCCTCCCGTTCTCGACGAAATTCATCTCGTTCTCTACGAAGCTCCTCGGTCAATTCCGTCACCTGGGTCTCTAGTAGTGCAACCCTGGGATCTCGCGCTGCCTCCACCTGACTGGTAACACGGCCTCTACCTCGACCGCGACCCTGGCCTCGGCCTCGTTTGCCAGCGGAGTTACTTCCGCTTTCGCTCATCACGGCATCATCATATGCCTCCATTGCTATTAAATAAGAAAGCAAGCACCATAAAATTTTAATATATATACAATAATGAAATTAACTAAAGAATACATGTACCGCCGTTGGTGCACAGGTTCAGCTGTCGATCTCATGACTAGGACATACCATATGATGACACACTAGCAATGCCCCATACAATACCTACTATCCTATTACCGTACCTGCTCTGATACCAACTTTGTCACATCCCAAATCCGGTATGATCGGCTAGGGTACACCACGTACCCCGAAGCCTAATCCAAACCGAACCAGACCTGAACATTTAATAACATCTCTAGGATTTTAAAAGAAACATTTATTTTCAAAAACCCTACATCACTAACTCAATAAATAACAACGGTTCAAATCAGCTTTAAAAGTTTAATAAATAAATAGACACTCAAGTAATATAAAGTGCGGAAATAAATAAACCGAGTCGATATGACTCAACAACTCAAAGAACAAAAGAAATGACTCGGGTATCCCCCTCGACCACAACATGTCACGAGACTCACTGCCCTGCCGCCACCAGCCGTGCTACTGTACCCTGGTACCTCTCTAATCTAACTCAGGTGCTGCAAAATAACAGATATGAGGGGCAAGTCCAATTGGGACTTAGTGAGTAGATCAGCCCTCAGTTTCACCACAACATCATCATCATGCATAAATAAAGTATACATGTAGTGTAAGAATATAAAGGAAAATTTGTATTTTTCTTTGAGCAATTATTTTAGCAACGCAATCATCCGCATCATCATATAGCAACCTGCAAGAAAATACCACCACATATAATATGCACAATGCAACCATCCACGTGCTCAACCAGACCTGTTGGTCCTCATCGCCACATAGGGTGGGTAGTCGGTGTGGCCTCCGATCTACCACCCAACCAGTGTCGTCTCTTTGGGGTATGCTCTCCCTCACTATCACGGCTCTTTCGATCCGTCTCTTTGGGGCATACGTTCCCCTCACCGATCGGGTTTCCGGACTATCTCTTTGGGGGTATGACCTCCCCTCATCAGTCGAACTTCCGAAATCAGACAAACACTGTCTCTTTGGGGCATACCCTCCTCTCACCAGTGAGATTTTTGGAAAATGCAACAAGCAGATCACATCATCGCACACGCAGTTATAACAACATAGTTATATTGTGCTATCAACACGTAAATAAGTGTATGTTAGAACATACCTCATCCTCCACCTTCACAAGTCATAATTCACAACCACGCATGCAAATATAAGCATATGACAAGGAAGGGACAACAAGGAATAAATATGCAACACATCTAAAGCATAAAATAAAAAGAAGGAACAACACATATAGGAAGCCCTAAAAAGATAGGATATCACCACCTAGCAATCCTATACAATGTAACCCTCCCTTGAACACCCTAAATGAATACCCTAGGCCGGCCCCCTTAGGTGATATCCTATCTTTTTAGGTCTTCCTTCGGCCCCCTTAGGTGATCTTAGGGTCGGCCCCTTCCGATAATTAAGTTTAGGCCCTAGCAGCTCTAGGTGTCCCTAGGGTTCCAAATCTCTAGGTTTAGGTTCTTACAATGATCATACTATTAGGAATCCATCCAACATACTCTAAAGTATATTTCCTAGGTGTGAAAACATGTCTCAATTCATAAAAATATCATCTTTGGGGTGGCCGGCCACCCTAGGGTTCTTAAGGACCCTCCTAAAGGGGGCGACATACCCTAATTCCACCATTTCTCCCTCCTTTCCTCAAGATCCCAAACAAGCACCAAGAAACCCCTACAACCATCAAGAATCCTAAAAAATTCATCAAGAAAACAAGGGGAAGAGGGGTGTCACAGCAAGGAAAAGGGGCGACCAATCACCCAAAAATCAATCTGATAGAACCGTTGCATTCACGATAGAAATCTCGATACGATTATCCAA
The DNA here is from genome assembly GCA_034359265.1 of Canna indica. Taxonomy (NCBI): domain Eukaryota; kingdom Viridiplantae; phylum Streptophyta; class Magnoliopsida; order Zingiberales; family Cannaceae; genus Canna; species Canna indica. The sequence continues at coordinate 75,602,611 of CP136890.1, forward strand.
TTCAATCCACAAAAAACCCAACGAAAAACAACAAAATCTTCATGACATAGGGGCGGCAGCAATTGGGGGAAAGAATGCTAGAACCACTCACCTTTTTGGAGAAACCGGGAAGGAAGAAGAAGCGGAGGATCTTCCTACGTTGAACGTCGATGAACTCGCGAAATCTTGTCTCCGGAAGAAAAAGGAAATGAGACCCGCAGGATTGTTGCAGAATCTCGAGGTACCAGAATGGAAATGGAAAAATATCACCATGGACTTTGTTATTGGGTTACCGATGCCAGAAAAAGGAAACGACTCTATTTGGTTGGTGGTGGATCGCCTGACCAAATCTACGCACTTTATTCCAGTGAAGACCACTTTCTCTACGGAGCAATATGCGCGATTGTTCCTTGACCGTATTGTGGCTTACCATCGGATCCCTGTTATGATCATATCCGACTGAGGCACTCGATTCACTGCTCGATTCTGGCAGTCATTTTAGGAGGCTTTGGGTACACAGCTGCGGTTCAATATCGCTTTTCATCCTCAAATGGACGGACAGTCAGAGAGGACCATTCCGACGATTGAGGACATGCTGAGGGCGTGCCTGATAGACCTGGAGGGTAGTTGGGAGAGGCATCTATCTTTGGTAGAGTTCACCTATAATAACAGTCACCATAGTAGCATCGATATGGCCCCGTTTGAGGCATTGTACGGGCGCAGGTGTAGGTCGCCGATAGGCTGGTTTGAGGCGGGCGAGTCCTAGATGCTAGGGCCGGACTTGGTTCATGATGCCGTTGAGAAAGTGAAGCTGATCAAGGAGCGACTTCTAGCAGCGCAGAGTTGTTAGAAGATGTATGCCGATGGTAAAGCCCGCGACGTGGAGTTTTATGAAGGGGATTCGGTCTTCCTAAAGGTGTCCCTTATGAAGGGGGTTGTGCGCTTTGGGAGGAGGGGAAAGTTGAATCCCAGATTCATCGGGCCTTTCCTTATCTAGTGGCGCAAAGGAGTGATCGCTTATGAGTTGGCTCTACCTCCTAGCATGGATTGAGTGCATCATGTTTTCCATGTCTCCATGCTTAAGTTATATGTTCGGGATGAGTATCATATTCTAGATGTTGCTGCAGTGGAGGTCGATCCGACCATTTCTTTTGAGGAGCGGCCTGTAGAGATCCTAGACAAGCAAGTGAGGAAGCCGAGGTCCAAGGAGGTTCCCTTGGTGAAAGTTCGTTGGGAGCACCACTCAGGGCAGGAGGCCACTTGGGAGATCGAGCAAGATATGAGAGAGAAGTACCCGTACCTTTTTTATGCCGAGGTGAGCTTCTCTTCTTCATCTCAAAATTCGAGAACAAATTTTCTTTAAGGAGAGAGGAATTGTTATGCCTAAAAATACTAAAATAATATTTTATTCCTTAGTAGGGGACAGTGGGCCCGAGTTAGCACTAATTGGCGTAGAGTTGCGAAATTTAATTCAGGTAAGCTTTATATATGGAAATCTTTTTTAGGAAAAGTATATTTATTTTATTTCTGTGATTTAGCATGCTAGGATGATAGAGAGTCTCGAGATGAATTTAGAGGTTCAAACAGAACTCAAATCGGAGTTAGAACGGGTCGTTTAAGTCATTTAACTTAAGTGAGAGCATTTTGGTAATTTGGGCCAGCCAGGGCCCATAAATTTCCAAAGGGGGGCACATGGCTGCTGTTTCCAGCTGCAAGCCATCCAAGAGAAAGAAAGAGAGGGAGAGGAGGCGACACCAAGAGGAGGAGGTGCCGCCGGAGCCGGGATTTCACGAGTTCGTCGGCGTTCAACGTAGGAAGATCCCTCGCTTCTTCTTTCTTCCCGGTTTCCCCAAAAAGGTGAGTGGTTCTAGCCTTCTTTCCCCATAATTTTCTCATACATGCTGCTGCCCCTATGTCATGGGGATTTCTTCATTTTTCTTGGATTTTTCATGAATCGGATTGGATATTCGTATTGAGAATTCTGTCGTGAACGCAGCGGTTCTATTAGATTAATTTTTGGGCCATTGTCCGCCCCTTTTCCTTATTGTGCCGCCCCTCTTCCCCCTTGTTTTCTTGATGATTTCTTGAGGATTCTTGATGGTTGTTGGGGTTTCTTGGTGCTTGCTTGAGATCTTGAGGAAACGAAGGAGATAGTGTGGAATTAGGGTATGCCGCCCCCTTTAGGAGGGTCCTTAAGAACCCTAGGGTGGCTGGCCACCCCCAATATGATATTTTTAGGAATCTAGACATATTTTCACACCTAGGAGATATACTTTAGGGTATGTTGGATGGATTCCTAATAGTTTAATCATTGTAGGAACCTATACTTAGAGATTTAAAACCCTAGGGACACCTAGATGTTGGCCCAAGAGTTTTCCCTAGGCTTCGATCTCTATTTTGATGATAAACACATGTATTTAATATATTTGTGTAGCTTTGAGTTCAGGTTGAGATTATGATACGTGCGTAAATTTTGCTCGGAGAAATGCAAAAATCAGCAAAAAAGAGAGGCTCCGACGTAAATTGAGTAGAATTCATAGATTACCAAGTAGATTCTATGTAATATATCTCTAGGAATATATCTCTAGGAATATATCCCAAGCCTATTTATAATGTTATCCATGTCAAAACTTGGTAATGGAACTCAAAAACAAAGCGTGCAACAGAATATGTGTAAAAAACAACCTCAGCCCAGGTTCGGTCGACTGAACGAGGCAGTAGCCAATTCGGTCAACCAGACGGTTGACCGAATGTGGCTAGAAAGAGGCAGTAGCCTTGTGGTCGTTGGCGATCGATCGATCGATGATCTATCGGCAAGCGATCAGACGGTGTCCAACGGGCAGAAAAATGCCCGTTGGAGTGAACTGCCGAGTGAGGGGTGATAAATACCCTACACCAACCTCCATTAACTCTTCTTAACTAGTCATTAAAGCTTCCTACATGAGATTTGTGCCTTCTAAGCTTGATTTCCTTGCACTTGCTTCTCCGATCGACGATTTCTCTCAAGCGCTCATCTTCCCTCGACTCTGGCTTCGATTCGACCTCAAAATCTTGTGGAGTTGGAGCTGTTGAAGGCTTGGAAAAGAGCTTTTAGTTGTGCTTTACTCTTTAGCTCTTTTCATTGTAATTTTACTTGTTATTTGAACTTATTTTTTCATTGTTAGCTTGCTAGGTGTACTAGTGTAAACACTTTGGGTTTGCTTTGTAGAATTGTGTTTTGCCTAGGTGAATAGGTTCGAGGCATTCTCAAAGGGTTGAAAAGAAAGGCTTCAGTTGTATTCAAAGGGAAACACATAGTCTATAAAGTGTTGGTTAGAAATCCTTGATGTGGTGCCAAGGTAGTGGAGTAGGCAGTTGGCCGTACCACTATAATTACTCATCTTTGCATTGCTTGTTTGATTGTGCTTATTTGTTATTTATTTTTATCAAGCATCTCTATCTAGTAGCACGTTAATTTGGTTGCATTAAAAATCGAACTCGAAAGAAATCAAATAGAAGTTAAAACTCACCCAATACTATTCAACCCCCCATTCTAGTGTGGGTATTTGATCAATATTTAGTTTCAGAGCGAGGTCATAGGATTATATTTAACCATCTACCCTATAATCTAGAATGTCTAGTAAAATCCAACAAGCTTAAGGGTCCCCTACTCATACTCCACAATTGTTCGTTGGAAACAACTATGCTTATTGGAAGATACACATGAATGGCTTTCTTCAATAACTAGGCATGGATGTATGAAGAATGATCCAAGTAGAGTATAAGCAACCAACTAAAGATATGAATGAGTGGGATCAAGAAGAAATTAGACTCTTTAATGCAAATACAAAGACTGTCAATGCACTATATTGTGGCCTATCAATTAACGAGTTTAATAGGATTTCCACTTGTAAGTCGGCATATGAAATTTGGAAAGTCTTAGAGACTACACATGAAGGGACTTCACAAGTTAAGGAATCCAAAATAACCTACTCATGCATGATTATGAAATGTTCGAAATATTACCGCATCAATCTATTGATGCCATGTATGCTCACTTTCAAAATATTACAAATGGATTAGCTAACCTTGGTAGAGACATAAGGGAAGAGGAGAAGGTAAGGAAGCTCATTCGTTCCCTTCCAAAAGCTTGGGAGCCCAAGGTCATCGCAATCATGGAAGCAAAGGATATGAGCACCTTAAAGATCACCGAGCTCATTGGGTCTCTCATGACACATGAGACCCATATGAAGCAATACAAGGAGGAAGATGCCCCCAAAAGCAAGAATATTATTTTAAAAGCATCACATCGGGTTGAAGAACCCTCATCATCCGAGGAGGAGATGGATGATTTTGAAGAGATGAGAATGTTGGAGATTCATGAGCTTCATGAGAGGCGGCATGAGAAAGGGAAAGGAGGCTACACATGCTTTAACTGCAATAAAGCCGAGCACTTGAAGAAAGATTGCCCACTCTTCAAGATGGCTTCAACCTCGCACCCCAACAAGAAGGACAAGTACAAGAAGAAGAAGAAGAAGAAGAAGAAGAAGAAAAAGAAGGCAATGATGGCTTCTTGGGATGAGAGTAAATCCTCTTCAAGTGAAGAGGAGACCAAAAGTGAGAAGGCAAACCTTTGCCTTATGGCAAATGACAATTAGGTAAAATTTACTTTTGGTGAAGTTTCATTTACTCAAGAAGAATTATAATTGAAATTTGATCAAATGCATGATGAATTCAATACCATTAGAAAGAAGTTCAAAGAGCCCAACAAGGACAACAAGTCTTTGGAAATTGAAAATGATAACCTGCTACTTTTATTCAATGCCTTAAGGAAAGAAGTTGATACTCTTAAGGAAGAAAAGCATGCATTAGATGATGCCAAGAAAAACTTAGAAAATGAGAACAAGTTTTTAAGTGATCAAGTAGAGCACTTGAATGATAGCATGTTAAACTTAAAAAAAGAACTATGCATGCTAAATGAAAAAATGACAACCTTTCAAAATGCCATGCCTAAGGTTGTACATGTTAGAAAGTAATCAAACAATCATGCTCATGCACACTTCCAAGCTCACACACATAGCCCAAGAAAATTTAGTGGAAGTTGCTTTTCAGGTGGTATTTTTGGCCATATGGCTAGAGATTGTGCACTAAGGAGGAACCCTCATGCTAGATTCAATTGGATTCCTAAGATGACTAACACTCAAGGACCCATGAAGATTTAGGTACCTAAAATTATCTCTTCTCCTTTTGTAGATGGAGAAGCATCCTCAAGCAAGTAGAAGCACATGAATCTTGGATAGCGGTTGCTCAAAACACATGACGGGTGATATCAATCTCTTCGCAACCCTATCAAGAAAGGATGCTGGACATGTGACATTTGGAAATAATACCAAAGGTAAGATTATTGGCATTGGTGATATATGTATACTCCCCTACCCATGTATTAAAAATATTTTACTAGTTGATGGGTTAAAGCATAACTTGATTAACATATCTCAATTATGTGATAATGAGTATGTAGTCATTTTCGAAGCATCTAAATGCATCATTAGAAGTGCACAATCTAATGATATTGTGTTTATTAGAAATAGACAAGAAAATGTTTACACACTAGTTTTAAATATTTTGCCTAGTCCTCATGTTAGATGCTTAGTTGCCATGGAAAATGATTCTTAGTTGTGGCATAGAAGGCTAGGACATGCTAGCATGAGCCTCATCCAAGAAATATCTAAAATGGACTTAGTTAAAGGAATGCCTAAGATAAAATTTGAGAAAGATAAACTTTGTGATGCATGTCAACATGGAAAACAAGTTAAGTCTTTATTTCATAGCATTAATCAAGTGAGTACATCTAGAACACTTGAACTTGTTCACATGGATCTTTTTGCTCATTGTGATGTGGCTAGTCTGGGTGGAAAATTATATTGCTATGTTTTGGTTGATGATTTCTCGAGATTTACATGAGTTTTCTTTCTAGCTAAGAAAAATGAAACTTTTGATTTCTTCAAAAAATTTGCTAGGAGAGTTACAAATGAAAAAGGAATTTCAATTTTGAAAATTAGAAGTGATAATGGAGGAGAATTTAAAAATGAAAAGTTTTTCAAATTTTATGATGAATTGGGTATTGAGCATACATTTTCTTCCCCTAGAACCCCTCAACAAAATGAGGTGGTTGAGAGGAAGAATTGAACCTTACAAGAGATGGCTAGGACCATGCATTGTGAAAATAATTTGCCCAAGTATTTTTGGGCCAAAGCCATAAATACCTCTTGTTATGTACTTAATCGTATTTTATTAAGATCTAAAATCAAGAAAACACCACTTGAGCTTTGGAATGATAGAATCCCAAGTGTGGGATATTTTCGTATTTTTGGATGTAAATGTTTTATTTTAAACACTAAAGAGCATCTAGAAAAATCTGATTCTAAATTACGAGGAAGACATTTTCCTAGGTTACTCTAATAGTTCTAAGGCCTATAGAGTTTATAATCGTAGAACTATGATTGTTGAAGAATCTATGCATGTTACTTTTGATGAAACTAATGATTCTTCTAGAAATGCATGTTAAGATTATGAATGTAGGTGAGGAACTTGAGGAACTAATATTTCATGACAAAGAGGTTAAGATGAAAACAATGAGGAAACTCACCATGAAGAACCCTCATCCTCAACTCTTCCTCAAAATGAAAAAGAAGAACAGGAAGCTCTACCACCTCTCCCCAAAGGGTACCGATTGATAAGAGATCATCCAATGGATCAAGTCCTTGGAGAACCATCAACGGGAGTGGTAACACGCTCTAAACTTAAGAATATTTGTCAATATATAGCATTCATATTTCAAGTAGAGCCAAAAAATATTAATGAAGCAATTGAAGATGAATTTTGGGTAATTGCTATGCAAGAGGAACTTAATCAATTTATTAGGAATGAAGTTTGGGACTTAGTACCTAGACCTAGCGGACAAACCGTAATTGTGACTAAATGGGTATTTAGAAATAAGTTAGATGAAGAAGGTTTAGTAATTAGAAACAAAACTAGGTTAGCGGCCCAATGGTATATCAAGAAAAAGGAATAGACTATAATGAAACTTATGCTCCTGTAGCTATATTAGAGGCAATTCATATGCTTTTGGCCTATGTTAGTTTTAAAGGTTTTAAACTCTTTCAAATGGATGTTAAAAGTGCTATTTAAAATGGTTTTATTGATGAAGAAGTTTATGTTGAACAACCCCACGGATTTAAAAGTTTTGAGTTTTGAAATCATGTTTTTAAATTAAAAAAGGCTTTATATGGTTTAAAACAAGCCCTTAGGGCTTGGTATGAAAGGCTTTCCACCTTTTTGATTGATCAAGGCTTTAGCATCGGAAAAGCCGATGTTTCTCTTTTTTAAAAAATAATGAAAATGATATTTTACTCGTGTAAATTTATGTTGATGATATAATATTCGGTGCTACTATAATGAATTACTTTGTGAGTGGTTTGCAAAATGCATGCAAGAGGAGTTTGAGATAAGCATGATAGGAGAACTTTCCTTCATGCTTGGTCTCCAAATTAAGCAAACCAACAAAGGGATCTTCATAAATTAAGCCAAGTACACAAAGGAGATCATCAAAAGATTTGAGATGAATGAAGCCAAGATAGCTTCTATACCAATGAGCACATCCATTAAGATTGATAAAGATGAAGATGGTGTATAGGTAGATGAAAAATGATATCGAGGTATGATCGGTAGCCTTCTCTATTTATCAGCAAGTAGATCTGATATCATGTTTAGTGTTTGTGCATGTGCTAGGTTTCAATCTTGTCCTAAAATGTCTCACTTAAATGCAGTCAAATGCATATTGAGATATTTGAAGGACACGGTTGAGATTATAGTATCCATGTAATGCATCTTGCATGGCCATATGTACCACAACAAAAACAATATTCATGAAACTTTTTATTTTTGCTATGGACATGTGTTTTATCATTAGAATGCTTGACATGTGAAACATGATGAGTATGAGCATTCTTAGAAATATCATTCTTCTTCTTATGATAATAAGGTCTAATGGTAGAATGCATAGCATGAGAATGATGATGAACATTGGCATTCTTTACATAACCATTTCTAGTGTTTTTAAGAAATGAAATATTTTTCAATTCGTTTTCTTTCTTATTTAAGGACACAACCTTATTTTTCAATGAGTTAAGAGATTGATATGAGGCATTAGATTGAGATTTCAAATTATTGTTTTCACTTATAATTTTTGAATTCTCAAGTTGCAAATTTTCATTCTCAAGCTTTAAGTCCTTAAGCTCAAGTTTCAACCTATCATGGGAAGAATTAAAAGAACTAGATTTCATTTTCTCATTTTCTAATTTTAACTCATCCACATGAGAGTTAAGCCGTATATTATCTTTCTTCAGTCTTTTATTTTCATTAGCCTTTTTAACAAGCAAGGCACACATTTTCTTGTATTCATCTACTAACTCATTATATGATAGGTCGAGAGAACTGGTAGAGCTAGCATTATCATTAGCATTAGCATGACTAGAAGAATAAGAGTGTACCTCAACATTAGCATCCATGAGGTAAACTTTTGAAGTGGCTTCATAGTCATGAAAAGATGATGCTTCACTTGAGTAGGATGATGTGGAAGCATTTGACCTCCTTCTTGCCTTATTTTTCATGGCAGGACAATTCTTCTTCACATGTCATTTTTCTTTGCAAGCATGACAAATTACTTTTCTTTTTCGGCTCTTGGAGCTACTTCTTTGATTAGAAGAGCTATGAGCATCAAAATTAAGATTAGTAGTATGTGAGTGACCATTGTCATCACCACCTCCATTAAAAGTGTCAATTTCTTCGGTTTTGGCATAATCATATAAAACATTTAATGTGACCCATAAATCAAAAGTCGAAGAGCAATGCATGACTTTTTCTAGGATGTCATTTGGTAATGTGTAAAGTATACAGTTCATGGCATCTCCATTATACTTAAATATTTTCATTTTCTTATCTAATTCACTCCAAGCATGCATGTCAACCTTAGGCTTAATGAATTCTAGTCTTAATATTTTAAGGACACCAAAACCTTTAGTCTTTAAATATGTGTACATCCTATATTTCCAAAGACCAAAGTTCGAGGCATCGAACCTAGGAGGTGAAGACGCTAAACACTCTAGTGCCATTTCCCAAATCGAGAGACGATGTAGAGGAGATGGTGAAATCTCAATCTACGACCCGCTCTGATACCAATTGTTGGGTGAAATGGTCACACTCGAGGGGGGGTGAATAGTGTGTTTACTAATCTTTTCGCCTAATTCTGATTTTAATCATTTACTTGATTACTTAGGCAAGTTGCAATTATCAACTAAATGCGGAAGCAATAATAAAATAATTTAGCACACACAAAGATACCAATGCTAACACAATGATTTATAGTGGTTCAGCCCCAATGCCTACTCAACTACCTAAGCACCCTGCTTAGAATTTTCCAAACTAGTTTAACTAGATTAATTAGTTTCCTTACAATGAGGACTTTACACCGGAAAATCTCCGCTCTCAAACCGAAGGAACTTCCACACCCGGATGTATCCCGCCTTCCTACCGAGAGCACTCTCCCACCTCAACCTAAGGAAAACTCAACTAATCCTAGTAAACTACGTTTACAATGGTGGGTTTAAGCCTTATCACCAAGGCAACTACCAACTCAATCAACCTAGCACTCTAGGTTTACACAAGTGGTATACAATGAAAATAATCAAGAAAATACAATAACAATTGGAGCAATAAACAAATCAAACTATACTTAGCTCAAAAGAAACTCCCTAGTCCTCTTGATGCCTTGAGAAGATGAATCTTGAAGGTTCAAAGGCTAGATCAAGGTTTTATCATGAAAACTAGGGATTGCAAAGAGATGGCTTAAGAAATCCTTTAGAGATGATCAAATATGGCTCAATGGAAGCTTAGATTTGATCAAGGATGGCTCAATGAAGTGTAGGAGTGATCAAAAGTTTCCAAGGAAGGCTTACTAAGGCTTTTATTTATAAGCCTTTAGGAGATGGCATGAAATAGGCGGCTCAACTGGCGGAAAACTAGTCGTTTTCGCCGTCCGTTCGATGGTCGGTTGATCATCGGTCGACCGATCGATCTTTGGTCGACCGATCGATCTTTGGTCGACCAATCGATCGACCAAAAGCAAACTGCCGCTTTTTGGCATACTTCGGTCGATCGACCGGTCAACCGAACCTAGGCTGAACTTGATTTTTTCAGCCTTCTTCTTACGTGCTTCGTTTCCAGGTTTCGGCCTTCAACGTGCGTCAACTTGGAGAGCTTTCCATGTGTTTTTTAGACTTGTCCAAGACGTCTTTGGTGCACACGTCGAACTTCGAGAGATTTCCATGATGAACCCGAACGCGTCGATCAATGTCCTTCTAATTTTCTGATTTCTCCGATATTTTCGATCGAGGACATCGAGCACTAACCGATATGGAACCTGAAAGTATTTCTCAATGAAACATTAGTTCCATATTTGTTATCATCAAAGTCGAGATTAAGACCAAGGTAGAAAGCCTTAGGCCAACAATCCAAGCCCTCAAAGATTGATTTGTGCTCGCTTGCTCCATCGATTAGTTCATCCTCTTCAAGCGATCTTCTCGTCTCAACTCCGGCAATGATTCGAGCTCACCATCTTGAAGAGTTGGAGACTTGGAAGGCTTTTGAAGGAGCTTACACTCATGGTTTTATTTTTATCTTCTTATTGTCATTCTTCATTGTTCTTAAATTGTAATAGTTACTATTAGCTTGCTAGGTGTGCTAGTGTAAACACTTAGGGTTTACTTTGTAGAATTGTGTTTTGCCTAGGTGAATAGGTTCGAAGCATTCTCAAAGGGTTGAGAAGGAAGGCCTCAGTTGTATTCAAAGGGAAATACATAGTCTATAAAGTGTTGGTTAGAAATCCTTGGTGTTGAGCCAAGGTAGTGGAATAGGCGATTGGCTGGACCACTACAACTACTCGTCTTTGCATTGCTTGCTTGATTGTGTTTATTTGCCATTTATTACTCATCAAACATTTCTATCTAGTAGCATGTTATTTTTGGTTGCATTACAAATCGAACTTGAAAGAAATCGAATAGAAGTTAAATCTCACCCAATACTATTCAACCCCCCCCCTCTAGTGTGGGTATTCACTCAACACTTCCGATCCGTCTCGTTGGGGCATACGTTCCCCTCACCGGTCGGGTCTCCGGACTGTCTCTTTGGGGTATGATCTCCCCTCACCAGCCGGACTTCCGGGATAAGGCCAACGCTATCTCTTTGGGGCATACCCTCCCCTTATTAGCGAGACTTTCGAGAAATGCAACAAGCACATCACATCATCACACACACAGTTATATCAACATAAATATAATGTGTCATCGACAAGTAAATAAGGGTATGTTAATACATACCTCATCCTCCACCTTCTCAAGTCATAATTCACAACCACACATGTAAATATAAGCAGATGACAAGGAAGGTACAACAAAGAATAAATATACAATACATCTAAAGCGTAGAATAAAAAAAGAAGGAAAAACGCATATATGAAGCCCCAAAAGATAGGGTATCATCACCTAGCAATCCTATACAATGTAACCCTCCCTTGAAGACCCTAACCGAATACCCTGGGTCAACCTACCTTCCCTACCCAAGTGCCCCAAGGGCTAGGAGGGTTCGGTACCCTTAGGTGTTCTTACGGTCGGCCCTTCCGATAATTAAGTTTAGGTCATAGCGTCTCTAATGTTGATCAAATACCCACACTCGAAGGGGGGGTTGAATAGTGTTGGATGAGTTTTAACTTCTATTCGATTTCTTTCGAGTTCGATTTCTAATGCAACCAAATTAACGTGCTATTAGATAGAGATGCTTGATGAATAATAAATAACAAATAAGCACAATCAAACAAGCAATGCAAAGACGAATAATTATAGTGGTTCGGCCAACCGCCTACTCCACTACCTTGGCTCCACACCAAGAATTTCTAACCAACACTTTATAGACTATGTGTTTTCCTTTGAATACAACCGAGGCCTTCCTTTTCAACCCTTTGAGAATGTCTCGAATATATTCACCTCGGTAAAACATAATTCTACAAAGCAAATCCTAAGTGTTTACACTAACACACCTAGCAAGCTAACAATGAAGGAACAAGTTCAAATAACAAGTAAAATTACAATAAAAAGAGCTAAAGAGTAAACCATAACTAAAAGCTCTTTTCCAAGCCTTCAATGGCTCCAACTCCACAAGATGTTGAGGTCGAATCGAAGCCGGAGTCGAGGGGAAGATGAGCGCTTGAGAGAAATCATCGATCGGAGAAGCAAGCGCGAGCAAATCAAGCTTAGAAGACACAAATCTCACTTAGGAAGCTTTAATGACTGGTTAAAAAGAGTTAATGGAGGTTGGTGTGGGGTATTTATAACCCTTCAATCGGTAGTTCACTCCAACGGGTATTTTTCTACCCGTTGGACTCCGTCCGGTCGCTCGTCGGTCAATCGACTGATCGACAGCCCAGCGACCGCAGGGCTACTACCTCTTTCTGGCCATATTTGGTCGATCGACTGGTCGACTGAATTGGCTACTGCTAATTTTTTGCCTCGTTCAGTCGATCGAACCTGGGATGAGGCTATTTTTTACACTTATTTTGTTGCGCGCTTTGTTTCCGGGTTCCGTTACCAAGTTTTGACTTGGATAACATTACAAATAGGCTTGGGTTATATTCCTAGAGATATATTACATAGAATCTACTTTGTAATCTATGAATTCTACTCAATTTATGTCGGAGCCTCTCTTTTTTTGCCAATTTTTGCATTTTTCCGAGCGAAGTTTGCGCACGTATCGTAACCTCAACCTGAACTCAAAACTTCACAAATATATTAAATACATGTTTGTTATCATCAAAATAGAGATCGAAGCCTAGGGGGAACCATTGAGCCAATAATCTTCCCCTTTTGATGATGATAAACAAAACATGAAATTCTATAAAACTCTAAGTACCATTTGTGAGTTTGAGTTAAGGCATACACAACCTATTTTGCAACTTGACATATGCTCCCCCTATCAATATGCATATCATATTTATAACTCCTCCTATCTATATGTATCATAAAATACATGTGACCTTGCTTTTTCTCCCCCTTTTGACATCAATCAAAAAGGGCAAGAACTAAGGTACTATTAATTATTTTCATCAATAAAACCGAGAAAACCATAAAACCGAGTATCATCTATCACTATAGTCCTTCCTATCAATGTAAGCCTATAGAAGACAATCATCGATAAGTCACAAAGCCCCATTACAAGGCAATACATAAGTGTGATGATACGACATGAAATGCAATTTTTCAAAAGACATATAAATTTTGAAAGTTTAAACACTTGGAAAATCTCAAATCCCTATTTGCATTCTTAAATTCGTAAAGCTTTCTTCATTTAAGGGTTTTGTGAATATATCTGTAAGTTACTTATCGGTGGATACAAATTACACATATATATTTCCCTTCGCTACATTATCCCTAAGAAAGTGGTGCCTTAGATCAATGTGCTTGGTCCTAGAGTGTAAAATTAGATTTTTTGTTAAATTAATTGCATTAGTATTGTCACAATGTATGGGTATACATGAATATTTAAGTCCATAATCTAAAAGGGTTTGTTTCATCCAAAGGACTTGTGCACAACAACTAGCCGCAGCGATGTATTCCACTTCGCTAGTTGAAAGTGCAACCGAGTTTTGCTTCTTCGAAAATCAAGAAACAAGACTCATCCCTAGAAATTGACAACACCCACTAGTGTTTTTTCTATCTACTTTACACCCAACAGAATCGACATTCGAAAAATCAATTAAATCAAAAGATGCATTACACGGATGCCATAATCCTAATTCAATCGTGTCTTTCAAATATCTCAATATGCGTTTGACCGCACTTAAGTGAGATATTTTAGGACAAGATTGAAACCTAGCACATGCACAAACACTAAATATGATATCGGGTCTACTTGCGGTTAAATAAAGAAGACTACCGATCATACCTCGATATTGTTTTTCATCTACCTTTACACCATTTTCATCTTTATCAAGCTTAATGTATGTGCTCATTGGTGTAGAAGCTATATTGGCTTCATTCATCCCAAACATTTTGATGAGCTCCTTTGTGTATTTGGCTTGATTTATGAAAATTTCTTTGTTGGTTTACTTGATTTGGAGACCAAGCATGAAGGAGAGTTCTCCCATCATGCTCATCTCAAACTCCTCTTGCATGCACTTTGCAAACCACCCACAAAGCAATTCATTAGTAGCATCAAGTATTATATCATCAACATAAATTTGCACAAATAAAATATCATTTTCATTATTTTTTTATAAAAAGAGAAACATCGGCTTTTCCAATGCTAAAGCCTTGATCAATAAAAAATGTGGAAAACCTTTCATACCATACAAAGTAAAAATTCAGGGTACGTTGCGTACCCTAGCCGATCATACCGGAATTGGGGTGTGATAGTGTAAAAATTCAACTTCCCTATTGTCCACATGGTTAAATTCCTCATATTTAAAGCAAGTTGAAGAATGTCATACTGGGCCCGCAACCCGACTCGTTTAGTAGTTACAACGACAATTCCAACCTGTTGTAATCATCTATTTCATACTCGTACACTACTATTCAGGTCACCATATTAGTTTCTAAGTTTGTAGAAGATAGTGTACATAAAGATCGATAGGTCACATCAATATTTTACACATTGTACTACTTCCTCAAACAGAATAAGCATCTTAGCATGCATTAAACGAAAATTTCAGCAAACCGAAAGAAATTTCAGCATATGATGATTAACTTTACTTAACATCTAATTCACAGCATCATGATAACATAATCATGAAATAAAAGCTTATCCATTTGCCCTTAAGGGTACCCTTCACCTATTCTTGGAATTAATCAGTAAGAAAATAAAAAAATAATTAGCAAACATCAAATATGAGTTTCCCTAATAGGGCCGGCCCTTCATAGGGTTTGGGGGCATGCGCTAGGGCTGCCGTACCCTCTCAAACCACAAAGGGGCGCCCTTCAAACTACGATCTACGCATACAATTCGAAAAATCTTAAAACTCGCAAGAAAACACAAGAATTTACCCGCAATTTCAAAAACCCTACCCGACAACCCCAAATCATGATATCTAGGAAATTTAAGGAGGATCCATTCGCCTACAACCGCGATTAAGGGAAGAGAAGACGTTTACGAAGCCCCGTGACGAATCAAGTCTGGCAAAGCTCCGATTCCAGCCATGTAATACCCATAAATTTTTTTTAAAAAATTATTTAATTATTCCAGCGGGATATTTTGGTCGCGCGTCAGGATGTGCCGGATGGAACACCGGATGACTTCAATTGAATATTGGCCTTTGCGCGTAAGGAAATTAATTCATCTAAGTTTGATTAGTCCTTAGATGGGTTGTTTGGTTCGAGACGAGTTCGGAGGTTCGAGCGAAACTCGAATCAGACTTGTATTGGTTTAGTTATGACTTGTTTTAGACTCTACTTAAGTTAAGGGGCACCTTGGTCATTTGGCGATTGAGGTTTTAGTATTTATACCTCATCCCTCAGGGGCACGCGGCTCATAGAAGCAACCGCACACCCCCTTGGGCATCCATAGGAAGAGGTGCACGCATGGAGAGGGCGAAAGGAAAACCTCGATAGACAGCTCCTATAGCATCGGACGCCATCAAACTTCGCGGTTGATGGAGCGTCCGTGGTCGGATCGCAATGAAATTTGGACAGTAAGTTTTAGACTTCATGATTTACTTTTGGATTGATGGATATTGGTTTTTGACGGTCGGATCTGTCATTGTGATGGAATTACCGAAGCCTTGCTCTTGGTTTTCTTCTCCAAGATTCTGCTACGTCGAGTTTCGCCTAATCAGGTGATCAAGGCACTATCCTGGGGCTGATCGGACTAAAATTTGGGGATCATGTCCGAGACCCCTTGCTCCTGGATGAGAACGGTGGATATCTGTTTTGGACAAATAGATTTTGGGGTACACGAGAGGGAGGGAGAAAGCGTGAGGGGATTTGGAACTTGGCAGCGCACCCGGACTTCATTATCGCAAGAGCGCGGAGGATCGTCTTCTTTTCCAATTTTCTTCTCCGGTGAGTGGTTGAACCTTAGGGTAGGGTAAGGCTCCTTGGCCAAACCCTTGATATGATTGTGGTGATGTTTCTTGGAGATTCTTGATGAATTTTGCGGCTCTTGATTCTTGTATATATCTTCTTTTGATGATGATGTGCTCTCTTGTGATTTTTCATGGTGTTTTTCCTTGGTTTTTGGGGCCGGTCGAATAGAGAGGAAAGAGGACAGGTCATGCTAAATTTTTCTCTAAAATATTTGAGTGATTAAAACTTAACATGTATTAGGCGCATGAACACCTAAGGATTCTAGGAGAACTTAGACATGAGGAAACCTTATTTTCCTAAACCTCTAAGGACCGGCCACAAAGTATTTTCCCAATGGTAGGGTTTGGTCGTGTAGGGAAGGAAGAGTAGTGGATTAGGAAATATATTTCCTAGATGAAATTCTTGTAGAGTAAACTCGTTGTTACAGTTGAAGAAGAACCATGGTAGGTTGGGTAGGTAGGCCGGCCGAATACCCTATAAGGGTAATTGGAGTAGGGTCAGCCGAGCATGGGCATGGACATGGGTAATTCGATAACGGTAATTATTTTGTTGTGTTGTTTTTATTATGATGTAAGAGGTCTAGATTGAGAAGCGTTAGCGTATATGATTTTCATCTCACTTATAGATCATTTTCATGCTTAAGAACATGCTCAATTGGGTATCTACGTCCTTATACTAATTGCTGGAATTTAATTTAGCATGCTGAAATTGAATATTTAATTGCAAAAATTGAATATTTAAGTGCTGAAATTAATTTGATAATTGCTGTAATTATTTTATTAAGCTGCCCTATATTTAAAATGTTGTGAATTAATTATTATGTGCAGTAATTATCTTTGAGTATGCTAAATATGGGTGTGTAGATAAATATTAGAGATAAATATTGACATGATGAATATAAATTTATGATATAACCCCCTACTCGTAGATGACGGAAAATATTAGAATTTTAATACCAAATTTCTAACATAGAGACTGTGTAATCTAACTAATCACTAGAGACATTATGAGTAGAGACACGAAATCTTGCGCTATGGTGTAGAGAGAAAATTGTAGACATGATTGCTACACTTTTGTACCCAAAAGGAAGGGTATCACATGGAAAACAAACTGACAGAGCCCAAGGTAGGGCCGGGTACGGGCGCATGCCCGGGTATAATTAATTTAATGACATGAGAAACCTTGAGTGCACCGTGTGCTGTGTATTATGTACTGTGTTTGTGATGGTCGAGCTGAGAAGCGTCTTTAGCCGGCATGACTTTGCCCGACTCAGCAATGATTGAGTGGTCTTGAGATTGCACTAGTGAGCCACGCTGGTGTTAGACCCGAGTGGCGGAGGGTCTTGAGATTGCGTCAGTGGCCACACTGACGTTAGACCTGAGTTTGGATTAGATGAGTCATTCCCAACCCGGTGGGGTACCGGAAGCTAGTTAGCCATCCTAGATGAAGGACCCAGAGATTCGCACCTCTTTATGTGGACTGAGCTGAAATGCGCACATTATGATTATATGAATTTACCTAACTTGTGTGGGCCGATTATGGCCAAGTATTGACTATGGTATGTAGGCCGGTTATGGTCGGGTGTTATACTTGCTATATAGGCCAGTGGTGGCCGAGGGATACTTATATTGTGTATGGCCAATTATGTCTATTGATATATGTATTGTGCTAGGCCGGGTATGGCCAAATGATTTCATGTATGCAGGTTGGCTGATTGGCCATGTGGTGTGTTAAAATCTCTAAGTATTCATCTGAGTATTTATTTGATGCTATACATGTTTATATATGTGGGATTTAGGTGAATGTTCGGTAGAACCACTCACTGAGTTCCTCATGGACTCATGGTTTATTTAATTTTGTTTTGTAGAGCCTGACCGGTGAGGTATTGGCTAGATGGACATGGTGCAGCTGGAGAGGCAAATGGAACCGTTGATCTCGTAGCAAACTGAGTTAGAGAGTCGTAGTTGAGTAGTGGTTTCTTTTCATGGATTGAGTTGTATTTGTTTAGGGACATTTGGAGTCTGTATTTCCTTTGAACAAAGTATTCATTTCATATCAGTAAACGTGTTTCATTTCATGTTTAGTCTCATTGTCATTATTTTATCTGCGTGGTTTGAAATGCATGAGTCAGGCTTCAGGATATTGACACATATTCTGGCCGGTCACGTGACCCTGAGTTGGGGCGTGATAGGCCACAAGATGCCACCCGAGTTCTCCTTCTCCACTCGCCTCTTGGGATCCGTACGGCTCCTCCTTATTTTTTTAAGTCGACCCAAATTGCTCAAAACGAGTCCGATTTGAGCTCTAATCGCGCCCTCGGACTCGGCTCGAACCCAACTAGATTTTAGCATATAAATAGACTCATAATTAAGGGAACTTCCAAGGTGCAAGGGTCTCACCTCAAGTTATGCGCTACCATTTAATTCCGCACGCGTCGTTGCGCGTCACGCTCAACCCGCTGAAATCAATACACTCAAAAATATTATTATGTTTTTAGCGGGTATTACAAAATGTTTGAATTATCATGAGCAATTAAAGTTTCCTAGAAAGTATAACATTGACCATACATTTTCCAATATCAAAGTTTCTCTAATAACATTTCCAAACTACCCCCTTAATAGCTCGAACCATTGTTTAAACTGAAAACATTGAATAGATTTCTTGTAATATATTCCTAGGATTTCATCCCAAGCCTATTTGTAAAGTTATCCAAGTCAAAACTTGGTAACAAAATCTATGAAAAAATGTGTAACAAAGCAAATGTAAAAATCAGCCTCAGCCAAGGTTCGGTCAACCGAACAAGGCAGAAAATCGGCAGTAGCCACTTCGGTCGACCGAACAAGGCTGAATTCTAGTAGTGGCTACTTTGGTCGATCGATCAAAGCCAAAATCTGGCAGTCTATTTCGGTCGATCGGACATCAGAGGAGTTAAAACGCGATAAAGTCGATCGACTGAATAGAGCGGCAAAAGGCCAAAACACCAGCGGTTGCTGGGCGGTCGATCGATCGATCGATCAACCGGCAAGCGACCGGTCGACGTCCAACAGGTGAAAAAATGCTCGTTGAAGAGCCGTTCCGTGGGAGGGGTTATAAATACCCCTCACCAACCTTCATTAAACCTTCTTAACCATTGAGATAAGCTTCCAAAGTGTGATTTGTGTCTTCTAAGCTTGATTGGCTCACGCTTGCTTCTCCGATTGACGACTTCTCTCAAGCGCTCATCTTCCCTCAACTCCGGCTTCGATTCGATCTCAACGTCTTGTGGAGTTGGAGGCATTGAAGGCTTGGAAAAGAGCTCTTAGCCTTGGTTTACTCCTTAACTCTTTTCATTATAATTTTAATTGTTATTCGAACTTGGTTTTCATTGATTAGCTTGCTAGGTGTGCTAGTGTAAATATTTAGGATTTACTTTGTAGAATTGTATTTTGCCTAGGTGAATAGATTTGAGGAGTTCTCAAAGAGTTGAGAACCGAATCCTCGGTTGTATTAAAAGGGAAACACAAAGTCTATAAAGGATTTAGTTTGAAATCCTTTATGTTTTATACTCGCTAACGAACATCACTTAATTGCACTTACATTTGGTTGAAGTTGTAATCGATTCAAAAAGAAATTGAAATAGAAGAAAAAAAATAAATCAATACTATTCAATCCCCCATTTTAACGTGGGCTTTCACTTAACAACATCAATGTGGCAAAGTATGATGGTGAACAACAAAATTGCAGGGGCAGTAGTAGAGACTCTAGAACCTTTTCAAATTTCATTGCAATGTGGTTTGATCAATTTACCTATTTTTGGTGTAGCTTTCACCTGGACAAACAAGCAACCATCCCTGCCTTAACTAAGTTGGATCGCATACTCATAAATATTCCTATCCTATCTCTTATTCCACACGTTCGAGTGCTTGGAAAATCCAAACGTCTGTCAGACAACCCCTAATCCTCAATTCATGTGCTACCTATCAACAATTGGCCTTTCATGCTTGAACCCACGTGGCTCAAGCTACTCGACTTCTTGGAGTTACTCAAGCTCGGTCTCTTTCCGGCTCTGAAGCTTTCGGGGTTTGTCGGCGCTACCTTAAGAAATTGGGTGAGGGCTTGGAAAACCTTTTATCCAACCATTAAATCTTGGCAGGAAGCGAGGAAAAATAGCTGGGCGGAGAAGGGGAAAGGACTCGAGGAATAGGTTCATACTCTCTCATCTAAGGTGGATGTTCATACTTAGGATTGGCAACAAATCAGATACGATACGAATATTGGATTATTCGTATTCACATCGCACCCAATATCCGCACATTCGTATTCGTACCGTATTTAATTAAAAATAATAATAATAATATATTTAATTAAAAAATCAATAAATTATCAATTCATTGATCCAAAATAAATATATAATATACTTCAAAATTCATCTTGACATAAAATTACCATAGTCTTATATATATTAATAACTTATATGGGCAAAATAATAATTTAGAGACGCGGATAAGCGGTGCAGATATGATGCAGATCCACAATCATATCTGTATCCGCACCGTATTCGCGCGAATATAAGTTTTTTAAATTCGTATTCATATTCATATCCATTTTTACTTACGGATATGGATCGAATACGGTGCGAATGCGATTTTTAATTAGAGTATGCAGATAAAATTGCCACCCCTACTCATACTCTCTCGTCTAAGGTGGATGCATGTCAGAAACCTCTCATGTAATGACCTCGAACTCTTTAGAGAGTGCAAGGATAAGCTAGATAAATGCTATCAATAAGATGATGCTTATTAGCGACAAAGAGCACATAAGAGATGATCAAAGAAACGGATCAGAATACTAGATATTTTCACTGATGCGCTACAACTAAGTTTTCCTATAATTGGATTTCTATTCCGCAGAATGAGTCTGGACATGTTACCCATCCAGAACATCAACAAATTGCACACACCTTTAGGAACTTTTACTTACATTTTTTGGGCACAAAGATCAAACCCCTCTTAGGTATTCACAGGCATGACATATCAACGTGATCCGACCCTCTTGTCCCATCTTGTTGTCCCATTCACTAAGGAGGAAGTCACAAAGGTGATTCGACAGTAAAAAAACTACAAGTCCCCTGATCCAGATAGGATATTGATGAAATTCTTCCAATCTTGTTGGGATTACATAGGTGATGATTTGGTCCGCATGTTAAATGACTTATAAAGAAACCCTTCAGATATATAGAGAATAAACAAAGCAATCATCACCTTAATCACGGGGAGAGAGAGAGAGAGAGGGGCTTGCATTGGTAAACAAATGATGCATTTAATATATATATATATATATATATATATATTTATTTATTTATCTGTAGTACAATTTCATCAAACTATTTTTAAAAAAAACTTGTGTTTCTGTCTATGCATGGGCATCATGTCCATGTATAACCTCAAAAATGACAGAGAGGTCATTCATGTCAGATTGGCGACCACAGCTATTGGCCCAAACTGAGCTGCATGTCAGGTCCTTTCTCCCCGGAGATCGAAAATTCTTCAGGCAGGGGAATGTTCAACTCGGAGCAAACCAGCTGAATTATACTTCTCGTGACACCACCAAGTGACAGCTTATTCACTGTGACTGCAATGGAAAAATTGTGCTCAATGTCGCAGAGTCCAGTGGAGCCACCAACTCCAGAGTGCCCGAAGCTTGTCAGATGACCAGTTGAAGTGTTGAATTTCCTAAATCCTAGCCCGAATTTACCATTAGGAACAACCATGTCAGAGTAATCACCCAAACCCATGAAAGCATCATGGATCTTGGGGTTGCTAAATATTCTATCGACATTTTTCTCAGAACCATCACCATTGTTATCAGCTACAAGGCTGTAACCCTTATTGTTAGTAATACTTGGACTATTGTTACTGCTACTAACTTTGTGATGTAAGAAGTTAGAACTACCTATGTCTCTCTTTAAATCTTTTGTGTTCTTGTTCTGTGTATCTGAGTTAACTATCTCCATCTTCCACTTCTTCTTTTGTGGCTTGATGGAAGGGAGTGTCGGAATATGGACATGGCTACCAAGGACAGGCTTGGAAATAGGCAAATGAGGTGGAGGAATGGATCCTCCTTTAGCAAGGGCCGCATAATATCGTGCCAAGGCACGAGCAGAGCAATGCCCATTGGCAGCAGGAATTATGGCTCGTCGGATGTTTAGTGTGTTGAAGAGAATTGTAAGGCCAGATGCGATCTCAACAATATTACCCTGCTGTAAACTGGATGGCATTTCTGGCCTGCCACTGATCTCAACCATATTTTTTAGATCTTCCATGTCAACGGTGAGCGTAGCCAACCGAGACTCCACTCCTAGCAAGAAATCCAAAGTTAGTAAGTTTTCAGTGTACAAAAGGAATGCCTGCACTGTACTAGTA
The DNA here is from genome assembly GCA_034359265.1 of Canna indica. Taxonomy (NCBI): domain Eukaryota; kingdom Viridiplantae; phylum Streptophyta; class Magnoliopsida; order Zingiberales; family Cannaceae; genus Canna; species Canna indica. The sequence continues at coordinate 75,625,157 of CP136890.1, forward strand.
AAAAAATAGCAATTACAGTTCTACACTCTCCATGCATCTGTCCTACACTGCTGATAATAAAAAAATAGCTTGAAAAACCATCAAATTAAGGTATTCTCATAATAGTCAAATCTTTTAACACAAATTTTATAATAGACAGGATACTTGCTAAAACCTGTATGTTAACCTATTAGACATCAATAGGTTGTTATGTATAAGGCTATAAGCTATTACCAATGACGTAAAATGTGGCAAATTGAGATGATAATGTGAACTTTATTTGCTTTGTCTATCGTCACAACTATCTTTATTATTCAAACTTCAAAGTATGAAACTAAGTAGATTGTGTTTTGCTTTACTTAGCACTAATTAGTGTTACTGAAGACCAATCAATGCCATTCTTTTTTAATGTATTCAATGGTCCATAATGTAATCTCACCAATCTTGGACCCAAACATGAAATTCTGGACAAAGAAAGTGAAGGAAAGTTGTGCTTACCAGGAGGAATGCCAATATATAGTTCACCTTCAATGTTGAGAGGATGAATAATAGCTTCTTCTAGCACATCTTGAAATTTCTTTCCAGATGCATGCTGTTTCAAGTGAAATACTTATGAAATATTTGAATAGTGAAAACAAAGAGCGGGAAACCCAAGTAAATAACAGTGTACTAAGAGAAATATATGCAAATATTGATACTCTCAAGCCATTATGGTATACCAAAAAATTCCAACTTCTTTCATGATAATACGTTTTGCATATTATATAATACCATCTAAAGCTCAAAGTTTCTTGGGTTTAAAGTATTAGGGATGTTTCATGGGATAAAGGGGGTAGGATATATTACGAGTAATCCCATTTTCCATGAGTGTACTAAACATATTGAGGTGGATTGTCATTTTTGAGATGCAATGTTATCTAAGAAAATTATGACATCCCACACATCCTCTAAGGACCATCTTGATATTTTCACAAAGGCCTTGGGAACTTCTGTATTATGTAACAAGCTGGGCATGATTGATATCATGCTCCAGCTTGGGGGGGGTTAGAATATTTCTTTATTTCTTTCCCATTTTGTTTCTCTACATATTTGGTAGATCTCTTATTTATTAGGATATTTTTAAGCTCCAACTTATTAGGAGTTTATTTAGGCTATATTTTCTCCATGTTTTTCTCCCACTCATATTTTTTATTTTTCTCTCAATTGTAAGGTAACACTTGGATTGATTTAAACTATTACAAAAGAACTTAAGGTTTAGTTGATAAATTGTTAATTAGATATTAACAAATTAATTATAGGTTGGAAATGAGTTGCATTGGGTTGGGCCTGCAGATTGATACCAATCTAGTCGGTGAATTGTCATCGAGTGAAACTATGGATTTATCCTTTTTGCTCCTTTAGTTTGTTTTGATTCTAAATTCCGTTGAACTTTATTTAGAAGTTATTTTGTTGGACATATCACCTAGTTAGTCATGTAATTTAATTGATGTAATTTAATTACATGGATTAATATTGTTTCTTGTTATGCTGGCATTGTGTTATGGTTAATTTATATTATTCAATTAAACTTTATCACAAAGGATAGATGCATACCTAGCTATAGGCTTCGGCCCCTCAACATAACTTTAGACCCGTTAAGCATGAGTAATGACACTGATGATCACTATATACACTCTGGGTGAAAAATGTATGGCATCCATGATCCATATCTCTTGCTAGAGTAGACTTGATGTGTCATTTTCGAGGTGTGAGAGTGCACTAGTGCAGGGGAAATCCAATTGTCCATATGCGCTCTTGATTGGGTATCATGGTCCATGTTGACATGTAGGTTTAATTGTACATCATATCACACTGATAGATGTAGGTGTTGAATTATTATGGCATTTTATATAGCAAACTAAGAATTCATTATACTTGTTGCCTGGTAGTTGGATATCCTCACAGCATTATGGTGTATTAATCTTATTTTGACATATTGAGAAAGCATCTTTAGCTATCTTTTCTGATACTTTGCTTCCAGACCAAACTCTCACTATGGATAGCCTTGTTATGTTATTTCATAAATTACTCTAGTTTAATCTTTGACATTGACACATTGCTAATTATTCTTTTTTCCTCGATCTGATTGCTTCTATTGACGCTCGTCTTGGGAGTTGGCAAGGTCGTTTGCTCTCAAGAGCCGGGAGGTTGACATTGATTAATAGCACGATCACTAGCAAAGCTGCTTACCTTCTTTCTGTCTTTAAGGCTCCAGAATGGGTTCTCAATCTTATTGACAAGCGAAGAAGGAAGTTCTACTGGGTTGGTTCGGGTGGTCGCAGTGCTGTCGGAAGGTGTCCCATCAGTTGGAGCTTCATTACTTGCCCCAAATGAGAGGGCAGACTTGGGGTTCTTGATCTTCGTGCTCACAACCGAGCCAGGCTTGGTGCTTGGTTTTGGAAAATCAGCCAAGGCAGAAATCTTTTCTGGGTTAATCTTATGGTCATTCTCTATGGTAATTTTCGTGGCTGGATTAATGGGAGCTTCTATCGACGGGCCTCACCTATTTGGAGAGACATCAGTGGTTTGTTTGAGATCTTATTCTCTTGTCTTTCCTTCAAGGTGGGAGATGGGCGGGATTTTAAGTTTTGGACCGACAAGGGGCTTGACGGCTCTTGCTTAGCTGAGAAATTCCCGTCTTTATTTCATCTCGCCCTCCGACCTGATTGTCTTTTGGGCGAGGTTCGTAGACTCGATCAGTCCGGGGATTTTACAGGTCGGGACCTCTCTTTCTCTTCGTATATTGAAGCTAATTTGTTATTATCCCTGGTCAAGGCCCTGGAAGTTGTTGAGTGCTCTTCGGGGGCTGATTTGATTACTTGGAAGTGGACTGTTGATGGTAACTTTTCCACCCAAAGTCTTTATCGTTTGCTCACCTTCCGGGAGGTCTCCGATCGCCTCTTCCATGTTCTTTGGCGGAACCATCTTCCTCCAAGGATTTCTATAGTTGGTTGGCTTTGGTCGAGGACAAGACTCCTTACCCGAGATCGGCTTGTTCGTTGGGGTATTACATCAGACGCTTCTTGCTTGCTATGTCCGGCTGGTAGAGAGACACACCTTCATCTTTTTGTAAATTGCCCCTTCACTACAAGCGGCTGTAAGTTTTTCCTCTCCTTACTGAATGCTTCATGGACTCCTATTACACCTCCTAACTTCAGAACGCTTTCCTCCAAATCTTCGAAAGCTCGGATGCGGCTGATCCTCTTTTGGTGCTGGTTTGTTTGGTTTGAGCGGAATTCTCGCGCCTTCTCCTAACTTCAGAACGCTTTCCTCCAAATCTTCGAAAGCTCGGATGCGGCTGATCCTCTTTTGGTGCTGGTTTGTTTGGTTTGAGCGGAATTCTCGCGCCTTCAAGAACTTGAGCTCCTCTTTTCAATCTACTGCAATTTCTGCTGCTAATTTTTACTCTCTTTGCTTTCCCTGATGTAATTTAAATGGTCTAGGAGATGTTGAGTGTCGATATCTGCTCTTCGTACTTTCTTATTTTCACTTTTTTCTCCTATCTACCTATCACCTGTATCCTTTCACATCTCTTGAATGGAATACTGTTTTTCTCTTTCAAAAAAAATATATATTCTTTTTTCCTACTCTGCTAATGAAATTTGACTTGTTTTGCTTTTATATTATTACTTGGTTAATCTGTTGCAAAATCCTTTTTGGTGATTGTCTTCGCGCTTGTGTTTCCTTGTTACATAGTCTTAGGTGATATCCTCTATTCGGGATTACTCATAGGTGGGGTATAACAGAATGAGTACATTTGGTAGTGGCCCTATAATATAGTTTAGGTTTGGTACTGAGTATCTAAAACCACGATAGGCACCCTCTAGAGTTTCAACCTTCAAACATATTGTATGTGGCAATATAATTTTGCAGAGTTATCCAGAAATAAAATTCTAGTTCTAAATACTCATTGCACTATAGTAATGAGTAGCATACCTCTATCACACCTCCACAAAGCCAGCCAAAGGACAGGTAGTGGTATAGTTGCTGGGAACCAGGTTCTGTCTCAGGAACGGACCTAGCAATATGTCGCAGAGATTCCTCCCAGTCACACATTAGCAAAGGGTTGGTTCTCATGACATCAGACATAGCATTGTGCAAACCCGATGAGTGGTTCAGAACATGGTGAACCTGAAGAAGGAATTAATTAAGAGGGTGAAACCATATAATAGCCTGTTTTAGCTTCACGAAAAATCTAGCATTTCAGGGAACCATGATATGTTCCTCACCTTGATTAGATCTTTTTGGTTTCCACTGAACTCTTGCCAAATATTTGATATGGTTTCATCAAGCTTGAGTTTCCTGCAAGAAAATTTATGGCATTTGTAAAGCTTCCATGCATCACCGGAAAGTCATTAAGATTTTTGTAAATGGACAACAGATGACCACAGCCAAGATCCATAAATTTTATGCATAATGATGAGTTCAAAAATAGAAATACCTTTCATAAAATATAATATATGAGTAATCATCATGCTTGATAAAGCTTTTCCATCATTCTATATGTAATCTCTGTTGTACTACATCATATAAGGGATACATATATATTCAAATATATAGGTACCCTTGATGAGCAACAATGGACTAAACTTGTGGTATTGAAAAGTAAAGGAACCTGAAATTATGGAGAAGATTTCTTAACAAAAAGTTAAGAGCACATGGTTAGCAATGGAGCACTAGCACAAACATAACACAAATGAGGTAGGAAGAAAGTTGACTATCTATAGAATTTGCTCATGTGATAATGTTAAGAAATTAGTGGGCCTAACTCCACCCCAAAAGCTAGCACTTAGTGGGAGGATTGTCCAAGCAATTATAAGGAGGGATATCTAACAAACACTAATCTACTTAGTAAAAATTTAAATAATAAAGAAAATATATTTGGGGTGCAAAATAGTTCATGAAGCAAAGCAGGCGGTTAAATGTTGCAAGTTGCTTTTTAAAAATGGAAAAACAATTTGGTCTAGCATTGCAGCGCAACTAACAGAAAGTAAACAATGATGTAAACTATTAGGTCCAGAGTAGCCACTTAATTTCAAGTGACCCCTTGTACAAAATGAAACACCCCCCTAACTTTTCTTGAAGTCCCACCACAAAAAATTATCACAACCACCGTTTATGCAAGTCTTGCAATTTATCATAATTATCTCTGCTCATGTATAAGAGAGTTACATCTGAACTTTGTACCATTCAGTACTGAAAGATATTATCTATCATATCTTACCCCTTATCAACAAGCCAATGTACCATCCCAGCAGTGATTCCTTTCGTTACTGAGAAAACTGGAAATAAGGTGTCCGGTTGAACAGGCCGAGGATCATATTTCCCTAGCACGCCCACAACAGTATCTATTATAACCTTTCCGTCTTTATATGCACACACCTGAAGTTGTCAGAGACAGTAGCTTGTGTAAGTATAAAGGAATGAACTTAAGAAACATTCCAGATTATTTTGGCAGAAAAAACACCACAGCTAAAAAGATAACCTTCCTCGTCTTTTTAATATCTCTGAAACTTGTTGACCCAACAAGTACTTCCTCATATTATGCCTTTGCAATCATTTATATGCTCTTTATTACTCAGAATAGTACTTATTCAATATGTCCCAAATGTCATTTATATCTCCAAAAGACCATGTGCCTTACTGACAATCAATCCATTTATATTTTCACATATGACTTTTCTTTTTTTTAGGAAAATGGGGGAAGAATACTCCATATTGGTGACATAAATATGATACTATAATGTACAGGTTAGGAGTTGGTAGTAACAATACACTCCACTATTTAGAAATCAGCCTCTCACAGAAACATCCACCCTTGAAACACAGAGTACACTTTGAAAGTCCTCAGGAAATTGCTGCAGTATCATCTGGAAATCCACAATCTTCCTGTTAAAGACACGCCTCCTCTCCAACCAAACCCATCTCATCTAACTTATTATAAAGTTAAGCTTAATCCTCAGTTACGAGGATTAAGCTGTTTCATTGGATTGCAACCAGCAGTTAAGAGCATCTACGGTAGTTACAACATGTTCAGGAATCTGAAGATTTAAGCGCATCCATCCCTCTATTGCAAATTCACATAGGAGGAATAGGATTTTAGCATTCGCAGGTTCAAAGTTGTAGAGCATACATTTGGGGTCAACTGTCATGCCAATTCCAAGAAGGAAACATTTGACTCGCAGCCATTGTTTTAGCAGCAATCAACCAAATAACTTGGTAGCAGGCTGCGATGTGGAATTCAAGAGCAAGCTCCATCATTCAAATGCTATCCCATGGAAGTTTAAAATCCTAAAGAGTGAAGCCACGAAGAACATCCCAAGGGTGACGAGGAGTCGAGGACCAACTTTTACAAGCCAACTCATTCAAACATTTAATATTTAATTATTTATACACTAATACCATTGATCAAATGTCAATTAAATGTTTCTTTTCAGCAAAAAAAACTTCACCCACGTGTGACAATGGTTGCTGCATCTTGCAATTAGTTACATTCATTCTTGATAGAATAAATTGAGGTTTCCAACTCAAACTACTTGATCAAATTCTCACATTACAAATGAGATGCTGCTAGGACTAAATTCACTGCATTGAGTGCATTTCTAGTAATTTTCTACTTGAATGTTTTTCTAGCATAAAGAATTCTGCCTCTGACTCCATACTTAGGTCACATCAATTTGGATCTTTTATTTCAGTAAAACATCAAATACAAAATTTACCAAATAGTTAATGAAGTAACCAAAACTTACTTGCAATCCAAGTATCTTCTCATTTCCCAGATCGGCCAGGAGCTTCCTCAACTTAGCCTCCACATCAGATTGAATTGGTGAATCATAAATCCATTGGCTATTCATTGCTGATCTATTCCTGACGAACATGATATGAAGTTGAAAATTAGAGATAGACACCAGATAAATTATGTCTCAAATGAAGCATATCAATTTATGAAAAAAAAAAGTAATCAAGCTACTCACCGTAGTAGTGCTGACTCAGCAAATGGTCTCATTATGTCCAAATAAACGATACGGACATCAAGAGTAGATGAAAGACCTGCAAAAGAATATTCGTACATCTGTAGAATATTAAAGTATAAAATCTAAACCTCCAAGGAAGAGTCCAAACAAACCTCGAAGAAGATTTACTACCCTTGTAAATATAACTGCATCTCCAGGGAAAGCATCAATCTGCAGCAAACATTTAAATTTTGCAACAAGAGGTCATCAACTTAATTTCTTACTACAGGAGTTACTATATTTTTCACAAAAACCTCAATTGCCTATATGTACAGAAATGTATATTTGTATATCTTTTTTGCATTTACGACTTATATATTTTTAAGTGACTACTAGAAGTACATATGAAAAACATCATATACATAGAATACTCAATACTTGCGAGTGAAAAATAATATCTGCCTGCATGTCCTCAAGGAAAAATTGGGGATTTATAAATAGCACTTAAAAGGCATCACTTACAGGGTTAAAGTGTTGAATCTCCTTTTTGTTCATCTTCATCTTTTCTTGAAGAGCCTTCATGTTCTTTTCTCTTTGTTCACTCAAAGATTTTATGTTTTCCTTGATAGAAGAATACATAAGATGATTTACATAATTTGAACAATGAGTCTCATCCAATACTTCCAAATTGAAGAGTCAAAAAAGGAAAAAAAGAGTCAATTTTGAAGCAGACAACAATCATACTCACAAGTGCTTCGCTTGCTGATGTTGAAGTGCGAAAGAAGACTGTTGCAATATTCATAGCCTGCTCAGGCATATCAACACGCAGCTTAAGCCCCATCTCATTGAAGGAAGCTAATAGACCCACATGGTCCCCCTGTCACAGAACATCTTCATGCTGTAAAAATATTGTCTTAAAGCTATAAGTAATATACAGAGAAAAATTTATCATTTTCCTGATAATATCAGCATGAAAAAAGGAGCATAGTGCGCACGTTTGATCCTCATCATCTTCAATAAAATTGCCTATTGGTCCACAATGGAGCATTTGATAAATTACAAGGTTACAAGCTGAATTGGAATGTGCCTTGTGTCTATTAGATTTGGACCCTATCAACCTTCACAAGTCAACACACGAGTTCTTGTAATGTGCTTGCAGGTGACACTTCCATATTCAAGCCAATCACTTGGAAGTGTCCAAGTGAGCTAATGTAGGGTTGGAAACTTGGAGTCATATTTGGCGAGAGGACTTGGCCCTATTCATTGGTGGGCAAGGGCCAAAAGGACGACAAAAGATGGGACAGACATGTATTTGTTAGCTGGCACCACTAGATATGTCCGGCAACATGATTGGAGCATTTATTATGCCACCAAACATGGCAGATGATTTGACCTAGAGAATGGCCGACTTAGCATGGTTGTGATGGTGTTATAGATTGATTGCTTCGAAAATAACAGTGTATGCAGTCAGACTTGGACATGCACCAGCTTCAATTGGGCATGCAGGTGATTTAGCCTAGCTTAGGGCCGTCATCCTAGGTTGATGGCAAACCCGACATGTTTCATGCTCCCCCAACAATAGTGTATGTGTCTAGTTTGTTAGTTGTGGACACAAAATAGACTAAAAACAAACCCATCTAACATCCCATACTCTAATAACCATGGTTTAAAAAACCGCCCGAAACGGTATATACCGGTTTTTGGGGATTCCGGTATTCGATATACCCGGTATTTGAAAATACCGGGTATTTCGCCATATACCGCCCGGTATTACACGATATCGGTTTTTTTTTAGAGTTAGATATAATTCTAATAATACATAATTGGTGAATAAATGCTTAAAATCAATATTCAAATGTCAAATACATGAATACCATGTGTAGCGCCGAAGACTCTGCGTAGCGCAACATAAGACGTAGCGCAACATCAACTAAGATGATGAATACCATGTGTTGGTAAGTCTTATGTTGCGTACCAACACATGGTATTAATTCTAATGTAATTCTCTTGTATCTATGAAAAATCCTAATAGAGTACCAAATGGCTTTTAAACATTGTATTCATGTATTCGATATTTGAATATTGATTTTAAGCATTTATTCATCAATTATGTATTATTAGAGTTATATCTAACTCTCTTTTTTAAAAAAAAAAAAAAAAAACGGTATGCTATTTTCCGTACCGGACCGTACCGTGTGTCGGTATGGTACGGTACGGTACCGGTTTCGGCCGGTGACCTAAATCGGTACCGGTACCGAGATTTTAAACCATGCTAATAACTATATTATAGCTAGATTATACTATATAAAAAATATTCCTAGATGCACATTTGAGTATATTATTGCATACTTTGCATTTTTCTTCTTCTTGTTCACACTTTGCATTGGTTACTAAGGTTTGATGGGTGTACTACCATTAACTTTTCCTTAAGTATTTTAATTATGCCAATTGTTGAGGCCTATGAAGTTGATGGCCAATTATCCTATCGATTGAGTTGTAAACTTGTAATTATTGACATCAAAGGAAGACTGAGTCCAAGGCTTAGTGAGAGGCCTATGTGAGAAAGAGTTGCATGGAGGGGGTGGGGCCGCTATTAGGCTATATACCTCACATGCTGTCGACTAGGTTGGGTTTTAGGCTATTCCTTAGATTAGGTCTTGACGAGGACGGCAAGACTTAGTGGGGAGATTGTAATGCTCCACTTTAGTCTCACATCAAGGTTCATGGGAATTTGTGTTGGTTAATAAGGCTCCATGGGTCAATTTCCGCTTAAGCATTTTAAGTTAGGGTACAAGTTAAGGCTTATGAAATTGATAGGCTAATTATCTCATGAGGAGGAATGCAACACTTTGAGAAATATGCATGCATTAGTTCTATTTCCCACAACATTTCCTTTTCATTTTATCTTCTATTGATTGAAACTAACTAGTTTAGCATTCCTTCAAAATTAGTCAATTCATGGTAGACAAATAAGATTGAAAACCTTAATATTGTTTTGTAGCAAATGCAGATTCAAGTATTGAAATCATTTGTTTTTTCGTATTGATTCATATATAGCATTTGAATTCACTTTGAACCTGATCCATCCCCATTGCAAAGTTAAATTAGCAGGATGGAGTCTTATTCAACAACTATTGTAAGTCCCTACTAGGTAACTCTTTGAGTCAATGGTATACAGATCCAACCTAACCTAAAGCATCCAGCCTCAGCAAAAATATTAAACTTCTAACTGCAATTATCTTTGGTTCTAGTGAAAAAATAGGCATTGTACATTGAAACTAGATTAGAAATTAACCATGAAATCTGCAGAAGGTATAGCTCTCAAATCTACTTGTGAATTCATATTTTATGTTTTCCACATTGTGATATAACAATTACTTAGTTAGTATGAGACAAAAACTTCTGTAGTAAAAAACTAAAAAGGAGTGTAACTAGATCAGCTAAGCGGGTCATCTAGACACAATTCATCATGAATAAAGCACTATTACATTCTAGATTTCAATACTCTTTAAAAAGTGATGGAATGGACCTCAGCGCATGCCAAAAACATTTTTGCTAGAGCCTGTTTCATAGAGCTTGAAATTGACTTGGTAAGACCAAAGTCAAGCAAAATAGGACGATGTGGGGGTTCCTTGCTCACCAGAAAATTTCCTGCAAAAGAATAGGTCATCAAGAATTGCATGTCACAACTATGTAGATATATGATCAACCATAAGCTTTCTTTTCTCTTTTAGGGAAAAGAGAGAGGGAGAAATACCTACCTAGATAGAAAATGCCTATTTATTATCATAAAAAAAAAATCCCTGTCTAGGTAGAATTTCAATACCAAACTTTGAGGGAAAAAAAAAAAGTTCATTATGCCTGTGAACCACTTTGTTTATTTAATATTGATCAGTGGGAATGGTTTGGTTGGAATGAACTATCATCTTGATTTACTTTTGTGGACTACATTGCAGATTAGATCAGAATGTTGTTCACACATAAATGGTCTTTTCTGGTAATTTCTTCCTACACCATATACAAGTTAAACCTATATCACCAAATTAGAGGAGCCAAGATTAATGGAACACATCTAAATAATTGCCATTTGGCATGATTTAACTGCCATAGCTAGACTGCTACCAGAATAGCACGTGATCCAGTTCTAAATTCCAAATGTTAAATTTAATTGGATGACCCGCTTTTTATGTTGTTAGGAAAGAGATCAATCTATGCATTTATATTCGTAACACTCCCCCAAACTTATGGGCAGGTAACTTGAGAAGACTGACCCAAGTCCAACAAGTGGATCGACTTAATTGAAGTGAGGGGTATTTTTTTAAAAATACTAGTGCTAGGAGGATTCGAACTCATGACCTCCTGCTCTGATACCAAGTTAAATTTAATTGAATGACCAACTTTCCCAAAAACTTAAGTTGTTAGAAAAGAGACCAATCTATGCATTTATGTTATTAACACCAAACAATATTAGCAAACAAAATAAAAGAAGAAAAAAAAGGCACAAGCAAGCATACCTGGGTGCGGGTCCCCATTGAAAAATCCGTCAACATATATTTGATGAGCATATGCGCGTGTTATTTCTTCTACGAGCTTTTGCTTGTCTACACCATATGCTTCAAGTGAATCCATATCATTTAAGCGAATTCCATCCATATATTCCAAAATGAGGACCTTCTCAGATGACTGCTTTTAGCAATTTAAGGACATTAAGAGAATAAATTAAATTATGTCAAAGGTGATTGTTTGACAAGTGAAATTGTTGGACCAAGAATTCAGGTGTATATTTCACCTGAAAAACTTCCGGGATCAGCACATCTACCCAATTCTCCTTTTTCATGCCATCATGCTCACTTCTTACTCCCAGATTCATGGAAACTTTTCTAGTATTCTCTGCATACAAAAGTTTGCTTTCAACAAAAATGTGTTTGTATCTTTGCCACTAATAATTTGAGGACTGGTGCCATTTAAAGCATTTCATGTTAAAGTATTGAGAGATACAAAACTGGACTAACCTGCTTCATGGTTAAAATCTAGTTCTTTAGGTGCCTCCTTGCACCATTCATCTATCATGGGGTTGAAGTCATATTGTGGCTCTGCCCATGCTATCCAGTCAATTATTGATTTTGCATTCTTTAAGTCCTGAGAATTGGTTATTTTATTGTGATGATTGGACAACTTCTGATGTAAAATGTAATCTTGTCGAGAATCAAATTGCAAACCTCTAAGATGACTTCCTTGATGCCCTTGTGTTGAACTTTGACAACCACCTCCTTCCCATCCGTTAGAGTGGCACGATGAACTTGCGCTATCTGCATTCACTGTCTTAGAAAACATATAGGGTTTTTTTTTCAAAATCAACTTATAACTAGAAAACCACATTCCAGGACAAGGAAAGACCTAGCTTCATAATGACATAGATAAAAATACAAGAATACAAACAATATATTTTGGATTGATATATTTCATATTTTGGTCATGTGTTCTTACTGATGCAGTAGCAAGAGGTGCCTCAACAAAACGAGAGAATATGTCATCCATAGGTTTTCCCAGCTCCTTCTCTATAGTTTGGCAAACCTGGAGAAACACAGAGTTACTACAATCATAAGGAAGTAGTAACTTTTAGAATAACACATTAATGGTAAAAAAACATGAGTTTTATTCACTTAGTTGTTTATTTGAGGTTCTTTATCACGGTTTCTGTGCACACAAAGCACACGGATACACATTTGCTGATGTACTTATGTGGCACAGTCATGGTTATCTGAGAATTATAAAATATAATTATCAAGTGGCACATTGTCAGTGCCACAAAGTCCTTGTATCAAGCAAAATCAGATTGTCCACAAGAGATATTATAAGTACTTTATTCTGGAACTGAAACATAAATCATTTTACCCCAAGTTACAATAGCAAAGAACAATACAATTGGATGATCCCTGAGGCTTTTTTGTAATGCATTATGTGAATTTGATGATAATGAAATCACTTTGAAGCATAAACTCAAAATCTTGTATCCAATTCCAGCTGAATTATCTTTAGTGCTCTAAGCTATCATTAAAGGTACATTGGTAAAACATTTGCATTAGACAATCACCTCTTCCAATGGGCGAGGAGGAAGAGAGTCCTGCAGCTGTTTGAGAAGACTTATATAAGCCTCTGGAAGAACATCTGCTCGGGTAGATAAGTATTGACCAAGTTTTACCCACAGACCTTCCATCTCAACCATCATATTGAGAACTCGCTTAGCATTTCTCTGGTGGGTTTTTTCCCATAAAGCATTCGTTTTGCTTTTACTAACCCATTTTGCTCTCTTCTGGGCAGCCTTCAGTATTAGAAAACCCGATCAATTTCTCATGTTAATAAATAGGTATAAAACATCCAGTAATTTCACATAACAATCTGATTGCCATGAACACCTTGTAGTCCAGGTAGATCACCAATGCAAGAGTGAATACTCTCAGGCGCCGTTTGTAGATGTTTCCCCATCCCATTAGGAGTTGAAAAATCTTGTTACCTCTTTGATATTAATTTGAAAAAATACCACAAATTCCTGCACTTAAAATAATAAAAGAAAACCAATATTAAATCAGAAACTACACACATTCTTCCTTCACTTGTATTTCTCAAGTCTTATGATAAATACAATCATCACAGTAGGAAAAATACAAGAAACAGAATTGTAATCTTAATTGCACAGCAAGATCAGTAATCCTCAACGATTCAACATGTATATGGCTCTGATACCATTCCTTTCTCAAAAAAAGAAAGAAAATACACACGTTCGTCAGTTCGTGGATCAGAGGGCAAATACGTCATAACCTGCTATGAAGTTCTTCACGTGTACTATTTCAAAATGGATTTATGGAGAAGAGATCTATTGTATATATTGTATATTTCTTTCGGTACTCCAATTTCCTATTTTCTACATTAATGCAGAAGGGTTTTCACATACCATCATTCCGTGACGCGTTCTCGTACACGCATATATCAGAGATAGAAAGAGAGAAAAGAAACTCCCCAAAGCGAATCGAAATAACCATTCAACACAACTACAGGGCTAATAAGAATCTCGACCGCAACAACAATGGACAACAAACCAACCGAAGAAAGAAGACCTCGCCACCGAGGTGATTACGGTGGAACAGCTCAAGAAAAAGACGCACTAATTTCAAGACACAGATCCCTGAAAGCACCGGAATTTAATAAATTCAACCTCTCCGACACCTCATCGGCGATCAATCTTCGTCCGAATCCCCCAAGTCCTGGGGATCTGCAAGCAGAAATCAAACTTTACGGTACAAAACACGAAATCTCACCTGGGATTGCAGGGAATTGATTCCTCGCCGAAGAGCTGGGAGGCCCGGAGGCAGAGGGACGCGGGATGGGATCGACGAGATGCGGACGCCAATTTCGATTTGGCCGCAGCGGACGAGGTATGGAGGAATTCGCAACGTTGCGTTGCGCACGCAGGCTTTGGCGGCACGCGTAGAATCCTGGCGGTTAACTACCCAGAGAAACACAAGGAGATCTCCGTTCGTTTCCTCCCCGTATTATCTTCTCCGTGCGCCGCTTCCTACAACCCGCGCTTTGTTCCCCTCGAAATCTCCTCCTCACGCTATTTAATATATTTCTCATCCTACCTTCAATACGACTAAGTACCAACGTAACCCCACATGTTTCATCCTGTAAAAACCCGATTAGCGTTTTGGGAATTTAATAACGGGTAGGAAATATGTTGCTGTGTTTCTTTCAGCGAATTCTTAAAACTAGAAGAACTTTATTGAAATTTCTCCAACTAAAAAAATATTAAACCCTCCTAATTAATATATCTAATAAATTTTCTAATACTCACCTTTAAGGCTTTAATAAAGTGCTTATTTATAAAATTATAATTATTAGGAAGACTATTAAGCACATTTGTAAAATAGTATAATTATAAAAATTATATTCACTGATTTAAAACTTTTATAATTCTTTAAGAAATCTAAAATGCATTTTTATAATCAAGTAATCACTTTAAGAGTTTTACTGGAATTCTTTAACTGGATCTCTATAAATATTTAAAGAATTTCAGTGAAATTCTTGAAAGTAATTATTTAATTATAAAAGTATATTCTAAAATCTAAAAACATCACCAAATGAATAATTTTATTGTGATTTTTTAAAAAAATTAGGGTGTATTTCAAAATATTTTTTAATTTAAATTTAACATTATGTATTTTGAATAAAAATCTCTAATATTTTTGAAATTTTTTATCTAATTTTTTTAAATCTCTAAAATTTATTGTTATTATAAAAAAGATATATTTTATATTTTTCAGATTTTTTATTTTTTTGAATTTTATGTAAAAGTATATAATGTTTTATGGATTTTTGCAGGGTATGATGAATATTATCAAAACTTGATTTTGTATTTACAAATTTTATGCATTCGGATTTTAGAAAATTTTAATAAAATTATTTTGATTTTGAGAAATTCTCTTAATTCTTTTGATCGGCAAAACGCCACGCGGTCTTTGCAAGAAAGTTATTTTTTCTTTAAGATGCACACATTCGTATACCTGACTAAGTAACCCTGATGGCTGATTGGTGAGTCCCTAGTTGGTTCAACTAGGTCCCATGTAAAAGTGTCACGTTTACGTATGTTTAGATTTATCGACACTTTACCTTTTTCTTTTTTGGATACTTTGTCAAGCATGATTTTAGTGGAGAAGGTGAGAAATGGGAAACTTATTGGGAGGCCGAGAAGAAGACTTTTTGTATAGGATTTGACTCACCACTTGCATCAATTTACTTGAACCACTACTTAGCATTATGCTATGACATAGTGATTTAGCATGAACTATAGCATAGTGATTTGGTATAATTAATTTTTAAATAACATTTGATGCAACTAATTAAGCTTAAATTTTGTTTAAATCGGGAAGACATTTATATTTTCTAAGTTGGTGGGCGTTAGCTGTGTAAAAGTTGCTATCAAGTTGTTGATGATGTCGTTGCTTATTTTCTTCTTTCAAACTCACAAGAGAAGATGGTTGGAGATGGGAAGAATGGACATTTATGTGTGCCAAACTAACCATGATTATTATTATCTAAAAAAAGCTGGACAATTACACAGTTGATGATATAATCATAATTTTTTTTTCCAAAAAAAAACAAAAAAAACATAAGCTTAAATCTGGTAAATATCTCTCAAAGCTAAATTAATCAAATCCGGCGGCCAATCATGATTCCATTCAAAATTACGCTCCATCTTCCTAGCATAGTGTGCTAATCAATCCGTAGTTTTATTTTCTTCCCGTCCAATAAATTGAAAAGCAATATGATCAAAATAATCTGCACCCAAAAAAATATCTTTAATAAGATTTCTAACTTTTCAAAAAGGAGTAGAAACCCCATTACACATGTCAATAACAAGTTTTCCTAAATATCATCATGATTTTAATTGTCTAAAAAAGACTGGACAATTAAACAGTTGATGATATGATCTAGAAATAAATAAAGATATATTATTGTCTTCTACGGTATAAGGTGCGAAGATAAGGTACGAAAATTTAGTTACGAGCAATTACCCAAAAATATAATATGAATTCAGAATTTTCTCATATCCATAATATAGATTCGTATTTTTCAAAATCCATAACTAAATACCAATACTTTCGGATTTGCCCTCCATTTCAAAATATGATTCCATCTTTTACTAATTAAAGACTTTTCTAAAAATCTTTAAGTGACTCAAAATAAAATATATTTTTTTATTCATAATATTTTTTTCAACAATTATTTTAGTGGCTAATAATAATATTATTTTATTTTTAAAATATTTTTATAAAATCTTTAAATGCTTAAATTATACACTTGTTAAGTAAAATGCAACATGAATTAATTTATTAACAATCCTTGTAGTATATCTTTTAGTGTCTAAAGAATTTATTAGTAGTCAAAATTATTATTTTTTAATTTTAGTACAAAATTATTATAAATAAAAATAGTATATAATTTATGCACTTAATGACTTTTGCACTAATGAATAATATATAATCATGCAAGTGCAAATGGATAATATCATGAAAGAAATGAACAAGTCCTGAACACTAATAAAAATCTCAAATACATCATGTCTGAATGAATCAAAATGAAATAATAGTCCTAGACTCTACTAACGACTCTGTGTCACGAGATCCACGCCCTGAGCTCGCCACCCTAGCTGCGCCTCATGTGCCACAATACATATACTGCTTTGGAGCTAGAATAAAAATAGTAAAGAAAATGAGGACGAGCTCAAAAGAACTCAGTTAGGGATGTCAACGAGGGGGTTTCAGGGCGGATAGTGTCACACCCGCACCCGCACCCGCACCCGCACCCGTTTACTAAACTTGTATCTCGTACCCGCACCCGTTTACTAAACTTGTATCTCCTACCCGCACCCGCACCCATGACGGGTATCCGTCATCCATCCCCTCGCGGATAATTGATACCAGCGGATACTCATTTAATATATGACAAAAAAATTTATTTTATTATAATAGTATACCATAAACGATTCTCATTTCACCACTATTAATAACTTGATTGGTAAATATTAATCCATAAAATATACTGCGTAATAATTAAATTCTAAATCAATAACCATTTATGCAACATTAAATTTAAAACTAAAATTAAATTTAAAATTAGAGTGCTTTCAACTAAAATTAAGAATTGATATAATATATAAAAGTTTATTACATTTAGATCAATGAAATCTAATGAATATATGATTTAGATTTATTTTTAAACTTTTCATTAAATACTAATAAATAAAATTTTAATTTTAATTATATATATATATATTGGCGGGTAGCGGATATCCGCGGGTGTGGATAATATAGTATCTGTATCCGCACCCATTTATTAAATGGGTAAAAATTTATATCCGTGCCCATACCCGTTTCTACTGCTTTGCTAGAAGTTTTGGCATCCAAAACCATCTACAAGGTTGATACCAATGTTGGTTTTCCTGCAATGTATGATTGCTTCTTGCAAAGAAGGATATTAGTACCAAATTATGGCTTCATGGTATAAACTATAGTATGTCTAATTGCTTGAGTTTGATTCCTTCATGGTATAAAGTATTGCTTGACTAGAAGTAGAAACTTTGCTTGAGCTTATTACTTGCTAATTATGTTACCAGTATATTTTTCTCTTGTTATTCTTTTAACAATTAAAAATGCATGAGTAACACTCTGATTATCTAACTTTCTCTTATATCTCATGGGTAGTTCTTGTTATTGTCTCATCATTCTTGTGTTAGATACCTTGTTGTTTGTCAATTATAGCTAATTATATTGGCTTATATTAGAATGGTGATGCAGAAAAAAAACCAAAAAGGGCCAGTATGTAGGACCTGACACAAACTTAGTTGCAATACTTGAAAGACATGTGTTGGAGACTACTTCTGGGGTGAGATGGGATGCTGTTGTAGGACTAAGTGAAACTAAAAGACTCCTAGAGGAAGCTGTAGTTCTTCCTCTATGGATGCCAGAGTATTTTTAAGTACTTATTACAACATATCTTATGGTAATTCATAAATTATTCATCAATTTGGAGTTAATTATTGTATTCATTTACTTGCAGGTGCCACAAACTGAAGCTTAGTAAAGTTGGAGATGCATTTTAACTAGAATTTTTACTCCTTTGTGATGACTAATTGTAATTGACTACAATTTAGTGTTAACTGATTGTAATTCAGTCCTACTCCATTGTGATGGCTTATTAAACCAAATATTGTTTGATGCTAATTGTATTAAATCAAAGGCTTTGTGATGGCATCGGTTAGCATGTTATATGTGCTTATTAAATTAAATGATGTTTGATGTTATATTGAATTAGTAGGAATATCTTGCATGATTTTTATGCTAATTAATTTTTTAGTGTAAGAGCCTAATCAACACTAAATGACTAAAATTGATCTAATTATTTTTTATTCATAGCTTCAAAAATGAAAGGTCTCTTCAACACTTAATAAAATTCTTGTCCCATCTAATTCAAAAATTTTCCTTGCTGGGAAAAATAGCTTTTTATCGTGATTTATGCATCGGAAGAAATGGTTTTTCCTTGTGGTTTACCCGTTGGAAAAAATAACTTTTTCTTATGGAACAAATAGTTGGAACAAATAGCTTTTCCCTGCGGTTTACACGCGGAGAGAAAATACTTTTTCAAACATTTTAGTCTGTCAGGAAAAATACCTTTCTCAATGGTTGGAACTGCTGGAACAAATAGCTTTTCCATGCGATTTATGCGCGGGGAGAAAATACTTTTCCAAATATTTTAATTTGTCGGAAAAAATACCTTTCTCAACGGTTGAAACTGTTGGAACAAATAGTTTTTCTCTGCGGTTTAAGCGCGGGGAGAAAATACTTTTCCAAATATTTTAATTTATCGGAAAAAATACTTTTCCCTGCAGTTTATGCGTGGGGAAAAATATGTTTGCACTGCGGTTTATTAACTGCAGCATAAAATTCACTTTAACCTGCAGTCAGGAAACCGCAGGCAGAGAAACTCCCCACGACAATCTAGGCTGCAGTTTTGAAACCGCGGGTGAAAGTCTATGCCGCGGTTAAAACTACAACGCAAAGTTTGAAAAACCACAGGTTAAAGTAAACTCTGTTGTAGTGCTCGTGGGTATACTATGTTTCCCATACCCGACTCGTGTCGAGTAAATATCCGCAGGTATCCGTAGGTATCTGCGGGTACGAATAATATTGTCATCCCTAAACTCAGTGAGTGGCTCATCCTTGAGCCCCTCCCTAAATCAATCATTTAGTTATATTAATAGTAGAACAAACCATAATCAAATGATACTGCAAATAAATAAATAAATACATGTACAACCACACATACACACATTCATACATCACATACATCCATGCATTCAAAAATTCATACAATCTGTACAATCTGGCGCGTCGCGTCATTCTCCCTCATGCTAATAATCAGGCAACCAAGAATGGTTGGGGTCATCTGGCGAGTCAAGACTAGCGACCCTCGAGCATGACTCCCCTGGGTGAACCCAAAAATATAATCCATGGCCCTCCCACTATGCCACTATGGGGCTGTCCTTCAGCGTGGCTCATCGACACGCTACCCCGACCACCAGTTGACCAAGTTGGTAAAATTTCAGTCTCGCCAGTTGATCATGCTAGCAATATCCTAATCATACAAACACAATACACATCCACATCACAGTTAGGTAATATAAACAACATCAAGAGCAGAGTAAATAAAAAAATTCCAAAACTCGAGGAATTAACCACACTGCATAGTTTCCTGCATGCGCATGTACCTGCCTATCTCAGCCCCAAATTGGGCTCCAGTCCTCTAGCGGAGGAGCTCACATGTCTCTGATTTACAACCCAAGGACCTCATATACAATATCCACAATCATAGGAAGAGCATAATAATTTTCACATGGGGTAAACACAAGTCTCGCTTGTCATTACAATCTGTAGAAGCAAAAATAATAACCCGAACTGAAATTAAATAAATCATAAATTCTACCAAAAACAAGAAATATTCACACATTTAACAATATGTTTTTTCATGAATTTATCTAAAATTTTAATGCTCTAAACATAGGATTAAACATGCAAAGTCTTCAAGAAAACCCGGAATCTCATAGCCGAAGAAATCGACCTAAATATGTATGTCATGTCTCTACCTTTAACTATATTTTCCTCCCAAAAATATATCAATTACCTATTATTTAAATCATGAATTTAACATAAATAAATTTCATGTCAAGTAGATAAACCAAAATTTTATCGTTCTTTCAATAACTCATGTTTTACGGTATCGGCCCTAAAGTATAGGGTAGAACCTAAGGGTTTTGCATACATGTGATCCTACAAATATTTTTCATAATCTACCTTGAGTGTATAATGTCATTACAAGGTGTGCTAAGGACCTACAATGTCGTAGTTATCTCTAAACTTATGAAAGCACCCCTACTCGGCCTACCCTTAATATCTAGGGTAGTCCTAGTGTAGCCGGCCCTATAAAATCTCAATTTCATGCAATTAAATACAAGTAAAATTATGAACAACATAAGGAATATATCTCAAATTTCTAGGAATTATTTCTGTGACTTTTCATCGCCTAAACCATTCGACCATACCCTTAATGTAGGGTAGCCCTACGCGGTCGACCCCCTTGTCTTTCCTCCTAAGGTATTTAATTTGTACGACATTGAGGGAATGAAAACTATCCAAATCTCAGTCGAGAAACTAAAGGCAAACCCCTCTTACATGGTTCAGCCAGCCCTTAATCTCTAGGGCCACCAATAGGGCTGCCGACCCTAACAAATCACATAAGGAAATAAGGACCACAAAAATACGAAAGTTCCAATAGCTAACATCCGAAAAATCACAACGGATCAAGAAAAATCTCAGAAAATTCCTTATCAATAAGGGGCGGCTGTCATTATATGAAATCTATTGTTGGGAACAAGGGAACCACTCACCGGAGAAGTAAATTGAAAGGGAAGACGGTCCTCCGTGCTCCCGCTTCAACAAAATCTGGACGCGCCGCCGATACCCGAGTCCTCCCACGCCTTCTCCATCCTATGGACGCCCAAAGGTGGTGTGCGGTTGCTGCTATGAGCCATGCTCCCATGAGGGATGAGATATTAATACTGGAACCCCCCCCCCCCCATTTGTCAAATGACCAAAATGCCCCTTAACTTAAGTTGAGTCTAAAATAAGTCATAACTCAACCAATTCAAGTCTGATTCAAGTTCCGTTTGAACCTCTAGACTCGTCTCGAACCCAACTACCCATCTAAGGACTAATCAAACTTAGATAAATTAATTACCTTGCATGTAAAGGTCAATCTTCAATTCACGTGCTCCGGCGTTTCATCTGGCCCAACCCGACGCACGATCAAATTATCTCGCTGAAATAATTAAATAAAAATTTATAAATTTGGGGGGAGGGGCTGCAAAAGACACTTTGATGCTCAAGTTAGGGGGACTCCAAGGTGGAGGTAATAAAATTGGAACTTAGGATTACTTGAGGTGTGTCGTGTTTGTATTTATTGCAGGCGGAGGTGATGACGTCGCCCGAAAATCCTGTGGGGATATTGCCCGAAATGGGTCGAGGCTGATCCCGGAGATGGCAAACTTGTAATGACGTATTTCTCTTGATAAGGTAGGATGCAAATGTCTTTATTTGGCCAAATGGAGCCCCCGGACAAAGCTATTTGGCTTGACTCGAGTAAGGTCCAGGAGTATAGTCGGGCGAGACCTTGGGCGAATGAGTTGTGGAGCGCTGATGGATCTAATCCGACTAGGCCCAATAGTTCTAGTCCAGTCCATTATCCATGAAAGAGTCCCAAATACATGTAAATTCATAATTATAAATTTCCATAAACTTGGGAACAAAACCCTGATTTTCAATCAATATGTCCCCCTACAAGGTTCGCCCGGCCCTATGGATTTAGGGACAACCCTAGGGCTGTCGTATCTTGATCACTACAAGGATGCCCACTAACATCACCATTCATACCAAACAAGGGGTGAACAATTTTCTAAAAACATAAGAAATTCGGAATTATAATTAATTTCGCCAACCACAAAACCAAGTTCCCAAGAGACCCTCCTCCTCCTATTCTTCATTTGGCCGGCCCTAAGGATCTCGGGCACCAACTAGGGCTGCCACACCTTACCTTCTTCTCAAGAACCTCAATCTCCATCATTTAACACATCAAGGAATAGAAAATCAAATCAAACGAAGAAATTTGAGCATGCATCATCTTCATGAAGGGGCAGTTAAGGGGAAGGAAACAACCCTAAAACTCGAAATCAAACCACTCACCTTGGAGAAGAAAACGAGAAGGAAGATCTGTTGGGTGAAATGGTCACACTAGATAGAGGGTGAATAGTGTGTTAACTAATAAATTAGCCTATATTTAATTTTAATATTTTCTTTGATTACTTAGGCAATTCACAATTGGCGACTAAATGCGGAAGCGAGTAATAAAGATAATCAATGTGATACACAAAGAAAATAATGCTAACACAAGTATTTATAGTGGTTCGGCCCCAATGTCCACTCCACTACCTAAGCACTCCGCTTAGGATTTTCAAACTTAGCTTTACTAGATTATATCATTTCCCTTACAAAGATGACTTTACACCAGAAAATCTTTGCTCTCAAACCAAAGGCACTTCCACACCCGGAAGTATCATGTCTTCCTACCGAGAGCACTCTCCCACCTCAACCTAAGGGACAACTCAACTAATCCTAGTAAACTAAGTTTACAATGGTGGATTTAAGCCTTAACACTAAGGCAACCACCAACTCAATCAATCTAGCACTCTAGGTTTACACAAACTCACATACAATGAAATAACAAGAAAATACAACACAAAATTGAGCAATAAATCAAACAATAAGGTACTTAGCTACACAACAAGATTCCTAGCTTCCTCTTGATGCCTTTGATGATGAAGCAATGAAGTAAAGGCTTAATCAAGGAGATGAAAGGTTCAACCCATGATTTTCACAAGATTTGCTCAATGAAGGCTTAGAATTGATCAAGAGTTGGCTCAAGGAGGTTAGAGATGATCAACATCATTAAGGAAGACTCTCATGACTTCCTATTTATAAGTCATGAAGAGAAGAGAGATCTTTCTTTTCTCAACGGGAAATTTTTTGCCCGTTACAAACCGTCGGTCGCTTGTCCGGTCGATCGTCGGTCGACCGACCAAGCGACCGCCGAGCGACTGAAGGCAATCTACCGCTTCTGGGCGAACTTCGGTCGATCGAATGGTCGATCAAATTGGCTACTGCCAATTCTTTGCTTCGTCCGGTCGACCGAATTGGCTACTGCCAATTTTTGACCATATTCGATCGATCGAATTGGCTACTGCCAATTCTTCACTACATTCGGTCGACCGAACCTAGGCTGAACTTAATTTTTTAGCCTTCTTCTTGTGTGCTTCGTTTTCGGGTTCCGGCCTTCAATGTGCGTCAACTTGGAGAGCTTTCCATATGTTCTTTAGACTCATCCAAGACGTCTTTGGTGCACACGTCGAACTTCGAGAGATTTCCACGACGAACTCGAACGCGTCGATCAATATCCTTCTGATTTTCTAATTTCTCTGATATTTCCGATCGAGGACATCGAGTGCTAACCGATATGGAATCTGAAAATATTTCTTAATGAAATATTAGTTTCATGTTTGTTATCATCAAAACCGAGATTAAGACCAAGGTGGAAAACCTTAGGCCAACAAGATCTCCTGTGTCCTCGCGCCGATGACGACGAATCCGGCGACAACAAACTGTCGTCCTCCCCTCTTCTTCAAACGCCCACTCGCCCAACCTTGGGATGTGTGCGGCTCTGTCAAGAGCCAAACGTCTCAAGGATTATATATTATTATATTGTTTGAAATTACCTTCTTGCCCCTACAACTTAAGTTAAATCTATTTCACCCATAACTTAGCCTAAACTCATCTAATTCGAGTTCTGATTGAACCCCTGGACTCGACTTGAGTCCAACTCACATCCAAAGACCATAACAACTTAAGTAATAACTTTTACTTGCGCATAAGGACCATACCCTTAATCGTGGCCTCCGACGATTTACTTGGCATGCTCCAACGCACATCCTGATTTCCCTGCCGTAGCCAAATAAAATTAATCATAATAAAAATAAATTCCGTGAGTATTATAACTAAAGAAATAGCCCTTTGGATATATAGCACATATCATAAGATGAAAGCACGTAACATAGAGTCAACATAGGAGTGAGCACGGGTTGGGATGTCCCGGCCATCCCGGCCGGTCCGACCCGAAAAGTCGGGACAAATCCTGTCCCGGTTCAAAATCGGGACGGGACCGGGACAAATATGTCAGTCCCGATTAAAAACTGGGACGGGACCAGGACGATACAAAAAAATCGGGATCGTCCCGTCCCGGGCCGGTTTATAATATAAGTAATATTAAATATATAATATTATTTTTTGGAAAAAATATTAATTATTTTAATAGAGATATTATTTTTATTTTATAAAAAATCAATATTAATAAATTCGGGACGTCCCGCTCTCGTCCCAGATTTTTTGAAACGGGACAAAATCGGGATGCTTCGTATTCGGAACCGGGATCGGGACGCATATTTGTGTCCCGACTCAAAACCGGGACGGGACCGGGACATGCCAAATCCCGGCCCAAAACTAAATTTATGCTCTTAGTATACTGTTGCAAGAAAACCAAGAGAATTACAACCAAATTCTTACTCAAAGTACCCCAAGAAATATCTACCAAAAAGAAACCTATAAGATGATGTCTTCTTCCCTTTTCTTTGACCGGTCTCAATCGTTTTTGGAGTTCCCACAATGAATACATGCGTACTGAGACAAATATATAAGAGTTGGATACTAAAAACTTTATTAAACTCGGTTATCTATTGGTTCACTTTCTATCAATCAATCGACTAATGCATCTTATAATATGACATGGTAGATGATGTAGATTTTAACCCATAAATATATATTTTTAAGGGTTTAAGCTACTGCTGATTGGATTTTCAAATTGTCTAAATATTTTAAAATAAGGAAGAGGTTTGTATAATTAACCCTAAATAGAGAAAAGGTAAATACGATTTACCTAAATTCTAAATTAAAAATTAATATTTACATTTCCTAAGTGTAAAACATTTGTATTTATATACAATATATAAATTATCTCAAGTGAAGCCAAACAAAAGTTTTATGAAGCTAAAAGATTAAAATAAATAAATAAAGATTAAATTTATTTATTTTTTATTTTGCATTGTAAGCATTTTAACATGAGCATTGAATAGTTTTCACAGAATATATACTTGCTACTAAACTTTATGACCCTTGCCAAGCAGGGAATGTTCTTTGATGACTTGAAGCAAAGCAAAATGGTGGACAACTTTTTAGCAAATGGTAGCAATACTTGCAAATTCTCTTCAAGCAATAACTTTTAGAGAACCAGTACCCAAGGCAATGATTTCACACTGCCCCACTGAAAGTTGTCTCTTAGAAGACTAAGAAGATAACAAGGTAGGAATTCCTCTCAAAATATCCTACTAAGAAGATGGTTCATATTCCTTCCTATTATTGAGCAGGCAAAAGACTTAATCATCAAAATTACAGCTCTAAAATCAAAGTCAGAAAATTATTTTAGGAGAGATCAAATATAAAATCGCATCTTATGTGAGCAATTACATGATAAAAAAAATATTTTTAAGGAGCGCAAATATAATTAAATATTAATATATATTATATATATAAGATAGTATATATATGTAATGGGGGACCAACTTGAGGCCCCCCCCCCCACCCCACACACACCCTCCCCCACCAAAAGATTGGCTCCGCCCATGCAAACAACCTCGAGTGTATAAGGGTTAAAACTTCGGTGTGAGAAGCACTACAACATAATCGGCCAATAGAGACATAAAATTAGAGACAAATTAAATTTTTATTTTTAAATTTTCACATTTAAAAAATTAATAGACACAAAATTTATTCCAAATTAGCCTATAAAAATTTATAAAAATAGCAACAATTAAGTCACTTAATTGAATTGACTGTAAAAGCTTCGTAGTCGGGTCAATTAACCTTCAGATTGAGTCAGATCAATTTAGTCACCTATTTGATCTGACAGTAAAAGCCCAAAAATTTTTAAAGTCTAGGGAGCTCTTTGGAGGACTACATGATTTAGACATTTTTTTGGCACCAAAAGTCATATAATTGTTCCTTAGGTAGAAATAAGTTAAAATCTATTTTTAAGGAATTTTTCGAAACCTTTAACCAATCCATATTTGACCCGGGAGATTTTAAAATTTTCGGTTTTCGCAAATTAGTACTAGACCCCAAAATTTAGATTTTGATCCTTAAGAATTTTAATTTTTTTGATATTTTTATTGAATCCAAATAATAAAAATAAAGTTAATGAATAATAAAAATAAATAGAAACATTAACTTAAAATTAAGATATATAAATAAGGCTTGTGAAAGATCAGACCTTGCGAAAACTGCATTTAGTGCAGTTCGGTCGACTGTTCGATCGACCAACTTGTGATAAACAAGCGACCAAACTGTGTCTGAAACTCATAGTAGGGATTCAGTCGACGTCCGACCAAAGGTTCGGTCGATCGAACCTTCGACCAACGGAACCTCAACGACTATTTTTTGAGCCATTGAGTGGTGTTTCATCCGGGTCTTGTTATTGGCTCTCTATAAATACTAGACCCCAGAGCCTTCCTTACACCATGCTGATCACTATTAATATACTTGAGACATTCTTTGATCAAATCTCAAGCCTCGTTGAGCCAATTCTTGTGGAAACCTTAGCCTTGATCCCTCATCTCTTTGAGTAGACCTTGACTTCATTGTTTCACCATCAAATGCATCAGGAGAAATTTATGATTAATTGGTTGGAGCTAAGTACATTATTGTTTGAATTATTGCTCCATTGCTATTGTATTTTGTGCTTTATTTCTTTGTATTTCAAAGTGTGAAGACCTAGAGTGTAGGTCTTGTGAGTTTGGTGGTAGCCTTGGAGTAGAGGCCTAAATCCACTGGTGTAAACTTAATTTGCTAGGATTAGTAATTGTTGTCCTTTAGAGTTTAAGGTGGAAGAGTGCTCTTGGTAAAAAGACGGAGACTTCCGGATGTGGAAGTGTCTTGGGTGTGAGAGCGAAGACTCTTCGGGTAAAAGGTCCTCATTGTAAGGGGTTTATTCATAATCTAGTAAAGTTAAGTTTGGAAATTTTAAGCGGGGGTGCTGAGGTAGTGGAGAAGGTATTATGGCTGAACCATTATAAATCATTGTGTTAGCATTGATATCTTATTTATGTTTAATTGTCTTACTTATTGTTTCCGCATTTGGTCTTTAAATTGTGAATTACCTAAGTAACCTAAGAATCGTTTAAAATCGAATTTAACTTAAGTTTTTAGATAACATACTATTCACTCCCCTCTAGTATAGGTCATTCGACTTACAATGTATTCTCTAATAGGCATATAAATAGGGGAGAGCTTTTGTACCGGATCAAATTTGAATCTTCAAATAACTAAAGAGTTCTTTTTATTTTCTCTCCTTAGTCTCCTCCTCCATTATCATGATATCAAGAGATTGTCTCCTCCATTATCATGATATCAAGATATTTTCCATGGTTAGTTCCATGTTATATTTTCCTTCGATTCCTCCGGCCAATCTTGAGAGGGCATGATAGGAAAATCTCTTGATGATAATGATATCAAGAGATATCAATCATAATTAATTAATAGGAAAATATCTTGATATCATGATAATGATATCAAGAAATATCAATCATAATTAATTCTCTTTGTAAACTAAGGACTTCCTTATTTCTCTACTTACTAATATATCATGTAATTACCATTTATTCTTTACCTCTATATATAAGTGTAGTGAGAATGGATGAAATTTTGAATTGTGTAAATAAGAAAAGTATTTAGAAAATAATACTCAATTTCATTAGATAATTCAACAAATGATTCAATAGCAACGTCAACGGATATGATACGAAAGAATCAAAATCTATCAGCCACCATGATCTCTCACTAGATTGTTATCAAGCTAGAGTTGGTGGAATCAGAACAAAAAATTAGCATTGCCACCCACTCGGTACGCAATGGAAAACATGTCGAGGCAGTTGCAGGACCTTCTTATAGGTTACACAGAAGGTAAGTCCACTCGCAAAATTTCCTTCCATGCTTCATAGAACATCCAAGTGATGCCTGATGCAGGCATGACCTTCAAACTGTTAGCGCCCCAACCTCGGTAGAGACCCTTCAGGCCCTCCTCACGGATGACCTCCGACAATGCTGCTCCCATGTTGGCCGGGCATTTCCCCTGCAAGGCTCCAACCATCAACCGCTTTCTTGCAACTTCCAGCGGAAAGCTGATGGTGCTTGCAGTCAAACCTGATAGAACGGGGAAAAATTAAAAATTGCAGTCAATTTGTGTTTCCCTGCTGCATGAGATGTCTTAATGCATTTAGCAATAAGTGTAGCAGTAGTCAATATTGTGGTCTTACTTTGTAACCCCTTCAATTGTAACATAGATAGTGCACAGTTTGAACATAACAGAAGCACTTAAAATGCTTACCAGAAATAGCCCCAATAACTAGCAACTCGGCACGATTCAAAGACTTCTTCTGCTTCGATTTGCAGTAAGAGTTTTTCAAGGTATCATACATGAAATAGTAGCATGTGCTATACGGAAGCATGCCGATTAGTGTTGGCGATAAGCCAGCATACAGACCACCAATTCCTTCATTCTTGTATATCTTACTTAAAGCAACTGAAATCCCTTGGTAGGCTTCTCGGTTCACAGTCAACCGATCCTGTAACAGGACACAGAGAAGACAAGGAAATTTAAGATGAGCTTTGTATCTAACCTTTCTATTGAAGACAAAAGGAACAGCACAGAAGCAGCAGAATGAAATAGAAAGTGCATCATCACATTCTAAAATTTCCATTTAATCCATCTCTGATTTTTAGCCCTTTACCAATGAGAAAACAGATTCAGTAAATTCATGAAGCAAGACACAGATATCATATCTTGACTAGTTAGTAGATTGAATCAGTGACAACAAATTCAAAGGCAAAGAGCATGTAATACTGAATCCAGCATCTTTTTCTGCTAGGCTGAGCTGTGAAGGACAAATGTATCACTAAATGTTCCAAAGTATTCCTGACCTATTTTCTGGTACCTGAATCATTGTGGCATCTACAGAGAAGGCTAGCCAAGGGGTGGTCATTTCTAATGAAGCTGAAAATGTCCATTCAATTAAGCTTAAAAAACAGGATAACCATGCGAGTATATACAGCTCCTAATGATGCAGATTTGAGGAAGAATCAGGTTATTCAGCCTCATCTGTATGATAGATGAATTGTTTCTTGATTCAACTAATGCTTGCTCATGTCACGAAGGACCTACCACACTGCAAGCTAGTGATACAGTTATATTATCAAATAATTTTAATCAATCATTATTGTTAAAAGAAGATAATCTATATATAAGCACGATTGTTGGGGTACAAAAAAACTTTATCATTGACTCCAACAGATATCTAGGTCTTTTTTAAAGTGCCTTGAGCTTAAAAAGCTTTCAACCCAAGCACAAATGTCAAGTTCAAAAGAACGATTCTGCATATTTTAATACTAAGAAACTTCAGAATCTACATATACATGAAAAACACAGATAAGAGTAATTAGACAAGGCGGTTCAAACTAGGAGATACAACATAAATACTTTCACCCTATGGTGAAGTTGGATATATCATAATAACAGAATTCATTCTGTCTACAATAGAAATGGAGTTTAAGGAATGGAACTACAGGATATTTGACAAGAGTGTGTTCCTTCTTCATAATTTATTGGGCAATGGGCAATGATATTAAGGCTAGAAGGAAGATGGACTTTGATATTCAAGAATCTGCTCCAGTATTGTCTGATGAAGATGGAAGAGAATTAGTTAAAGAAATCGGGAAATTAGAAGTTACTCTCAAACTGCAGTCAGCAGGGCCTGATAAGAAAAATTCCATAATTTTCATTCTGATTAGGGATAGCGGAGGATTGGGAAGTATGTTATAGAGGCAGAGAGATTTATTCAGGATGGAAGTAGATTAATTGCACTCTATATAGCCATGCAGATATTATATTGCATTACATTTCTCAATGTCATATACAAATTCCCTACAAAGTTTATTACTACTGAAATTAGGAATTCAATGGAAAAGACCATTACTAAGAGCTGCTACCAATATCAGATGATATATTCCTAGTCCTAGTTAAGGAATTGGTCAATACTACAAAATCTATGAATCCCAAAATGTAGTCTTAAATTTGATTTTCATAAGGTTTATGAGTTCTGACTCAGTCACGTTTTTGTAAGGAAGATACTGGAATTTCAAATATATGTTCGAGAGATCACAATCACATGATTCACATGAGAAGCTATCTATCTTTGATAAATAGAATGAGCTTGAAAGGTTAGGTGCTATGCATAATATTGAACTAGGATCCTAAAGGAAATAGTACCAAGTATTGTAAAATAAATGACTCTTATTAGAAATTTCTGGAAATATGGAATATCGTGACAAAAAAAGAAAAAAAAAAGTTATCAACAACATCCAGGACATCAGTTATAAATAAACTTCTCAACCTACAAAAACATAATAAAGCATAGATAAATGAATGATTACGATAAGGTATCAAGATCTTACCTTGAGAACTTCAAGAGGATGGCAAATAATTGTGCCCATGATTCCAGCAGTTGCACCACCAACAGCTACCGGAGAGATACATAGAAAGGACAAATCTAGATTGATATGACCAATTTGCAACTTTGGGCTTCCATTCTCTTTCCATTTCTCTTGTACGGATGTCATAGTCCGTTTGACATACTCAAATGTACCAAGCTCAATAGCTTGGGTAGGTATGATGCGGAGCATGTTCACAGTATTCCCTGCCCAAAGACCTTGCCAGCCATGCTCTTCAATGATCTCTAGAAAACTGCCAGCCACATGTCTGGATCCAATACCAACTACCATCCTTGTCCTGCAAGAACAATCTAAGTGATTGTTATACAAATAAGGGTTTACAAATTTGCCTCAGCACAAGGCTTTCTGGACCATCACCTATAACTTAAAACATCAAGAAAACTGTGCATGTATGGATAGGTAAAAACCAAGTTGAGAATAGGGTTTTCTGTGGTTATCCGAATGACATCTATTTTTCATCGTCAACGTGAGGCAAAGTTGAGCTATAGTTTTATTTTTCTCCTCAAGAATAAGGCGTACAAAACACAACATTTAATTTATCAATCAATCAAGATATTCTTTAGATTGCAGTGATAAATTAAAGGAAAAACTTAAAAGAGTTCATGTTTATCATATGAGTCAAAGCAGCATTTAAGCTGATTTGAAGCTCATGTATCAAAACAAATTCTACAATGTTTTGTTATTCATGAATCCCAATAGAACATATGCTCGAGAATAACATTCCTCAAAAATATGGAAAATGCAATCAAAATAACTTGTCTAATAGTAAACTATTAGATCAAAATTAGCATCACAGCAGGCACAATAGGAATTAGAATTGCATACCCATCAGCAGCTATCGAAGTTATCATTTTCAACACAAAGTGCAATGTGTTTCATAATAATGCACAATTGAATCCCCAAGTACCATTAGATACTCAGAGAAGTTGAGGATTTCAAAGTTCTGAAGTATGAAGACAAAAAAACTTGATTCCTAGAAGGGTAAATCTCTCAAAAGGAGATCAGTGACCTCCCTTCAGGAAAGGCAATTATTGCATGTCAGTATACATCCACAGAAGAAAATTATTGTCACAGCATGTTATCTATTAAAATGAAAGTAAAACTAGTTGGAGATGAGATGAGGCAAACCTGATTGTCTCTAGAGGGGCAAGAACTGCTTTGGTCATGGCACCAGCCAATGCGCCGCTAACAAATTCACAAACTTCTCTACTCCTACAAACATTCTGCAGCAAAGCAAATAACACCAGTTATACCGTGCCAAATACTAAATTAGCAATTTGTAGTTTGGAAATAATCACTTAAAGTTCTTATAAATATTTGGCTGCATATGACATCAATTGCACCTCACGGATATTATCTATAATGCAAATGAGCTAAATACTACTAACTGGTGGGTGATAAAACATTATCCAGCAAATATTGAATTGAAAATGAACATTAGAAATTTCTAGTTTGAGAACAGGGCACAAATCGAAAGGTTATAGAGGCATAAAAACAAACACTATGCTTCCTATTCTGGGAACAGAGCCAAGAAGAATGAGATTATTAGGTTAGGCATAGGAGCAAACTCAATGAATACAAGAGATTTTAAGTTCCAAATTACACTGGCAACTTGAAAATGTGGAATCTTTCCAAGTATTTTAGGAAAAATAGAACATTCAAAAAATAAACAACCCAACAGAGTTGGTAGATACTTCTCCCGTACTAAAGTAATGTTCGAACACAAAAAAAAGTATGTTTTTATCAAAGAATTCTAAATACTAATTAAAAGTACGTTTTTTTTTTCCAAAAAAGGGTGCGTTTTGACAGAAACAAAGGCACCAACTCCACTGCCAAATCAACTCAAACTTAAAAAGCTCAAAAAAGGGGTAGCGAGCCCTAAGAAATGACCAAAAAATAAAGAGAAAGAGAGAGGCTAAAACTTGATCGTTAAGAAAGGGAACGAAATAAGGGTCATCAACCTTTCTTTTCCCAGATTCAAAATGTAGACGCGTATTGATCAAGAAAAGATGTGAACTTTGGCAAGAAAGAAGAAGAGAATCCATCAAATCTGCCGAAGAAAAAAGAAGAAGAAAGCAACCTTGAACGCTCCCCTGACATCAGGGACCTGGAACCGGAGGTCGACGGAGGCGGCCTTCTCAACCGTAATCTCCTTGGGCGCCGCCATCTCCACGCCGTACGCGTCCTCCAATCCCAGCATGAAGACCTGCTCCTTTTTCCGGGACTCCGCCTCCAAATCCATTGCACCCGGACGGCTGTGTCACTGGTAATATCTGAATAATTAATGCAAAACCCAAACTGAGGGCAAGACTTTAAAGACACTTCGCAAAGTGCAAACTTTGCAAAGTTCGAGCGACGAAAGCGCGGAGCGGGAGAGAGATCACGATGGAGAATAAAAAGGAGGGAAAAAAACGTGATTTTTCAGATTTTTTTTGTTCTTTTCTTGGATTGAGAGAGTGAATTTGGAAGGATTTGAGAGATATTATAGGGCCCTTTGGCGCATTTTATTTCCATGTTCTTCTCCAGAAAGATTTCTCTTACTCATTTTCTACTCCCCGGCACTATACCTGTTTTCCCATTGTGTTAAATTAGGAGCCCTGCATGTTTTTTAGCAATAGAATGAAAGGGTAAGGATGTAGAAAGTATGATTTGGAGGTATAAAGTGAAATTACTTTTTAACTCAATTTTGGATGGTGTAACACATTGACTGAAATAAGCGAGTCAATCCCGGAATACTTTATTGTTTGGATTAGTTTTCCTAAAAGACTATTCTTTTTTTAATAATTTACCAAAATCATAATATGGATCAAAGAAATTCTCGGATTCCAAGTTCATAATTACCATTAAAATATTTCCAAGGTACCCTTCGACTTTGAATTGCCTCCATTTTTTTTTGGAGCCGAATCTAAAGAACTCAATTCAACTGATTTCGATTCGAAAGAAAAATAAAAGTTTTTGATTTAGCCACATAACCGAAACTAATCTTAAAATCGTTTTTGCATAGGTACATGTTTTTTTACCACTTATATAACGACATTTATACTTTTTACCTACTTTGTTTTCGTCGTGTTGCCCTCGTTTTACCATTGCACTGCACTCTGGTTTCGTCGTTGCTCCAAAGTCGATGTAGAGTTGTCGCTTTTTCAACGTGTCCTCAAAGGTAAGATCTTAAGTAAGCAAGAGTTTTGATTTTCTCTCTCCCTCGCTGTACTTGTTCACTAAAATCGATTTTTCACTCTTATTTTCCAAGATTGTGATGCATATGC
Organism: Canna indica; assembly: GCA_034359265.1. Taxonomy (NCBI): domain Eukaryota; kingdom Viridiplantae; phylum Streptophyta; class Magnoliopsida; order Zingiberales; family Cannaceae; genus Canna; species Canna indica. The sequence goes on from CP136890.1 coordinate 75,659,726, forward strand.
GACGCTTGTGGTTCTCGTCCATTTTGAAGGCTTGTCAACCCTCTATCCTAATTTTGTTAACTACATAAAATTGCATGTATATGATAGTAACTACAATAAAATAGTTAGCAACTAGATAAAATTGCTTGTTTGCCCTAATTTTACGAGTAGTCGAAATAGTTTGCAAACTTTTGAAAAAGTATGTACCTTACCTCATTATGTAATTATCGTGATGTATTCGACAACTTGTGTGTATAAATTCTAGTTATTAGTCGATGCTTGTGTGTATTTGACACCTTATAGATTTTTTCCAAAAGCCTTTAAGGTATAATGGTATGTTTGCTTCATTGGATATGATAGGATAGAATAAGATAACAAATGAAGAAAATAATATCATACGATTTTTTTATCTGGTATATATTGGATATAACACCAATTTTATATTCTTTTCATCCCAGATTCTTATAATCCAAGTACCAAACAAACTATGGATCAATATCCATACACTACTATAAATGTGTTAATCAGCAATGACCATCAGCAACGGTCGCTCACGCTGTTGCAATGACTAACGACATTCTTACGGCCGCTCGAGCCATTGCAAATGTGATATATCTGCAACGATTTCTTTTTACGGTCACTCGGGCCGTTGCTAACAAGTGGATGGCGCGAACGCAACGCGCAAAGAAAATAACTTATTTGCAACGGCTTACTAAAGGCTGTGTCGGCAATTGCTAATGACATTATCACATTAGTAACGACTTACTTACGACTTCTGTACCTGTCACTCTATAGTCGATGGCGCGCTCGCGGCGCGAAAATGAAATACTTATCAACAACGGCTTTGCAAAGGCCACGTAGCTGTTCCTGATGATATTATTTATCTGCAACGGCGTTCTAACGGATAAGTGAGTCGTTGCTGATAAGTTTATTTAACTCGCGATCGCGCCCACCCCCTTTCTTCCCCGCTTTTGCTTCTTTCTCTACTGACGCCGCCGAGTCTCTACTAACGCCGACGCCGCCCGCCGCGCCCTCCGATGTCGAACCATCTCCATGTATTCTCAGCTCCTCCTTCCCTTCTCCTTTACTAGGGTCGACCGAAAACCCTAAACCTTAGGGTTTCGATCGGCCATCGGAGCAATGTCCAGTGTCCAATGTCGAACACTGGATGCTAGCGCCACAATGGACTCCGGCTCCGAAATAATGATTTAGGATTTTATTAAATCCCAAATCTTTTTTTTTTACTTTTATTAAACCCTAAATCACTGTTTAGATTAGACCTTAATCCAGGATAATTAAATGTTTAATGTTTAGATTAGATTAATGTTTTAGATTAATATTTAATGTTTTTTTAATGTTAATTTGATTAATGTTTAGATTAATATTTAATGTTTTTTTAGGTTAATTCATTTTAGTTTAGATTAATTAGATTAATTTTATTTTTAATCTTTAGATTTAGATTAATTAGAATCGTTCACTTTGGACTCGTGCCGGATTCATCCACTATGGACTCAAACTGGCATCCGCAAATTTAGAAAACAATCATTCATTCGATGAGTTGATACATTTCATCTATGTATCAACGAGTCAGATATGATTTAGCAAAACCTTAGATCCGTTCGGGGGTTGTATGTTCGTGTAAAAGAAGTAGATGATCTTTTATACGACGTACAACCCTTGAATTGTCCCTAATTGAACAATTTGGAAACATATTATTTGTATTATACTTAGTTTTTTTTTTTTAACCGTTAACTCATTCTTAAATTTTGGCTATTGTATCTCTCTTGTTCTTCGATACGCACCCAGATGATATGTGTATTCGGAGAACTGTAGGTAGATGCTGCTGAAATTTAGAATAAAATTAAGGATAAATTACACTGGCCTCCCTTGAGGTTTAGTGAAATTACACTGATCTCCCCTATATTTGTAATTTTATCTTGTAACTCACCTGAGTTTTGTAAAAGATTACACATACCTCCCTTACTAACGAAAATTATTAGTGGAGTGTCTGTCATTTGCACTACACATGCTTACTAATGATATTTTTAAAATATTTGCAGCTTTTTCTTATTTTAAATGATAAAAATACCCTTATGTCATTTTTATTTCTCTCAAACTTTTTATTTTAAAAATATTTTTAAAATAAAATAATTCATTTCAAATTGTTATTTTAAAAATATTTATTCAATTATCTTATGCATGTATTTTAATAATTTTTCAACAAGGGGCATAAGAGAGAAATCACATTACTAACGGACTCCATTTAACACCGTCAGCTACAAGGGAGGTGAGTGTCACCTGGACAAATAGAGGGGAGGTCAGTGTAATTTCACTAAACCTCAGGGGAGGTCAGTGTAATTTATGGTTAAAAGAAATACTTAGTGCAATATGAATAATATGAATCCCGAATAGAATATGACTATCTCACCTAAAGACATTAACTGAATATATTGTCATTAATTGACAAAATCATGTCGGACGATCGAAGTTGGATGTACCGACGTCTTGATCATGGAGCCTTAACGAATGAGTTTCGATTAGGCGTAACTTACTTCCTAAATTTCGCCTATTCGAATCGGAAGTTCGTTAGCGCCGGTGATAAAATCTGATGTTTATGTCGCATTTGCTTGAATGCATGATTTTTGGATCGGGAAACTATCACTCTACATCTGTATAGCAAAGGATTTGCACTAAGATATTTTATATGAACTTGTCACAGGGAGTCACGTGAAGTCGGGACGTCGAGCAATTCTATCATTCAGACACATGGTGAATCTCCCTCTGTAGGTGTTTCTTCATCCAATCCATATAGAACTATATATGATACTTGATAGTATTATGGGTCAATTCCAGCTAAATGATAATGTCGATCGACCAGTTACTGAGACGTCAATGCCACCAGATACTACGGGTGTTGATGTCATAGAATTGCCACCAGAAGTACAACCTGCGGTAGAGATTGAATAACCGAATAAAGAAGTCGTTGAATTTTACGAGATGTTGAAATCTACCGATGAACCTTTGTATGAGAATTATCCTAAATACACTAGGTTTTCGGCAATGATGCAACTCCTGAACATCAAGGCTGATTATAATATCAACGGGGTTACGTTTGATCGAATTGCGGGATTGATTAATGGAATGCTGCCTACAGATAACAAGTTTGAGATAACTTTTTATAAGATCAAAAAGTTGATGAGAAAATTAGGGCTTGAGTACGAAAAAAATACACGCGTGCCAAAATAACTGTATTTTATTTAAAAAGAAAATACGCAATTGGCTTAGCTTCAAAGATTATTCATGTCGGAAAAGATGGCCCCCTACATGAGTTGGCATGAAAGAAGTCATGATGATATAGTAATGACTCATCCATCCGATAGTGAAGCATAGAAATATTTGGATACATGTTATCCTTCATTTGCTAGGGATACTATAAATATCATATTGGGATTGTGCACAGATGGTTTTAATCTGTTTGATCATTCTGCAACTCCTTATTCAGTTTGGCCAGTGCTGCTAACAATTTATAATTTGCCGACGTCAATGTGTATAAAAGATAAATTTATTTATCTTTCGATGATTATTCCGGGTCCTAAGGGTCCGCAAAAATAAATTGACGTATTTCTCAGACCCTAATAGATGAATTGAAAACATTATGGACTGAGGGAGCTGTCACTTATGATTATCACAAGAAGCAAAACTTCAATTTAAAGGTTGTGATCTTTTGAACAATCAATGATTTTTTGGCCTACGGCATGTGTCTGGTTGGAGCACTCACAACCGATTCTCTTGTTCGTATTGTATGGAACACTCTAAATCATTCAGTCTTTAGAATGGACGGAAAATCTTATTCTTTAATTGTCATCGTCGATTCTTGTAGGCTAACCATCAGTATCGAAGGAATCGTAATAAATTTACTAAGGGCAGAGTCGAAAGAGATGAGCCACCACCGATGTTGTCTGGTGAACAAATATTTGCACGTGTTCCAGCACTTCCAGAGATATTATTTGGTCAGAATGAAAGAGTATCGGGCTTTGGTCAAACACATAACTGGTGAAAAAAGTATCTTTTAGGAATTGTCGTATTGGAGTTCATTACTGATTCAGCATAATTTGGACGTCATGCACATTGAGAAAAATGTGTTTGATAATATTTTTAACACTTTGATGGATGTTCTTAGGAAAACTAAAGATAATGTCAAGGCCCGACATGATCTGAAAATTCTTTGTAAAAGGTCGGAGTTGGAGTTACAAGAGGTCAACGTACGATATCTAAAGCCGAAGGCCCCGCATGTGTTAAATAAACAACAAATGAAAGATGTTTGTCAATGGATCAAATAACTCAATACCTGATAGATATGATGTGCTTCTTTCAAAGCACCTAAACATCAACCATTTGAATTTTGTGTTTGGCTTCCTGCACCCACAAGAAATCTATGTTTGGTTTCCAATATCTGAGCCTGCACTCAACCCCAACCAATGATCCGAGTTCCAATGGAAGCAGAGGTGTTGGAAATCAAATCCATACTTCTAGTGGTTGCAGGAAGCCAAACACAAAATTCAAATGGTTTGGGTTTAAGTGCTTCTGAAAGAAGCAGATAATCTATTACAATAAAAGAAGGATCACCGGGTTGGAATGATTTCGTACACAAATTTTTTGCTTCAAAGCGACAAATTGAATCTTTAACAATCGAGGAGGAAAAAATTGTCGCTGAAGTTTATCACATTTTTTATATCAAATGCAACCAGGCTTGCTTGCAAACTTAGCCTTATTCTGTAAATTAAGCTTGTTCACGGCGCTAGGTTTCTTCACAACCTTGACTAATTTTGTTGTCTTTCTTTACTGACTCATCTCCATGAATGCGAATACACTTGGTGGGTTATGTTTTATTTTCCATTTTCATATATTGTTTGAGGTATGAGCCTCTTCCTCAAGAGGTATTTACTTTTCTTGTCATTGATGATTACTTGAATGAAACTATGTATGAAAACATAAGGGATCATGAATCTAGTGTTGAAGAAGAAGATGAGACAATTGTAAACGACATGAATACTTATCCTATTGATGATTCTTAATATGCAAATTTGTATTTACAAATATGTCTAATTCATCAGTCTCTTCTGTCCAGAGTATTCAGTATGTTCCATATTTTCGTAAAAGTGTGAAACTCGAACAATTCAGAGCAATTTTGTCATTTTCTACTAACTAAGAAAATGGAAACAATATGTACAATATTTATAATGTGTTTATTTAGTATTTTGTTGATAGCAACTAAAATTTCTTGAGAATATAGTATGTTTCAGACTTTCGTAAAAGTGTGAAACTAGAACAATTAAGAGCAATTTATCAATTGTATGATAACTAAGAAAATGAAAACAATATGTATAGTGTTTGTAATGGGTTTATTTCGTATATTGTTGATAACAAATAAAATTTTCTTGAGAATATAGTAGGTTCCAAACTTTCGCAAACGTGTGGAACTGAAACAATTAAGATCTATTTTGTTAATTTTTGATAACTAAGAAAATAGAAACAATATATAAAGTGTTTGTAAAAAGTTTATTTCGCACCCATTTAGGTAAAAATTGATTTTTTTAAAAAACAAATAACTAAAAAACAATTATCTTTTAATATAAAATATTTTAAAAATAATTTTAAAAAATCAACAATCGGGTCGTCAGCTCGGGTCTCGATTCTCGGGTCATCGGGTTTCAAATTTTAAAACCTAAAACCCGACCCAATTATGGTCGGGTTTGGTCGGATTGTACCCGACCTAACCCGACCCGATTACCCAACCCCAAACCAACCCGAATAGTTTGGGTCGGGTCGGGTTCTCGGGTTCATTGGGTCATCCCGACACAATGAACATCCCTAGCCCCAGTTACGTTCAGACCCTAGTCTAAAGCGTCCAACATAACAGGTCCATTAAAGAACATTTTTGTTGGCCTAAGATTTTCAACATTGGTCTTAATCTTGATTTTAATAATATCAAACTCAAAACTAATGGTTTCATTGAGAATTAATTTCAAGTTCCAAGTCAAGTTGCTCACAACGTCCGTGATTGGAAGATCAGCGCGAAATCGAAAAATTGAAAGGATGTTGATGGACGCTCGGAAGTTGACGAAGACTTAGGTTTTAGATTTTTAGGTTTAGATCAAATGCACCATGCTCAAAGAGTGTATTGATGTTGAAGAAACTACCAAAACCCAAAAATGACACCTCAAAAACTTGGTTCGCGAAATTCAATCCGAAATGTTGAATTTCGACTGAACCTTCGCTGATGTTCGGACCAACCCACGATCGACTGAATCTGGCAACAGTTTGAAATATAATTGTTTCTATTAGTTGAACCCAAGCTTCTATGCCTTGTTTGCCTATATAAACTAGTTTCTTGTCTTCCTATGAGTCTCCAACACTGTTCCATCGTTTGAGATTCTAAAGCTTTGTTTGAGCCATCTTTCTCTAAAACCTAACTTTCCACCACTCGCTAGCTTCTTGATTGGGCCTTTGTCTTGAAAGATTCATCATCAAAAGGCATCAATAGGAGATAAGAATCTTCTTTGGAGCTAAGTGTTTGTTGTTGTGATTATTTTCTCCATTTATATTGTATTTTGTTGTTTATTTTATTAGATTTAAAGTGTGTAAAAACTTAGGTTGCTAGGTTTGAGTTTGGGTGGTTATCTTGGTGTAGAGGCATAAGTCCATCATTGTAAACTAGGTTTAAAGTGTCCTTATGATAGTGGGGTGGGGAAGTATCTTCGGGAGAAGGCGAAGACTTTCCAGTGAAAATTTGTCATTGTAAGGACCTTGATAACTTAGTAACGATCAGGTTGAAATCCTAAGTGAGGTACTTAGGTAGTGGAGTAGGCGGTATTGTCGAATCACTATAAATCTTTGTGTTAGCATTGCTATTTACTCATGTGCTTACTTTCTATTTACTATCGCTTCAACACTCATTCATTGGTTCGAATTGTTTATTTGTCTAAGTTTACAAAAATTGACTAAAATTAGATATTATGCTAAATTCTAGTGTAACACATTTTTTACCCGTTATAGTGTGGTCATTCATCTCACACTTTGCCAGCAGATTGTTGTACTTCCCTCCATCGAAGGAGGGTTCAACATCTTAATCAACTAGCTTAATTAGTTGATGGATCAAATTGTTTTGATGGTTATGTTGTTGTCGTTGATTCTAGCTAACTTGGCTCATTTGGCTATGTAAGAAATAAATGATTAGATTGTATGTTGTTTCAATAAATAAACAATATAAGATTGCTACCAAAATCCAAACAAATGAATCATACCAACAAAAGATACTTTCTCACTGCTTGCTCCCTGTTCCATTTGTGTCCTTTTAGAGAATTATAGACTTTCACAAAAGTACGTAGGTACATTCAGACTACTTGTTATCTCTTAAACTACAAAACATATAAAAACTACTTGTTAAAGTAGCAAATATCACTAAATTCTAGATTTTGACGCACTTGCATATTTCTACAAAAGTTTATAAATTATAGCATATCAACCTAAGTTAATTAAACATGTAACTATCACTACTAGAATTATCGTTGTCGCCGATGGCTAATATATATCGTGACTGAATCGTCAATGAAAACTATCACAGACGGCTAGAACCGTGGCAAAAAGCCGTCACTAATGTGCGCATCTCACATAAGTTATGATGACCGACCTCTGCCGTCACAAGTAATCATCAGCGACAACCGCGCGTGCTGTCGCTGATTTAAACACATCAACCGCGGCTGTGAGCCGTCAGTGATATTATTAGCAACCATGATATTTGGTACTGCCCAGGCCATCAGCTATTTACGATATGCTTTTAGCCACGGCGTAGTGGCGAGCAGCCGTGGGTAAGCCGTGGCTGAAGTTATATCGTGTAACTGAAAAAAAAATTAAAATTTTGAAAATTTTTGTATATACAATGATATCATCAATCACATATTACAACTATACATTTTCAATCACAAATTACAACCACAAAACCTCATACACATACACTTTCAACCAACCATACAAGTTTTACTTAAATATCATCAATCTAAGCCTCAAACCAGAGGCAAACAAGTATCAAAATATCGTATATATACAACAAAGTATATAAACAACTATAAGCCTCAAACCGGAGGCAAACAAGTACCAAAAATATGAAATGTAAAGTATAAATATCTATATCAAGTGTCTAAGCCTCAAACGAAGGCTAACAAGTATCAAAATATAATAAACCAATATCTCACGGCTGCAATGGAGGCGGTGGAGTCGACAGCGACTGGGTTGGGAGCGTCGATTGGGTCGAGGAGGACGATGGCTGCGACATCATCAGTAGAAGACCCGAGTGAGATGCAATCTGAGTGAGGAGGGCCCACATGATCTGCTCCTCGTCATTTGTGCGTCTCTGCTCCTCATCGCATGTCTCTGCTCCTCCATCGCCTATCTCTGCTCCTCTATCGTCGCTCTCTGCTGTGTTAGCTCGAACTCCAAGGCCGATATCCGGCTCTGGTTTTGCGTCTGCGATGTCAAGGGCCTCTCACCCGCAGCAGGAGGGGTCGGTGCACCAAATGGCTCTAACACAGCGAGTGCATGGCCACTGTCTGCAAAGCCATAAACACGACCGTGCTCCCAGCCACCTGCGGCCTTGACCCATGCACCCGTGTCAAACTCCTTCGGCGTGCCTCCGTGTTCGATCACGGTCCTTGTGTAGGTCTCCTACACGCGTTTATATTTTAAATAATACATATATATAAACTATAAATAAAAATTATGTAAAGCAAATAGACATAAATACTTACCATGATGATCGAGGCCCTGCTATCGACGCAGTCCCCCACTCCTCGTCGTCGATGGTGAGTGCGCTCAAACACCTGCATCAGCGAGGGGCATTGGACGGTGCCATCCTCCACAACTCGCGTCTTACATTAGAAAACAAATACATTAGTATCATTATACACAATATATAATATTTTAATTAAAAGTAAGAAAATTATATATACCATATGACGCTCATGCACCGCAAAAGACACGGAGCCACCATTGTGGCGTGCCCCTGTGCCGTCCCCCCCGGACATGCGATTTCTCAACGCTGTCCGAGAGACCTCTTGCCACTCATGCATGTCCCACCGCTCAACAAGCTGGTCCCACACAAGTCCTGGAATCCAATCGGGAGTGTGTCCCTGAGTTTGGCCAATCTGTGTGGCCCCCAGTTGTCTCATCACGATCTTACAGGCATGCTGAAGTAGCTCGTTATAGCAAGCGCGGGCAACGCGCTCCCACGCACTCTCCACAAAAGGAGTCTGATCCTCAAGCCATGTATAATGAGTCTGCAAAAAAATAAATTTATTATTACTGATCGATATTTAATATTAATATTAATTTAATAAACATACTTACCGAGAACTCTCGCCGTAGTAAATTCATATACTCACGGGGCACGTGAGTCCATGTAGGCCACGCCCAGTGCATAAACTTCTGGATCGTCCCCGCTATCGTGCGTGGGACATCCTCTTGCTCAAACCTGCACCAAATATAGTACAATTCTATATTATGATATATTGAATTATAAATAAATTATAAGGAATAACTAATGCATCTGCTTACCTTTTACCGTGCACACTAACCAATTTGCGCAACTCTCCCTCTGTTGGCAAAGAGAGAATTCTGTTAGGCCCTCATGGCCTATGTCTCGATGTCGACGGGCCTGGATCGACTGAAGGGATAGTGGCTGAAGGTGGGGGGATGGTGGACGGATCGGGTGGGAGAATGGTGGACGGATCAGGTGGGGAAATGGTGGCTGGATCAGGTGGGGGAATGGTGGTCAGATCAGGTGGGGGATGGTGGCCGAAGGTGGGGGGATGGTGGGTATATGGGTGGCAGGTGATAATCGTCAGGGGGTAGTCCTACGAGGAATGCCTCCTCGAGCACGCACTTCTCGAACCATAGCTGTCAAATATGAATATAACTAGTATATATATAATAGATTAATAGATACATTTAATAATTGATGATATATACTTCATATTTATAATTATTCGTCATCGTCATATCATCATCTGTGTAATACTCTTCTTCTTGTTCTTCTGTATTGGAATCTTCAAATTCTTCTTCTTCTTCTTCTTCTTCTTCTTCTCCCTCATCATCATTCTGTCCATCTTTCTCAAGACGGTTATTGTCGCCATCAATATATTCTACTTCCAATTGAACTAACTCTGTGTCATCATCCTCGAGTATTGGACTAACTCGCTCCACTTCGGCATTATCCTCTTCTTGATAGAAGTCATATGTTGGCTCATTCTCTCCAACTAATGAGTCAATTTTTCCTCTGGCTTTAGTCTTACAGACTACACGCCAATCTATCCTATCTTTTTTTCGAGACGGATAATGCATATAATATACTTGTTCAGCTTGAGATGACAATATAAATGGCTCATTTGAAGCCAATTTTGATTTATAATTGACCTTGACAAGTTTATACTTTGGATGAACTCTCATGCCCCTATCGCTTGTATCGAACCATTGACATTTAAAAAGGGCAACTGATTTCTATCCGAAAAAGTTCAATTCTATAACTTCTTCCAACAGTCCGTAAAAGTCAACATCACATTCAATGTACGTTATCCTTTTGACGCAAACACCGACATTCATAGTCTTCTTTGTAGATGAATATTCAAGTGTGTGAAATTTATATCCATTAACAAAATAACCATTATAATACTGTACAAGTCATGACGGTCCCCTAGCAAACTCAAAGATTTAGTTATCTATTTCACCTCGAAAGATATAAATTCATCTTTCATACACATTGAGGGTGGTAAATTATAAACTATTAGCAGCTCTGACCATACTGAATATGGAGTTGCCGAATTATCAAACAGATTAAAACTACCCGTGCATAATTCCAACCTGATATTTCTAGTATCTCTAGCAAATGAATGATAACATCTATCCAACCGAATTACGACTTCTTGCATGCCAACTCATATAGGGGGCAGTCTTTTTTAACATGAATAACCTTTGAAGCCTCGGTGTTAGTGGAAAATACCGAAGCACCTTAAAAAGGATATTTTTTGTCGGACCGATTTCTTCTACTTGTAACGAGGATGTTCACATATCAGGAATTGCTCAAACTGTGTTTTTTTTTTATAATATAAAATGCAGTTATTTTGGCACGCGCGTATCTTTTCGTACCCAAGACTCAATTTCCTCATCAACTTTTTTATCTTATAAAAAGTTGGCTCAAACTTGTTATCTAGAGGTAGCATACCATTGATAAAGCCTGCAGTTCGATTAAACGCAACCCCGCTGTGTAATATCCTATATATTATTTTTGATTTCATGTTATTTGTTTTGTGTTGCCAGCCTAGTGGGCTAGCTCGAGGTCGAGCTGAGTCGACTTGTGGTCCGGTGCGAGATCGAGAACTCGGGTAAGTTGATCCGTGGATTTTATATTTTATGTGCTTAATTTATTAAATGTATTGCATGGGTGTGCATGTGATTGATGCTTGTATTTAGCATGTATTTTGATGCTTGTATTTAGCATGGGGTTAATTTGAGTTGAGGATTTAACGAATTTGGATCCGGACTTGAGGCGGATGCGGGTTGAGCATTACGTTAGGGTTGGGAGGGGATTATAACCCCCCCCCCCCCCCCCCCCCCGATGAGGCTATGCAGCTCCTAATTGAGCCGCATAAGCCAAGAGAAGTAGAAAGGGAGCCGCCGCCCCCTCTTGAAGGACCCAAGCCGTAGCCGAGTCATCTCTCTATCTCTCTCTCTCGGGAAGTTGGGTTGTTGAGGAGAAGAGGAGTCGTCGCCCCTCTTCCCCTCTCTTGGAGCCGCCGGCTCTTGCGTGTAGCCGAGCTGCCGCCGTGCAGTGTGGTTGGGATTCGGAAGCCGCTGATCAGAAAAATTCTCTCTTTCCTTCTTCGTAATCATGTGAGTGGAACTTCCCTCCCCATTTCTTGAATTTTCTTGTGTTCTTGAGCCGTTGTTGGAGATTGAGAAATTCTTGTCGAATTTTCCGTTGGTTCTTGAAGTTTTGTTGTCGTTTTCTCGCATTGCCATGAAAGAAGAGCCCGAAGACCCCCCTTTGTGGTGCAGCAGCCCTAGGACTATCCTAGAGAGGCTCGGCCAAGATGGGAGACGGGTTGCCCTCAAGATGTTCGTGAAAATGCCTAAGAGAAGTTCTTGATGGTTTTTGAGATCTAGACTTTGGATTAATTATCTTAATTAAGTTCCTATGATGCCAATGCATGATTTGTATCTAGATATAAAATTTTAGCATATGAATCTATGTTTTGCATGTGAAAATATTAAATCTTGATGTCATGTATGTTCATATTTGGGGTTCTTGGTTTTGAAGCTTGAGTCTTGGTTTGAAGATGATGTGGACGCATGCTAAGTCTTGATTAGAAATTATTATATAATTTTTGTATGATTTATCTTGATGTTATAAATTTGTTATGGTGGTATTTTAGGATTTAATTACTGTGATTTTCGAATTAATTACCTTGGCATGCTGAAAACTCAAACTTGCTGAAATTTTATGCTGAAATTATTAATTCAAGACTAATTTTGTAATCTCTGTTGTGATGCGTATAGTTTACTGAACATAGTCGTGTAACCTATCATTTTAACCAAAAAATATAGTCTGAAACTATAGGACATACTTTGGAAATTAGATTCGGCTTGAGAACATCAGTTTTGGGCTCAACAGTAAACTAAAAATAAAACCCCTAAAACAAAACCCTAATTTCAGTATAGAAACTTTAATTGTATAATTAAAATTCAAGGGGTAGCATAATCTGTTAAGAGCCAACAAAATAAATTATATGCATGAAATAAAACCTCATGGGTTGATGATATTACGGGTCTAGGCGTCGGGATCGGGCATAGAGTGTTGCGGCGTTTCCCAGTAAAGGCACCCCTAAGACACCGTAGGAGACACTTGACTTAGGTCTTGCCAGCGCCATATCTTTATGAATGACGGAGAGGCTCGGATAGTTGGATGGTTAATTTCCAACCTGTGTTTAAGGAATAAGTTCGGATGGGCGAATCCCGATTATTCTTGCGTTTCTTGTGGAACAAGTTCGGATGGACGAATCCTGGTTGTTCCCAAGTTTCTTTATTTTAAGGAATAAGTTCAGATGGGCGAATCTCGATTATTCCTGCGCTATCTTTAAGGGTATGATTATAGGATAAGCTCGGATGGGTAAATCCCGATTATCCTCAAAACCCTTGAGTGTGATTTGTTGCCTTTGGGCACGGGTAGGCTCAGGCCTGTTGTACTTCACTACTAAGTGAATATGTTTGCCTTTGGGCATGTGATGGTCATATGGCTTGTTAGCTAGCCATATCACTTGTTGCATTATCCCTGTATGAGACAGGTGCAACTATTCATATATCTCTGTGGTTGGTTTTTATGGTGGGAGTTGTTAGAACCGCTCACTGAGTTCTTTTGAACTCACCCGTTATTTTTTTTATTTATTTTTTTACAGAGCCTGACCAGTGAAGTGGGTTGGAGTACTTGGCGCGGCTGGAGGGCAGAGGAGCCACATTAATCTCATAACAGTCCTACTTAGGGGTCATAGTCGAGTCTTGGGTAGATTTGTCATGCACTTGTGTTTTAGTATTTTGGAATTGTAGTCCATTGGGGACATTCATGTCTTTCATTCAGATTTCACTTGTTAAAGAAAACTGTTGAGCTTTGATTTACTTATTTCCGCACTTTAAACATTTTGCTAAAACTTTACTTCTTAAATGGAATCTGTTTTGGTTTCACGTTCACAATAAAAAATATTTTATTCTTTCCGCTATAATTTATTATGAGTTGGCATGTGCATGAGATAGACACATATACCTCGGCCAGTCACGTGACCCTAAGTTGGGGCGTGACACACTGATATTATAATCGGACTTGATGTTCAGGAGTTGCATCATTGTCGAAAATCTTGTATATTTAGGATAATTCTCATACAAAAGTTCATCGATAACTTCAATATCTCGTAAAATTCTGCAGTCTCCTTATTCTGCAATTCAATCTGTATCATAGGTTGTTCTTCAGTGACTTCAACTATCGTAGTATCTGGTAGCTGCACCATCTCAGTCACCGACTCAACATTGTCATTTAAATGGAATTATCCGCCAAGAGTATCCAGAATCATTGTTCTATAAGAATTAGGTAGATTGGAAGAGGAAACAACCACAGTAGAGGATTCACCATCAGTTTGGCCAATAGGATTGCTCGACGTCCCGACTTGACGTGTCTCCCTGTGACAATTCCATACAAAATATCTTGGTGTGAATCCTTTTTTATATAGATGCATTGTGAGAGTTTCCCGATCCAAAAATCTTATGTTCGAATATTTTCGGCACGGACATTGGATTTTATCACCACAAAGGAATTTTTTATTCGAGTAGACAAAATTTTAGAAGTAAGTTACGCCTACTCGAAATTCATCCGTTATAGCTCCACAATGAATTCGTCGGTACATCCAACTTCGATCGCCCGACATGTTCTGTCAAAAAGTTGACAATATCTTTAGGTAATGTCTTTAGGTGGGATGGTCCTATTCCATTCGGGATTCATGTTATTTATATTACACATAAAATTTCTTTTAGTCATTAATTTCATTCTAAATTTCGGCAGCATCTCCCTACAGTTCTCCGAATACGCATATCATCTTGGCACGTATCGGAGAACAAAGGAGATACAAGCCAAATTATAGAAGTGAATAATGACTAAAAGAAATAAACTAAGTGCAATATAGATAACTATGTTCCTAAATTGTCCGATTAGGGATAATTCAAGGGTTGTATGTCGTATAAAAGATCATTTACTTCGTTTACACAAACATACAACCCCCGAACGGATCTAAGGTTTTGCAAAGTTAAAACTTGACTCGTCGATGTGTACATGAAACGTATTAACTCGTCTTGATTATTTTCTAAATTTATGGATGCCGGTGCGAGTCCACAGCAGACGATTCCGTGTGAGTCCACTGTGGACGATTTGGCCGCAAGTCCAAGAAGGACGATTTCGGCGCGAGTCCACCATGGACGATTTGGCCACGAGTCCACAGTGGACGATTCCGTACTAACTAACCTTTTAACTAATTATTCTAAATTTATCTACAAATTAATCTAAATTAATCTAAAAAATTAATCTAACATTAATATATCTAACAATTAATATAACAATTAATCTACAAAATTAGTCAATATTAATAATCAAAACTAACACTAATATAACAATTAACCTAATAATCCACGACAATTAATCAACAAATTAAAAAACCTAAACTAATCAACAATTAATCTAACTTAACAAATTAAAAAAAACCTAAACTACAATCGACTGGTAGTGGTCGAAACCCTAGGTTTAGGCACCGGCGGAGGGGGGGGGAGAAGAATTACTTGAATGGCGAGGAGGCATTGGCGATCGAAGAAGCAACGACGATCAAGCGGAGAAGCAGAGCTTGGGCGTCGGGAGAAGTCGAGAGGCAACGAGGGTTCGAGGGTTTGAGGGTTCAAGCTAAGTTGAGAGGCAGCGAGAGGCGGCGAAGTCAAACGACGATGGAGGCAGCAAGGGTTCGAGCGCGCGGGGGAAGAAGAAGGGTCGGCGTGAACACAAATAAAAACATTCTTCACCGACGGCTCGATAGCCGTCGGTAAATCATAGATCTTTATTTACTATATCATCGACGGCCAAAGCGGCCCTCTCTGAGTTGTCGGTGATTTGTTTTTATTTTTGCACCGAGTGCGTGCCATCACTTTATCACCGGCGGCCTCTCCTGGTCGTTACTAATTACTAAATAATATCACCGACGGCTACAATAGCCATATCTAAGCCATGACTGATAAGGTTTTTCATTTCGCGCGTCGTGCGCGCCATCAGATATGAGCGACAGTCGAAGGCGTCCGTATGAGAGCCGTGGCTGATGGTGTTATATCAGCCACGACTTGTGCGACTGTCGGAGAACCGTGGATTCTTCTTAGGGGTGGCAATCTGTGTCGTGTCGTGTTTAAACGTGTCTCGTGCTGTAAAAGGTTAAATTCGAACCCGACCCATTTATTAAACGTATCCGAATATGTAAACCCAAACCCGATCCTTTTATTTCTGAGTTGACACGACACGACACACTTAATCCCTTTAAGTAAATGTGTCTAAACGTGTACATGTGTACACCTACACGATACAACATGATAAACATAATTTCAATAGTGAATAAAATGAAAGCTACTGAAATTAAAAATTAAACATAGTAGTAAGAATATTAATAACAAGACATACCCAACATCCGTAACTTTTTACTTATTATTATATATATCTTTATAAACGGGTAAATGGATTAAATATGTTCAGTAACACGATTAAACACGTTTAGTTAAATATGTTTAATCGTGTTTATACGGGTTACACGGGTTCAACCCGGATTAACATGATTATTTAATCGTGTTAATCCGGGTTGAACCCGTTTAATTAAAACACACGTTTAGCCAAATCCAAACCCGCGTAACTCCGTGTCGTGTCATGTCGGGTTATCATGTCGTGTCAGAAATTGTCAATCCTAATTCTCCTGACGGTCGAGGCAGCCGTCAATGAGCCCCGTGACTGATAGCCAATATTCAAGTAGTGTATAATTATTTCCATGTCACAATTAATTTTCTAAACACCTTATTTTGGCCAAAATTATGTCCTTTCAAAGAATTCTAGACTTTAACACGAAAGTATATATGTAAGTACATTCAGACTATAATATATCACTAAATTATGTATACATCAATAATTGTTAAACTCATAAACATATAAATACTACTTGATAAACCGGCAAAAATCACTAAATTCCATATTTTGGCGCACTTACGTACTTTTGCAAAAGTCTATAAGTTATAGCATACCGATCAAAGTTAATTGAATAGTCAATGATAATTATTTTCGTCTTACAAACATAGCAGCTGCACCCAATAAAGACTAAAATAAACATCAACACAAGAGATAAAATAATCCATGTAACAGAATTGTACGTAGCTAATTTGATAAATTTAAGCAAGCATTTTAATACTACTTGATGAACACTAACTAAGAATCACCATGCATGTTACACATAACTAAAAAGAAACCCTACTACTTTAGATTTATATTGTTTCACATTAATTCAATACTTCCAAGGGAAGTGTGGAAGTTACTCAAAAATCAAATATCACATGTCATATATCAATTTGAAGTAAATCATGATTTACGTGCTCTTTGTGTAGTTATAACTAGCATTAGGGCACACATAGTGAAGTTAAGTTAAATTACTTAAGCTTCCAAAACCTACTCTAACAAATTAGGGGACGCATGCTGATGGATGACTTACATCATAAGAAAGGATGTTTGCAAAACTAGGGCACAGGAACGAGGGCTAATCCTGAAAGTAGGGTTGTAAATGAGCTGAGCCGAGTACTGGCTCGTTCGAACTCGGCTCGTTTATTTTAAGTCATGTTTGAACTCGGCTCGAACTCGATTCGAGTATTTTAATTTATGTTCGAACTCGGTTCATTTGATTTTAAAGTTGTTCGAGCTCGACTCGGACTCGGTTCGTTAAAGATAAACAAATAGATAAACGAGTACCTAAACGAACATATAAACAAGCCACTAAACGAACAAGTAAACGAGTCTTAAATGAACACATAAACGAGCATCTAACCGAACAAATAAATGAATAAACGAGTTGTAAACAAATACATAAACGAGCATTAATCGAACACGTAAACGAGCCATAAATGAACAACAAACAAACAAACAAACAAACAATAAACGAACAAACAAATATAAACAACAAAAAAACACATTAAGTCATTAACCATAACATGATACCAAATTACCAATCTATCATAATGACAAGCAAGGTTCTAAATAGAATTCTAAATATCAACTACATTTTAATTCGACAAATATTAAATTTACAAGTCTCCTACAAATTGAAAATTATGAATCATAATAATTGAGTGCTTGTTTCTTAGTGAAAAACAAATGCTTCAAGCCTTCAATTGACATTCTCCATTTCTCCTTCATCAATCCATGCATGATTATCATCATTCACTTAGCAATCAACAAAATTAAAAATTAGTTAAATCAAGTTATAAGTTATGGTACAAATTAAAACAACTAGGAGAGATACACATAAAGCAACATTTAGAGTGTTGAATAAACTATGAAAATAATGAATCATGAATAAAACAACTTGGCTTATTCATGATTAAGTATAACTTTACATATAACCTCTTCATATAAACTATGAAAATGAATCATGAATGAAACATCAATATTATACTATCAGTACGTACTTACAAAAAAAGAAAGGTAGAGGATACAACCAAGCAGAAATGCATATTATAAACACCTTACTAAGCAACTATCATTAGAATAATTAGCATTAGAATAAACACCTTGACAAAAGCAGAAATGCAGTTATACAACAGACGATAGAGGATAAATGCAAGCAACTTGACAATAAAAACAAGATAATTTTGAAATTCCAAAATCCAACTTGTAAAAATCTAATCATGTTATAAGACAATAAAAAATTATACAACCAAGGATAGAGGATAACTAACATTGAAATTCCAAAATCCAAATTGTAAAAACCTCTAAGGTAGCAAGATAGTTTTGACCTCCTCCTTTTGAATGAAATAAAAGCAACAAAATCATGTTATAAGACAATAAAAATTGAGTAAAATGAATAAATGATATAATCTAAAACTTTTAAATTATAAAATTTACTGATCTTGTCTTCTTATGAATTCCATAAAAAGTTCGATACCAATCGCTCCCACAAAGTAACATTTCAACAGTATCTGTTTCCAATGATGAACGATATGAATCTATTACTCTGCCACCGACACTAAAAGCTGCCTTAGAAGCCACTGTGCTAATAGGAATTATTAAGATATCACATGCCATCTTGGGTAAAATTTTATATTTAAGTTCATTCGCTCTCCACCATACTAATGCATCAAACAACTCAGGATCTTCTTGGCAAATATAAATGCCATCGTCTAAATAAGTGTCTAACTCATATTTAACATGAGCAACTGTATCATGAGTCCTCATAAATTGATCAAACATTTGTCTTCCCTTTTAACTACCAAGTTTTCCTTTTGAGAACCTAGAAAGGCTATCGTTGTTTCCATCTTGACCACTCTCAGTATTGTTACTTTTATCAACCCCAGCAGCATAAGCATTAGCATATTCTTGATAAATCTCATACAAATTATCACGAACAACTTTTATATATTTGGTTGCTTCTTCTTTCGAGTAAATAGCATCGAAACAAAATGTAACTAATTGCATCTTATTTCGAGGATCAAGAATAGCCACAATGGAAATTAATAAATTGCAATCACCCAAATACTTATCAAATTTTACCTTCATTTTTCTCGCCATTGCTCTCACACATTCATCATCATCATCTATTTTGTCATTCAAAGCAGTCTTTATTCTCCAAAGTTCGGGTAGAAATAAGTTTGCAGTTGGATACTCCGAACCTAATAAGTTCACAAAAATTAGAATAAATGAGTTTACTAGTAACTAGTAAGTTCACAAAAATTAAAATAAAGAATGCTTATTAAACAAACCAATTACCTGAAATTAACGTGGTAACATCATTGAATATTTCTAAAAAAGTGCAAACATTCTTCACTTTATCCCAATCCTCCTCACTTGGCAAATACTTGTAGGATGAATCTCGCACTTGAAAGCGTGGAAAGACATTTTGGAACTCTAAAGCACATGCATGAGAGCATCTCATATGTTGCATTCCACCGTGTGCAATAATCTAAAATCAATTTCTTATTAGGTAATTGGAACTGCTTTGCAATATCATTAAACATGTTCAATCGTGAATGTGAAGCTGGAATATAATTAACACTTTCCCTTATATTAAAAATTGCATCTTGAATCTCAGACAAATCATCTTGCACTAGAATGTTCAAAATGTGAGCACAATATCGAACATGAAAAAATTTTCCATTCAAAGGAAGCTTCTTAAACACAGAAATGTTATCTTTTAACATTCTCACAACACTATCATTATAAGAAGCATTGTCCACCGTTATAGTGAACACTTTCTTTTCAAGTTCTCATTTCTTGTAAACACTTAAACAATGCATCAAAAATCACAACTCCGGTGCTTCCTATAACATTAATGAAATTGATAATTCTTTTTTGCAACTTCTAGTCCGAGTCCACAAAATGACAAGTTACAATCATATACTGTATATTCTGTCCTGATCTCCATCAATCTGTTGTGATACTTACTCTACTGGTTGTCTTTAGTAATGCCATCAACCTCTTCTTCTCCATTTGGTATGTAGTTATACAATCACCTTTCACTGTTGCATGGGAAATTTTCTCATATGCAGGGTTGGAAAATTTCATTACCATATTAAACATCTCATACTCAACAAAAACGAAGGGAAGCTCAAGCACAAGAACCATATGAGAGATAAGCTCTCTCATCTTAGCTTGATCATATTTCCAAGTTTGAACACTTGCACTCCCTGATCCTGATTTTGATAGTTGTACATAAATATTCAGTTGACCTTTGGCAGAATATTTTCGTCTTGGGCAATTATCCAAGTGTCTCTTGTATTGTGTAGTGGTTCCTATGACGCTCTTTTGAAGTTTCACATGACAATGGTTGCATTCCACCTTACCTTCTCAGTCTCATTTGGAAGCTTAATAATTGTGAACTCATTCCAAACACCTGATGTCTTTTTTCTCTTCCTTTTTTTCAAATGGATTGTCTTCATTTGCATTGTCCTCTGCCAAGTTCACCACTTGATTATCATTATTTGCTTCTATTGCTTTTCCAACATCTACCTCCTCATCGGCCATGATTGAAATGGTTGACTCAACACTTTGTAGTGCAAGTTCTAAATCATGTGGTCTTGAAGTTGGAGTTGAATTTGCTTGTTCTTCCAATGAGATACTATATGACATAGCTAAAAATATATAACAAAAGTATAACAGTGATAGAATTTGTACAAGTCAAACTAAACATACTAAATCAAAAGTGATTAGTGAGCTAAATAATAGACCTTTGCATTGATATTACCTATTACAGTATAAGAGAACAAAGAAACTTGCTGAATAATAGACCCAAAGAAAATACTTACTTGTGTAAACAGCCAAAGAATAATTATTTTTCTTTTCAAACATAAATGTGATTAGTGAGCTAGCTACCAGAAAAAGAACTATAAGGGGGGGAACAAAAACAATCACAAAAAAAAAAAGAGCCATATATCTACACAATTGTCAAATTGTCACCCTGAGTTGCTAGACTAATACTTTAAAAACAAGGAAAATACTTAAATCAGTTGTTTTCTTAATCAATAGAATGAATGCATTCTAACAAGGGAAACACATACAACATAAACTCTCTGCAGTAGATCCAACAACAACATACACATACGAGTATTACCAGGCAAGTATTACACATATAACACATCAGATTATCAAGCTTCTCTTTGTTGATTTTTGCAGAAAAAAATGCAACTGATTGAATGGCGAGTATTACTAGGTGAGAGGCGACGACTACGAGTAGCAGCAGATTCGGCGAGCACGCGCGAGATGATCCGGTGAGAGCACGAGCAGATCCGACGAGCACGATGAGATGATCCGGCAAGTAGATGCAAGATGAGAGGATCCGCGTGGGTGGGGAGGTCGTCGAGATGCTCCGATGAGAGGAGTCGCGTGGCTGAGAGCAGATCTGGCGAGAGCAGATTCGACGAGAGAAGATCCGACAAGAGCAAATCCGACGAGAGTAGATCCGACGACGCACGAGTAGATTCGATGAGTACACTGAGATGATTCGGCGAGCAGATGCGAGATGAGAGGATCCGCGTGGGTGGGAAGGTCGTCGAGATGCTCCGGCGAGAGGAGCGTGTGGCCGGCATGGGTGGGGAGGTCAAATGGCCGGGAGTCGGGATGGGTGGTGAGTGAGTCGGGATCTCGTGTGGGTGTGTGAAGGCACGACTTCTCCCATGACGTAATATTATAATTATATTATATTATATTATATTATATTATATTATATTATATTATATTATATTATATTATTACAATATTATATTATATTATATTATTACAATATTATATTATATTATATATATTATATATATTCTTTATATTATATTATATTAATATTATATAATATAATAATATTAATTTCCAAGTTTGTTTATTTAATAAATAAAAATTACTATCGTAAGCTCTCTCATCTTAGCTTGATCATATTTCCAAGTTTGAACACTTGCACTCCCTGATCCTGATTTTGATGGTTGTACATAAATATTCAGTTGACCTTTGGCAGAATATTTTCGTCTTGGGCAATTATCCAAGTGTCTCTTGTATTGTGTAATGGTTCCTATGACGCTCTTTTGAAGTTTCACATGACAATGGTTGCATTCCACCTTACCTTCTCAGTCTCATTTGGAAGCTTAATAATTGTGAACTCATTCCAAACACCTGATGTCTTTTTTCTCTTCCTTTTTTTCAAATGGATTGTCTTCATTTGCATTGTCCTCTGCCAAGTTCACCACTTGATTATCATTATTTGCTTCTATTGCTTTTCCAACATCTACCTCCTCATCGGCCATGATTGAAATGGTTGATTCAACACTTTGTAGTGCAAGTTCTAAATCATGTGGTCTTGAAGTTGGAGTTGAATTTGCTTGTTCTTCCAATGAGATACTATATGACATAGCTAAAAAAATATAACAAAAGTATAACAGTGATAGAATTTGTACAAGTCAAACTAAACATACTAAATCAAAAGTGATTAGTGAGCTAAATAATAGACCTTTGCATTGATATTACCTATTACAGTATAAGAGAACAAAGAAACTTGCTGAATAATAGACCCAAAGAAAATACTTGTGTAAATAGCCAAAGAATAATTATTTTTCTTTTCAAACATAAATGTGATTAGTGAGCTAGCTACCAGAAAAAGAACTATAAGGGGGGAGACAAAAACAATCACACAAAAAAAAAGAGCCATATATCTACACAATTGTCAAATTGTCACCCTGAGTTGCTAGACTAATACTTTAAAAACAAGGAAAATACTTAAATCAGTTGTTTTCTTAATCAATAGAATGAATGCATTCTAACAAGGGAAACACATACAACATAAACTCTCTGCAGTAGATCCAACAACAACATACACATACGAGTATTACCAGGCAAGTATTACACATATAACACAGCAGATTATCAAGCTTCTCTTTGTTGATTTTTGCAGAAAAAAATGCAACTGATTGAATGGCGAGTATTACTAGGTGAGAGGCGACGACTACGAGTAGCAGCAGATTCGGCGAGTGCGCGCGCGAGATGATCCAGTGAGAGCACGAGCAGATCCGACGAGCACGATGAGATGATCAGGCAAGTAGATGCAAGATGAGAGGATCCGCGTGGGTGGGGAGGTCGCCGAGATGCTCCGATGAGAGGAGTCGCGTGGCTGAGAGCAGATCTGGCGAGAGCAGATTCGACGAGAGAAGATCCGACAAGAGCAAATCCGACGAGAGTAGATCCGACGACGCACGAGTAGATTCGATGAGTACACTGAGATGATTCGGCGAGCAGATGCGAGATGAGAGGATCCGCGTGGGTGGGAAGGTCGTCGAGATGCTCCGGCGAGAGGAGCGTGTGGCCAGCATGGGTGGGGAGGTCAAATGGCCGGGAGTCGGGTTGGGTGGTGAGTGAGTCGGGATCTCGTGTGGGCGTGTGAAGGCACGACTTCTCCCACGACGTAATATTATAATTATATTATATTATATTATATTATATTATATTATTACAATATTATATTATATTATATATATTCTTTATATTATATTATATTAATATTATATATAATATTATATAATAATATAATATAATAATATAATGTTATATTATTATTATTATAATATTATATAATATTATATATATATTATATTATATATTTTATTATGCTATATAATATATATATATAATATGATTAATTATAATATTATAATATATTTGTGAAAAGAATATTTTCAGAAAGTATATCTCATTACTTGGTAATGTATTTGTTATACCAAACATGTCTATGTGAATTCTAGCAATATTATCATAACATTACTTGTGCATACCAAACACTATATTCTACATTATCGGTAATCTTTTTTTATATTATATTATATTATATTATATTATATTATATAATATAATAATATAATGTTATATTATTATAATAATATTATATATATATTATAATATTATATTATATATTCTTTATATTATATTATATATTCTTTATATTATATTTATATATTTTATTATGTTATATAAATATAATATAATATAATATATTATAAGTTGGTGGCAACACCTTATAAGTTGCCTAGAGATCTGGGGTTCGAACCCCAACATGGTTCCCTTTGTGTGGATTTTCCACTTTGTGTAGTTTGTAATATCGTTCCGTGTGTGGAAGTGATCTTGGATGTTTATCCAGTTATGTATTTGATTGTACTCTTAATTCTCATTCTAGAAATGAACTCACTATCTTTGATATATATATATATATATATATATATAGCCAAGTAATCTATTAATTAATAATTAATAATTTGTAAAAGGTACAAAATATGAATAGTTAAATAAGTATTTAAATGGGTCTGTTTACGAACAATAAATGGGTATTTAAACGAGTATGTTCGCGAACAGTAAATGAGCATGTTCGTGAACATAAATGAGTCAAGCTTGTTTGTGTTTGAATTCGGCTCGTTTATTAAACGAGCTTAGAAATTTGGTTCATACTTGTTTATTTAATAAATAATCGAACATAAACGAGCCCTAAACGAGTATGTTCACGAGTTGTTAACGAGTGTATTAGTTCATTTTATAGCCCTACCTGAAAGAATGATGTCTCAAGCTTTTATTTTCATAGAAGGAAGAAACACAAAACATATGCAATAAAAATAAAAATTACTATCGTAAATATTAGCCAAAAGAACGAAGAAAGAACTTGATTTGAGGCAACGAAAGAGCGACGGCCGACGACGACGAGTGCTTGGACTCTCGAAGGCTGGTGATGGGTAAGCAAATAGTCTCAGAAGGCGAGGAGACATGGTGAAAATTAAGAGCGTAGGGTAAGTGAAAAGGTAATAATGATAAAAAATCAGGTGAAAAAATTGAACTGAGTCGTTTCGGTACAGTGGTTGAACTAGTATTTTAATTTTTCAGCTGAACTGAATCGGTTGAGGCGATTATCTAGAAGTCGTCTCAAAAAAATTGGAGGAAATTCAAAATCCAGGGGCAGACCGGGAAAATTTTTACTTTAGTTACAAGAAAATTATGACGCGTTATCCAAAAACCCCATCTATATTTTTTACTAAATAAAACTTTTTTTTTCATTTTTACTAAAATATTCCTATTTTTTGTCAAAGGAAAAAATTGCAACTCATTTAAATATTTAATGGGCTAGTTTGATTTCCCGCTCTACATAAGTGTATCTTTTATACATTTTGGTCTTATCCCCTCATATTATTATTTTCACTCAGTATATAATATAAATTAACTAATAAATTAACTAATTGTGAGTAGCACAGTTGATGATAATATTTTATATAATTTTTAGAGGTTTATAATTTAAACCCTAATATGATCAACTATTGTGACTTTTTATTTTTTTCAAAAAAAAACTAATAAATTAGAATAAAAAAATATAGTAAATCTGTATGTATCATCCTACCAAACTTGATTGTCATAGGACACCCCCCACTTAAATTATATAATTAATGTATTGAATAAAATATTAGATTTCCTAAATACTTAACCAGTTAACTTAAATGCTTGTTTTCGCATGATTTGAAGGGAATCTCATCTTTTGTTTTATGTTAGCATTAGGTTTCAAAATGATGAATATAATCCTATTTAATTTCAGTTAGAGTGAGATATACATATCCCGATAAGGGAACATAAATTGAAATCCAAGAAATTAAGAAGAATTCAAGAAAAAACATGTTTTTCCAAAAAAAATCTAATATTTAACTTTTATTTTAAAATAAATGATGTCCTATATTGAAATAAGCTTAAATTTGTCTCTCGTTGTAGAAAGAAACTTTCAAGAGACCATCATCATTGTACGGAGAAAATAGTATTGATGTATGCTTGGGTTCATATTTGTAATATGAAACTTTAATTTAATTTTAAGTGGATATTTGGTCAAAAATTTTATATTATTAAGTCTCAATTAATTATTTAAACTTAATTTCATTTAAAAAATTGATAAAATAAAATTTGACCATTTATCCAAAGTCAAAACAAATATAAGATTAAGAAATTTAATCTTATCTTTGATTTAAACAAATATGAGAAATAATTTAGGTTTATCCCACTAAATTTTTATCCTGATTAACTTTAATTTAATTTTTATCCGACTCAAATTCTATTTGGCTAAACAAACTAGCCAATATTGTACTCAACCCTAACCAAAATCTTACGAGGCATTTGATGCATCATATAATGTTTGATGGGATAAGAATAAGATCTAATGAAATAAAGATTGATACGATGTTTGATGAATCATTGTATAAGCTCTATAGGGTAAGACTTGTCCTCTAATGCAATAGAGCCATCATATACAACTTAATTTTGGACAAAAGTATCATAATGTATTAATAATCGAGGGCACTATTTCTTTCGCATGCTACACGTGAAACATCTAGTTTTTATACTTATGTTTTAATTTTTCTTATTTTTCTGGATGAATTTTTGATATTTTCAAGTCTTCACTTTTCTCTCGTTGCTTGAGAAAATTTCTATTACTATTAAATTTTAAACAATTCAAAGGAGGTACCTTCCAAGTATTAATTTATTTTTTTTCTCTGAGACGAAGAGGCCATAATTGATGATTATGGTTAGAATCCTAGCAAAAATAGAAAAAAATAGTTAGAACTGGTTAATTAAAAATGGGTTGGTTCCGAGCATGATAAATAGAATAAAATTTATTTATGTATAATGCAAGTTTTATATCGAAGCATTATCGTTTTTTTCTTCTCAAGCATATTGCAAGAATACAAATAATTCAAAATAGAAAGGGTCATCGGGAAGTGATTATCAATAGGTTTCCAAAATTTTGAGCTAGCTCATAGTCATGTGCTACGTGGAAAATGCTCTTACACTTGTTGTCGCGATGGGAATAAGTCGGAGAACTTATGATATTAGATCTAAATAATTTCTTTGTAGGTAATCTATTTTGGAAAAGTTTAAAAACGTAAAATTTTTAATTCAAGGGCCAACTGGTAATTGCCCGATAGAATCCTACTTAGGAGAGTTGTTTAAATTTGAATTTAAAATAATCTAATTTTATATTTTTTGACTTCACAAAAAAATATTAAAATATTAAAAAATTTATCAAAAAAAACTTTTGTCGGAATTTGATAGTGTCTTGCATGGAGAAAAATGTATGAAATAAAATATCAATATTAAAATTTAGAATTACCATTGGATGTTAATCTATGTACTCATCTCCCATGAGTGATTATCGATATGAACCAAACATGATAATATGTGAGTCCTGAAAATTTAAGTCACATTACTAATAATATAGATATATTTATGCATTAGTGTTAAGCCGGATAAATAAATTTCATCGTGATCTTCAATTAAAATCAAATTTGAATCATAATTTGAATTTAGTTTCGGTTCAATTTGACTTATTTTTGTACAACGGAACTCATAAATTAGCCATGGAAGAAAGATTTTTGTCCGAATTTTAAAAAGAACAAACAAATAAATGAATTTAAGACCATATTGAAATAAAATTATTAAGATGGAAGGACCAAAGTGAGAATTGCAAAAAGTTTGAGTAGTAAACTACAACAGAAGCCTAAATTAGGTTACATACATGTTTGTCAACCGGCCGAATGCCTAGAAACAAAAACCCTTCCGCATCTCAAAACCCCTAAACGATAGAGAGGGAGGCAAAGATGCGACCTTTGGACGAGAAGGAGACGGCGGCCGTCTTCGAGAAGCTTTTCAAGTTCACCGGCCCAAATCTGAAGCTCATCGTGGAGCGCCCCGCCGTCGAGGGGCCGGCCTCCGACGACCCCGGCGGCTACTGCCTCCGCCTTCAAAAAAATCGCGTCTACTACGCCTCCGAGTCTTTGGTCCGCCGCGCCACCAGCGTCGCCCGCGACCGCCTAGTCTCTATCGGGACTTGCATCGGCAAGTTCACCAAGGGCGGGTCCTTCCGCCTCACCATCCAATCGCTCGACCTCCTCGCCGCGCACGCCCGCCGCAAGGTCTGGCTCAAGCCCACCGCTGAGATGTCCTTCCTCTACGGCAATCCGGTACTCAAGTCCGGCCTTGCCCGTATCACCGAGGGCGTCAGCGCCGGTGACGGGGTCGTTGTTTTCTCCATGTCCGATCTGCCCCTCGGCTTCGGCGTTGCTGCTCGCTCCACACAGGACTGCCGCAAGGCCCATGCCGACGCCATCGTGGTCAACCGTCAGGCGGATGCTGGGGAATACCTCCGGAACGAAGATGACCTCTGATCTTATGAGGTAGCAAGCTGGAACAACGAAAAGGTCAGTTTATTCCCATTGGTTATTTTCATTGTCGTTGCTGATCTTCTTGTTAAGCAAGAATAATTGTTAAAACGAGTAACAGGGGAACAATAATGATGACTATTTGGACCGTGAAATTGGTCTCCATGTGAGTTGAACATACTGAAATTGTTCATCCCTGTCTTGCTAAGTAAAGCTATATAAATTCAATTTTGGGCAACAAAGGTACTGGTCAACTGAAGGTCCAGTTTTCTCATTTGTAAAACGATTTGAGGATCAATAATTTACGTTACTGATGGTAGATGGATTAAGATTTTAGTGGAGAGCAACTGTTGTGAGTCTAATTTGGTGTTGCTGATAGCTCCACTGATAGTTCTTTCTACAGAGAAAGAAAACTTAATGTTTAAATTAAGTCTTAATTTACATTTCACATTTATTGTTGTCATCTAATTTTTTGTTAAGATGATTCTATGTAGTGGGTTTATCTTGTGATAGTTGAATGCTCAATGATGGCACATTGAGACTATCATAGGTGAAATGTATTTGAACGGAATATGAATCCCTTTTTTGCCATGTCATATTCTCTATAATTTACAGACTTCTGAGAGATTGTTATTTGAAGCCAGTGTCAGTGGTTCATTGGCTGTCTTTTGGACACAGGTGTTAAAATCTTGAAACAATCTAGTAGTAATCCAAATTTCTCTGAGGGAGTCCTTTTCACGGCTAGACCTTTGTTTTCTCCAAATTTCTCTAGCAGTAACTACTAGCTGTTCATATTTGCGTCCTTCTGCACCCTGTTTTACATCTAAATTAATATATGATATATCTATAATGGACATTTGTTTGAAAAAAGAGAGAGAAACGTCTTCTTCCATTAAAGGAAGAGCTATGTCGTTGTGTTGCAGTCTGTTGCATAAAAATAATAAGGTTGAGAAAAGAAAGATTACTGCTGAGTGCTGAGTGCTGTCAAAATAGTTGACTGCTCTTTTAACATAAGAATTTGACAATTACACTTTGTTTTGAAAGTCGAAAAGACTCGAAGAAGGAGCAATTCTTATGATGTCCTGGAAGTTGAAACTATCCTCCCACATGCCATTTGGGGGTCTTGGTGCTCATTAAATTATGAATTGCTTGTTGACAAGCTGAAAAAGAAAATCTGCCGTCTCTGACTCTAAGTAGAGGGCAGAAGATAAAGTTGTTTCTCAGCTACTCTGAATGGTTGTTATCTTTTGGGAGAATCAAAAAGCATCACATAATAGTGAGAAGCATGTTTTGTTTTCTACCATGAGCATAACATAACAAAACTGGCCATAAGTGTCTGCTGACAGAATGTGAGCATAGCATGAGCCATAGTGAACAGCCCTACATGTATGATGTATCATATGCAGAAAATGAGACTTAATAGAGGTTTGCACGCATCTGCCTTTTCTTCATTTAGAGATTAGTGTTCATCTGTTTTAATTATCTAGATATCATTCACAAAGAGAAGGATTATAATGAATTTGATTATGTGAGACAAACCTTACAGTTAACAATGTACAATCTATGTTAGGCACACAGAGATATGTAGCAATTCTGAATGACATAGGTGGTTTGCTGAGCAGTCTTCTAATTTCAAATTGTATATTTTGCATTTGGGTTTTTCAAATTGCACCATCGGTAGAGCACATGTATAATTTTCTCTACAGTTGATACTCACTTTAGAGTTTAGACGAATGCATTAAAGCATTTATATCAACTTTTGAGCTATAGATCTGTGATTGGACATATTGTTATATTGCATCTTTAACTTATTGATTTTTTTTTACTTGGTTGTGCTCCAGTAATTTGTTACTCATGAGTCATGACTATAAGAAACACTAACAGAGTACTTAATCAAACGCTTGCAGGATCTGTTTGCCAACTTAGTACTACAATCTTCCATCTTTGGTTATGGTCATGAAGGTTCTTACCAATTTTGGCATATAGTTTTTGTATCATTTACTCAGGACGATATTAACTTGACATTTCAAATATTGTTAATGCATACGTTGGTATCCTGGAGGGAAAGAAAATGTTTACCGTATGCTGATTAAAGATGATAGTTTGTAATAGTCTATTTTTGGTGGAATCACATTATGATGGTTGTTTATGTTGAGGAAACTTTTGGATATTTTGATAGGATCTTTTGTGAGCATCTTTGTGCTTAAATTGTCTTGTAGCTTTCATTATGTGAGTTCTTAAAGTTTATGACAAAATGTATCTTCCTTTCCTCTGAGATTCAACATTCTGAGCTAATTAGTAATCACCAACTATAGTCATATTCATAGTGTGCGGCAAAGATAGGATAAGAAAATATGTAAATTTCTCTTTGATTCTCACTCTTAATGTCGATTTGATTGCAAAATGAGTTAATCCGTTATTTAACTAATTTAACTATAGTTTTAATTGTTAATACGTATATAAATTAACAAGTCGTGTTAAATATATTTTATCAACTCATAACCTCTTTTTTTAACAAAGATAGGTATTTACATTGATTCCTCAAATTTCAAATACAAAAACTCCGCAAGGAAGTGTACCATAAAGTTACAGCAGGGATCTCCCAAAATAATACAATGAAATAACGAAAAAAATTTAAAAGAGAGAAGAAATAGTGATTTGCATTCGGCCAAATTCGCTAGAGAGAGAGCTAGCCAAGTACCAAATCTTCTATACAGCTCCAACTACCATGCCCAAAAGGACCCATAGGGAGACACTAGGAAAGTAACCCGTTGCCAAATGGGAGTAATCTATGGACAAAGTAAGAAACAATGTTGAACTGATTCCGCCTCCATATGACATTTGGGGCAAAACTCCTCAACCAGAGGGAATTGTTCCTGTAATTTTTGACGCACATGAATCCCATCATGCATAGGTTTTCAAATCAGGATTTTAATTTTAGGCAGCATTTTAATATCCCAAATTGACTTCCATAGTTCCGGGATGGCTAGGATAGCATGACCCTCACTTATAGGAGAGTGAAATAATTGGAAAGCAACCTTGTAGTCCGAAGACACATAATAGGTTCCATTCCTAGTTAAAGTCTAGTGTAATGTATCAGTGTGTTGAATGAGCACAATATAAAGAATAGCCTCAGCCACCTCAGAAGAAAAAGAGCTATTCAGCCACCTCAGAAGAAAAAGAAGATCTGATCAAGTCCTCATTCCAAGTTCTATTCGGATTCATGATTTGGCGAACCAAAATAAGGCTCGAATTATAGCATGCCGCGGGAGGAATAGTGAAGGCCAGGAGCAAAATAATCAAGGATCAAATAAAATACGAACCTCAGCATCAGATTCTATCTTTCATTTTAAGTCATTTTCAATCACCTTCCTGCCCTTTAGAACTACCAACCCATGACCTCAATCATCTATGAATAGGAGGCTTTATGGGTGGTTTTCGTGTAAAACAAGAAGCAAGAGATTTGAGATAGGTGAAGCTGTAAAACAAGTACAAGCAGAAGGAAATAAGAAAGAAAGAGAAGAATAAAGAAGAGTGAGGGAAAAGGAAGAGTGTGAAATAAATTAGAAGTTAGAGAAGTAAGAAGAAATGTTAGAAAAAAAAGGTGTAAAAGGAATTTGTAATTCAGGTGAAATTGTAATAGGAGAGTATATGCCGAAAGATTTATATTACAATCATGAATTATACGCACAAGGTGCATTTTACAAGATGTACAAAGACACATAAAGCACTATATAAAATCGAGGATCGAACATCTAATTTATTAGACAACATAATCGAATGTGTAATCATTAAGCTACTAGTGAATCCATAATTCGGTTCGAGCTTTTTTAGATCGATCCATTAAGGCTGTAAAATTCTCCCAACGATAATTTTCTCTATTCAAAAGATTCGAACTCAAAATATTGCTCAAGGGGAACAGTGGTTGGTACAAAGTGTTGACTCATTTGTACCAACTACTGTTGCTCATTGAACATGTTTTTTTATTGGATGAAATGGGTACAATTAATTAATTTTGAAGTCAATATATATGAATAATATAATTGTGCTACTGGATGACTGTCATGTTTTTCTTTAATAATTTATTTGTCTTTACTGAATATAAAAAAATAATAAATGAGAAAATATTAGATAAAATTTATCTTAATTAGATGTACATAAGATGTAATCTTAATTTTATATTATATATATATTTTTTAATTCATGCATAAACAAATAATACATATTTAGTTTCCTATAAAATAAACATATATGCTTAAAATAACAATTCAACTTTAAGAATATATTCTTCGAAAACTAAATATGCATTTCATGGTTTTTCACTTGTATTCTTGAAAAATATTATAATTTAATTAGTAGAATATTTGATTAGATATTTAAAAATGGATTGAACTGATCTGTCCAACTGAGTTGGATACCAGACTTGACAACCTTTTTGCTTGGGAAAAAAATGTTAGGTTGACAACCTTTTTGCTTGGATACCAAATTACCAACTGAGTGTTAAGTTGAGAAAAAAAAAATTATTTAAATATTTAACTTCCCATGTAATTGTCAATAAATTGTAGCTAGAATTATTTGAAAATAATATCATTTTTAGGTGGTTATATTATTTTAAAATATTTTATCTTATTTTTTAAAATAATAAATTATTTTATTCTTCCATTTTTATTTATTATATATATATATATATATATATATCTTTTAAAATATTATTTAATGAATATGTGATCCTACCAGTAATTCACTTATGAAAATTAACTATGCAATAGAATTACAAATTAATTATGAGAATTATGCTAACAAAGAACTGGCAGCATTAGCTTGCCTGTACTGTACAGATGATTCTCATTTTGCTCAGCGGTGCACGTACATGATGTTTTCTTACTTTCATTATCACTCTAATATTATACATTTGAAGATTCATAATTAATTTGTTTGTTCAGTCGATATATATATATATCAATCACATGCATTAATTTCTTGATGATATATTGGGCTACAAATGTAATTAATAAAGCCTCCATGCTTGACCACAGTGTGCAGTAAATTTCTTCAGCCTCCCATAAAGCATGACAAAGGTCAAAATAAGCTTCCCCTCATCACTCCACCACCCTGACAAAGAATAGGGTTTGTCCACACAACTTGCACCTGGCTGTAGTTTTAGCAACCTTGAGCAGCTATAACCAGTTGATAACCCAACATTTCCATACCCACTGCAACAAGTTCAATCATCATCATCATCATCATCATCATCATCATCATCATGTGCTTCTGTTATTAATCTATCTATATATATATATATAGTGAAAATGATACAACATTTAATGGAAAATTAATTAATTACCTTGTCACTTCAAAGATTATGTTCAAAGTGCTAAAGTTGAGTGGATCTCTGGAAAACTTCTTCCTCTCCGTGATGCAGATCGCAATGATGAAGACGACAATGTAGGAGAGCTGGGTCCATACTAGCTTTTCCACCCATGAATTCTTCTTCTTCTTCCTCCTCTTCATCTCCTGCTTCATTCCATTCTCAGAGCTTGCTTCCTCATTAATGGCTGAAAACGTCATGGAGGAAGGAAGATACCTGAAAATTAACAATCCATAATCAATTTAATCATAATAATTAAATGCTAAAGATCAAAATTGGAGTAATTAATCCTTACATCATCACAA
Source organism: Canna indica (assembly GCA_034359265.1). Taxonomy (NCBI): domain Eukaryota; kingdom Viridiplantae; phylum Streptophyta; class Magnoliopsida; order Zingiberales; family Cannaceae; genus Canna; species Canna indica. The sequence goes on from CP136890.1 coordinate 75,693,947, forward strand.
TGAGGAAGACAAGAACAGCCGGGGACATGAGGGAGCAATCAATGGAGTTCTCGCCGGCGTGCCTAGAGTTCACCGCGATGAACAACGCGCTCACGAACTTTTGGAAAGGGCTCAATCCGTCGAACACCGCCCCGTTCCAGTCCATGCCGCAGAAGAGCACGAGCAGCGCCGACATCAACCCGACCACGGTGGCCGACAAGATCCAAGTCTACCGCCCAGCAAGGAGAGGGCTCAAGCTACCCGCTTTCTTGCTCTCCAGCATCTGCTCGAACTCCTCCTTCCTGGTGATCTTTCTCAATGCCCAGATCACCGGCCGGAGCAAGAGAGGGAAGAGCGTGTTGCCCGCCAGAACTTGGGCGATCATCAAGAGGAGGATGACGGGATTCCTATTAAAGATCGCCATGTTCTCGTTGGTGGCGATGATGCCGGCGTTCGCGAAGGACGAGATGGTTGTGGAGATGGAGAAGAGGAAGACGTTGATGCCTTTCTTCTCCAAAATGCTTCTCGCGCTTGAAGCCCTGGAGAAGTACAAGCAGAGCAAGAGTGTGCCTGTTAAAACTGATCAAAGCACCGATGTATCGAATGACAATGAAATGGAAGCTTTACTTCATTGATTTGAAGAGAAGATTACAGAACTCAAAAACGGATTGAACTATATGCAGAACTTTGAAGAGAAAGAAATAATGAAACAGAGCATTCAAACTGAAATCAACATCTAGGGCTTATATAGTAATCCTGACTACTGTAAGCTAACTCAAGTTAGCACTAAAGTTATTTGACTCAACCACCAAAAACAAACACTAACTCAAGTAAGAAAACAACTCAACTAAACAGCTAATTATTTCAAATATGCATCAGACCAGAGACTAAAACCTTGACTATAATTTGACTTCAACACTCCTCCTCAAATTATATCTCTAGAATGCCAATCTGTTCTCTGAGTTTTTCAAAGGTTTCAGTGGGTAAAGCCTTAGTAAAGATGTCCGCAAACTGGTTTGAAGAGTTGCAATGTTTTATCTCAATTGTGCCGGCACCAACCAATTCCCTTACAAAATGATGTTTGGTATCTATATGTCTTGATCTGGACTGTTGAACTGGATTTTTAGACATAGCAATGGCCGAAGAATTGTCACACCATAGAATTGTTGCTTCAGTCTGAGGTCTCTCCAGTTCTCCAAGAATTCTTCTTAACCACACTGTGTGACATGCTGCTGCCGAGACTGCCATATACTCTGCTTCAGCAGTCGACAAAGCCACTGTGTCTTGTTTCCTTGAACACCAGCAGACTGCTGTAGAACCAAGCAGCAATACATAGCCTGTGGTACTCCTCCTGTCCTCTGAACATCCGGCCCAATCAGCATCTGCATACACTGATAGGAGTTCATTACAGCCGGATTTATACATCATACCAAGTTCAGCTGTGCCTTTAACATATCTCAACACTCTTTTTGCAGCTATCATATGAGAGGTGAGTGGTTCCTTCATGTGTCTTGACAATACTCCCACTGCAAACATCAAATCGGGTCGAGTATTTGTCAAATACATTAAGCTGCCTATGATTTGTTGATAACTCTCTCGGTCTGCCTTTTGTTCAGCTTCAGTACAAATCAATTTTGAATTTGCCGCCATGGGAGTTTTCACAGGATTGCAGTTTGTCATGTTGAATCTTTCTAGCATGTCTTTGATATATTTTCTTTGGCACATGTAGAAACCTTCATCTAGCTTTCCAATTTCAAACCCAAGGAAGTATTTAACTTCACCTAAATCAGTCATCTCAAACTGATTAAACATATTGACTTTAAAGCTTTGAACAACACTAAAACTGCTCCCTGTTATGAGCAAATCATCAACATATAAGCAGGCAATCAACACCTCTTCTTCACTTCTCAAAGTGTATAGAGTGTGATCATTCATACTCCTCCTGAAGCCTTGATCTACAAAGTAGTGGTCTATTTTTTGATACCAAGCTCTTGGAGCTTGTCTCAAACCATAGAGAGCCTTCTTTAATCTATAGACCTTTGTTTCACTTCCCTGCATAATGTAGCCCTCTGGTTGGCTGACATATACCTCCTCAGTTAATTCACCATTTAAAAAAGCAGACTTGACATCTAATTGGAACACCTTCCAATCTCTGAAGGCAGCTAATGCAAGTAAGACTCTTATGGTTTCAATTCTTGCTACTGGTGCAAAAATTTCTTGAAAGTCTACACCTTCCACTTGCATGAATCCCCTTGCCACTAGTCTTGCCTTATACTTTTGCAGGGTACCATCCGACTGATATTTTACCTTGTAAATCCACTTCAAACTGACAGGCTTCTTACCAGCCGGCAATTCAACAAGCTCCCATGAGTTGTGCTCTTCAATTGAGTTCATTTCTTCATCCATAGCTTCTACCCAATGCTTGTTTCTCTTTGCCTCATTGTAACTCAAAGGTTCAGCAAGCTGAGCTGAGTTACATTGTTGAGTCATGTCATAAATCTCAGTCAGGCTTCTGTATTTCTTTGGTGGTGAGTCATCTTCAATTGTTTCTATTAAATCAGTATCTCTTGTTGATGCTTGTGCTCTTGCAGGTTTATTACCATCAGTAGCATTTTTCTGCAAACTGTCAGCTTCAGATTTTACTGATATTTCATTTTCAGATTGAGCACTCTCAACCTGAGTTGTGTCTAGTGGCTGATTGCTCTCAGGTTTTTCTGATACTTGAGAATCATCCCAGTCCCAGGACTGATGTTCATCCACAACTACATCTCTGCTCACTACAATCTGCATTGTTTTGGGATTAAGGAGCCGGTATGCCTTTGATTCAGAACTATATCCAAGGAACACACATTTGACACTCTTGTCATCAAGTTTTTTCCTGAGCTGGTGTGGGATATGAGCATATGCAATACTGCCGAACACTTTTAGATGCTCCACCCATGGTTTCTTCTGATATAGAGCTTCAAATGGAGTCCTATCCTTCAATGCTGAAGAGTAAGTTCTGTTCATCAGGTAAACACCAGTTGTTGCAGCTTCAGCCCACAGATTTTTTGGCATACATTTAGCTTTCAGCATACTCCTTATCATCTCTGTTAGTGCTCTATTCTTCCTCTCCGCAACACCATTTTGTTGCGGAGAGTAGCTAGCTGTCAACTGTCTTCTCACTCCAAGATCATTGCAAAAATCATTGAACTTGTTACTTAGATACTCACCTCCTCTATCAGTTCTAAGTATTCCAATCTTTGTACCAAGTTCTACCTCAATTTTGTTCTTGAAGTCTTTAAATTGATTAAAGACATCTGATTTCTGTTTGAGAAATCTAATCCAAACAAATCTACTGAAATCATCAATGAACAGAATAAAATATTTATAACCACTTACAGACATCTCTTGCATAGGTCCACAGACATCCGAATGCACAATTTGAAGTGGTCTTGTTGATCTTGCTAGTGCTTTGGCTGGAAAGGGCAGTCTATGCATTTTTCCAAGCGCACACCCATCACATATCTGTTCCAAATCTCCCCTAACTTTAGGTAGACCATGCACCATATTCTTTGAGCTCATCTTCTTGACATAGTCAATGTTGATGTGCCCCAGTCTGCTGTGCCATAACCAGCTCACATCTGAGACTTTGGCCTTGAGAGCATGGCCTGTTGAATGGGGGTTAAAGCTAAACAAGTTGTTGCGAGCTACAGGAACTCGAATCAGCTCACAGTTCCTTGCTTTATCAATGTACACAGTACAATTTTCTCCTTCAAATACAAGGGAGAACCCTTCTTTCATCAATTGTCCAACACTCAGTAGGTTGGAATCCAATTCTGGCACATACAACACATTTCTAATGAGCTTGTCATCCCTCTGATTCAACCTCAAGTGTCCCTTACCTCTCGCCATCTTGACAGAACCATCTCCAAATTTTACCTCAGCTTGATGTGTTCTGTCCAGGCCTGTAAAGAGATTTAGCTCAGCTGACATGTGGTTACTGCAACCACTGTCAATATACCATTCTCCTAATTTGCTGTTTATTCTAGCCATTAGAACCACCTCAGCTTCTTCCTCTTCTTCGAATTCTCTAGCTAAGTTGCTCATATGCTTAGCTTTGATCTTACAAAATCTCTCAATATGTCCATACCTCTTACAGTAATAGCATTGCACTTTCTTGAAGGATTTATGCTTTGACTTAGTAGAGGAGGATGATACCTGACTTCTAGTGTCGGAATCCTCCCCAGATTCTTCACTAGCACCAGAATATTTTTTCTCCCGATTCTTTGCAGAATACCCTTCACCCTTGGACCATCGCCCTTTTCCTCTAATCTCCATTGCTCTGGATTTTAGGGCACGCTCCTCCCTTCTTTCTTCGTGTCTCTTCAATCTGTCCTCATGCGACAAAAGAGACCCGAGGAGTTCATCAGTGGTCATTACCTCAGTATCGTTGCCCTCTTCGATCGCTGCGGAGATGTGATCATACTTGTCGGATAGACTCCGAAGGATCTTCTCGACAATCCTGCGCTCAGGCATGTCTTCACCGTATTGTACCATCTGGTTCACCAGATCTAGTACTCTGGCAACATACTGTGAGACATCCTCTTCGTCTTTCATGAAGCAATCCTCAAATCGCCTTCGCATCGTCTGCATCTTCACCTTCTTCACTTTCGTTGTTCCCTGATACGCATTCATCAAGAGAACCCAAGCCGCCTTTGCAGATCGAGCTCCAGAGATCCGTTTGAATACCTTCCGATCCAGCGCTTGCTGGATGAAGCTCAAGGCCTTAGCATCCTTCTTTCTGATCTCTCGAAGTGCTCCGGCATTGTGGTTCTCCTCCAAGTATCCATTCGATACAATTTCCCAAAGATCTTGAGAAATGAAGAAGGTCTGCATCATCAGCGACCAATCCTCATACTCTACTCCATCAAAATGAGGAACCGAGGGATTCACCTGTCCCGCGTTCGCCATCTACGCTGAAACCGAGCTCTGATACCAATTGTTAAAACTGATCAAAGCACCGATGTATCGAATGACAATGAAATGGAAGCTTTACTTCATTGATTTGAAGAGAAGATTACAGAACTCAAAAACGGATTGAACTATATGCAGAACTTTGAAGAGAAAGAAATAATGAAACAGAGCATTCAAACTGAAATCAACATCTAGGGCTTATATAGTAATCCTGACTACTGTAAGCTAACTCAAGTTAGCACTAAAGTTATTTGACTCAACCACCAAAAACAAACACTAACTCAAGTAAGAAAACAACTCAACTAAACAGCTAATTATTTCAAATATGCATCAGACCAGAGACTAAAACCTTGACTATAATTTGACTTCAACAGTGCCGAACAAATGAAAGATCGCGACGTAGGACACGACTACGTATCCCAAGTATCGAGCACAATTATAGATTGAATCCTTCCCGTCGGTTGCTGCCGGAATGTCGATTACCGACGACTCGATGAGGTCGGCATCAATGGATTCGAGCTCCACTTCGGACGACTCTACTCTGCCGTCGGCGTTGGCGGCGGTCTTCTGCTGCTGCTTGGTTCTTTGGAAGAGAAGGCCGAGCAGTGTGACGAACACGTCGCCGCCGAGGAACATGAGGAGCATGAGGACGACGATCTGAGGGCTGGACAGGTCTTCCATGATGACGGTGGCGAGGCCGGCGACGGTGAGGGCAGACGTGGACATGAAGAGCATGTCGACGTAGCGCGGGGAGAAGGAGGGGCTGCTGGGCTTGAGGAGGGTCATGAGGAGGGAGCCGAGGAGGGAGAGGGAGACGAAGTAGCAGAGCTGGGCGCTGAAGGCGCTGAAGTGGAAGGCGGAGAGGCGGTAGAGGAAGAGGATAAGCTTGTGGAGGTACCTGCTGAGGCGGGCGAAGCTGTAGGTGCGGATGAGGATGAACTCGTTGGCACGGGTGTTGGAGTCTCGGAGCAATGAGAGCGTCATTGTTGATCGATCGGCTTCTCGAGCTCTGCGGGAGAGGTTGATCGAGAAGGAGATCGCTGACAAGTGTTTTATATAGGCGCGCATCAGTCGTGTCATCTCTCTCGGTTTCCTTTTTTTTACTTTTAGTACTTATTCTACTAATGAATTTCTGCCACGTGTTCATGGGCAAATGTGCAAATCTAAATGGAGGAGAAGGATAAGATGTCAAGGAGTGGAAATAGATGCAGTCCAAGTAGAGAGACGAATATAATTTTTTTTTTTTTTTCAATACGTTTGTTTTACCAAAATAAAATATTGAATAATATTTTATTTTTGTTAAAATAACATGCAAAGGTATTAAGGTACACTGACAAAGTTAATTCAGATTTTGATCATTTTGTTGTAGTTCTAGTTTTTATCATTTTTGAACTATAATTTCTAATTTGATAAAAAGCTGATTTGAGATGTCTTATAACCAAGTGCGCTAGGCATTGGTGATTAGTAATTTTGATAACTTGTCACGCCAACACCTGCGTAGATCATCGCATGTCCAGGTACCAAATAGAGGCTACTACCAAAAATATCATCTTCTGCAATGGTCAAGACGACCACAGAGCCGTCTATCACGCCCATGGGCCTATATAAAACATCATCTTCGACATTTTTGCTGATAAAACAAAATGATGTCATGTATCAAGCTATTAATAATTAGTGAAAAATAATTAGTTTAATCAAGAACTGAGAATATTTAAATGAACTCGTTTTGCTGTTTTGAATGTCACTACTAGAATTTGCTTCAGCCTAAGCGATGGTAGATCAAACCATATTCTGGATGACTTGCAGATAGCCCCACAAGCGATCACTAGTATTTCAAAAGAACATCATAATTGACGGCTTAGCAGTGGGCGCAAGTCGTTATACAAAATTTTCAACTCATTTCTCTTCTTTTCCACTATCACTAGTGCCTTATGAGCGCATCATTCCATCAACCTCAATAGACAAAAACACTCATCCATCCTTTCTTATTTTTCGCTAGCTATCGCTAGTTCTTTGAGGACCACTAGAATTCCTTTCCTCCCTATTGTAAGATCCTAGATACAATCTTAAGAATTCATGAAGGCTAGGTTTCGGAGAAAAAGAAAGGAGATGAGAAAATATGAGAGGAGATGAGAGGAAAATATTTAAAAAAATGTTATATATAGTTTAATTTTTAATTTATTATTTTTGAATAATAATTATAAATATTCTTTATTTATTGAAGTTTTTTATATTAATTTTTTGATTTTGAAATATTATTTTTTGATTTGTTATTGAAAAATAGTATTTTAAAATAAAAATATATATTATTTTCTATTTTTTTAGAATAACTTAAATATATTATTTTCTATTTTTAAAAAATTATCATCTTATACTTATATTATATTTAATTTTTATTCATAAATTTTTTATTATTTTTTGCATTTTAATGTTTTTTATCATTGAAATTCAAATAAATTAATTTTTTAATATATATAATTGTTTTTTATATTATTTTTGTGTTTATGAAATATCATTTTTTCTTTATTTTTTTTAAAAAATTAAATAATTATAAATTTCTTATATATATAAGCAACATATCATTTCAGCCTAAATTCTCTCACCTCAATTTTTTATCACTTTTTCCACATAAATTTTTTCTACCTAAATTTTTTTCTTCCAAATTTTTATCCCACTTAAATTTAGAATAAAAGTTTTTACCCCATTTATTTTTATTCTATATGCACCTATTTAATAATTGTAAATAATTTTTATTTATTTAAGTTTTTTTATATTAGTTTTTGAATTTTGAAATATCATTTTTTTGTATTTGTTAATCAAAAATAGTATTTCAAAACCAAAAAAATTTATGTAGCTTAGAATAATTTAAATATTTTATTATTTTATTATTATGTTATGTTATCTTATATTTATCTTATATTTGATTTTATTCATAAAAATATTATTATTTTTTTATTGTTTAATTTTTTGTTATTGAAATCTATATAAATTAATTTTTTAATATAAAAAATTAATTTTATATTAATTTTGTATATATGAAATATCATTTTTTTTTGAAAAAAAATTAAATTATTTAAATTATTTATTTTTGAATTAATTATCTATACTTATAAATTTTTAATTGATATACTATACTTTATATTTGCATTATATTTAATGTTTACCCTTAAAATTATTAATAGTTTCCCAATTTATTTTTTCTATATATCTTTTTTGTTAAAAACTTATATAGAACTTTTTGTTTTGAAATAATTTTGATTTTTTCTATTTTTAAAATTTTTAATTTAATTTTTATTCAAAATTTTTACTTTGAACATGTATGCATTTTTAAATAAATTAATATCATTATATAAAAAGATTGTTATTAATTTTAGATTTATATCTTATTGATATTTTATTCTGTATGTCACGCTAGATTATGAATTTATTTATATGAATTTTTATTATTTTCATATTTTTTCTATATGTAAATATTATTTTAAACCTTAAAAATAATTATTAATAACCAATATAAGACAATTCGTCGTTAACTTTTTTAATTCTTATTCTTATTCTTATTTTAATTTTTACTTATAATTATTTTAAATTAAAATTATATAAATATACATGTACACTTTTATAATTATATAAATCAAAATAAATTAATATATATTAGTCTGTGGTATATTTATATATTATTATTTAATATTATAATTTAATTTAAATATCTTACTATTGGTTGTTATTATCAAAAAATATATTTTTTATGATATGATAATAATATTGTAATTTATTTATGAAAGTATAGGTATAAAAATACTTAATTTTTAAAATTTTAATTTTAATTATTATGAATATTAAATTATTGTTACAAATTTAATTTAAAATTAAAATTAAAAATTAATTTATAATTGAAGTTTAAAATAATTATTTTTAAAAAAATATAAAAAATAGTTTTAAATTTAAATTTATATAATTTTAAATTAAACAAAATGTGAAAATATCAAAAAAAATTGACAGACTATTCTATTTTTCTATTATTTTTTAAATAAAGTATTCTATATATATATATATATATATTAAATTATAATCTTTAATTTTTTTTATTTTTAAAATTATAAATTAATCATGCAAAGCGTGGGTACTGCAGCTAGTATTGAATACTATTTTATTTTTGTTATAACAACATACAAGATTTTTAAGGGTACAATGACAAAATTGGTTCCGATTTTGGTCATTTTTTTTTTTGCAGTTCTAGCTTTTGTAATTTTCAAACTTATAGTTCCTAATTAGGAAGAAAGCTGATTTGAGATGGCTTAGAACCAGGTGTGCTAGTCATTGGTGATTAGTAATTTTAATAACCTGTCGCGCTAGCACCTAGGGGTAAGCAGCGGTTCGATTCAGTTATTAACCAGCACGAATTGAACCTCGATTAACCGAACCAAAATGTCGACTTATCCATTAACCGTTTACCGAACCAAAAAATTTGATTAATTTGGTTCGATTCGGTTAATTTATCGAATTCATCGAAAAAATGATGAAAAAAAAATATCAATACTTTATCAAGATTCAAACTTTGGACCACTCAAATACACATATATCACATCAACCACTCGAACAAATATTGTTATCTAATATAAATCTTACAATCGAAATTATTATATCTATAATGATCAAAATAAAATAAATATTATGTCTAACCAAGGTTAGAACCTAAGTTAATGAAACATAACTTCAGTATCTTAACCACTAAAGCAAATCATAATATATGATGTGTAATTTTTATTTTTTATATATTAAAATTGATTTTGGTTAGTCGATAAATTAACCGGTTAATCGATAAATTAATCGGTTAATTTACGAAACCGAACCGAAAATTAATTTTTCAAAAAAATATATCCGTTAACCTAATCAAATTTTTTCCGATTAATTCGGTTCAGTTAATTCGATTTCGATTTGATCAATTTTACCATTTTTTCGATGAATCGATGAATCTTGCTCACCCTTACTAGCACCTACATAGATCGTCGCCTGTCAAATTGCCGAAAAGAGCCCATGATCATCTGTCCTCCGGCTCAAGTTGGTAATTATTATTATTATTATTATTATTAGCTTTACCAATATTTTAATGATAGTGCGCTGTTAAAATATAATTTTTTAATAATATTTTTGAGTGGCTAAAGAAATCCATTCTGTATATTAATTGCCGAATCTTATTTAGGAGGTATATATGAATTGATTCGGAAATAATTACATTAAATAACCATGTGGATTATGTTATGAATGATAAGGGTGGCAATTGGCCGTGCCCAAGCATGCCCATTGCTTGTCGGACTGTGCCATGCACAACTTGAATTTTTCACAGGAGAGTCCAGCTCGATCAACACGCTCCTTCTAGCTCGGGCCAACCCAATGCCAAACTATAGTCTAAGCCTATGCCTGCACTAGTGCTAGCCTCCCAATCATGCCGAGCTCGGCACACATGTTGTGCTTGGCATGACTCTTGTCCTCAAGGGACAAACCCAATCCACGTGCCCAAGGGACGAACTAGGGATGACAATAATATCTGTTTAGGCAGGTATACTCGCGGGTATTTACCCGTTTATGATAGGTATGGGGGATAGTTTCCTACCCGCGGGAATTTCGCGGATAATTTTTCTTACTCATTTATTATATGGGATGGGTACGGATATTATAGTACCCGTACCCGTGGGTACCCGTTACCCGCGAGAATTGGTAAATTACAATATTACTTTAGGCACATATACTAAAAAAAACCTAACATAATTCAATACTCATATACTTTATGTTTTGAAACCTTATGATGATATTGTTATCCAAATGTTGTGTGTTTATCAAAATAAAATTATTATACTTGAAGTTGTTATCAAAATACTTAAAGAGTTGAAGTGTTATTAAAATATAGTAATTTATATTTTTTTTAAAGTATCATGGGTACTCGCCAATACCCGTGGGTATCCGTCCCCCCGCGGGTAATTAAATGAGTACCCATTTTTGATACCCGCAGGGAATAAACAGATAGCGGGTACCCATTTATTTCATGGGGACGGATAGCGGGTAGGCACACCCCGTACCCGCCCTGCCCCGCCCCGTTGACATCCCTAGGACGAACCCAGCCCGTCCTTTGGGCACTTGCGTGCCGGGTCAAGCACGATCCTTTTCAGATCGGGTTCGTGCTGTCCATGGTTTGACCGGCCCATTGACACTGCCTCTAATGTAGATGAATGCATGTTGACTACATCTACATTTTTGTAAGCCTAGAACAACTACTTTGACAATTAAAGGATAGATCATGAATGATCGATTTTTCAATTTACCATATTCCGAAGACTACACGTTGCACTAATAGACAATTATTTAGTTTCTAATTTAATTCGGTGAAATTAAGAATACTTGCAAATGGTACTAATAGGTACCATAAAATTGATAATATACGGCCTGATTAGGGTTGGGACCGGATTAGGTGGGTTTGAGTTTGACTTGACCTAGAAGATGACATCCATGGATGAAGTGCAAAGTTAAAGACCTTTCTTGGAATGGAAAAAATTTAGCTGAGAGTATCTCAATTATGAGAGATGGTCTTAAGGTTTCAGTTGGGGATGATAGAAGTACTAATGTATGATCTGATCCTTGGATTTCATTTATGTGAATGTACATGAACTTAGTAAGCATGTGTGGGTTAGTGATCTGATAAATGATGGTGCCTGGTGCAGAGACAACCTTTCTTCATGTTTTGGTGTGGAATTAGTCTCATTGATTGAAGAGATATTTGTAAGCAGTGTGGGAAGAAAAGATAAATGGGTTTGGACACATGGATCAGATGGCAAATTAATAACAAAGAGGGCTTATTGTTTCATCAAAAATGAATTTAAGAGCGAGGACATAATAGATGTGGATTGGAGAGGAATACGGAGAATGAATGTTCCTGAGAGGGTTAAAATTTTTATCTGGAGATTATTGTGGAACAGGTTACCTACTGCAAATTCAATAATTTCTCTGGAATTGTTAATCATGGATGCCATGTCTGTGGTTCAGGTGAAGATGAGAGCAGCCATATTCTGGTTCTTTGTAACAATGCTACAGATTACCGGAAGCTAGTAGAAAAAAGATTAGGGATATCTTTTGGTCCTAAAGAAGACTGAATCTCAGGATGGTGGAAAACGGAAGCAGAGAAATATAAAATGGAAATTGATGGGAAACTGGGTGAGTTCATTGCTATCTCCTTGTGGCTACTATGGAAAAATAGGTGCCAAGCTAAGTACAGTGGCAAGAAGCTAGGAAGGTTCGAATAGCCTATTTGTAAAAGCTTTCAATGATACTATTAGCTAAGAAGTACAACTGGTAATGAGGTGTGTGAAAGAGATGATTTATTACAAAGTAGCTATGCACACAGAATTCTTTTCTGTGATGCTAGCGGGAAGGAAGGTAATAAGGCTGGTGTAGGATTTGTGTTAATTAATTAGGACAGGTGGAAGCTGATAGGGGCTAAAAACCTTACTGCAACAAATTCACTCGCGACTGAATTATGAGCAATTTGGTATGGTTTGGATGATGTGAGGAAGAAATTTTTTGTGATTGTAAGAGTATGCTCTGATTGCTTAAATGTTATTAGAATTCTGAAGAAAGAAGTAGACTATCCATGCACTACTAGAATTGCCCTCATCACCGACGACTAAGTCCGTGGCTGAACCGTCGGTGATAGATATCACAGACGGCGACAATCGTGGCAAACAGCCATCACTGATGTGCGCGTATCAAATAAGTTGTGACGGCCGTGCTCCGCAGTCACAAGTAATCATCAACGACAGCCGCGTGCACTGTCGCTGAATAAAAACCATCAGTCACGGCTTTAGGCGGTTATCATTGATACCAACCATCAGCCACAACCCAGTCCTGTCGGTGATACTATTAGCAACCGTGATATTTGGTGCTGTCGAGACCACCTACCATCTACGATCGGCTTTCAGCCACGGCTTAGTGACAGTGAACCGTGGGTAAGCTGTGGCTAAAGGTGTATCCTATAACTGAAAAAATTAAAAATTTTGTAAATTCCTATATACAATGATATATCGACTACAAACTATTTTCAATCACTTATTACAATTAGAAAACATCATACACATGCATTTGAAACCAAACATACAAATTTTACATAAATATCATCAATATCAGCCTCAAATCGGAGGCAAACAATTATCAAAATATTATCTATATACAACCAAGTATCAAAATATAAACAAAATACAATTAATCAAAATCTCACGGCTGCGGTGGAAGCGATGGGGGCGGTGAAGTCGACAACGACTGGGTCGGGAGCGTCGACTGGGTCGAGGAGGACGACGACTGCGACATCATCAGTAGAAGCCCAGCATGAGACGCAATCTGAGTGAGGAGTGTCTGCATGTTCTGGATTGTCTATCTCAACTCGTCATTCGCCCGCCTCTGCTCCTGCATCTCCAGTCTCTGCTGGGCGAGCTCCGACTCCATGGCCGCTATCTGGCTCTGGTCTTGCGCTCGAGATGTCGAGGGCCACTCACCCTCAGTCGGAGGGGTCGGTGCCCCAAGTGGCCCGAGCACGGCGCGTGCATGAACACTGTCTGCAAAGCCATAAACACGGTCGTTCTCCCAACCACCCGCGGCCTCCACCCAAGCTCCTGCGTTGAACTCCTTCGGTGTCCCTCCACGCTCGATCACAGTCCTCGTGTAAGTTTCCTACACGTGTTTATATTTTAAATATATCTAAACTATAAATAAAAATTGTATAAATTAAATAGACATATATAAATACCTACCATTATGATGGAGGCTCTGCTATCAACGTAGTCCCCCGCTCCTCGTCGACGACGGTGGGTGCGCTCAAACACCTCCATCATCGATGGGCGTTGGACGGTGCCGTCCTCCGTCACACACATCTTACATTAGAAAACAAATATATTAGTAGCATTATACACAATATATAATTTAATTAAAAATAATTAAATTATACATACCATACGACGCTCATGAATCGCAAAAGAGATGGAGCCACCTGTGTGGTGCGCGCCCGTGCCGTCCCCCTCGGACATGCGATTTCTCGACGTAGTCCGAGAGACCTCCTGCCACTCAGGTGTGGCCCACTGCTCAACGAGCTGATCCCACACAGGGCCATGAATCCACTCGGGGGCGTGTCCCCGAGTCTGCCCTATCTATGTGGCCCCCAGCCGTCTCATCACGGTCTAACGAGCCTGCTGAAGCAGCCCGTTATAGCGAGCGCGGGCAACGCGCTCCCATGCAGCCTCCACAAAAGTGGTCTGGTCCTTCGACCATGTATAATGAGCCTGCAAAAAAAATTATTATTACCGATGAATATTTAACATTAACATTAATTTAATAAATATACTTATCGTGAACTCTCGCCACAATAAATCCATATGCTCACGGGGCACGTGAGACCATGTAGGCCACGCCCCACGCATAAACTTCTGGATAATCCCCGCTATCGTGCGAGGGACGTCCTCCTGCTCAAATCTGCATGAAATATAAATTCATAATATGATATTTTGAAATAAATAAATTATAAAAAATAATTGATGCATATACTTACCATCTTCCGCACACACTATTTGCTCTGCGCAGTGCTCCCTCGGGTGACGGAGGGAGAATTATATTAGGCCCTCGTGGCCTACGTCTCGAAGACGACGATCCTGAATATGCGGAGGGTGGCGGAGGGATGGTAGCCGAAGGTGAAGGGATGGTGGCCAGATCATGTGAGGGAACGGTGGCCAGATGAGGTGGGGGGATGGTGGCCGGAGGTGGGGGGATGGTCGTGGAAGGCGAAGGGTCAGTGGGTATAAGTGGGGCGGGTGGTAATCGTCGGGGGGTCCTGCGAGGAATGTCTCATCGAGAACTAATATCTCGAACCATAGCTGTAAAAAATTAATATAATTAGATTAATAGATATATTTAATAATTGAATATATACTTCACATTTACAATTATTCATCATCGTCATTATCATCATCCGTGTAATACTCTTCTTCTTATTCTTCTGTATCGGAATCTTGAAATTCTTCTTCGTCTCCCTCATCATCATTCTGTCATTCCTCAACTTCATTATCATCGTCATCAACGTATTCTATTTCCAATTGAACTAACTTTGTGTCATCATCCTCGAGTATTGGACTAACTCGTTCCAGTTCGGAAGGATCTTCTTCTTGATAGAAGTCATCTGCTGGCCCATTCTCTCCAACTATTGGGTCAATTTTTTCTCTGGCTTTAGTCTTACAGACTACACGCCAATCTGCCATATCTTTCTTTCAAGACGGATACTGCATATAATATACTTATTCAACTTGAGATGCCAATATAAATGGCTCATTTGAAGCCAATTTTGATTTGTAATTAACCTGGACCAGCTATTTATACTTTGGATGAACTCTCATGCCCCTATCGTTTGTATCGAACCAATGACATTTAAAAAGGGCAGCTGATTTACATCCGAAAAATTACAATTCAATGACTTCTTCCAATAGTCCGTAAAAGTCAACATCACATTCAGCATGCGTTGTCCCTTTGACGCAGACCCCAGCATTCATAGTCTTTTTTGTAGATGAATATTCAAGTATGTGAAATTTATATCCATTGACAAAATAACCTTTATAGCACTGTACAAGTCGTGCCGGTCCACTAGCAAACTCAAATATTTGGTTATCTATTTCGCCTCTGTGTTCTATGCTGTAAGCTTGAAACCAATTAGGGAACTCACAATTTTCTAATCTTTCTAATTCCTCATCGTTGTAAATTGAGTATTTTGTCACCATCTCAATGTTAAATATTTCAATGAACTTCTCAATCTCTGGACAGTTTTGTAAAACGTACAAGTAGGCCAAATGGTACTCTTCATCGTTTAAGAATCGAGACGAACGAGAACCCAAAGCACGATCGGGGTAACCAAAGATATTTAAACAACCATCTGATGGTTGAGCTCCCCCGTCGTCATTTTGTGAAAGACGATTAAGTCTTGTCTTGATGGTTGATTCAAAATAAAATGAGCAGAATCTTGAAATTTCTTGAATTATATATGCTTCTGATATGAAACCTTCAACTGCGACGGTGTTCTTTACTTTTTTCTTCAGACGATTCATGTATCTTTCAAATAAGTACATCCACCGGTATTGAACGGGGCCACCAACTCGTGCCTCATATGCCAAGTGTATCGGTAGATGCTCCATCGAGTCAAAAAATACAGTAGGAAAAATTTGCTCCAACTTGCATATGATTTCAATAATATTATTTTCAAGTGTTGACATATCTTCGACTCGAAGCACATTTGCACAAATATTTATGAAAAGCATACTTAATTCTGTCAACGGACCCTAAATCTTATCATGTAGATGATCTCGAAACGCGATCGGAAGCAATCTCTGCATGAATACATGACAATCCTGGCTCTTCATCCCCGATATTTTGCATTCATCGACGCTTATACATCGAGATAAGTTTGAGGCATACTCATCGGGTAATCTGAGTTTTTTGATCCATTGATACACATCTTTCAACTATTTATTTAACACATACGGTGCCTTTGGCTTATGAAGTCGTCCGTTAACCTCTTGCAACTCTAACTCATGTCTCTTACAAAGTATTTTACATCATGTCGGGCCTTCACATTATCTTTAGTTTTGCCGAAAATATCCATAACTGTGTTAAAAATATTATCAAACACATTTTTTTCAATGTGCATGACGTCCAATTATGTCGAATCAGTAATGAACTCCAATACGGTAATTCCCAAAAGATACTTTTTTTCACTCAATTATGTGTTTGACCAGAGTATGAAATTCTTATATTCCGACCAAAAGTAATCTCTGGAAGCAATTGAACACGTGCTAACATCTGTTCACCAGACAACATCGGTGGTGGCTCATCTCTTTTGACTCTATCCTTGATAAATTTATCTCGATTCCTTCGATATTGATGGTTAGACGGTAGGAACCGGCGATGACAATCAAAGAAGAAAATTTTCCGACCATTCTAAAGACTGAAGGATTTTGAGTGTTCCATGCAATACGGGGAAGAGAGTCGCCCATGCGTGCTCCAACCAGACAACATGCCATAGGCCGGGAAATCATTGATTGTCCATAATATAACAAAGTGACAACTCCCTCAGCGCACAATATTTTGAGTTCATCAATTAGGGGACGGAGAAACAGTCAATTTTTTTGTGAGGACCCCTAGGACCCGAAATAATCATCGAAAGATAGATAAATTCATCTTTCATACACATTGAGGGCGACAAATGAAGGATTAAAACTATCTGTGCACAATCCCAACCTGATAATTTTAGTCTCCCCAGCAAATGAAGGATAACACCTATTCAAATATTTTCATGCTTCACTGTCGGATGGATGAGTCATTATTGTATCATCATGACTTCTTGCATGCCAACTCATATAGAGGGTAGTCTTTTCCGACATGAATAACCTTTGAAGTCTTAGTGTCAGTGGAAAATACACGAACATACAACCCCCAAACAGATCTAAGGTTTTGCAAAATTAAAACTTGATTTTTTCTAAATTTATGGATGCCGGTGTGAGTCCAAAGTGGACGATTTCGGCACGAGTCCATCCATTGTGGACGATTCCGGCACGCGCGAGTCCATTCATTATGGACGATTCCGACGCAATTTCACCATGGACGATTTGACCGCGAGTCCAAAGTGGATGATTTGACCACGAGTCCACATTGGACGATTCCGGCGCGAGTCCTCACTGGACGATTCCGCGCGACTAATTAATTAATATTAAACTAATAATTAACCTAGTTAACAATTAATTTCTAATAATTAATAATTAATTTCTAATAATTAATTTCTAATAATTAATAATTAATTTCTAATAATTAATAATTAATTTTTTTAATAAAAACCTAATCAAACTGTGATTACCCTAATCACAATTTGATTAGGGGGTTAATTACCCTAATCAAGTAATTGAGTAGGGTAATTAACCCTAATCAAGCAGTAGCCGGCATCACTGTTGGCTATTGCTCGTCGAAGCATTGGGGCCGATGGTAATCGGCCCCCATACGGCGCCGGCCGAGTTGCGGCTGGCGCGAAGATGAACTCCCGGGTCGACGCCGGCGCGGAGAGGGCCGACCGGGTCGACGCCGGCGTGGAGAGGGCGGCGCGGGCGGAGATAGAGGGCGGCGCACAGGGGAATGAAAGGAGGAGAAGAGGCAGCATACCGGAAGGGGGAGGTTCACTGACAGCGATTGACGGCGGTGGCAACAGGCAGCAGAGTCGTGGCAACTCGACAGCGACGAACGGTGGCGACATCGGCGAACGGAGAAGAAAGAGGAAGAAAGAGGAAGGGTCGGGCGCGAACGCAAGTAAAAAGAATTTTCACTGACGGCTTGAGGGTCGTCGAAAAACCGTGGATCTGTAATTTTATTATCACTTACAGCTATACGAGCCGTCGGTTAAGAGTGTTTTAATATTCGCGCTGCGTTCGTGGCATTAAACAATAAGCGACGGCCGCCTCCAACCGTCGTTACTAACTTATTTTATTTCGCGCCCTCGTGCGCATCATCAACTATGAGCGACGAGTGTATGCGAGCCACGACTGATTTGGTTACTCACATCACCAACGGCTTCAGAGCCCCCGCTAAGCCATGACTAATAACTTATTTTATTTTGCGCGCCTTGCGCGCCATGAACTACGAGCGACGGCTCTGTCTGACCGTATGCGAGCCATGGTTGATTTGGTCACATCAGCCACAACCATTGTAGCCGACGCAAAGCCGTGAATTTTTCTGATGGTCCTGGCGGCCGTCGGTGATCTCCGTGATTAATTTGGTATATTCTAGTAGTGATGGAGCTTGAGGAACTTGGTTGAGAATATCCTTAAACTGGGAAGGGAAGTTGGTGTTTGTGAATGGTACATGTGAGTAGAAATGTCAACTGCGTAGCTCATGCAAGTATGCAACTAGATTGAGTTTGTATAAAAACATTTCAGGTAGTTGGAGCAGTAGGAGAGATTTTCTCGAGGAAATTGAGGATGTGGAGCATTCTGGTAATGAACTCTCTTATGAGTTTCTGAATAAAATATTGCCAAGCGAGGAAATTACAGCTAATTTGAGGATTGGCGAAGGATGCACGACTATGATCCAATGCTCTTTTTAGCCGGAAATTGAGTAGCAGGTGACCTTGTCTTTGGTGGTTTGTTTTTTTATTTTTTTAAAAAAGAATTTGGGTCATATATTTTAGAATCTGAATTCATATTCAATTTATGAAAATTTTATTTGAATCTATTTGGTTGGATTTGGGATTAAATTTTTAACAACTAAAATTTGAGTAATTAAATTTCTGGTGGGTTAAATATTTTAATTAATTTCGGATTACGTCGGCTACTCTAGCTTTTCTTGGTAAAAAAAGCTACTCTAGCTTTTCTAATTAATTTTAATTAGTGAATTAAAGTAAATTTTATTTTCAATTAAATTTAATTCTTAATTATCTAAATATTTCATATGGGTTGGATCTTTTTCCATCACTTTTTGTTGGATCACGTGGGTTGAGTTTTTCGGCTGAGTTAGGTTAAGTTTTTTAAATATTTGTTTAACAAATATTTGAACCTCGATCATTTGAACGAGCATATTTTATATTTTGGGTCAGATTGATCGAATTTTTTTTGCCCACCAAAAGCTTTGGTAGAATAATATGTATCCTATCGTATATTTTGTCCATCATCATATAAGATTTAATTTTAGACAAATATATTTTAATATATTGATATTGATATTAGAGCAATTTTATAGTTAAATATTGAAAAAAATATACTCTGAACCAAATATTTTATTCTTATTTATTGAATAAAAATAATCTTTTTGATTATTATAAAAGTTAACTATTATTCAATTAAAAAATCATTTTTTTAAAAAATTAATAAATAATTTATTCATAAAATAAAAAAATGAAGGAAAAATAACATAAAGTAATAACCAAATTGTTATGTATTTCAAATTAGAATATAAAAAGAAGAAATCCTTTTTATGAACATATTTATGATTCTCTTGTTAGTCCTCCTCGTACAATACTTTCATCATATACTGTACAAAAATATTAGAATATATTATATAAACTATATAATATGATGTGATGATACAATTATTATTTAAGATCCCATAACATGAGTACATGGGAACAAGGCCTTACAAAGGAATCATGGAAGACATAATTCTTCTCCGATTCATTAGATTGATTGGTAGATTACGAGCACATATATCATTTAATTAAATTATTTGTCCATCAATTAGATTACATATAATTAGTCAACTAAATTCGTACAATTATTGGATTGGGGCAAGGCGAAGTCAAAAAAATTATTTTAGAATAGGCAAGATATAAAATTGCATATCACGAGTGTAATTACACAGTAAAATAATATTTTTAAAGAGGATAAATATAAATAAATACTAATATATATAATATATGTTAATATATAAATTCAATTAGTGCACCAAGGGGATATTAATATATAAATTCAATTGTTAATATATAAATACTAATGTACAATTCGTACATTCTTCAGTAGATTACATATTTTTGTCTACTTTCATATAATCCAAAAAATACTAATGTCCAAAATGATGGTTTGACCCCTTAACAATTAGACAAAATTGTTTATAATATTTTCCCTCAATTAGTGGCATACATTATTGAATCTGATTCACTTTGAAATAATAATTAAATTAGGTTGGTGCTTGATTAATTACAAAGTGGTTTAATTAATTACATACATTATTAGATATAAATCACTATATATATACACATTTGAGTTATCTAATTATCTAGAACACTTATTGTACTTGCAAGGAATCTTCTCTACTGTTTACCAAAAAAAAAGGAAAAATTATAGAATATGGAGCATAAGTTTTAAATAAGTAGCTAATATATTTAATTATACCCGAACATTATTTTCGTTGGGATATATATATTATTAACACAAATCATTATCATGTCAGATTAGTCAATTTTGCATCTTGCAACATGTTACTTGGAGACTACTGCGTCGTTTCTCGCCTATAAAATATGCAATGATCAAAATTCCAAGTGTCTTGAAAAGATTTGAAGGCACTAATTAAAAGAAAATAATAGTTTGTCTTTGGGATGGTAGTTGACTTAATTTCAATTCAATCCCAATAATGCACATTTTTTAAAATTTCGTTCACTCATAGAGCTCAATAATTCATTTTTTAAAGACGCCGAATGTATTCCTTCCAACCTCATAATCATAACTATTGTGAACTAAAAAAAAGTCTTCATAGGAAAATTTAATTCAATTTGGTATGCTTCTCAGTATTCCCATTAAAATAAATTGGGTTCAAGAGAATAAGAGATTGAATAAACACTTGCAACATAAATTAATTAATTATAATAATATTTATACAAAGAATTAATAGTATAAAGAAAAATAATTTATCATAATATTAGTGAAAAAACGACGTCAGAGCACATGTTCTCTGCTCTATCTAACTAAACCTCCCTCTGCTACTAACTCGTGCCTACAAATATGATTTAGACACAAATAAAATTTTAATCCCAATATGACAAAATATAGAAATATAATTTAATAACTCATATTAACTCATGTCAATAAGACATTATAATATAATTCGCATGATGCATAATCAAACATGCACCAAGTCAACATCTGAACAACAATATACAACTAATAGATTAATACTATGCACATCAATCTCAAATGTTAATTTTAACATGATTTCATTCGATCATGCCATGCATCAAGAGAACACCATACAATATGAGTTGTACTTTACAAATTCTTTAGTACTATTTATCAATTGAGAACGAAAGCGAACAATAATTTTAAAATATATAGTCCATATGCGTTGTGCATGTGCTTGACACCACAGCACATCCTTGGATTATCCCATGAACTCATTTCTATTCAATGAGCCACAAAGTGTCTCCGCTCGATAGCTCAAAGGTTAAGGGCTACAACTAGATCAACACTTCAGATAACTACGCTAACTTTACTAACACTATCTTGCACTAACACCTAATCACTTAATAATATATTAATATTATTAACGATTCAAATATGATGCAACACCAATAATCTATATATCATCTAAATACAATGCATCACCAATAATCTATATGTCTAACTCATAGAATACTATATATTTATAAAAAACCCTAGCACCATTGCAATAATGAAATATGTTATAACAACATATTGTAGCACATCCATCGTACTTAAAGCTATTAACACAAATATTAAGTTCTAGTCATTCATTCTCATATGTTTCATGCAATATAAAATGTTGTAGTACTGTGCAAGTATATGTAACACTAAGATAGAACACTACAACTCATGCTTGTGCAACATGACAACAAGATGAGCATAAATCAAGGAATAATAACATGGAATTTCAATAAAAGTGAAGACAAATATCAAAGGAAAATAACACAATAAAATAAAGGTATAATTATATAAATAAAATATGGGTATGAGTAATCGATTTGCTCTTGGTACCAACTCTAACGCCATTAAATTTCAAAATTATTTATTTAATTAAATTTTATAACTCTAAAAATAATACTTCTCAAAACATACCAAAATTGAACAAACTAGAATCCATTTGAGAAAATGGATCCATCTTTGCGTCCAAAACGTCAAAATAAATTACAATTTATATAATATATTAGTGTTTAACTATCGAAAACTTTTAAAATTAATTAAAAAGAAAACAATAATATTAAATAATCCATCTCATTAATTAGTACAAAGGTCCAAATAATACGTAGAAGGTTAAAAATATCAATATTAAATGCAAAAGGAAAAAAAATCACAAATCTACTGTCAATTGACAAGAAAAAAAAATTTCTAAAATATACAGAAATCACAATATCTACCGCACTCATTCATATATTATTCACATAATAGAAACATGACAAGGAGAATTTGATAGGAATCCTACCTTGACTTGCAAAATGCCTAATGATATGTTTGCTTCATTGTATAAGATAAAATTAAATTGAATAATAAATAAGAAAGAATTTAATATGAATATTTTAAATTCGATGTACATCAAATATAATATAAATTATCTATTCTTTTATTCATATTTTTTTAAATTTATATATTAAATAAATAATGAATATTAATTCATCTTTCATCGTATCCTCCTGGCACATGTATTTTACAAAAATTCTACTTAAAATGACTGGCATTCTTCACAACAGAGCCCATAACCACAAATATGGATATAAGCGTATCTTCCGGATTCACATTATGACGTGGTTCAGCTTGAATTAGAAACTAGCAACAATTATTATTGAGAAAAAGTCAAGCTCTCTTAATTTTGAAGTACGTTTGACTTTAAGCAAGCAATACATTTGCTCCAACAAATTAAGGATAAAATAAATCAAAGGAAGCAGTTGAGAATACATAGGACATGAGCCAAGTTATCATGCATGCATGGACTACATAAGTTCAAGTAAACATTAAATTCAATGTATATATTGACTAATCAGTCATGTGATAGATTCTATAAAGTTTGAGTAAGATGAGGGACAAAGTCCTTAACTGACTAATGATTAAATAAATTCAAAAGTTTGAAATTTAGGGAACAAATAATTACATGCAGCCAAAATAAAAGGAATATCATATTTACAAATACTTATGGGGAATACTAAAAATATAAGACTACGTACAGATGATGAGAGACATCCACAAGATTTTGTAGGTGGGTCCTGATATTGGTCCAATCCATCCACCAATGTGTGGGCTGGGTTGACATGGTGGGTCCTTTCTTCTAAGGTTTTGTAGACTTGTTTTATGTTTGGGGTCTTCCCATAACATGAATGTACACATTAGATGTGAATTGGCCAAAAATAAAAGGTTCGATGGAAAGAAAAAAATAATAAAAAAGGGATATGCTACTGTTCTAGGTCGGCCCGGCCCAGGCGAACCAAACATTTGGACCGAGCCCAGCCCACGTCAGCAGCTTGCGTGCACTGCACGCACCAGCACCAGCGCTGGCGCTCGCATGCAGAGCATGCACCCAGCTGACGCAGCTGGTGCTCGCGTCCAGCACACGTGCACTGCCAGCTGCACTCCACCTTTTTTGATGGCTGCACGTGTCTCTCACACACAATTCGAAGCTGACGTTTTTGAGCCCACATTTCGACCAAAACTTCCAATTTCTTCGTTCAAAATTGATACCGCAATCCAATAGCGGATCCAGAAAATTTTATTAGTTGGGGCAAATTAATTTTGATAGTCGACCTCGACGAGTCTTTATGTTTTGAAAATGCTGTAATTTTTTTTCATTATCAATGTTGTCAAATATCTCTTTCTCAATGTATGTAATCAAACAATCATTTAATCATTCATCTCCCATCCGATTACGTAGTTTATTTTTTATAAAATTCATTGTAGAAAAAGTTCTTTCAACACTTGCTGTTGCCACATGAAGAATCAATACTAACTTCAAAAGTAAATAAATCAATGGGTAGACTATATATTTTTTTGTCTCAACTAACTTTATAGAAAGGTCAACGATCGTGTTTAAATTTAAAAATTTATCATTTGAGCGGACATCTAAAATATAATTCTCAAGTTGATCATCTAAAATCATAAGACCTAGAGTGGAAAATTCAGTCGAATAAAATTTTGCAAGCTGAATCAATTTTTGTTTGTCAAATGAAATAAAACAATCTTTTGGACTTAAGCATGCCACTGAAAGAAGTAATTCAATATTTGTCTCTGTGAACCTATTGTTGAGTTCCTGGAGTTGTCTGTCAATCACTTGGTAAAATAACTCAACCTGATAATGATGTAAGTTTGAGGTTTTTTCTAATTTTCGTCTTGGTCGTCCAGGAAGTACAAAAACATCATTCATATTTAAGATGATTATCTCATGTTTGTTACAAAAGATAGAAACTTCATCCAATAAAGTGTTCCATCATTCATCTCTCATTAATTGCAATATTCGTTTAGATATCTTTACTAATGATATTGTGTTCTCAATGTCTTGATCTTTTCTTTGTAGCGCTTGAGATAAATCATTAGTAATTCCTAAAATATTTTTCATCAAGTGCAAAGTGAAAACAAATTCAAAAGATTGCATTGCACTTAACAAATTACGTGCTTGACCTCTTTGATCTAAATTGGTACCATCAGTTTCAATAATCTCAAGAACATCCATAGCAAAAGAAAATATATTAATCAAACTTTACAATGAAAAATAGTATGATCCCCAACGAGTATCTCCTGCTCTTTTAAGTGTTGTTTCTTGATTTAATCCACGCCCAGTAGATATTTCACAATTTTCTAAACCTTCTATGAGTTTTTTTGTTTGACTATCCCGAAGAATTTCTTGACGCTTAGGTGAAACTCCAACCATATTTGTTAAATTTGCAACCAAAGTGAAAAGACAAGAAACCTCAATTTTTTTTTTGCAACAGCTACAAGTGCCAATTGTAATTGATGAGCAAAACAATGAATATAAAAGACACATTCATTTTCTTTCAATATTAGACTTTTAAGACCATGAAATTCACCTTGCATATTACTAGCACCATCGTAGCATTGTCCATGTATTTTTGATATACTTAATTGATATTTTGCAAATAAAGATTTTAATGCATTTTTCATTGATGTTGCGGTGGTACTAGATATATGAACAAGACTTAAAAAACGCTCAACTACATCTCCTTTTTTGTTAACATAGCGTAAAACAACTGACATTTGCTCCTTAATTAAAATGTCACGTGATTCATCAATTAAAATAGCAAAAAAATCACCATGAAGATCATCAATTATCGCTTTAGTTGTCTCACTAGCAGCACAATTGACTATTTCTTTTTGTATATCGGGTGCTATTAATTTTAAATTACCACGAGCATTTTTTAACACTTGATCAAATTCTTCATTATGATTTGCAAGAAATTTAACAAGTTCAAGAAAATTTCCTTGATTATTTGAATCTTTTGACTCATCATGTCCTCGAAATGCCAATCCCTGACGTAAGATAAATCGAATACAATCAACCACTGCTGTCAAATGAATTCGATAGTCCTTATCCATTTGATCAGATTGCTTAAAAATGACAACTTCTATATGTTGTTTTTGGTTCATTAATGCCTCACAATTTTTCCATGCTTGATTATGAGCACTATTAGGACCAATTCCAACGTGAACTCCTAATCTTTCTTTCTTTTTCCAATTTGTAAAACCTTCTACGATAGATGCATCACCACTACTCTGCTCTCCAACTTCAGGTCCCATAAGATAACAACATAAACAAAAGGTTGCATCCTTAGATATACTATACTCTAACCAATTACCAAACTCGTTAAACCATACAGAATTAAAACGTCTAAATGAATTTCCAAATTTTCTTTTTGGAAAGTCATGCTCTTTGGGCTGACACGGACCCTTTTGAAGATAAGCTCGTCGAATTTCATCCCTTTGATTAGGATGATACTAAGATATTTTCATTCATTTAGCCGGATCGGCGGGAAGATTTTCTAAGTTAATTTCTAAGTATTCTTTTTTATATTGAGGTTGTATTTTATTTTCAGAACTAGAATCATTATCTATTGATTTTCTTTTTAAAAATCTTTCCATAATTTTGTCAATCAATTTAATTAGCAAGTAAACAAAAACTAAATATTGAAATAATTAATAATGCTAAAAATATAAAAATTAACAATGCTGAAATAAAAATTAATAATATTGTAATAAAAATATCTGTCTTACCACCCGAAGAAAGTAAAAAATTAATAAACTAAAAATACCGTACGATGCCGGTAGCTCGACAGTCGGCGAAGATTAAAGGCGATCCGACAGCGGCAGCGAGCTAGAGGCAGCGGCAGCGGCAGCGAGCTAGGGGCAGCGGCAGCGAGCTAGAGGCAGCGGCAACGAGCTAGGGGCAGCGGCAGCCGGCAGCGGTAGCGAGTTAACGGCAGCGGCAGCAAGCTAGCTGCAGCGACTGTCGTTGAGCGGGAGCGGCAGCGATTGCCGTTGAGCGGGAGCGGGATTGGCAGCGGCTGCCGTTGAGCACTTGAGCCGTTGAGCAGGAGCGGGATCAGCAGCGGCAGCGAGCAATCCCGGCAGGGCGGCAGCCGGCAGGTGGCAACAACAGCGAGTCAGCGACCAGCCGAGCAGTCCGGCGGGCGGCAGGACGACAGGTGGCAGGCTGGCAGCTCGAGTGCTCGACGCAGCCGACGCTCGACGGTCGGCGGCACTGCGGCAGCCCGACGAGTCAACGACAAGCAGCAGGTGAGGCCGTGAGGTGAGCCGTGAGCGATTGAGATTTGAGAGAGAGTGAGAATGTGAGATCGAGAGTGACGACTGACGAGCGAGAGAGAAAGTTTAAGTAATGATTAATTGTGCCGTTTGTTTACCAAAGGTAAACACGTAATAATAAATGCTTAAGATTTATTAAGATTTCCTCTGCACACTGCGGCCGGCGTGCGTTACGTGGAGTCGAGGAAATGTGAGTAGTAATTACTCATTTGGCCTCTGATTTAATCTATGAGTGGGGGCAAATATTTTTTTTTTTTTTAAAAAAATAATCTCAGTGGGGGCCATGGCCCCCACTGGGCCTGCAGTGGATCCGCCACTGCCGCAATCGTCTAATTAAATCTGAGTGCCTTAGATATTTGTTGCCGCATTCCTCAGTCAAAAATCTCGCAAAGAAATATAGAATGACAACTTCCCTTTCCCTATAAAAGGAGGTCTATTACAAGGTTTCAAATCATTCCAAAAACCTTATTTCCAAGCGGTATTCCTTTTCAGCGGCACTCTTCTTCTTCTTCACACCATTCTAGACAGAAGCAAGAAGTTAAGAGGTCAAGAAGCAGCACCCACAGCTATCCTTCGCCGTTTCAGGCAAAAGCCAAAAATCAGGTTCCGAGATGCATAATTTTTTTTCGATTTCAGGCAGTATTTTTCTTTTATTTTTTTAGTCATCAGTTTTTTTATTGCGATTCACTTGTACTAGTCGAATTCCCTCTCTTATTGATAAAGACCAGTGTCCTCTTCTCTCCGTGAATGTAGGACCAGTACTTCGTCGGGCCAAACTACGTAAATTCTTGGTGTTTCTTAATTACTCTTTCTGAATTTATTCATTTTGACTATTTTACTTTTGACGTTTGGATTTTTGGATCCTTGAAGGAAGATTCATTTTCTTCCTAACAATTGTGGTATCAGAGCCAACAATCCATAATGTCATAGGCAAAGTACGAAGTCCAGAAGCTAGACCATAACGTCAACTATTCGTTATACGTTATGGACCTTGAAGATGAAAGCAATACTAGTCAAGGAAAACCTACATGACATCTTTCTTGGACAGGACATGATAGAAGGCACTAAAAGAGAAAAGAACCGGACTGGCGAAGTGCTAAAGCAACTCCGTACATGAGCGTCTGCGACGAGGCATTGCGTGCAGGAAGTTGCATCAGAAATGGCAGCAACAGACATATGGAAAATGCTTGCTACGATCTACCATGATAAAACTCTGACAAGTAAGATGACACTTAAACAAAAATTATATTTTTTACGCATGACTGAGGGCACTTCTGTTAAAAATCATATTAGCAATTTTCGTTCTATTCTTGCCGATCTTAAGGATATGGGAGTTACTTTTGAGGAAGAAGATAATACTTTTATGATTTTAATTACTCCCCCTACTTCTTTTAAGAATTTTCGTGAAAGATTATTGTATGACAAGAAAACCATCACTCTGGATGAGGTGACAACAATGCTAGTGTCCAAGGAGGTCGTCGACTCTCAACTTACCACACGATCCTCTAAAAGCCGTAGAGAAGCCCTGAACAGTATAGGACGAAGTAAGTCACGAGACAAATTATCCCTAATTGGATAATTTAAGAATATAGTTATTTATATTGCACTTAGTTTATTTCTTTTAGTCATTATTCTTTTTAAAATTTTGGCTTGTATCTCCCTTGTTCTCCGATATGTGCTCAGATGATATGCGTATTCGGAGAACTGTAGGGAGATGCTGCCGAAATTTAGAATGAAGTTAATGACTAAAAGAAATACTAAGTGCAATAAAAATAACATGAATCCTGAATGGAATAGGACCATCCCACCTAAAGACATTACCTAAAGATATTGCCAATTTTTTGACAGAATATGTTGGACGATCGAACTTGGATGTATCGACGAATTCATCGTGGAGCTATAATGAACGAATTTCGAGTAGGCGTAATTTACTTCTTAAATTTCGTATACTCGAATAAAAATTTCCTTAGTGATGATAAAATCCAATGTCCGTGCCGAAAATGTTCAAACATAAGATTTTTGGATCGGAAAACTGTCACAATGCATTTGTATACAAAAGGATTCACACTAAGATATTTTGTATGAAATTATCACGGGAAATCATGTCAAGTCAGAACGTCAAGCAATCTTGTTGCCCATACTCATGGTAAATCTTCTACTATGGTTGTTTCTTCTTCCAATCCACATAATCCTTATAGAAACAATGATTCTGGATAGTCTTAGCGGATAATTCTATTTAAATAACAATGTTGAGTCAGTGACTTAGACGCTACAACTACCAGATACTACGTAATTGAAGTCAATGAAGAACAACCTGCGATACAGATTGAATTGCCGAATAAGGAGGCTACAGAATTTTACGAGATGTTGAAAGCTGCTGATGAACCTTTGTATGAGAATTATCTGAATTTCACCGACCAAACTCCTTGACTCAGTTGACGCTCCTGACCTAGTCGCTGTCGACTCCACTGCCTCCACCGCTGTCGACTCAGTTGTTTATATACTTATAGTTATATATATATACATATATGATATTTTGATACTTGTTTGCCTCCGATTTGAGGCTTAGATTGATGATATTTAAGTAAAACTTGTATGGTTGGTTGAAAATGTATGTGTATGAGGTTTTGTGGTTGTAATATGTGATTGTAAATAGATTGTAATTGTATACAAGAATTTTCAAGATTTTAATTTTTTTTCAGTTACAGGATATAACTTCAGTTACGACCCGCTTGATGAGATAATTGACCCATCAACTTCATATACCAACCTATTGGCCTAATTAAAATACTTAAGCTGAAGTTGATGATAGCACACCCATCAAGCCTTATAAGCTAACACCACATCCAATACACTCCAAATGTGGGACTATACTGGGTATTACAATCTTCCCCACTTATGTCTTGACGTCCCCGTCAAGACCCAACTCGAGTCTAACACATAGCCCAGAATCACACCCAAGTCGGCGGCATGTGAGGCCTAGCCTAGTAGCGGCTCCACCCCATCACCTGGGTAGCCCTTTCTCACATAGGCTTCCTCACCATGCCTAGGACTAGGTCCTGCTACCCGTTTGATGGGATAGCTGACCCATCAACTTCATAGGCCAACCTATTGGCCTAATTAAAATGCTTAAGCTGAAGTTAATCGTCCACTTTGTTGGTGAAATGGTCACACTAGAGGGCGGGTGAATAGTGTGTTTACTAATCTTTTTTGCCTAATTCCGATTTTAATTGTTTACTTGATTACTTAGGCAATTAACAAATTGAATAAGAAGCGGAAGCAAAGTAAATATACTAATTAAGCAAACGCAAGTAGAAACAATGCAAACACGATGATTTATAGTGGTTCGGCCCCAATGCCTACTCCACTACCTAAGCACCATGCTTAAGATTTCCAAACTAAAATTTACCAGATTAATTGTTTCCCTTACAAAGAGGACTTTACACCGAAAAGTCTCCGCTCTCAAACCGCACTTCCACACCCGAAAGTATCCCGCCTTCCTACCGAGAGCACTCTCCCACCTCAACCTAAGGGATAACTCAACTAATTCTAGTAAACTAAGTTTACAATGGTGGATTTAAGTCTTAACACCAAGGCAACCACCAACTCAATCAAACCTAAAACCTAGGTTTACACACTTTATATACAATCAAAATAAATAACAAAATACAATAACAATTGGAGCAATAAATCGAACAACAAGTACTTAGCTCCAAAAACAATTCCCTAGTCCTCTTGATGCCTTTGAGAAGATGAATTTATGAAGTTTGAAGGCTAAATCAACAAATGGATATCAAAACTAGGGCTCTTTGCAAAGATGGCTCAAGAATTCTTGTAGAGATGCAAGGAGTGACTCTTTGAGGCTTTGAAGCATCATCAAAGGCTTGGAAGAGAGTTTGAGGTGGGTATTTATACCCCCCAACCAAAATGGCTCGTCAACGGGCTAATTTTTGCCCGTTGGCAACGCTCGGTCGCTTGCCGATCGATCGTCGATCGACCGATCAATCGACCACCGAGCGACCGAAGGCATTCTATTCGTTCTGGGCAATGTTCGGTCGACCAAAATACCGCTGGTCGACTAGTCGGTCGACCGAACCTGTGCATGGCAGATTTTTTGCTTGTTTATTTTTTTGCTCGTTTGGGTTCCGTCTTTGCTAAGTCTACTTATATAATATTTATTTACTTTAAGTTAAATAACTTTAAAACATAAATGTTATATAAGGATTACCCTCCATTTGAATTCAATAAAAATATCTAAAAAATCAAAATCCTTAAGAATCAAAATTTAACTTTTGGGGTCTAGTACAAATTTCCTAAAAACGAAAATTTTCTAATCTTTCGGGTCAAATATAAGTAGGCTAAAGGCTTCCAAAAATTCCTTTAAAATACCTTGTTATCTAGTTTTTACCTAATGAACAATTACCGGCATTTTTTTGTGTTAAGAAAATGTCTAGGTTATATAGCCCTACATGGAGCTCCCCAGGCTCAGTAAATTTCAGGGCCTTTTCTAATTTTCCGAGTTTTCGTGATTTGGGGTTCGGGTTTAGTTTTTGGGTTCTTATGCATCATCGTATCATGAGGAGTTACAACACAAGCTAGACACCCTAGACCTAAACTCTAACTTCCCGAAGAATCCCGAGCATCGACGAGCGTCCTTGTCGATTTCTCCAATTTTCTAATCATGGACGTGGTGCGCTAACCGACTTGGAACCTGAAAGTATTTCTCAATGAAATATTAGTTTCATATTTGTTATCATCAAAACTGAGATTAAGACGAAGGTAGAAAACCTTAGGCCAACACACTTGAGTCTTGATCTCGCTATCAAGATCCAAGTTGAACTAACACATAACACCAAACCATAAGTACATATCACTAATTATCATCTATCGACATCATAGGCCTTAATTAATCGCCTAATGCTTAAGCTAGAGTTGATGGTAGCACATCCATCAAGCCGTATAAGCCAATACAACATCCAACATACTTCCTATGTGGGACTAAACTGGGGTATTACAACTTCAGCCACAGCTTACCCATGGCTGACCTTCACTACGCTGTGACTGAAAGCGTATCGTAAATGGTTGATGGCCTGGGCAGCACCAAATATCACGATTTCTAATAATATCACCAACGGCTCTCAAACGCGGTTGATGTGTTTAAATCAGCGATAATTGCCGAGGGTCGTCATTGATGTGTTTAAATCAACGACATCAATCACATATTACAACTATACATTATCAGTCACATATTACAACCACAAAACCTCATACACATACATTTTCAACCAACCATACAAGTTTTACTTAAATATCATCAATCTAAGCCTCAAACCGGAGGCAAACAAGTATCAAAATATAAAATGTAAAGTATAAACATCTATCAAGTATCTAAGCCTCAAACGGAGGATAACAAGTATCAAATTATAAATAAAATATAGTAAACCAAAATCTCACGGTTGCGGTGGAGGCGGTGGAGTCGACAACGACTGGGTCGAGGAGGAGGAGGACTACGACATCATCGGTAGAAGGCCCAAGTGAGATGCAATCTGAGTGAGGAGGGCCTGCATGTTCTGCATCGTCTATCTCAACTCGTCATTCGTGCGTCTATGCTCCTCCATCGCATGTCTCTGCTCCTAACACGACGCGTGCATGCTTATTGTATGCAAATCCATAAACGCGGCCGTGCTCCCAACCACCTGCGGCCTCGACCTATGCACCCGTGTCAAACTCCTCCGACGTTCTTTCACGCTCGATCACGGTCCTTATGTAGGTCTCCTACATGCGTTTATATATATATATACTTATTTGCCTCCGATTTGAAGCAGCCCGTTGTAGCGAGCGTGGGCAACGCGCTCTCACGCACTCTCTACAAAAGGAGCATGGTCCTCTGGCCATGTATAATGAGTCTGCAAAAAAATAAATTTATTATTACCGATCAATATGTAACATTAACATTAATTTAATAAATATACTTACCAACAACTCTCGCCATATTAAATCCATATGCTAACAGGGCACGTGAGATCATGTAGGCCACACCCCGTGCATAAACTTTCGGATCGTCCCCGCTATTCTGCGTGGGACGTCCTCCTGCTCAAACTTCCACCAAATATAGTACCAATTCTATATTATGATATATTGAATTATAAATAAATTAAAATAGATAATTAATGCATCTACTTACCTTCTACCGCGCACACTAATCGTATCAACTTGTCTGGATTATTTTCAGATATTAATATATCTACTTACCATACCTTCTACTGCGTATGTGAAATGTATCAACTCGTCTTGATTATTTTCTAAATTTATGGATGGCAATGCGAGTCCTTAGTAGACGATTTCGCGCGAGTCCAAAGTGGATGATTTTAAAATTGTAATTACACCCAACTAAAATTAATCTTAACATTTATTCTAATTATAATTAATTAACCCTAACATTAAAACTAACCTAAATTTAATCTACAATTAACACATAATAAATCTAAAATGTATCAATCTACAATTAACACAAATTAATTAATAAACATAAAAAAATAACATACCTAAAATATGGAACAGTAGCCTGCGGCTACTGTTCCATATGCTTGGGGCCGAGGGATTCGACCCCAAATTCGACGACGGCATCTAGGCGCCGGTGCTATTCTCTAGTGTCGGCGTCCGATGTGTAGACACCGACACTAGTGGTGGGGATTGAAAGGAAAGGGGGTGGCGGTTATACGTTGATCCGGATATCGATGGGAGAGCTAGGGCAGCAACGAGGCGGCGAGGGCGAGGGCAACGACAATAGCATCGGTGATGGACGGGCGGCGATCCCATCGGTGAGGCACGCTGGCTTGAGCGGGTGGCAATGGCAGCAACGAGGGCAGCGGGAGAGAAGGAAGAAAGAAAGAAGAGGAAGGATCGAGCATGAACACAAATAAAAGACTTATCACCCTCGGCCCCCAGCCGTTGGTGAACCGTGGGTTCTTATTAATTATATCCGACAACTGACGTAGCCCTCTCTAATCCATTGGTGAATTGTTTTTTTTTTCGCGCCACATTCACGCCATCAATTAATAAGCGATAACCACTGATAGCCGTGGCTACTGCCTTACTTATAGCAACAACAACCTTCGCGTCCCCGCTAAGCCCTCACTACTATGTTATTTTATTTTGCGCCCCATGCGTGCCATTAGAGAGAAGCAACGGCCTTAGGCGGCTGTATGCGAGCCGCGGCTGATTTGGTTACATCAGCCACGACTGCGGCGGTTGTCGAAAAGCCGTGACAAATTCTGACGGCCTAGGCAGCCATCGGTGAATCCCGTGGCTGATAACCAATATTCTAGTAGTGATGAAGTCGGGACGTCGAGCAATCCTGTCGTTCGAACACATGGTGAATCTTCCTCTGCTGGTGTTTCTTCATCCAGTCTATCTAATCCATATAGAACTATGATACTTGATAGTCTTGGGGGTCAATTCCAGCTGAATGATAATGTCAATCGGCTAGACGTCAGTGCCACCAGATACTACGAGTGTTGATGTCACAAAATTGCCATCAGAAGTACAACCTGCGATAGAGATTGAATTACCAAATAAAGAAGCCGCAGAATTTTACGAGATGTTGAAAGCTGTTGATGAACCTTTGAATGAGAATTGTCCTAAATACACTAGGTTTTCGGGAATGACGCAACTCCTGAACATCAAGGCCGATTATAATATCAGCGGGGTTACGTTTGATCGGATTGCAAGATTGATTAATGGAATGCTGTATACAGATAACAAGTTTGAGCCAACTTTTTATAAGACTAAAAAGTTGATGAGAAAATTAGGGCTTGGGTACGACAAAAATACACGCGTGCCAAAATAACTTCATTTTATATTATAAAGAAAATGCACAGTTGGATAATGCCCTGTATGTGAATATCCTCGTTACAAGGAGAAGAAATTGGTCCGATAGAAAAATATTCCGTTTAAGGTGCTTCGGTATTTTCCACTGACACTGAGGCTTCAAAGATTATTCATGTCGGAAAAGACGGTACCCTACATGAGTTGACATGCAAGAAGTCGTGATGATATAGTAATAACTCAGCTATCCGACAGTGAAGCATGGAAACATTTGGATACATGTTATCCTTCATTTGCTAGGGATACTAGAAATATCAGATTGAGATTGTGCACGGATGTCTTTAATCCATTTGGTCATTTTGTAACTCCTTATTCAGTTTGGCCAGTGCTGCTAATAGTTTATAATTTGCCGCCGTCAATGTGTATGAAAGATGAATTTATTTATCTTTCGATGATTATTCCGGATCCTTAGGGTCCATGAAAAGAAATTGACATGTTTCTCAGACCTCTAATAGATGAATTAAAAATAATGTGGACTGAGGTTGTTGTCACTTATGTTTGTCACCGGAAGAAAAACTCCAATTTAAAGGTTGTGGTCTTGTGGACAATCAATGATTTTCTAGCCTACGACATGTTGTTTGGTTGGAGCACTCATTGCCGATTCTCTTATCTGTATTGTATGGAACACTCTAAATTATTCAATCTTCAGAACAAACATAAAATCTCATTCTTTGATTGTCATAATCGATTCCTACCGGCTAACCATCAGTATCGAAGGAATCACAATAAATTTACTAAGGACAGAGTCGAAAGAGATGAGCCACCATTGATGTTGTTTGGTGAACAAATGTTTGCATGTGTTTTAGCACTTCCAAAGATAGTGTTTGGTCGGAATGAAAGAGTGTCGAGCTTTGGTCAAACACAAAAGTGGGTGAAAAAAAGTATCTTTTGGGAATTGCCGTATTGGTGTTCAATACCGATTCGACATAATTTGGACGTCATGTACATTGAGAAAAATGTGTTTGATAATATTTTTAACACTTTGATGGATGTTCCCAGGAAAACTAAAGATAATGTCAAGGCCCGACCTGATCTGAAAATACTTTGTAAGGGGCCGGAGTTGGAATTAGAAGAGGTCAACGGACGATATCTGAAGCCGAATGCCCCGTATGTGTTAAATAAACAACAGATGAAAGATGTATTTGTCAATTGATCAAAGAACTCAGATTACCCGATGGATATGCCTCAAACTTATCTCGATGTGTGAAAGTCGATGATTGCAACATATCAGGGATGAAGAGCCATGATTGTCATGTATTCATACAGGGATTTCTTTCGATCGCATTCCGAGATCTTCTACCTGATAATATTTGGGATATGTTGACTGAATTAAGTATGTTTTTTAGAAACAATTGTGCAAATATCCTTCGAGTCGAAGATATGTGAGCACTTGAAGGTAATATTGTTGAAATTATATGCAAACTGGAGCAGTTTTGCCCCCTTGTCTTTTTTGACTCGATGGAGCATCTACCGATACACTTGACACACGAGGCACAAGTTGGTGGCCCCGTCCAATACTGGTGGATGTACTTATTTGAAAGATACATGAATTGTCTGTAGAAAAAAATAAAGAACACCGCAGCTGTTGAAGGATCAATATTTGAATTGTATATCATCCAAGAAATTTCAATATTTTGCTCATTTTACTTTGAATCGACAGTGCAAACAAGATTTGATCATCTTCCATGTAACGACAACGGGGGAGTTCGACATTCAAATGACGCATTTAAATATATTCCGTCACTCTAGTCGTGCTTTTGGTTCTTGCCTGAATCGACACTTAAGCGACGAAGAGTATCATTTGACACAATTGTACGTATTACTCAATTGTCTAGAGACTGAACAATTCATTGAAATATTTGACATTGAGATGGTGCAAAATTATTCTATTCACAATGATCAAGAATTGGAGAGATTAAGGAATCATGATTTCCCTACTTGTATTCGGTCTTACAGCAAATATCACAGAGTTGAAATAGATGAAAATATATTTGAGTTTGTCGTTGGTTCGGCTTGAAATCAATTATCCTATTTAAATGTCATTGGTTTGATGCAACAGATAGGGATATGAAAGTTCATCCAAAATATAAACTTCTTGAGGTTAATTACAAATCAAAATTGATAGCAAATGAGCCTTTTATATTGACATCACAAGCCAAACAAGTATATTACGGAAAGTATCCAGCTCGAAATAAAGATATAGCAGATTGACGTGTAGTTTGTAAGACTAAAGCTAGAGGAAGAATTGATCCGATAACAGGAGAAAATGAGCTGATACCTGATATGACAGATGATTTTTATCAAGCAGAGGATCCTCCTATAGTAGATCATATTCAATACTCGCGGATGCGGACACAACATTAGTTTAATTAGAAGTTAAATATGTTGATGATGACGATCATGAAGTTGAGGAAGGTGGAGATGAAGAAGTACAATTTGAAGAAGATGAAAAAGATGAAGAAGACGAATTCGAAGACTATTACTTAGATGATGAGGAATAATTGTAAAGTATATCTTATATTAAATCTATCTCGATCTACTATATATATAATCTAATTATATTATTATTCGACAGCTATGGTGGTTCGAGGTTATTGTCAGACGAGAGCTACAGAGTCTCCGATCGGCCAGACTCCAAATTCAGCCGCACTTGCTCCTGTCGCTGATCCGATTACCGCCGAGGCTAGTTTATCGAGACGCAGACGGCCACGCGGGCCGAACAAGATTCAGCCTACGCCAATCGCGGAACAACGCCGACTTATTTCTATGATTGGCGAGCGATAATGTATTATGAACTATGAATTATATAGAATTCATTATATCATAATATAATATTTTATTTTATTTTTGTTGTGCAAGTTCGAGCAGGAGGATGTCCCTAGGACTATATCGGGGACAATCCGTGGTCCCACTTGGTCTCACATTCCCTCGTGAGCACGTGGACATGCTTTAGCGCGAGTTTGAGGTACGTATTTAAAATTTTTATATACATGATGATTATTATTGGTACTTATATTATTGTTTTGCAGGCTCACTATACTTGGCCAGAGGAGCAGAGGCCATTCATTTACAATGCGTGAGAGGCCATTTCCCGACAGAGGTACAACTGCTAGCTAGGGCAGGCCCGGGTACATGCGATGGCCCGAGCTGGGGCCACAACCATAGCGGAGACTCGGGGATACGACCCCATTTAGATTACTCCAGATATTTGGGATCAGCTCGTGTCGATATGGTCGACCGAGCGGTGGCAAGAGGTATCTAGGACTGCGGCTAGAAATCACATGTCGGCGGGAGGAGCGCATCACACTGGCGGCTCTGTTTCATTTGTTGTGCACGCGAGACACATGATAAGTATTATACCTTATTTTGTATTATATATTTTATTTATCACTCTGTGTACTAATTAATGTATTTATTTTGTAGATGTAGACGACGGTGATGGATGACGGGACTATCCAGCGACCCTCTCCGATGGAGGTGTTTGAGCGGATTCACCGTCGAGGACATGGGGCGGAGGAGTATATCAACTCCCGCGCTGCAGCTATTATGGTAAGTATATTTATTTCAATTATGCATTATTTATTTATAATTTAAGTTTAAGGAAAAATATGAAACAAAAATGAAACTCGTGTAGGAGACCTACACTCAGACGGTGACGCAGCGCGGGGGCACCGCCGAGGACTTTGACGCAGGAGCATGGGTCGAGGCTGTAGGTGGCTGGGACCACCACCGCGTCTATGACTTTGTCGATAGTGGCCATGCACGAGCCGTGCTTGGGCCACTTGGGGCGTGCATCGACCCCTCCGGCAACCGGTAAGCGGCCCTCCACCTCCAGGATTAATGATCAGAGCAGGAGGATATCGACACTGGAGGAGACGGTCGTACGACAAAATGAGATGATGGCTCATCAGAGTCAGATGATGGCTGAGATGCATGTCATACTGAGACAGATGACAGGTTAGTCCAGCGGTGTACACTCAGGTCCATCTTCATTGACTCAGTCCACGCCGGTGTACGCTCAAGCACTCCAGACCCCGCCGTATGATCCCGCCTTCCTCCCCCGTCGTAGTGAGCTTTTATTGTTTTATGACTTGATTGACTTGGATATTGACTTGTTTTATACTTGTTACTTGGATATCTTAAAGATACTTATTTTGTGACTTGTTACTTGGATATATTGATTCATATCGTGTTGATACGATAATTTTGATTTCGTATATTTTTATATGATTGTGGATAATTATAATTATAAGTATAATTATTTTGATATATATTTGGGTGTATATGTGATGTGTATGTGAATGTATGTGTACCTGAATGGATGTGTGAGTTATGTATCATGTTATAAATGTATCAATGGAAATTTTTAATTTTGAAAT
The DNA here is from genome assembly GCA_034359265.1 of Canna indica. Lineage (NCBI taxonomy): Eukaryota > Viridiplantae > Streptophyta > Magnoliopsida > Zingiberales > Cannaceae > Canna > Canna indica. The sequence continues at coordinate 75,733,467 of CP136890.1, forward strand.
TTCTCAATTACAGGTTAACATCATCAACAACGGCTTTTCCACGACCATCCATGTCAAAGCCGTTGCTGAAAGTGTATCGTAATTCCTGGGTTGCAAATGCAAAGCCGTTGCTGATGAACTACAACAACGACTTAGCAACAGCCTTTCAGCAAATATACATCAAAATAATTATGACTTAGCAACGACTTGTTTTGTGACTAGTCGACGTGCCGTTGTGGAACCGTTGCTGATATAAATATCAGCAACAATAGCGCATCGTTGTTGAGCCGTTGATGATAATGTATCAACAACAGATATTGACCGTTGCAGACCATTGCTGATAAAACTATTAACAATGGCGTGAGCGGCCATTGCAGACCCGTTGCTAAGTTATCATATACGCGATCTTCTACAATGGCTGCGATCGTTGCTGGCCATTGCTGATGGTCTTTAGCAACGACATAGCAACGGATCCAATCATTGGTGATGTTCATTATTCCAATAGTGAGACTCGTACTCTACCACCCGCAGAGTGACATCAACTGTATGCTCCAACGGTGATCCGATTACCCCTTCCAGTAGGTAGCCCATTAGGTGTCGCGTCCGACACCATCACACCCGAAGGTGCCCAAAGTATGTCTAATCAATATTCAGACCCTCACCCATATCTGGGGGGTTCCGCAATAAAATGATCTTGGACCGAATTCCTCCCCAAGGCCGTAGCCTCTAGGCCAACAATAACCATGTGACTCATCATCAAGAGGACAATGATGTGATATCACCATGATCAATAGGATAGCGAAATAACATCACCATGACCAATAATATAACAACAACTCTGATGAAAAGGATAATAACATGCTCAACAAGGAAACAACACCATATATAACAATAGAATACTATGCATAAAATAACTAATCCAATGCACCATAAGATTAGCATGATATATCATGATCAATAATAAACACCAATAAATGACAATAAAATTTAACACATGCAAATTATCTACATGACATGATCAACAATAATGTATAACATGAGTTCACTAAATTTTAAGAAACAAAGCAAACATAGGAAGCAAGGGTAGTTTCATAATTTATCTCCGATGAAAAAACAACAACATACAAGCACAATCCACCTCTAAACTACAATTATTTCACACCCATTAATTAACTAAAATCAAATAAATTCTCAGTCTAATAATTTAATATTGTTTAAACACCTCAATAATTAACTTGCTAGAAGGGCATCCTAATAATGTTTTCCTGGAAAACAAACCCCACCATCATGTTCGACACGCACAAATATTCAAGTTTGCTATTCGACCCTAACCGACAGCTCGAGGCTCACCAAAGAATTTAATTTCTAACATATAATTATCGCCCATTTAATAAATGATATTAATATCTTGATTCAATTAAATGATAATCCTCCTGTGTTTATTATCTAATCCAATCCTTTCCTATCCAACAAAGCAAATATATCATTATGATATATTTGCGTTGATGGATAGGAAAGGATTGGATTGGATAATAAACGAAAGAGGATTAGATATGAATTTTTTTAAATTCGGTGTACGCCGAATATAAATAATCTTTTATTCATATTTTTTTTTAATCTATGTACTAAACAAACAATATATATTAATTAATTTCCTATCCTATCCTCCCCCATCCTATGAAGCAAATATGCACCTCTCTCTCTCTCTCTCTCTCTCTCTCTCTCTCTCTCTCTCTCTCTCTCTCTCTCCCATTCCCTTGCTTTTCTGCACCCCTCCCCTGCTCTCCCTCTCCTCACCGGATCTTCCATCGGGAGCCGCCTGTCGCTGCTCCCCCACCCTCTCAGCTCGCCATTGGCCCCACCTAGGCCTTGTTGGCGTGTAGGCCTGGCGGGCCGAGTCATCAATCGCCTCGTGTAGGCTTGGCGAGCAGAGTCACACTCGAACGCCGGGGGCGCTTGGGCCCTATACGGTATAAGATGAAGGTGCACCCTTCCCTTTCACCAATTGGTTTGGGGGTCGTTGGGTAGCACCAGATTCTGGGAGCTGGTATCAGAGCCGGGGTCTCGAGTTTGAGTCTCGGCTGACGATTGCTGAGGGGGAGATTGTTGGCGTGTAGGCCTAGCGGGCCGAGTCACACTCGAACGCCGGGGGCGCTCGGGCCCTATACGGTATAAGATAAAGGTGCATCCTTCCCTTTCACCAATTGGTTTGGGGGTCGTTGGTTAGCGCCGGATTATGGGAGCAATTGTTGGCTTAAGGTTTTCAACCTTGGTCGTAATTTCGATTTTGATGATAATAAATATGGAACTAATATTTCAATGAGATATATTTCAGGTTCCATATCGGTTAGCGCTCGACGTCCCCGATCGAAAAAATCGAAGATGTCGGAGAAATCGGCAAGGACGCTCGTCGGCGCTCAAGATTTTTCAAGAAGTTAGAGTTTAGGTTTAGGGTGTCTAGATATGTTGTATATCCTCTTTATGATGCAAAGAATCCTAAAACCAAATCCGAAACCCAAAATATGAAAACTCAGAAACCGCCCTGAATTCACTAAGCCTAGGGAGCTCCTTGGAGGGCTTTATGACCTAGATAGTTTCTTGTCATAAAAAATGGTGGTAATTATTCCTTGGGTCAAAACTAGATAACGAGGTATTTTTAAGGAATTTTTGGAAGGCTTTAACCTACCTATATTTGACTCGAAAAGTTAGGAAATTTCCATTTTCAGAAACGTTGTACTAGACCCCAAAAACTAGATTTTGATTCTTAAGGATTTTGATTTTTTAGATATTTTTATTGAATCCAAATAGGGGGTAATTCTTATATAACATTTATGTTTTAAAGTTACTAACTTAAAGTAAATAAATGTTATATAAGTAGGCTTAGCGAAAATAGAACCCAAACGAGCAGAGAAATAAAGCAAACCAAACTGCCCAGTCCAAGTTCGGTCTACCAGTCGGTCGATTGAATGGTGTTAAAAAGCGACAGAAGGCCACTTCGGTCGACCAGATTGCAGAGAAGAAGAATCGCGTCTGGCGATCGACCCATCGATCGACCGCACAGAGAGATTGAGCCAGTGGTCGCTCGAGCGGTCGATCGATCGATCGACCGACGATCGACTAGCATTCGATCGAACGGTGGAAACGACTAGTTTTCCGCCTGTTGATGCACCGTTTCTTATGGGGGTTATAATACCCAAGCCTAAGCCTTCCTTAACTACTTTTGATCACTCCTACACTTCATTGAGCCATCTTTGATCAATTCCAAGCTTTCATTGTGTCAATTCTTGGAAAAACCCTAGCTTTGATATCTCATCCCTTTGATTGAGCCTTACCTTCATTGTTTCATCATCAAAGACATCAAGAGGAAGCTAGGAATCTTGTTGTGGAGCTAAGTACTTTATTATTTGATTTATTGCTCTATTTTGTGTTGTATTTTCTTGTTATTTCATTGTATTTCAACTTGTAAGAAGACCTAGTGTTAGGTCTTGTGATTGAGTGGTATCCTTGGTGTAGAAGGAGTAAAGCAACTTGTGTAAACATAATTTACTAGGATTAGTTTAGTTGTCCCTTAGGGTTGAAGTGGAAGAGTGCTCTCGGTTAGAAGACGGAGACTTTCGGGTGCGGAAGTGCCTTAGGTTGAGAGTGAGACTCTTCAGGTCAAAGTCCTCTTTGTAAGGGAAACAAAATTAATCTAGTAAAGCTTAGTTTGGAAATCTAAGCGGGGTGCTTAGGTAGTGGAGTAGACATTGAGGCCGAACCACTATAAATCCTTGTGTTTGCATTGATATTTTGTTTGTCTTTATTGCTTTATCATTTATCGCTTTTGCATTTAGTCACTTAACTTGTAATTTGCCTAAGTAACCAAAGAAACTATTAAAACTGAATTTAGGCAATAAGAATTAGTAAACATACTATTCACCCTCCTCTAGTGTGGCCATTTCGTCCAACAGGCCTACTGCCGACCGATCGGCGGCCACGATCGTGCATCCCAATAGCGCATGGCTACTGGGCGTTGCTAGATCCACGGGGCCTACGCGCAGCACGATCGCCCTCCGATTGGTGGACCGTAGTGAGTGCGATTTCCACACGCGAAATCGCACGCAGCTTGCCCGCGTGTGCTGCTGCTCCGTAACCGTCTCTTCCCCTTGTCTTCGTCGGAGATAACAATGGAAGTGAAGAAGTAAAGTGGATGAGCTCCTACCTCGATTCCACAATTCCGACGACGGTGAGCTCCACCGCAACACGTGTGCCGACTTCACCTCCTCTCCCTCACAAGTTCTTCTCCTCCCTGTCTCTCTCTCTCAATCTAGCTCCAGTTACCAGCCTCATCTCCCCTCATAAATCTTGTCCGTTCCATTTCTTGCCATCCCCATTCCTCCCACTCCTCATTAAATGGTTGTTGACTTTTGTTTTTGTTTTTATTTTGTGTGACCATAACACAAATATTATGTCATGATGACATTGCATGCAACTATATGCACCTCACCGATATAATTACGTGTTCTTGTTATAAATGCAATGTCAACTTGAATATATATACATATATGCACCCATCGACTAGTGTGTACATGCATAGTCATAAACTCAATCAAGAGCGTTATGGATAATTTAGATTTTCCACACTCTCACACTTCGAGAGTTGCATCTCAAGCCCGCTTGAGCAAGAGATGTGACTATTCAAGTAGCCCGTCAGCGTTGCAGCTCGACGCCGCACACTCGAACCTCGAGTGTGTAATCATGATCACTGGTGTCATCGTCTGTGCTTAGCTAAAGAAGAGTCGCAAGGTGACGAAACCGACGCATATCGATATCTCCTACTATAGCAAATTAGACTCATTGCAGGCTTTAGAGGTGTTAAGTTGAGAGTGAAAGACAGAATGGGTGTGGTAACAGGAGAGGTGGTAGACAGAATGAGAGATAGGTAACTAGAGAGAAGAAAATAAAAGTAACAATAAAGTGTAGAAACAAGAGAGAAAATAGTGGATGCACATGTTCCAAGGGCCCAATTAAAGGACGGGGGCAAAAATATTCGTCTAAAAATTTGTCAATCTTTTTATCTTATTTTTAAAATAATTTTATCATATATGACATACATAATTTGCCACAATAAATAGTTCTATGTCTATGACAAATATATTGTCGCAAATAGTTACCACATAATATCGTGACAAAATTATGGCAAAAATATTATCGCAAACTCATGCCACAGAATATCGTGTCAAACGTGTGGCAAAAAATTTGTCGCAAACACTTGACACGATAGAATGTTTTGAATCAGTGGCAATCCTATTGTCATAAATTTCAAAAACTATAAATTTTGAACTTTGACTCAATCATTAGTGGCAAACATAATTGCAAAATTAAAAAAATTATCGCAAATTATTCGAACAAATGCTTTTAATCATAAAAATAATTTTGTCATAAATTTCGTTGCAGATTATATCTTTGGTGGCCAATTGTTGTTGGCCACTCCAAAATTTTACCCCAAATTCTTGTTTCTTTTGTAGTGTTAGCTAAAGAAGGAACACAATTATGCTCATATATTGGTCCGAGGTCAGAAGTCGGCGCACTACTAGAGCTCGGCACAAAGCCCTCAGACTCCGACCAAGCTTTGGGGTTGTGGGCTGGAGTACACTTTGGGTCCGGGCGAATCAGGCCCAGAAGAGCCCACATGCATGAACCAGGCTCAAGTCAAGCCAACACACTACTTAGCTCGGGGGCTCCATCCGTCCATATAAGGATACCCACATTCTTCATTTATTACGAGGGATTCGACAATAATAAGCCTGATTGATCTCTACAATCAACCTCGACCCGTTCCGAGTATATCCCCCATGAGATTCAGGGAGCCATCATCGACTCGAGGCATTCCTAATTATGCATTATATTAAGACACAACACACATCATGTATATTCTCGATTCCAATTTCATACCCACCACTTGAAATTTCTTCTTACTTGAGCATCAGAGTGTCTTCGTAGGTCCCGCCGGAGTCGCATTAGACTAGGAGATGCGTAGGATTGCATCACCCTAACTTCATACAAGAACAATAATACTAAATATAAAGATGAAAAAGAGCATATATATCATATACACAAGGAGAAATGGAGAAGAAACACCTTCCCTCTACCTATTACCAATTACCATCTATCCATCCATATAGGGGTGTAATCGAGCCGAGCCGAGCCGAGCCGAGCTTGGCTCGGCTCGAGCTCGGCTCGTTTGGAAAATAATGAGCTCAAGCTCGATCGAGCTTTGGTCTATCAGTTCAAGCTCGCGCGGCTCGAGCTACATTCAAGCCACTCGAGCTCGGCTCGGGAAAAAAATCAAGCCGCACGAGTCGAGCTGCACGAGCCGAGCTCGTTCTCGAGCTCGACTAAGCTCGGGTTCTTTTTAGAGAGTAACGGGTTCATAAAATTTAAAAATCAAACCCGGTATACAATATATACAGAAGGCTCGATTAGGCTCGATTAGGCTTGCGAGCCGCTCGAGCCGAGTATAGGTTAGCTCAAACTCAGCTCGATAAGTTCGAGTCGAGTTCGAATTTTTACTGAATCGATCTCGAGTAGCTCGCAAGTGGCTTGGCTCGCTTACACCCCTACATCCATATATAGAAAGACGACGCACAATTAGCAAATGGTTTCAACACCCTTTAAAATAGAACGCAACTTCTATGGAGCTGCTTTGGGATTCGTGCTTCATCATCGGAGCCCGACTCCATAAAGTTTTTTCTATGGAGCCGGGCTCCATAATGGTTTTTTCTTTAAAATACCGGCGCATCACATGCACTTCAATGGCTACTTAGTAGCCAAGTACGTGGAACTCAACTCACACAACAAGTCCTATCTATATGTGTAATTAATTCACATCTTTAATCTTCTCTTAAACTAGTATATATCCATCTTTGTCCCTCCACTTATTCATCAATTATATGCCAATTGGCCCAATTATATATCCACCAACTCCTTCGTCGAAATTAAGCCATCGATGGATCGACAACATGACGCACGCCAACAAGAGCAGCTCACACGCACTCCTTCCTCTCCACCACCTTCGTCGTCCCTCTTTCCTCCACCAGGTCGAGCTTGTAAAGTATCGACACCATGGCGGCCGAGGAGACCACCACCAGCACCGGCCCGAATATCCACAGCAGCACTGGCAGCGCCGCGTAGAAGATCCGGTTCCCGACGGTGTTGAGCGAGAACCCCCGCTCGAGGAGGTCGCACACGTAGTCGGGGGTGACCACGGCCGTCGCGCTGTCGAAGGGGGTGTTGATGAGGAAGTTGGCCTGGTTGACGAAGCGGATGGAGATGGAGTAGCAGAGGAAGGCGAAGAGGAAGATGAGGAGGAGCGTCACGTATTTGAGGGCCACCATGAACTCGCCGTGGGCTCCGACGACGGTGTCGTTCAGCGGCTGCTTCACGCTGTAGGTGCTGCTGATGACGGCGGCGAGGCCGGAGCAGAGGAGGATGGATGTGGTCGCCATCAACGTCGATCCCATGATGGTGTTCCTTATCGTTTGCACCGCCAAAATGTTCTTCTTCTCGTTGTCCTACATTACATATATACACATATTTATACCTCATTATTCATGCATCTAATCATATATTCCAATTCATATCAATTAATCACCTTGATAATGGCAAGCACCCACAACCGGCGACCAGACGAGTTTATCCCGATGATCGTCTGTCGCGGCTGAGATCGAACTTTGTGCCACAACCAGAGATGGTAGACGAGGGGGAGGAGAAGCCCTAGAGGAACCAACATAAGATCCAAATAGCATTTTCTCCACTCCATCACCAGTTACTTCTACTCACGATCAATATATCTAGTTAGCCTTAATTCACCCTAGATTACTAGGGTTTGATGAATTACTGGCGCAACAGCTGGAGGTCTGCATGAGAGCTTAACTAAAGTGGGTATTTATAGATGGAGATCATGAAGTCAGCAAGTAATGCATGTGGACGTGGTGCCACTTAGAATTAAATACATTGATGTCATGGCCGACAGCACCAAAATATATTCCGTGGCCCAACTTAATTCGTTGAGCAATTTAAAACATTTGCGTGCGTGCAAAATGAGGTAAAAGAGATAGAACACGGCCACTGGGCATTTGTTTGGTTGCTGTTAATGCTTGTATACTTGTGTCCATTAAAAGAGGTTGTTTGATGTGCTTTTCAGATTCATAGTAGATGACAAAATTTGACCCAACTTTGGCAACAATGAATTAAATATATATAGGGATATATTTTTATTTCCAACAACTGATGTTTCATGAGTGGCTTTATTTGGCTAAAATGGAGAGGAAGAAAAAGGTGAAGGGTTTGTTGGGTTGGAAGATTAACTCTTTTATTCTTGTTTTTAACTTTTTTCTCAGGAGAAGTATATGATGTTTTGAAATGGGCATTTTCTAGAAGTTTCTCTCTCAATATTAACCTTTGAAAGAGAGTTTTTGCCTATTATTGCAGATGGCTCTTGATATCTTTCTAATTTCTATTATCCTCTTTGCTATAATAATTTAAATTTTCACAATGATAAATCAAAACATATAAAAGTTATATCAGTTATGTGAATTTTGGAATTTTTAATTTGTGCAACATATATATATATATATATATATATATATAAAATAGGGCATAATTATCATTGAAATATTTTTATAAAGAATACATGCAGCCCTTTGTAGTAAAAAATTGAAAAGAAATCTCTTGGAATCTTTTTTAAATAGATAATGATTAATTAAAAAGATTACTTATATGTTCTTTAAGATACTCAATGCTTAAGAAAGCTTAAATTTGCTATAAACACATTGATTAATTAATATTTCATCTTAAAAAAGAAGGTGCATGGAACAAATTAAAATTTATTAACTAATGATACAATTATTAAAATGGAAAATGATGTCATTGTTTAGACTAGTGTGTTTAGCTAGGTTGGTAAACATAGATTCTTATTTATTTTTTGCATGGGACCCATCTATCTAAACTCTAAAGTCTAAAAAGAACCAAGTTTGATTTGACATATTTAGTGAATATATATACTCAGTATTAAAATTAGAAGTTTCAAGTTGTAGGAATTTATTTCAACTCTTCACGGGGGAGCACTACAACACAATCGATCTATAAAAATACGAGATTAGAGGCAAAATAAATTTTTATTTTAAAATCTTCACATTTAGAAATTAATATATAGTAAATTTATTTCTAATTAACCTCTAAAAATATATAGAAACAACAACAATGTGTCAATAAAACTAATGATTAATTAGATATTTAGAGACTAATTAAAAATAAATCTTATGTATATTAGTTTCTGGACTGAACTAAAATTATTGGGCCTAGTCGAATTAGACATAACGGCGCCCCACCACTTTCGGGCCAAACCAATATATCAGCCCAACCAAGGGGGGCTCCGCCCAACCATGCCCTTGAGTTAGGTCCGAGCGAGAGCAAGCGGCTCTAACCATGGACCCCGCATGACTATATATAAGGATACTTGCATCCTACCTTATTAGGGAAGATACACCATTACGAGTCCGCCATCTCCGGGATCGACCTCGACCCATTCTGGGCAACATCACCGTGAGATGTCCAAGAGGCATCATCACCCCCCACTTGCAATAAATATAGACACGACGTGCCTCAGGTAACCCTAATTTTCTAATTTCCATTACTTTCACATTGGAGTTACATTGACTTGAGCGTCGGAGTGTCTTTTGTAGCCCCCCCACCCTCGACATCAAACCAGACAAGGAGAGACACCGAACCGGACCAGAAGACCCCCAACTCTCAGGTAGGAATATTTGGCGCCCACTGTGGGGCTGAGTAAAGCTTACCTCCTCCCCCATAATGGTTGGAACCCGGAGCCAAACGACTATTGCCGCACACCAACGACAATGACCCAACGACGATGATCGATCGCAACTTGGTGATGTTGAAACAACAAGGAGCGATGCTTTGGTGCTAGCCCACCTTCTCCTTAAAGAGCCCCAGCAGCGGGTAAACGAGTTGGAAGCAAAAAAACCAACAACTAGCAACCCAAGTTGAGATACTGACACGATCTCAGGGACAACCCTCGGCTGACCACGAGCGTTGTCACTCAGAACATGGGGAGAGTAATCACTCATAAACAAGAAGAGCAATCTCCGTGATTCGAGATGAGGTTTTCAGCACCCCCTGGTCGGAAAAGGGCGGAGACCCTAAAGCCCGAGAAATCGAGGCTGTCCTCCCTCTTGACACGGGACCCTTCGCCAAGCACATCATGACAAATCGCCTCCCACCGAGAAGTGAGCTACCTATCACCTTGACACACTACAAAGGTACCAGCAACCCCACGCTACACTTGACGGCGTTTCGGACCACGATGCTCTATTATGGAGCAACCGATTCCGTACTCTGTAGAGCATTCCCAACCTTCCTGGGAAAAACTACTTTATTGTGGTTTGCCTCTCTCCTGCCAGGGTCTATTCATTCTTTCGACGACCTCTCCCACATCTTCCTCAGGGTTCACCACGTTGAGAGTGTTTCACAAGACAGAAGCTCCTCTCCATTATGTCAAGTAGGAATAACATGAGCCCCTAAGAGAATACTTAAACAGGTTTCAAGCCATAGTGGCCGAAATCCCCAACCTCGATCCAAAAATCGAGTTCTTCTCCATCTAGCTCGGGCTAAAACACGAACTCTTCGCCAACTAGATCGCCCTTGCCGTGCTTAGATAAGTATCTTCATTATAAGAAGGAGAGAGGTCGGAGCAGGAGCCGTGACCCTTGACGACGAAGACGAATACCCCAAAGTCCCATAGGGAGCACAACCAAGCTAATGAGCCCCGAGGGATCATTGACTACATCGTCGGCGGATTTATGGTGGGTGGAGAGTCGAGCTTGGCCAGAAAGAGATCTCTTCGGGCAATCATGACAGTCGACAACGTTACTCATCCGCGTCGACCTACCCCCAAAACCCCAGTAATATCATTCTATGAAGCCAACTTTCAAGGAGCTAATGAAAACATGCACGACATAGCCGTAATCTCTGTGATTGCAGGAAACTTTATCGTCAAAATAGTTCTTGTCGACCAAGGGGGCTCGGTCGACATCCTTTTCTACTCTACTTTTGAGAAAATGAGATTAACGGAAGCCTCCCTCATACCATGCAAAGGGGACCTAGTAGGCTTCTCGAGAGAGAGGGTCGACGTTCGCGGAGACATATGGCTAAGGACAACTCAGCTCTCGACCCACACTACTACAATATGGTCTTTTAGCGTTGATTATTATGACTTTTGCTAGCAATTATAAATGCTGCAAAAACCTTTACCATCAATTAGTGAATTCCCACTAGATTCATTGTCGTTAGAGGCTTTAGAAGTGATTTATACAATTGCCGGTAAAGATAAAAATAATCACCACTAAATGTATATATATATAATAGCTATTTTTTGTAGTAATTACAATTGCTACTAAATCTTATAATATCTTATTCAATAATCTTCTATGGTGACTTTTATAATTACCATTAAATTGGTAATTATAACATAGCAATGTCTATTACAATAAACTAAGAATGAAACACAAAAGGAAAGAATTATATTATGAAATACTTGAACTTCAATTATCACATGACAATTCAAAAACGGAAAGAAACTCAATTTAGAGTTTAACCATATCCTCACGCATTATAGTCTTTAATATCCTTATTGTTTAAATACACCAACAAAATGATTAAAGCATCATTCACCTAAAAAACATCTCCAAATACATCTTCATAACCTAATTTTTTTTTAAAAAATATCCAAATACATCTTCATATACTTATTGGTGCCACTTAAGCAATGTCATTCTGACGTAGAACATTGTTATTGGAAGTCTTTGGATCCAGTGCTATCATCCAATTGCAAAGAAGTTCATGAGCTTGCTCCAATATAGAATCTCTTTTGAAGGTGTATCATTGCTCCACTGAAGATACTACATCTCCAGAACAAGATACTCATCTCAATTTCAAAGCTTAACATTGTTGGCCGTCTTCTGAAATCGAGCCCATATCACATGATCCAAGGATGACCGTCATTGAATGCTTTGGGGGCTGTCGTATCCACTCCCCACCTGGCGATAAAGTTTCTTGTCTCGGAGACAGAGGTAGGCGTGTTGCACGCCGATCAGAAAGAAGCCCAATGGTGCTACAACAAATGTCTCAAACCAAAGGTGGCCGAACTAAGGAGTGAGCTTATCGGTCCACAAGTACTTTCGAGGGTTAAAGATGAACAGTCGGCCAAAACCTCTAAACCAAACTCGGGATGAGACATGCGGAAGCAAGCCCGACTCAACCCTTGAAAATGAGTCTAGGCATGATCAAATCGTCAATAAAGCTCAGAACAGAGCGCTCCCACTAGATGCAAAATTTCTTTATTACTCAATAAAGTTACATTCCTCGCATTTCTCTCTATGAATGATAATGAAATCACTACGGCAATCTCGCTGGTTTAACGAACACTCTATTTGAAACTTGCTCGAGTCCTCACGCATGAGCTCGGCCTAAACCTCGAACATGGATTTCCACCCTTAGGACCAAGGTATTCGGCCTCATAGCCTAGAACTCCACTCAACTAGAATTTAGTTTTTACTAGTTTGGCTCGCCGGCCTTACTGCTTAAATAGGGCTCCCTACGCCCTCAACGACACCAAACGCCCTTCTCGCGAGCTCGGTTGTTATGCCCAAAAATCTTAAAATAATATTTTATTCCTTAGCAAGAGATCATGGACCCGAGTTAGCGCGGATTGGCGTAGAGTCGTGAGATTTAATTCGGGTAAGCTTTATATATGGGAATTTTTTTTAGGAAAAATATATTTATGTTATTTTATGTGATTTATCATGCTAGGGTGATATAGAGTCTCGAGACAAATTTAGCGATTTAATCGAAACTCGAATCGAAGTTAGAATGAATTTGTTGTGGATTTTAGAAGTCGGGCGAATAAGTGAGGGCGTTTTTATAATTTGGGCCAACCAAGGCCCATAAATAATCAAAGGGGATCTCACGACTGTTGTTTCTAGCCTTACGCGACCCAAGAGAGAGAGAGAGAGAGAGAGAGAGGAGGGAGAGCCATCGGAGTCAAAATTTCGCGAGTTCGTCGGCGTTCAACATATATAGGAAGATCCTCTGCTTCTTCTTCCTGCCCAATTTCTCCGAAAAGATGAGTGTTTCTAGCCTTCTCTCCCCCCCCCCCCCATTTCCTTTTCATCGTTTTCGTTGGGTTTTTCATGAATTGAATTGGATAATCGTATCGAGATTTCTATCGTGAACGTAACAGTTCTATTAGATTGATTTTTGGGTGTTTGGGTGCCCCTTTTCCTTGTTGTGCCGCCGCTCTTCCCCCTTGTTTTCTTGATAATTTCTTGTGAATTCTTGATAGTTGTTGGGGTTTCTTGGTGCTTGTTTGAGATCTTGATGAAAGAAGGAAGATAGGATGGAATTAGGGTGTGCCGCCTCCTTTAGAGGGTCCTTAAGAACCCTAGGGTGGCCAGTCACCCCAAACATGATATTTTTATGAATTTAGACATATTTTCACAATTAGGAAATATACTTTAGGATATGTTGGATGAATTCCTAATAGTATAATCATTGTAGGAACCTAAACTTAGAGAATTGAAACCGTAGGGACACCTAGAGACGCTAGGACCTAAAACTTAACTATCAGAAGGGCTGACCCTAAGAACACCTATGGGGGCCGAACCCTCCTAACCCTTAGAGCACTCGGGTGGGGAAGGTAGGCCGGCCTATGGCAATCTGTAATGCCTAAATTTTTTAATAATAATAGTTTATTCTTGAGCGGGCGACCGTAGGCCCGAGTTAGTGCGGATTGGCGAAAAGCTTCAGGATTAGACCCGGATAAGCATTTAATATAGAAAAAAATTTAGGGAAATTGTTTTCCATATCTCTGTGATTTAGTATGCTAGGATGATAGAGGGTCTTGAGATGAATTTAGCGGTTCAATCAAAACTCAAATAGGAGTTAGAACAGGTTAGATATGAGCTATTTAAGTTGGATAACTTAAGTAGGAGTATTTTGGTTATTTGGACCCAACCGGGATCTATAAATTAGAGCTTGGGGGTGTGCGGCCAGGGGTTTTAGCCCCACGCCACCCAAGGCAAGGGAGAGAGGAGAGAGAGGGCGGCGCCAAGAAGGAGGAGGATCTACCGGAGCCGGAATTCCACGAGTTCGTTGGCATCGATTGAAGGAAGATCCTACGCGTCTTCTTCCATTTCGTCTTCTCCAAAGAGGTCAGTGTATTGGCCATTTTCCCCCGATTCTTTCATTCATGATATCGACTTTAGGATGAGATTTCACGTAGATATTCTATCGATTTGTAGATCTGGATTTTCTTTGTGATTTCTCTGAGTTTTGATGTGTTCTCGCTTGAAAATTTTGGATCTATTGTGTGGTGGTCGGATCATGTCATTTCGTGTCGTTTGTATCATCTTATTTGTACTCGGATTCATAGCCGTTGGCTACAATTCTAAATGTGAAAAATCCTATCATTTTTTGTACAGTTGTGTCATCATCATCTAGCAGGCCACCATCGCTAGACAACTAGCATCACCAGGTAGGTCATCATCGCTCGATGGGTGGTCGTTGCCTGGTGGTGGTACGCGAGGGGGGGAGGGGCGCGCTCGTCCCAAATTTGGGGTCGCCGCCCGGTTCTCATCGTCGCCCATTCTCATGGCGGCGACGATGAGTGATGGCGCCAGCGTAGGAGTCAGGGTCAGGCTCCCCCGGCGAACCGATCGGCCGGAGTAGTCGGGGGTGACGGTGGGTAGAGGCGGCGATTGGTTGGGTTTGGGGTGGAGGAACCCTAGATTTGGGTGAGGGAGATGAGGTGTTTGAAGATGAATGGTTGAGATTGCATACTGTGTAGGTGAAGGACTGAGATTGCATCATGTTTAGGTGAAGGACTAAGATTGCATCATGTTTAGATGAAGGGCTGAGATTGTATCATGTTTAGATGAAGGGCTGAGATTGTATCATGTTTAGGTGAAGGGCTGAGATTTCATCATGTTTAGATGAAGGGCTGAGATTGTATCATGTTTAGGTGAAGGGCTGAGATTTCATCATGTTTATATGAAGGGCTGAGATTGCATCATGTTTAGGTGAAGGGCTGATATTTCATCATGTTTAGATAAAGGGCCAAGATTGTATCATGTTTAGGTGAAGGGCTAAGATTTCATCATGTTTAGATGAAGGGCTGAGATTTCATCATGTTTAGGTGAAGGTAGGGGTGAGCAACGGTTCGGTTCGGTTAATAACCGAACCGAATCATCGGTTAACCGAACCGAATAAAAAAAAATCTTTTAACCATTTACCGAACCGAAAAAATTCGGTTAGCCGAATTTTTTGTTCGATCGGTTCGATTCGATTAATTTACCAAATTAACCAAAAATTTTTTTAAAAAAATAACCAAAAAGATTTTAAAAATATTACATTTGCTAAGACTCAAACTCAAGCAACCCAGCTCCATTTTTATACTTCTAACCATCTTAGCAAACTCCATTATCAACTTATTTCTAACTAACACATGTTATATAGACAGTCGAATATAAAATAAATAACATTACACGCTAGGATTCGAACTTGGGCTGTCGGGAGGCTTAAAATTGCTCTTAACAACCAAGGCAAACAACAATATATGATATAATTTATATTGTATATATATATATATATATATATTCGATTAATTCGGTAAATTAACCGAATCGTCGGTTAATTTACCGAACCGAACCGAAAACCGAAATATTAAATTTCCATTAACCGAAAGTCAAACCGAAATTAATTCGATAAATTTGGTTCGATTAAATCGGTTTCAGTTCGGTCGGTTTCGGTTCGATCGATTTTGGTTCAGTCAATTTTGGTTCGATTTTGGTGAATCGGGGAATTCTGCTCACCCCTAGGTGAAGGGCTGTTATTTCATCATGTTTAGGTGAAGGGATGTGATTGCATCTTGATAGATGTAAGGCTATGATTTCATCATGTAGATGGAGGGCTGTGATTACATCTTGACAGATGTAAGGCTATGATTGCATCATGTAGATGGAGAGCTATGATTGCATCTTGATAGTTGTAAGGCTATGATTGCGTCATGTAGATGGAGGGTTGTGATTACATCTTGACAGATGTAATGCTATGATTACATCATGTAGATGGAGAGCTGTGATTGCATCCTGATAGATGTAAGGATATGATTACATCAAGTTAGATGGAGGGCTATGATTGCATCATGTTAGATGGAAGACTGAGATTGCATCAGGCTAGAGGGAAGGCTGTGATTGCATCATGTTAGATGGAAGGCTGAGATTTCATCAGGTTAGATGGAGGGATATGGTTGCATCATATTAGATGAAAGATTGTGATTGGATCTTGTTTAGATGAAGGGCTGAGATTTCATTATTGATTTATTTGAATTGTAGCACCGTTATATTTATTCGTCATAGTGATTTATTAAATAAATTTAAGACATTTCTTCTATTATTCTAAATAATTATTTTGAGGCCTTAATCAATGTTCTGGTTTCATTGATGAGGTTTGTTTCGCCATCCGACATTCGGATTTTGAAAGCAGTAGGCGGACGTTGCCCCGTTTTGCGCGCCGAGGTGAAAAATCATGTTTTATATGTTTTTATGATTTCAATTTGAGATGATTCGTGGTTATAATATTTGATGAGCTGAATCTTGTCCTAAATCAGTTGTTCATATGACGAAAATATTTTATCCGGGTGTTCCATTCCATTAGTTTTACTGCTGAAGTTCCTTTTGCGTTGCTTATCATGATATACTTGCTTCATTTTCTTATGATGTTGGACATGCTGCATTCCTATTTTATGGTTGTTATGTATGCTGTGAGATCTTAATTTGTGAGCACTATTTTCATGCATATATATATCTGTGTGTGGTTGTGATTATATGACAGGAGGAGGTGGAGGTGGAGGTTGAGGTATGCCCTCAACATACCATTTATTACCTGTTGACAGCATATCTTATTTTATGTTTATATACCTGTGTGTGTGATGTTATATGTGCTTGTTGCATTTTTCGGAAGTCTCGCTGGTGAGGGGAGAGTATGCCCCAAAGAGACAGTGTTGGCATTATTCCGGATGTCCGATTGGTGCGGGAAGATAATACCCCAAGAAGACAGTCCGGAGACCCGAGCGATGAGGGGAACGTATGCCCCAACAGACTGACTCAGAAGAGCCAGTGTCGGTGAGGGGAGGGCATGCCCCAACAGGCTGACACTGAGCTAGGTGGTAGTGCGGCAGCCATCCATCTACCTACCCTATGTGGCTACGTCGGACCGACGGGTCCGAAGATGATTCATGTGGATGTTGCATTCATGTGATTGAGGCATTGCATTGGCATTACTTCATTCATGTGGTGGTATTTATTCATGTGTTATACTTATTTGCCTGTTGGTGGTTGTTTATCATGCTCATAGTTTATCATGATATTCATCCTCATGTTCCTGCTATGTTCAAATGCATGTTTATGTTGTGTTGGTTTTTATATGACGATGAATTAGATGATTGAGGACTGATCTACTCACTAAGTTCTAGTTGAACTTACCCCTTATTTCTGTTATTTTACAGCACCGGAGCTAGATCAAGGAGGTACCGGGGTGCAGTAGCGCGGCTGATGGCGACAGGACAGCGGGTCTCGTGACATGTCGTGGTCGAGGAGGATACCCGAGTCATTTTCTTTACTTTGGGATACCCGAGTCGTTTTCTTTCCTTTGAGTTGTTGAGTTATGTCGACTCGGTTTTATTTATGTTTCCACACTTTATTTATGTTGAGATGTCTTCTTTAGTAATTAAACCATTTTGAACATTAGCCATTTATTAAGTTGGTGGTTGGGGTTTTGGAAGTTAAAAGTCTTTTTAAATTTCCCTGAAATGTTAGTAAAATGTTTATGGTTCGGTTTTCTTATTTGTGGTTTAGTTTGGATTAGGCTTCGGGTACGTGGTGTACCCTGGCCGATCATACCGAATATGGGGTGTGACATAATCGGTTAGGGTCTTCAAGGGAGGGTTACATTGTATAGGATTGCTAGGTGGTGACACCCTATCTGTTTAGGGCTTCCTATATGTGTTGTTCCTTCTTTTTATTCTATGCTTTAGATGTGTTGCATATTTATTCCTTGATGTCCCTTCCTTGTCATATGCTTATATTTACATGCGTGGTTGTGAATTATGACTTGTGAAGGTGGAGGATGAGATATGTTCTAACATACCCTTATTTACGTGTTGATAGCACATTATAATTATGTTGCTATAACTACGTGTGTGATGATGTGATGTGCTTGTTGCATTTCTTTCGCTGGTGAGGGGAGGGTATGCCCCAAAGAGACAGTGTTGGCCTTATTCTGGAAGTCTGGCTGATGAGGAAGTTCATACCCCCAAAGAGATAGTCCGGAGACCCGATCAGTGAGGGGAACGTATGCCCCAACGAGACGGATCGGAAGAGCCGTGTCGGTGAGGGGAGAGCATACCCCAAAGAGACGACATTGGCTGGGTGGTAGATCAGGGGCCACATCGACTACCTACCCTCTATGGCTATGAGGATTGACGAGTCCGATTGAGCATGTGGATGGTTGCATTGAGCATATTATATGTTGTGGCATTTTCTTGCAAGTTGCTATGTGTTGACGAGGATGATTGCGCTGCTAAAATAAATGCTCAAATAAAAATTATGCTTTATCTTCTTATGCTTACTTATATGCTTGATTTCACATGATGATGATGTTGTGGTGAAAATGAGGGCTGATCTACTCACTAAGTCTCAGTTGAACTTACCCCTCACATTTGTTGTTTTGCAGTACCTGAGTTAGATCAGAGAGGCACTGGGGTGCAGTAGCGCGGCTGGTGGTGGCAGGGTAGCGGGTCTCGTGACATGTCATGGTCGAGGGGGATACCCGAGTCGTATTATTTTCTTTGAGTCATGGAGTCATGTCGACTCGATTTATTTGTTTCCGCACTTTTATTTATTTAAGGTGTCTTATTTAGTAATTAAACTTTCGAAATCAATTTGAACATTTGCTATTTATTTAGTTGGTGATCTAGGGTTTTTTTTGGAAATAAATGTCTTTTATAAATTTTTGAAAGTTATTAAATATTCGGGTCTGGTTTATTTAGTTGGTGCAGTAGCACGGCTGGTGGTGGTAGGGCAGCTGGTCTTGTGACATGTCGTGGTCGAGGGGGATACCCGAGTTATTTTTATTTCTTTTGAGTTGTTGAGTCATGTCGACCCGGTTTATTTATTTGTTTCCGCACTTTTATTACTCGAGGTGTCTTGTTTAGTAATTAAACTTTTGAAATCAATTTGAACATTTGCTATTTATTGAGTTGGTGGTCTAGAGTTTTCTTGAAAATAAATGTCTTTTATAAATTCTTGAAAAGTTAATAAGTGTTCAGGTCTGGTCTTGTTATGTGGTTTGGTTTGATTTAGGCTTCGGGTACGTGGCGTACCCTGGCCTGGCCGGTCATACTAGAATTAGGGTATGACATTGGTTTTCACCGAGTATGGTCCTCGGTCCTACCTATGGCCTCTGAATCAGCCTAGCTCACTTTAAAATGGCTTATCCAACTCCTCGCGCACGGTTCCATCTCACACTCCCCGGTGAGCTCGGTCTGAACTCCTGAGTGCTATTCTTGCCTACCACGCCACTACCTCTAGCCTTAGAGTCCATATTCAACTCCTCGTGCGTAGTTACGTCTTACACTCCTCGGCGAGCTCAACCTGAACCCCCGAGTGCAATTCTTGGCTACTACGCTACTACTTTCGGCCTTAGAGCCCTTATTCAACTCCTCATGCACGGTTCCGCGTTACGCTCCTCGGCGAGGTCGGCTTGAACCCCTGAGTGCAGTTCTTGGCCACAACGCTACTACCTCCGACCTTAGAGCCCTTATTCAACTCCTCGTGCGCGGTTCCGCCTTACGCTCCTCGGCGAGCTCGACCTGAACCCCCGAGTGCAGTTATTATCTACCACGCCGCCACCTTCGGCCTTAGAGCCCTTATTCAACTCCTCGTGTGCGGTGCCACCTTATGCTCATCGGCAATCTCGGTCTGAACCATCAAGTGCAATTCCTGGCTACCACGCCACTACCTCTGGCCTTAGAGCCCTTATTCAACTCCTTACGCGCGATTCGCCTTACACTCCTCGGTGAGCTCGGTCTGAACCCCCGAGTACAGTTCTTGGCCACCACGATACTACTTTCGTCTTTAGAGACCTTATTCAACCCCTCGCATGAGCTTTGGCCTGAACCCCAGAGTGTAGTTCTTGTCTACCACACCACCACCACTGGCCTTAGAGCCCTTATTCAACTCCTCGCGTGCGGTTTCGCCTTTCACTCCTCGATGAGCTCGACTTGAATCCCTCGATCGTGAGTGCAGTTCTTGGCTACCACACCACTACTTCTGGCCTTAGAACCCTTATTCAACTCCTTGCGTACGGTTCCGCCTTACGCTCCTTGAGGAGCTCGGCTTGAATCCCCGAGTGTAGTTCTTGGCTACCACATCACTATTTTCAGCCATAGTGTCCTTATTCAACTCCCCACGCATGGTTCCGCGCTTCTCCTTGGCGAGCTCATCCTCAACCCACAAGTACAATTCTTGGCTACCACGCTACTACTCCCGGCCTTATGGCCCTCACTTGATTACTAACGCGTGATTTTACTTAAGCAAAGCTCGACTAAGACCCTCTAATACGAAGGTCCAACCTCAAACAAGATCCCAGAAATCGGACAAGGACATTCCCTTCATGGAGAACCAGGTGAAAAAGAATTACACCATCAAATCAACAGAAGCACATCGTAAAACAAAATAAGCTCACGAAGGAGCCATGATTGTCAAAGAGGAATCACCAAAACAAAATAAGCTCACATAAGAGCAATTGTCAAACAAAAAGGAGAGAAAATAATCAACCACATGAAGATCTCAGAACCAGCGCAAACAAGCGAAGAGTTTAAAGAGTTTGTTGAGGAGAAACTGCACCCACCTTGGTGCACTGAGTAGGAGCATCCCTTTCCGAAATAAGATCTCTTCGCGGAGAAAATGAACATTGGCCCGGAGTTGCAACTGAAGAATCTTCTCCAAGCGACTAAGAAAAGTCCTCCTCATCCTCGGGATTTACCAGGACACCATCCTTGACTTCCTTAAGGAAGTCCATCTTAGAAAGATCAACGTCGGGAGCCATAAGCTCAGCTTGCTCTGTCCCCGTCTCAAAGCCCTCCATTTACTTGGCAAGAGCACAATCTCAGAGGCACTTCGATCACCTCTTCCCCAAGGGTCTACCAGGCCAAGTTACACCTCACGACCTCGACCCTAGCCTCCTTAGTCTCGGCCCTCAGATGGGAACTTTTTGCCATCGACACGGAAAGGTCCATGTAGACCATCTCAAGTTCCACCCTGGTCTTGCCTTCCATCTCCGCTATCCGAGTTGTGGACTCAAAAACAACCACACTCAAATGGGCTACTTCATCAACCTTCGCCACCAATGCTCTTTCCATCTCAACCATTTTATGCCCGAAGGCCTCATGCTCTTGGGATTGTGCCTCACACTCTCTCGATGAAGACTCATTTAACTTACCCAGCAAAAGCTGAACGTGCTCCTAGGGATATACCCCTGGGAAAAATCGACTAGTTACTGGAGCGAAGATGTAGGACTGAACCTGGCTGATGGACCCCTATTGATGCACCGGCCACCATCGCCACCTCCAGAAGATTGGACTAATTTCCCTACGGACAGACGTCCGCTTCAAGAAGCAGGTTCTCCTCTGAATGCCTAGTTCTCTTTCGACGCCTCATCGGCGAGCCAAGAAAGACTGGAGAGTCCAAAGAAGATGATGATCTAGCCACTTCCTCTCTCATCCCAGAAACCCTCGGCTTTCGAGACTGTGAAACCCTCATAGGCCTCAGTAAGTCATCCACCAATGGACTTTTTCCCTTATCTCTTGTAGAGTTCTCCCGCATTTCTGCCAAGCAGGCGCACATGCCTGGTACCTTTAGCAGTGAGGACATCTCACTTGTAAAACAAGAAAGGGCCGGATAGTTCGTCCCAAGAAAAACGAAGGAAGGATCGTAAGGAAGACAAACCTAAAGCCAACAACAACAATACTGAAGTTAGAGACTAAAAAGACTTACGGGTAAGGGCTAACGATGGAGGAAGAGCAAACGACGAAGGAAGAAAATGAGCCAACTGAGGAAAGCACCAACAAGAGCCCGCTAGAAATGAATTAGGCCAAGGAATGCAAGAAAAACTCGCAAACAAGAAAGAAAAAAAAGTCATTTTATAAGCTCAACTCCCCCATCGAAAGACCAATAGTGAAGTCGAAATTAAATCTCCACTGACCAGCTCAGCGACCGACGGCTCTCTAGAACGCCCCCCCACCCCCCCAAATGGCATGAGCAGATGCTTTTTTTGCCATGATGTCTTCCCCAAAAACAAGGGGACAAGAGCCAATCAGCAGCCGCCAATTGCAGGATGAGAAGATCTTCATTATTAAACCGACATGCCGATCGTGGAAGTCGAGAGGACATGTGGGTGACACAGCAAAAAATGCTGATTTGACTTGCTTTGAAGTCACACGAAGAGCCGCTACATGCTAGCTAAAAATGACGCGCGGCTACTCAGCTAAAAATGACGTGCGACTACTCACCCCAGCCTAACTTTCACCACTGCTCACGCCATCTTGGCCGTCTCGACCATCTTTCCCAACTCGGCCTCCTCGATCATTTCCTTCCGCTTGACCTCCGCAATTGTCCACCTCGATATGACCTCCCTGATCATTAGTTTCGACCTTCACAGACGCTCGTTCCAAATTGGTTCCCACGGCCAGCCCTCTCTATCCGGCCTCCACGGCCAACCACTTCAACATGACCCCCATGGCCACTCACTCCAATTCCAGCCCGGCCCTAGCAGCCATCTGCTTGACTTCTACAAGTCAACTGCTCCAACACAATATTGAGTTAGGCCTCCCTAGCCACCCAGCATAACTTGGTGAACTTATCCGTGGTCACCCCAGAAAATGCCCAAAAAATAAAGGCTAACTCAACTCAAGAGCTCAACACACAGTCCTTTAGAATCCGACCGAGCTCGGGGTTGTAGACTGGATTAAAACTATTGAGTTCGATCGAATTAGATCTAACGGCGCCCCATCACTCCTTTCGGGCCAAATCAATCAGCCCAACCAAGGGGGCTCTGCCCAACCATGCCCTTGAGTCAGGTCTGAGCCAGACCAAGCGACTTTACTCACGAACCCCACCTGACTATATAAGGATACCTGATCCTACCTTATTAGGGAAGATATGCCATTACGAGCCCGCCATCTCCGGGATCGACGTCGACCCATTCTGGGTAACATCACCACGAGATGTTCGGGCGGCATCATCACCCCACTTGCGATAAATATAGACACAGCGCTCCTCAGGTATAACCCTATTTTTTTTATTTCCATTACCTCCACCTTGGAGTCCCATTGACTTGAACGTCGGAGTGTCTTTTGCAGGTCCCCTCCTCCCCCACTCCTAGCCTCCGGTGTCGAACTAGACAAGGAGAGACACCGAATCGACTAGAAGGCCCCCAACTCTCAATTAGAAATAGTTTCTAAATGTGAAGATTTAAAACAAAAATTTATTTTGCCTCTAATTTTGTGTCTCTATAGGTCGATTGTGTTGTAGTTGAGCTTTTTTTCTTTTTCTTTTTCATTTTTTTTTGCATGGTTATTTTTTATTTAATCTAATCTTGAAGGAATTTGTTTGGATAATATGTATTTATTTATTTATTTAAAATAGTTTTATATTAAAAAATGTTTTCATGTGTTTACCCTTTCCGAGTTGGTAAACTATTATATCTTTCTACCAAACTTTTTAGCCACTAATTCACCTAAAAAATCATTCACTATTATAATTGATAATAACACTTAATTAATCTTGATGATGATTATACTATTTAGTTTGATTAACACAATTTTCTTATACAATTTTAAAAATAAATCAATAATTAAAAAAATAGATGAAAAGAATTCCTTATCCATTTTATTCGATTGAAACTGGCCTCTCTTTCTCTATATGCCTATAAATATGTTATTGAATATGTATTCTTATAAATATCATCATTAATATCAGATAACTCAAGTTTAATATCAGTAAAATCATAATTAATAGTAGGAAAAATATCTTAATATAGCATGTACTTTGACCATTGTCTCAATTGTGGCATGTATTTTCATTTATCTCATTTGCATATATGTACTAAGACATTTGTTTCAATTACGATTTGTTGTACAACTTCCATGGTCGCCTGTGGTACGTCTTCATTGTCCCGTCGTTGGAGGCGAGGTCATCGGCGGTGAGGAACCTGCACGACTGCATCAACGTGCTGGTGTTCTGGTTCGGGTCGATCTGGCCTTGGGCCATGATGGTGTTGCTCTGGCACGACGTTGCAGTTCTGGAAGAATGGCATTAGAAAGTAACATTGGTTAGAGTGTCAGTAGAAGAACAAGACATGCACTGAAACCACCTAAGCAGGCCATTCGGTCCAAGTTCAGCGATCCTGACGCCATGATCTCCGACTACTTCGGCCTCGCTGCAGGCATCGACGTCGGGGGCATTCTCGGAAGGGAAGAGGTCATTCCCATGATCGTAAATGACATTGCCAGCATGATCAGTAGCAGCCGTGTTAAGGAGCAAATTAGGATTGACCTGAGGATCCATGTCATGAGGCGCCATAGTGGACAATGCCCCGGACGTCATGTACGTGTTGAGCTGCCACTTGACCGCGGCAGACGACGAGTTGGTGCAGCACGAGCTCGAGCTCAGCAGTGTCGTGCTCCAGTTGGCGCTCGAGCTCACGGATGTAGTGGTAGCAGCCGCCAACGGGGTCATGGGTGCGCATGTCGGAGTGGAAGATGATGGTGTGCATGGCCTCGGTGCGCTGGTACGGGTCAAGGTTGGCGATGGTCTTGTTGATGTTGCTGACGCCGAAGAGGCGGTGTGCATTGAGGAACTTTTGCTGGTTGTTGGCTGGGATGCCACTGTCGCCTCCGCCGGAGGCCGGAGGCGAAGCAGGGTGGCCAGGCGAGGCCCACCAAGGCGTCCGGACGGCGCACGTCAACAAGGCACTGTAACACTATGTTTGGATTGAGGGTTTCAGAAGGTTTTGGAGGGGTTTGGAGGGGCAGGGTTTTGAAGGGGTTTAAAACACCCTGTTTGGATAACTTTTTTAAGGGGTTTGGAGGGGTTTCAAATCCCTCCAAACCCCTCCTAGAACCCATTTTCAAAACCTCTCAAAATGGGGGGTTTTGGAGGGGTTTGAAGAGTTAATGAATTAAAAATAGTTAAATTACAAAAGTATCCTTAGAACAAAAATATATATTATTATAAACGAGGGCATAGCGGTCTATCAAATCTCTCTCTCTCTCTCTCTCTCTCTCTCTCTCTCTCTCTCTCTCTCTCTCTCTCTCCACCATCTGCTTCTTCAAGCCAAGGTAGCCATCACCACCTGGATGAATCCGCTCCTGCTCTGCGAAGCCTAGCATGGATGCGTCTTTCGGTTTCCAGATCCTTGCTCTGAGCACAAGCCCCCAAGACATGTACCATGGTTATCTCATTCGACTCCATGCCTTCAAGATCCATCTCCTCGAACAGGCGAATGGCTTTTCCAGCTTGATCGTAGTCGGCATAGCCGGCGATTATTGTCGTCCACGTAATGATATTACGGTTCACGGTTCTCTCGAACAATGCCGTCGTTGCTTGCATGTCTCAATAGGAGACATATATGTGGATCAGAGTGCTGGAGATGTACGCATCACCTTCGTAGCCGGTTCTCACCACATGGCCATGGAGGCAGCAGCCGAACACATGATCACGAACACAAGCGCAAGCCTTGAAGGCGAAGGGGAAAGTGAAGTGGTACGACGAGCGGCCGTGCCGCAGCATGTCACAGTAGAAGGTGAGAGTGGTGGTGGGTTCGGGGCCGACAAAGAGGCCGTGGATCATCGAGTTCCACATGTAGGTGGAGGGCGCCGCGGGAGCCATGGCGGACTGTGGTGGTGATCGCTAGAGAGAGAGAGAGATCCACTTTTTTAAGTTATAAAAGTTTAATATTAAAAATTATTTTTTTATACATGTCAGAATGCCATGTCGTCAATTTAACGGGGCGCCTGACGGAAATTTAACGGTAGGCCACAATTGAAACAAATGTTTTAGTATATGTATACAAATTTAACGCTAAGCCCGGGAGGTTGGATGACTAATTCCCAACCTGCAGAATAAGTTCGGAGGGCCTTTTTCGATTGTTCTGGTTTGGCCTCGTGGGATAAGTTCGGAGGGCCTACCTGATTATCCCTGAGATGATTTTTATAGGAATAAGTTCGGAGGGTCTTTCCCGATTATTCCTGTGATGTCTTAGAAGAGTAAGTTCGGAGGGCCTGACCGATTACTCTTGTGATATCACGTCTCGCGGAGCAAGTTCAGAGGGTCTTCCCGATTATCCTAGTATGTCTTGTTGCCATCGAGCATGGTAGGCTTCGGCCTGATGTTTCTCCACTCTTGGAGGGTTAGATGCCTTGAGGCATGTGTGGCATATTAGCCTATTGGCTAGTCACAATTTCGTGATTTTACCTTTCTGTAGAGATAGATTTACACTCTTGTTATCTCTGTGATGTTTATTGGTGAGGGTTGGTAGAACCGCTCGCTGAGTTCTTTGAACTCACCTGTTACCGTTTGATTTCTATTTTGCAGAGCCTGCCTGGTGAGGTGGGTTGGATGCACTTGGCGCCGCTGGAGGGCAGAGGAGCCGCATGATCTCATAGCAGTCCTAGATAGGGTCGTAGTCAAGTCTTTTGGTAGCAGTCATGCACTTGTATTAGTTTGATTTTGGAGTTGTAGCCCTGAGGGCATTTATGTCATTTATTTTAGATTTTATTATATTTGAACTTTTGAATTGTTGAACTTAAAATGTTATTTCCGCACTTTTCGTTTCATTGAAGATACTTGAAATAGACTATGTTTTGGTTCGCTTTTCATTGAAATAAAACTTGTTATTTCTTTTCCGCTATATTTATTTGTTGAGTTGGCATGTGCATGGTTTACGCTGCGGGGTATAGGCACGTATATCCTAGCCGATCACGTGACCCTAAGTTGGGGCGTGACAATATGGTATCAGAGCATGTGGTTCCGTCTGACTACGACCTAGAGTTGTCACCGTATAGGGCATTGCTAGCATGTCAGTATATGGTAGAGGTATGCTATGAGATCAATGGACTATGTCTGCACCTCAGCGCGACTTGTGGTAAAGTTTGCAAAATATTGGGTGAATTCAATTGCTTAATTATGAATTATTTCTTTTCTGGTGTTTCCAGATCGATGGAGGCCTTTGATGCCGCAAGGAACGGTAGTGATAGTAACTCCACTAAGCGCCGAGGCCGAAGTCGAGGTCAGACAGGATCCCATGGTTGTGCAGCTGCAGGCCCGAGTGGCTGAGCTGACAGAGGCACTCCGCAGAGAGCAGGAGCTGAGGTAGCAGCCACTGCCAGTACCAGCAGCACCCGCAGTACCATAGGTGATTCAACCAGTGACACCAGTGGTCAGAGCCCAGAGCACATTCCTATGCAGATTTTATCGCATTCAGGCCACCAGAGTATACAGGGACAGATCAGCAGGTGGAGGTCACTAGTTTCCTGGGAGATTGCTTTGAGCTGTGCAGGGAGCTTGGTTGTTCTTTTGAGACGACTGCTCGACTGATTGGGTTATAGCTGAGAGGGCCAGCTAAGGATTGGCTCCATACCTGGAGGAACCGTCGAGCAGCAGATGCACCGCCCCCTACTTGGGAGGAGTTTAGAGCTGCTATGGTGGAGAAGTACCTACCGATGAGCGTTCGGGATAGGCGGGCGAAGGAGTTCGAGCTACTGCTTCAGACAGGTAGCATGTCAGTGTCAGATTATGAGATGGAGTTCACACGACTCTCGAAGTACCATCCCACCTTGATAGCCACTGAGACCGCCAGGGTCAAGAGGTTTGTTGAGGAGCTGAGACCACATATTGCCAAACTGATCCATTACACATAGGAGACTTCATTCGCCCGGATCGTTGATGAGGCACTTCGGAAGGAGGCACTGGTACCGACAAATAGGCATGATGGACCTCAGAAGAAAAAGTTTTGGCCCCAACACTCAGGGGTCGGCCAGCTCATTCTGAGGGTACTCCCAGGGCAATGAATCTGCCGCAGGGCGGAGGTCATAATAGTTCCAGGGGTCCAGGACCATGAGCATCATCAAGAAGTCCGCAATGAAGATCTGGGCCACAACAGTGTAATCGATGTCACAAGAGGCACTGGGGGCTTACTGGGGACGGTCAGAGGGATGTTTTAGCTATGGGCAGACTGGGCATTACAAAAAGAATTGCCCTAGTAAGGATAGTCAGTAGCCTGATCAGACTAGAGGAAATGCATCTATGTCAGTGGGTTTCATAGCTCAGAGGGGTCAGACTTAGGGAGGAGGCTAGCGAGGTGGTGGTTTGGAGAGACCCGCTGCACGGGTGTTTGCTATGAACTAGGAGGGCGCTGAGGCGTCCACGACATTAGTGTCAGGTAACTTTGTTATTGGTTCCACTATTGCATATGTCTTTTTTGATCCAGGTGCTACGCACTCTTTCGTGTCTGCTTTATTTGCTGCTAAGTTGGTAGGGGTACCTTCTGTGCTTGATTTGCCCCTTGTGGTATCTACACCTACGAGTATTTCTGTGGTGGCAGAGACAGTCTCTCGAGGCTGCGAAGTTGTCATTTATGGCCATGTGCTGATGGCCGATTTGACACTCCTGCCGATGTTGAAGCTTCATGTGATCTTGGGTATGGACTGGTTGGTGAACCATTTCGCCTTAGTAGATTACAGGGCTAAGAGTGTGACCTTCAATAAGTTCGGATTGCCCCAGTTTACCTTCCAGGGTGAGGGAAAGGGTGAGCTGATGGCGATTTCAGCTCTTAGGGCCCAAAAGTTACTCTTTGGCGGATGTCAGTCCTTTTTGGCATTTGTGTCAGTGGTAGAGGAAGGCGGAGGCGCAGCCAGGGACATCGGGGGGACGCTTGTGGTATGTGAGTTCTCTGATGCGTTCCCGGATGAGTTGTCAGGGTTACCTCTAAAGAGAGAGATCGAATTCTGTAGTGACTTGCAGCCAGGGGTGAAGCCGATCTCCATTCCACCGTTTCGGATGACACCAGCCGAGTTGAGAAAGTTGAAGTCCCAGTTACAGGAGCTGCTTGATTTGGGTTTCATTTGCACCAATGTTTCGACTTGGGGTGCTCTTGTGCTCTTTGCCCAGGATTGATGACTTGTTTGATCAGTTTCAGGGAGCTCAGTATTTTTTTTTAAGATTGACCTGCAGTCAGGGTATCATCAGTTGAGGATTCGGAACAGTGACGTCCCTAAGACTGCTTTCAGTTCGAGGTATGTGCACTTTGAGTTCCTGGTGATGTCCTTCGGGATGACTAATGCACATGTAGCATTTATGGACCTAATGAACCGAGTGATCAAGGAATACCTGGATAAGTTTGTGATTATGTTCATTGATGATATTTTGATTTATTCTAGGAGTAGGGAGGAGCATGCTGAGCACTTGATGGTAGTTCTGGAAACTCTCAGGGAGCACAGATTATATGCCAAATTCTCCAAGTACGAATTCTGACTGGAGAGTATGTGATTTCTTGGCCATGTAGTGTACAAGAAAGGAATAAAAGTGGACCCTGCAAAGATTGAAGCAGTTCAGAATTGGAAGATGCCGACTAATGTCTCGGAGATTTGCAATTTTTTAGGGTTGGCAGGTTATTACAGAAAGTTTGTGGAGAATTTCTCCATGATTGCAGCACCATTGACCCGCCTGATCCAGAAGAAGGTCAAGTTTGAATGGGACAGTAAGTGCGAGGAGAGCTTTCTGAAGCTCAAGGACCGCTTGATGTCGGCACCAGTTCTAGTAGTACCTTCAGGCTCGGGAGGGTTGTGTGCTGATGTAGAATGACAGGGTAATAGCTTATGCCTCTAGCTAGTTGAAGGTTGACGAGAAGAATTACCCAACCCATGATCTTGAGCTAGCAGCGGTGGTGTTCACATTGAAGCTGTGGCGTCACTACCCTTATGGCGAGGCTTGTGAGATATACACTTATCATAAGAGTCTCTAGTATTTGCTCACCCAGAAGGAGTTGAACCTAAGGCAGAGAAGATGGCTTGAGCCGTTGAAGGACTATGACTGCACGATCATGTACCATCCAGGGAGGGCTAATGTAGTAGCTGATGCTCTGAGCAAGAAGTCCATGGGCAGTCTAGCGAATTTGGCAGTCAGGAGGAGGCCGTTGGCTCAGGATTTGGCCTTATGTTTGGATGGTATAACAGTCTTATCAGTATCGAATTCTAGTGCGCTGGTGGCTCACTCGAGAGTACAGTCCATATTGGTTGATATGCTGCGGGCAGCGCAGGAGGAGGATGTCTTTTGTGCACTCACTAAGGATCTGGCCAGGAGAGGAGATACAAATAGTAGGTTCAATGTGGACTCAAAGATCGTTCTGAGGTTTAAGAACCGAATTGTGGTACTTGATATGGCTGAGGTTCGCATGCAGGTGCTGGAGATGGCTCATTGATCTATATATACTATGCATTCGGGAGCCACGAAGATTTACCAAGATCTCAGACAGAACTATTGGTGGAAAGACATGAAAAGTGAGGTGGCCGAGTTCGTGTCTAAGTGCCTGGTGTGTCAGCAGGTGAAGGCTGAGTATTTGAAGTCGGCAGGGTTGCTCCAAAACTTAGGGGTACCGGAGTGGAAATGGGAGAAGATAACCATGAATTTCATAACTGGGTTGCCAAAGTCCGAGAAAGGCAATGATTCTATATGGGTAGTGGTGGATCGCCTAACCAAGATGTCGCACTTCATACTAGTCAGGACGATCTTTTCAGCTGAGCAGTATGCGTGATTATTCTTGGATCGGATTGTCATTTATCATGGAGGTTCGATTCTGATCATCTCAAATTGGGGTACTCAGTTCATGGCTCAATTTTGGCAGTCTTTTCAGGAGGCATTGGGCACTTAGGTTTGATTCAGTACCGCATTTCACCCTCAAACAGATGGTCAGTCAGCGCGGACTATTCAGACGCTGGAGGATATGCTGAGGGCATGTGTCATAGACCTGGAGGGCAGTTGAGAGAGGCACTTACCTCTGATTGAGTTTGCCTACAATAACAGTTACCACAGCAGCATTGGGATGTCTCCATTTGAGGAGTTGTATGGGCGGAGATGCAGGTCGCTTGTAGGTTGGTTTGAGGTAGGGGACTCCCTTATGATGTGACCTGATCTGGTGGAGGAGGCTGTGGAAAAAGTGAAGCAAATCAGAGAAAGACTGTTAGCAGCTCAGAGTCGTTAGAAGATGTATGTTGATGGAAAGGCTAGGAAGGTAGAGTTCGCTGAGGGGAACATGGTGTTCTCAAGGTGTCCCCTATGAAAGGGGTGGTGAGGTTTGATAAGAAAGGAAAGCTAAGCCCTAGGTTCATTGGGTTATTTCCTATTCTCAAGCGCAGGGGAGTTGTGGCTTATGAGTTGGCCTTACCTCGTAGTATGGATCGAGTACATCAAGTGTTCCATGTGTCTATGCTGAAGAAGTACATTCGGGATGAGTCCCGATTGAGCCCACCGCAGTGGAGGTGGATTCAGCGGTCTCTTATGAGGAGCGGCCAGTTGAGGTGCTAGACCAGCAGATTCGGAAGTTGAGATCCAAGGTGATCTCCTTGGTTAAGGTCAGGTGGGAGCACCATTCCGACCAGGAGGCCACCTGGGAGGTGGAACAGGATATGATGGAGCGTTATCCTTCATTATTTGATGATTTGGTGAGTCCTTAGTTTTCTTTCTGAAATTCGAGAACGAATTTTCTTTAAGGAGGGAGGATTGTAATATCCTAGATATTTAATTTTATTATTTTCCTCTTATGTTTGTGTTTGCCAACCTAGCGGACTAGTTCGTGGTCGAGCCAAGTCGACTCATGGTCTGGTGCGAGCTTGCGAGCTCGGGTAAATAGGATATGAAATTTATGAATTTAGGCTTGAGTAGTTAAAATTATTTAATTTGATATTATGTGTGCATAATTGTTAATTATGTTCATGTGGGTGTATTTAATTAATTGCTTTTGTATTAGAATAAGTTTAATTAAATTTAAGTTAGCGGGTTTGGGTTCGATTTAAGATGGATGCGGGTTGGATAAAAGGGTTAGAGGGGTTAGGGTTGAGGAGGGAGTATAAAACTCCATCCCCTTGGCTTATGGCTCCTATTTTTGGAGCCACCCAAAATTATGAGAGAAGAGAGACAGCCGTCAGCCACCAGCCGCCAGCCAAGCCAGTAGCCAGCCCTCTCCCTCTTTCGTCTTGGAGCCACCACCACCCCAGAGCCGAGTCATCGCCTGAGCCAAGCCTCTTTTCCTCTCCTTCTCTCTTCCTTCCCTCTTCCTTTCTCCCTCCCGAAGAGGAGCCAACCGAAGCAATCCCCTCTCCCTTACTCTCTCCCTTTCTCCTTAAGCTGGCGGCTTGGGAGGAGCCGCCGCCTGCCCCCTTCTTCCTTGGGGTTGAGCTACCGGATTTCAATGCCGAAATCAGAGGCCGTGGATTGGATTTTTTTCTCCAATCATCTTTTAAAATTAGGTGAGTGATTTACCATCTCTCTTCGGGTTTTTGTTTGAATTCTTGAATCCGGTCTTGGCAGCTCGGCGTTTATGTTTTGTTCTTGATTTGTTTTTCGAGTTCTTGCCGTATTTCTTGGAATTCGTGTTTGAGAAGACCCAAATCTCTACCTTATGGGGCTCGGCAGCCCTAGGGTAAACATAGGGGTGCTTGGCCAAGAGGGAAACCGGGGTCACCTTTAAGGTGTTCGATGAAAAGCCTGAATGAGCCTTCTTGTTTCATTGACATAAAATTTTTGATCGTTTCTCCTAATTTGAGTTCTTGATATGTGGATTGCATGCTTGGATTAAATATGTAATTTATGGGTAGAAATCATGATTAGGATCAAGATCTTGTAATTTATGCCATGGGGATTCTTGAGAAGTGAGGTTTTTAATCTTGATGTTATTTCTTGATTAAGGCATGGTAGATTCTTTTTTTAAAATCTTGATTAAAATGCATGAATCCTGTGAAATAAATTCTGAGATTAGTATTCTGTCCTAAAGATAATTAAGGAGCTAATTTCTGTAAATTTTTGGATCTAATTTCATGATATGCTGAAATTGTATGTTGCTGGAATTTTATGCTGAGATGTTGAATCTGTACTATTTTTAGATTGTTTGTTGTGGTGTGTGTATTTCCGTGAATATGGTCGCGTAACCTATCGTTTCAACCAGAAAATATAGTTTGGAAACATACGACACACTTTAGAGACTAGATTTGAGTTAGACACATCAGTCCTGGGCAGAACAGTAACCTAAAACAAAACTCTAATCTTGGTGAACTAAATTTTAATTCATAATTAAAATTGGGTTAAGGGTGAACATAATCTGTTATGAACCAACTTATAAAGAATGCATGAAATAAAACTACACGGGTTCATGACATTACGGATCTAAGAGATAGGGGTCGGGTATGGAGTGTTGAGACGCTTCCTAATGAGGACAGCCTTAGGACACCATATGAGAGTCTTGACTTAGGTCATGATGCGCCATATCCTTGCGAATGGCGGAGCGGCTCGATTAGGAGCTAGATTGCGGGCTAAGCCCGGGAGGTTGGATGACTAATTCCCAACCTGCAGAACAAGTTCAGAGGGTCTTTCCCGATTGTTCTAGTTTGGCCTCGTGGGATAAGTTCGGAGGGCCTACCCGATTATCCCTGAGATGATTTTTAGAGGAATAAGTTCGGAGGGTCTTTCCCGATTATTCTTGTGATGTCTTAGAAGAGTAAGTTCGGAGGGTCTGCCCGATTACTCTTGTGATATCACATCTCGCGGAGTAAGTTCGGAGGGTCTTTCTAAGTTCGAAGGGCTTTCTCGATCATCCTAGTATGTCTTATTGCCTTCGGGCATGGTAGGCTTTGGCCTGATGTTTCTCCACTCTTGGAGGGTTAGATGCCTTGAGGCATGTATGGCATGTTGGCCTGTTGGCTAGTCACAGCTTCGTGACTTTACCTTTCTGTAGAGATATATTTACATTCTTGTTATCTCTGTGATGTTTATTGATGAGGGTTGGTAGAACCGCTCGCTGAGTTCTTTGAACTCACCCGTTGTCGTTTGATTTTTGTTTTGCAGAGCCTGACCGGTGAGGTGAGTTGGATACACTTGGCGCCGCTGGAGGATAGAGAAGCCGCATGATCTCGTAGCAGTCCTAGATAGGGTCGTAGTTGAGTCTTTTGGTAGTAGTCATGCACTTGTATTAGTTTGATTTAAAGTTATAGCCCTAAGGGCCTTTATGTCATTTATTTCAGACTTTATTGTATCTGAACTTTTGAATTGTTGAATTTAAAATGTTATTTCCGCACTTTTCATTTCATTGGAGCTACTTGAAATAAACTCTATTTTGGTTCGCTTTTCATTGAAATAAAACTTGTTATTTCTTTTCCGCTATATTTATTTGTTGAGTTGGCATGTGCATGGTTTAGGCTGCGGGGTATAGGCACGTATACCCTGTCCAGTCACATGACCCTGAGTTGGTGCGTGACAATCATCACACTTGAGCCTTCTACTCATCTTCAAGTCTCATTGGATTCAAAGAGTCATCATCTTTAGGCCTTGAAGGATTAGGAGGAAGTAAGAAAGAGCACCGACTAGTTTTGTTCACACTTGTACTCTTTATTATTGTTTTTACTTGTATTTTGGTTCTCATTTAAAGCTTCTAGAGATATGAGTGTTTAGG
Source organism: Canna indica (assembly GCA_034359265.1). Lineage (NCBI taxonomy): Eukaryota > Viridiplantae > Streptophyta > Magnoliopsida > Zingiberales > Cannaceae > Canna > Canna indica. The sequence continues at coordinate 75,768,339 of CP136890.1, forward strand.
ATTTGAGTGTTGGTGGTTGCCTTGGTTAGAAGACATAAGTTCATCTTTGTAATCTAGGATTAGAGTGTCCTTAGGAATAGTGAGGTGGGAGAATGCTCTCGGTATGAAAGCGGGTGTGTTTTCGATGTAAGAGCAGAGACTCTCGATTGAAAAGTGTTATAGTAAAAGAACTCTACCTCTAGTGGATTAGGTTTGGAGTGCTTAGGTAGTAGATTAGGTGGGTTACCAAACCACTATAAATGTCATTGTTAGCATTGATACTATCGTGTGTGCTTGCTTAGCCTATTTACAATTGCTATTCCATTATCTTGCTAAGTATTCATTATCATTGTGCCTTAGGTAAAAATTGAACAAGTGAAGTTGAAAAGTAGACATTAATCTTAGTGCACACTATTCACCCCCTCTAGTATTGATATTTCATTCACATTAATGGACAAAAGTAAGATATATACTATGTGATGGTAGAAAAGTTTTGAAAATCCTTCTATAGCAGATCGACAATGGTCCAAGTGCCGCAAAAGGTTTACCAACATTCTTGAGCAATCATATCACTAGTTGCTCATTATTTATCAGTTGTCATAGATGATTTTGCGACGATTGATATATGCATCAACAATTATTTGTAGCCATCACAAACGCCATCATATAATTTCTACGTTTAAGCGGCGACTAGAAGTCGTCGCAGAAAGATCATCTGCGATGATTTATAGGGTCGGCCCGCCCGTCCATTAGGCCAAAAAGACCCTTGCCTTGGGGGGGGGGAATCATAGGCCTCAAAGTACTTAATTAGGCTCATTACTAAATATTATATTTATTTTATTATAAATTAATACTTCAAATAAGTCATTTAATCTTATATAATCATATTTCTCTCTCATTTTCATCCATTAGTTCACAATTACTTTATCAATTTTCACCTTTCATATATTTTCTCTCGATCAACACAATTTTTTACTCACTTTTTCGTAATGCCTCATTATTTCCACTATCAACTAAAAAACAATCCTAATTAATTCTCTTGATTAATTTAAGAAGAAGAAAAATCTTTGGACTAATTGAACATTAACTGCCAATTAAAGCTAATTAGGCAGAACAAATGCATGCACACATCTTTTTATCGAAATAATTAAATAGACATTTAAATTTTGACATATTGTTACTTTTATTAATTGACAAAAAAGAAGAAGAAGTAATTATACATGCAAATCTTCAATTGAGTGAGAATGATCATGCCATCTTCAATTAAGACCAACGACCCAGGGTGGTCTATTCATTAGGCCTAAAAGGTCTCATCTTAAGATTTCATCGTAAATCACAATATCTCTTGGACCGCCTTTGGTGATTTAGCAATGGTCGGAGCCATCAGTGAAGATAATTTTTTTAGTTGTAATTTTAGTAAATTTTCTATGGGTTTCTTCGTAAAACATCAAATAACACATATAAAGGTGTGATTAGAAAAAGTAAAGGAAAAATGGCCAAATTTGCACCTGAAATATTGTGAAAAGTGTAAATGTGCTCTTTAATTATATTTTTGACCAAAATTACCCTCGACGTTACATAATTGGATTATTTTTACCATTTTTTTAACAAAAGTCCACATCAGCAAACGGAAGCCAATGTGGCAAGTGTAGCTCGGTCATATAAGATATCACGATGAAAAATGACACACATGACAATTATGTACTGACAAGGGTAATTTTGGCCCAAAACATATTTAAGGGATAAATTTGCATATTTTTTAATACTTTAGGGGAAAATTTGCACATTTTTCAATACTCCATGGGCAAATTTGGCTATTTTCCCTTTAATAAAATCTATATGGTGCCCAGCCAACGTGTTTTATGTTCATTGCATGATTTCTGCAAGTTTGGCTTCTACCTTAGAATTTAAACAAATACTTTAGTGAATTTCTTGAGAAATATAAAATTTAAAGATGAAACAAAAATAATATTAAAAAAAATATATCTTGATTACTAAAATAAAAACTTGATTAAATTTAATTATTAGTAACATAGTGGTAATGCTTGTGTTTGCAAATTATGACGGTGTTGCCTTATTTAACTAACATCTTGGCTCTTGATATCATTTGCTATTTGTTTTGATTCTTTTATCTATTTATTAATTTTCCTATTTTATGTGTTTATTAGAAGATTAATGAGACTAGCTTTTTATTTTTTAGTTTATAGTTTCTTATAGTTACTATTGCAGATAATGTTTTAGGGGTGAGCACGGGTCGAGACGTCCCGGTCCGGCCCGACCCGAAAGTATGGAGAGAATCTCGTCCCAATTCAAAATCGAGACAGGACCGGGACAAAATCAGGATACTTCATATTCGGGACCAAGACTATGACACATATTTGCGTTCGGGCCGACTCAAAATCAGGATGGGACCGAGACATACCAAATCTCGACCCGTCCTGACCCGAACTCACCCCTACTATGTTGGTTGGTTTCTTATTACAATGAAAAGTGACTAAAACTGATAATTCATATCTTTGAGTAATTAAACAATTCAGTTACAACACAAAGTATAATTGTCAAGCTTATATTTTTCTTGATTTTAGTAAAGATGATATCAACGTTATTCTTATAGTGTTAATTAGAATCACATTTATGATAATAATATATAAAAGAAAAATAATTAAAATTTGCCCTTGAAGTATTGAAAATAGTACAAATTTACCCCTAAAGTATTAACAAATGTGCAAATTTGCCCCTAAAATATATTTTGGGCTAAAATTACCCTTTTAGTACATAATTATCACGTGTCATTTTTCACTGTGACATCTTATGCGACCACGCTTCACTTGCCACATTGGCTTTCATTTGTTGACGTGGATTTCTGCTAAGAAAAAAGATAAAATTGATCCAATTATGTAACGTCGAGAGTACTTTTGGTCAAAAACATAGTTAAGGGATAAATTTATATTTTTTTTCAATACTTTCAAAATAAATTTGACCTTTTTAAAAAAGTAAAACCTAACGTACACAATGCCCTACTGCTTTCTACTCGCCCTCTTTTCCTCTGGCTCCTAAATTTACTAAAATTTAATTGAGATCATTTATCCACAAAGAACAACACATATAATTAGCAAAAATCATCATATACTGCTCTGCTTTTTCTACCTGAAATTACTAACATTGCGATCATGCACCCTCCTGTTATAAGGTCATGTACATACATCATTATTCCAATATGACAACCCCTCTCTGCCCATATAAGTAAATTATATATTAATATATAGAAAAAAAAAGTATCACGACTCACTTGAATAATAAATGAATTGAAGAACATGAACCTAATCATTTGCAAGTTTCCAAAATAAGTAAATAAATAAATAATAAAACTTATGGCTTTTGTACAATACAGATCCATTATTAGCTGTTAGTAATTATTCCCATCACAACTCAAGATTGGGATTCAAGTAGACCCCCCTCAAGAACCACAAGTTTGCTGCTGCAGGATGACTATTTAATTCATCTCTTATTCAATTGTTCCCACATGTCAAGTTCTTCTAGTTTTTGTATGCATTGCAAATGAATATAGTTAAGATCGAGCTATATATAGTTCCCATTTGGGCCTTCAACAATTAAGTGATATCAAGTTTCAAAGTCATTATCCGCATGCACCCAAGAAGTATAGATCTTTTGAGGTTTGTAATTAAGATATATATGGTTGTGGGTTTTATAGATTTGATGATCAATTTGAATGTGATCATGTGGGTATAGTGTATTCTGATCACTTGGGCTAGCTGATGATTGGTTGGAGATGCATGATTGAGTGATGCATGAATCATTTTAAATGTCAGGTTGCAAATGATTGCTTCTTGCAGTTACACTGTATCAAGAGAGAAGAACAAAAAGATTCTTCATTATTTCAACTTTGAGCTCTCCAAAAGAATATATCAATCAATCTATCACTGACGTAATATATATATATATATTTGACAAATTTATAACCATTGTAAGTCCCAGTTCTTGGTGATGACTAAGGAAGGAATCACCAAGAAGAAGAGATCATTAATTTTTTTTATCAGTAACATATATAATAACAATTAGAATAGTAGAAATGAATAGTTATATATAGACAGAAGTTAATTTGTATGATGTGATCAGATAGATATAAATAGATAGATAGATATTAATTATATATATATAAGAAAAAACAAAAGAAAGATACTGAAAGATGCATGAGAGGAGAGGATGGAGGTGTGTGACTGTGTGTGCGCGCGCATGTTACTGACTACATCCACGTGCACTAGTACATGCTGATTCAATTCACATGCATATGCATATGATATATAAACGAGAATGCATGACCACACTTTTATTGCTTGGCTTCTTACTCATCAATCGTTTATATATATATACTTGTATGTAATCATCAACATTAATTAATATATGTATGCATATGCATGTGCATATATATAGAAATGCTATATATATGGCTTGAGACATGCATATATTATCAACCTCTTGTCATTTCAAACTGTGGCATGTGCAAGTGTGCAACTGCAAGAATTACCTGATTGCCCTTGAGCACTATCACAAAATTTTTAATTTTAAGTGTATTTGGACGATTCCTTTAGTGTAATAAAAGTCTCGTCGGTCTAATTAATTAAACTAAATTCTGTGATCTTATTAAATTCGTTGGCGTCAGCTTATGTTAGGTGTCAAGTTTGTGCAAATGTTTGGCCAGGCATTTGATCTTCGGACCTCGAGGTAAGTCGTCTCAACTTCATATTCCTGATGGTGCGTACTTGGGATTTAGGATTTTGTTGCCCTCCGAATAATGTGCACTGAGGGAAGATGGACATAATAGAATATGAAACTTAGATTATTTAAGGTATGTCGTGTTTGTATTTATTATAAGTGGAGATGATGACGCCGTCATGTAATCTCACGAGGATATTACTCATAATGGATCAAGACTGATCCCGAAGATGACGGACGTGTAATGACGTATTCCTCATGATAAGAAAAGACGTGGATGTTCATGTATAGCCGGGTGGAGCCCCCTAATGGAGCCATCTGATTTGGCTCGAATTTGGTCATGGCCTGGGGCGCTCCGACCAGCAGGCCCAATAGTTCTACTTCAGCCCACAACCCCCAAGCTCGGTCGGAGTTTGAAGGACTATGTATCGTGCTCTTTAAGTGGGATGAACTTTCCTGTCCTTAGCGTTTCTGCAGTTTGAGGAACTTCTAAAAATATTTACCATGTTACGTTTAGCTTTTGCAAAGGTAAAGTTCTATCAAGTGGTCAGCGAGGCCAAGCTGGAATATATGGACGGCTGCAAGGGTCGAATTGGAGTGGTTGGCTATAGAGGCCGAGCTAAAGTAGGTGGCCGTGGAGGCCAAGCGATTGTTGAAACCGAGCTGGAACGGACGACTGCAAGGGTCAAATTGGAGTGGTTGTTTATAAAGGCCAAGCAGTTGTATAAACCGAGCTGGAACGGACGACTGCAAGGGTTGAATTAGAGTGGTCGACTATATATAGAGTCTGAGTTGCATCGGACGACTGCAAGGGTTGAATTGGAGTTTTCGGTTGTAGAAAGCCGAGCTGAAGTAGGTGGCTGCTAAGGCCGAGCTAGAACGGATGGCTGCAAGGGTTAAATTGGAGTGGTCAGTTGTAGAAAGCCGAGCTAAAGTAGGTGGCTGCTAAGGCCGAGCTGGCAGTGATTGGCTGTGGCGGCCGAGTTGGAGCAAGCGGTCGTGAAGGCCGAGCTGGAGCAAATGGTCATGGAGGCCAAATTGGAGTTGGTGCTCGTATAGGTCGTAAATAATCTTTGGTTGGCATATAGTAACCTTGTCTTTTCCTGAGTGAAATGAATTTACATATCTTTGTCATGTTATTCATGTGTCTTCTCGTCTTCTATGCTTGGCATGACGGCTTACTGGTAGGGTTTGTCTTCTTTCATGGTGCTTCTTGGTTGGTTTTTGCCTTTTCAATTTGGAGGAGTAATCATGATAGGAAAGTGTTCCCATGAAAGCGGAGAGATAGCTGTAGAGTTCCCTGGGCATTCACAAAGGAAGATGCGAGGAATGTAATTTTATCAAGTAATAAAAGGAAATTGTGCATACAAGAAATTGCTCGATTTGATCTTTATTTGTGCATGTTTGTGACGATTTGATCACGACTTGAGTTCTCACAAGGATTGGGTCGGGGTTGTTTTCGCATGTCTTGTCCTAGGTTTGGCTCGAGAGTCCTTTTTAGTTGTTTGTCTTCAACCGTGGAGAGTGCTTGTGGGCCATTAGGCTCTTTCTTTGATTCGGTCATCTTCGGCCTGAGGCATCCGTTATAGCATTATCGAGCTTCTTTCTGGTCAACGTGCAGCCCACCTACTTTTGTTTTTGAAATAGAAAATTTTAATACTAGGTGGGGAATGGATATGACAGCTCCCAAATTGTTCAAGGACAATCGTCCTAAGATCATATGATATGGGCATGAGACGTTGATGACTAGGCATCACACATCAATTGTCCTTGCTTTTGGTTGAGAGTTGAACATTGTCCTTAGCCATATGGCTTCTCGGACGTCAGCCCTTTCTCCCAAGAAGCCTACCAAGTCTCCTTTGCATTGGGTGAGTGAGACTTCTGTTAATTGCATTTTCTCAAAGGTAGAATGGAAAAAAATGTCGACAAAGCTGCCTTGATCGACTAGGACCTTTTTGATGATGAAATTTCCTGCAATCACAATGATGACAACTGGGTTGTGTAGGTTTTGATCAGTTTCGTGAAAATCAGATTCATAGAACGATATTACCGGGGTTTTGGAAATGGTCTGTTGTGGGCGAGCAGCGCTATCGACCGGCATGATTGCCCGAATAGATCTCTTCTTGGTAGAGCTTGATTCTTCGCCTCCCGCAAATCCATTGGCGATGTAGTCGATAACTCCTCAGAGCTCGTTTCCCGAGCGATCAGCTCGGCTATTCTCCCTATAACCCGAGTGGGGATTCAGAGGTGTTCAGCTTCGTCGTCGAGGGTCGCGGCTCCTGCTCTGATCTTGTTCTCTTTGGTGGAGGACGTATTTGTCTAGGTGTCCTGCATTGACTAAATCTTCAAGTTGGTCACCGAGTACTACACAGTCCTCAGTGGTGTGTCCATATGTGTTATAGAAGATGCACTTCTTGCTCGTGTTGACGTTGGGTGGTAGCTTTTGCTTTCGCGCGTTGGCGGGATACCTGATAAGCTTCAAGTGGTAGATGTCTTGAAGGATGTTTCTTCCTAGTGTTGAAAGGGCTTTCAAATCGGCGCGTTTGAGCGAGGTGGTGACCTCGGCCATTTGCCATTGTTCTACTCGTGGCGGTTGCGATCTTCGCTTCTTCTGTCCTCCTTTTTGGATGTCTTATCTTCGACAACGACTTTGAGATTATGCTTGTGAAGTTATTCCATCTTTCTGAAGCTAGTGGCTTTCTCCTGGAACCTGGCCATGTCCTTGGGCTCCTTTAGGGTGATCTGGTCAGTAAAGTATCCGGGCGTTAGCTCAAGTTTGATGGGATATAATTCGACTCGAGGGTTGAGGTTGGGATCGAATTTCGACCACTATGTCCTGAAACCTGCATATTTATTCTCTTAGGGGCTCATGTTGCCCCTGTTTGATGTACTGGAGGGCGTTCTCCATTTTGTGGTAGACCTGTGATGTTACGAATCGATTGAGGAAGACGCGGGAGAAGTTTTGAATGAATGAATAGACCTCGGTGAAAGGGAGGCAAACCATAACAAAGGGGTTTTTCCTAAAAAAGTTGAAAAAACTCTACAGAGTGTAGGATTAGTCGCTTCGTGGTAGAGTATCATGGCCCAAGTGCAGCGTAGGATCGCCCGTACCATCATAGGGCGTCAGGGTGGTTGGCAACTTACTCTTCGACGGGAGACGGGTTGTCATTATGTGTTCGGCGAAAGGTCCCACGTCGATAGGAAGAACAATCCCGACCGTCCTCGCTTTGGGGTCTTCCTCTTTCTCCGGACGGGCGGGGCGGGGTGGGGTGGGGGATACTAGAGACATCGACGCGAAGGATGGGAATCGGTCTCCTCCTTTTCTGAGTGATTGCTTTCCTCATGCTCTGAGAGATAGCGTCCATGGTCAATCGGGAGTTGTTCTCGGGATTGTGTTAGCATCTCGACTTGGGCTGCTAACCGTTGGTTCTACGCTTCCAAATCGTTTATCCGATGTTGAGGCTCTTTAGGGGGAGGATGGGTTGGTGTTGGAGCATCGTTCTTCGCTGTTTCAGTGTTACTAGGTTGGGGTCGATCGTCGCCGTTGGGTCATTGCCGTTGGCGTGTGCAGCAATCGCTTGGCTCTAGGTTCCAACTAGTGTGGGGGAAGTAAAATTTACTTGGCACCACGATGGGTGCCAAATATTCCTGCTTGAGGATCAGAGTAGTCTGGGCTGATAGAGGTAATAGAATATGAAACTTAGATTACTTGAGCCGTGTCGTATTTGTATTTATAGTAGGTGGAGATGATGACGTCGTCCTGTAATCTCGCAGGAATATTGCTTCGAATGGGTCGAGGCAGATCTCGAAAATGACAGGGGTGTAATGACATATTCCTCGTGATAAGGGAGGACGTGGATGTCCATGTATGGCCGGGTGGAACCCTCGGGTGGAGCCATCTAATTTGAGTCGAATTGGCTCGTGGAGCGCTGTTGGATCTAATTCGATCGGGTCCAATAATTCTAGTTCAGTTCAGTTTATAATCTTGGTAGAAAAATAGTTAAACGTGGGAGAGATTGGTTTACCTAAGGAGGGACCTTGATGACTATTTATATATCCCTAGTATTCCCTCGATTAAGTCAAGCATTAAATGCTTAACCTACTCTTAGAGGTATATAGGAAATTTGTTGGCTCCTCAAAATTCAAACTAGACAAAACTTTTGTCGGATGATTTATTTGGCGGCAAAGGTGGCATGTACACATGCGATGTAGGTTAAGATGACTCTCATGTTGATACAACCTACTCTTAGGCTTCAATTCCTAGGCTAAGTTTATATAAGAGTGCAAGGTAAGGCCTTTGCAATGAGCTCCAAATATATATATCGGGTCAACCTTGTGTGTAGGCTATTAAATGACCTTGATAATAATCAAGGCTAGCTTAATTGGGGCCATCTTCTCGTACTAGCATTGCAATTATTAGGGGTTATCTTGGTGCAAATATGCTTCCCTAGAGATATATGATGATGGGACACTCGACCAAGCTAGCTACTCCTCTTCAAGAAATTTGCGTGTTTCACATTTAATTTGCATCTTCTTTTAATTAATATATATTTGTAACTAATACATTTCAATTTCAAAATTGTATTAGTCAAACTCTCCTTATTAGTACACCAATTATTAAATTTGTTTCCTAAATTAAGTAGACAAGATGATAAGGATCACCAATGATCAATCCCTTATATATATTAGCACATTTAAAATATGCAAAATGAGTTTAATTAAGTACTCTTAGTTACCATATATTAATTAATTTTAATCATAATAAACACTAATTCAGAAGGATGAGTACCAATTATCCTTCTTCTTTTTTTATTTATCTCGAACTTGTTAATTAATAATTAGTATTGCATCGATCAAACATAAAAACCGATGACCCAAACCGGCCGGTTTAGCGTTGTATTCGGGTTTAATTTATAGAATAGTATTGTTTTTCATGATCATCAGGTCATTGGCTCATATATTGCCCATCCTGAGCCGTAATATATATATAGCTAGCTTATATATAAAACAATTCAAAAATCAAAATTAATATTTGTCTGCACCCGCTGATGTGTAGATGCAACAAGTATTTGCTGGAGATCAGAATCTAGCTAATTGTTCCGAAGAGTAGATAATTAATTAATATTATATATATACATATATTGCTTCTTTCAATAAAATAATATGGTTGGTGAAAATTCATTATTAATTTCTAGTCATATTTTAGTTTCCATATTGCGTTTGGATCGACTTTAATAATGGATTCGATGCTGGTATTTTTATTAAAAAAAATAAAGTAGTTCTTTTATTGATATTAAAATCTACAGAAATCCTCGTCAATTACTTATATATATATATATACACACAACGGTAGATGTCCGTACCCGCGTGGATGGACACGAGCACGGTCTGCCGTGCCCGCTTGCCCGCGCCAGAGAGTATGGTAGTGTCAGTAATTTTCAGCGCCAGTTTGTTGAACATAACTATAATTTTTTTCTTTTTATCTTTACATTTCGACGTCAATATCCAGCGTCATAATTTTTTTGCCAATATAACAAAGATTTGTTATAGTGTGACCATTTTCTTCGTGGTTTTCTCTAAAAAAAGAAAAAAAAAGAAAATTGACCTAATATGACATGAATTAATTTTTAGGATTTTGAAATAGTTTTAATTTTGACATGCAGATTGGATCTTAGGTTTTTTATTTTTATGTATACTGAACCTAAAATCATAAATTTTATCCTACCTAACTTCAATTTTATTATTGTTCTTGTCTAAATTCGAGACGATGTGACCTTGCACGTCTCCTAGTCCAGTGCAACTCCGGCGGGGAATCTGCAAAGATACTCTGGTGATCAAGCAAGAAGGAATTTCAAATGTGGCTATGGAAATTTGGAATCATAAGTTGATTTTTTTACCTGGTCTGCTCGTGCCTGTATATAGTGCATGATAAAAGATGTCCGATGCTAATGCCTCCCGAAATCTCATAGGGATGTGCTCAGAATGGGTCGAAGCTAATATATTCCGGAGATGTCGATTTTATAATTAACGAATCTCTTGTAACTAATGATAACGTATGTGTCCTTGAATGATCGGGTGGAACCCCCGGGCTAAGTAGTGTTCTTCTGGGCTTAATTCGATTGGATCCGAAGTGCTATATAGTCCAGTGTGTGTGTATATATATATAAGGTATAAAGGTAAAAATAAAATGAGTACTCAACGTGACTTAATACTATTCAATCAAGTTGAATCAAAATCTTAATTTCTTATGAAGTTTATTTGATCTGAATCAGATTAACCTGGAAGCAGGTCTGAGTTGTCGAAAAATATGATCCAAAATTTTGATAATGGACTAAAACTCTTTTCAAGAAAGTGATAACATAAAATAGGGAGACAAAGAAATAATGTTTTGAAACAAGTACAAAAAAGAAAGACTAATTATATAACCACTTATTATATATCTCCCCTCAACTCCTATAAATCCTCAAGCCATGTCCACTCCTCTCACACCGCCTCCAAAGAAGAGAAGGCAACAACAAGCCCTTGTTAATTTCAAGTACTCCATTCTCCAATTGCAGCATTGTTTTCTGAGCCATTACAGAAGCATCCAATAATGGATCATGTGCTGAAGAAATGGAAGAAGCTTTCCATTGCACCAAAAGACAACAATAGTGACAAGAAGAGCATCAAGTTCCCGAAGAAGAAGACACTCTCATTCTCCAACACCTCCTCCTCATCATCGTCATCACATGAAGCTTTAGTTCCCAAGGGATTCCTCGCCGTGTGCGTCGGAGATGAGAGGAAGAGGTTTGTGATTCCTACTGAGTACTTGTATCATGAGTCCTTCGGAGTCCTGCTGAGAGAAGCAGAGGAGGAGTACGGGTTCCAACAAGAAGGCGTGCTCCGAATTCCGTGTGAGGTCGCGTCATTTGAGAGAGTGATGGAGGTGGTGGAGAAGAAAGAGAAGGAAGGCTTTTGCTATGGAAGCATGGAGGTTGAGAGTGAGATGTCCAAGTATCGTCTTCCTGCAGAGAAGATGATGTGCAGATAAAAGAAACTACTACTTGTTTTCTTTTTCTTATTCATGAGAATTAATGCATCCCTATGGATTGGGACGTGTGATAAGATTGTTCTTCTATAATTTTGAATACCAGGGTTTACGTCTCAATATAAATATATATATATATATACTCTCTTTTTTTAACAAAATTATAAGTAGAGTGAGGTAAGAAAGAAAACAATAAGAAAAAGGATGACCCAAAGAAGAAGCCACAAAAAGACCACATACCATACCTACTAAAAGCAAGTTAAGTCTCGGTAGTGTTTGTATTTTGGAAGCAACACAAGTTCCTCTCGAACCAGATGAACCAACACCAAGTCAGTACACTACTAGAAATTGAGTCTTCAGCAACGGCTATCAGCAACGGCCGCTCAAACCGTTGCTATTTGCAACGACATTCTTACGGCCGCCCGAGCCGTTGCAGATATGTTGTATCTGCAACGGCATTCTAACGGACACGCGAGCCGTTGCGGATTATTTTAATTATCCGCAACGGCTTTCGGACGGACACTCAAGCCGTTGCTGATATTTTAATTATCAGCAACGGCTTTCTAACGGACAAGTGAGCCGTCGCTGATGATAACTTATTAGCAACGGCTTTCTAACGGGCGAGTGAGCCGTTGCTGATAAGTTTATATAGGGCACGCAGTCGCGCCCGACCCTTCTTCCTCCCGCTGCTGCCGACTTTTTCAGGTATGCCTCGCCGGCCGGCCGTCTCTTCCCGTTGCGGCCGGCGGGAAATCCGACTGAAACCCTTTTTTAAGGGTTTCGGCCGGCGGCGGTCGGCCGATGGCCGCCGCCGGACCTTTTACAGTGGCCGGACAGTGTGTCCAGCCACTGTACGCCGTAATAAATGTTTTTTTTTATTGTTTTATAATTGTTAATTAATTATTTAGATTAATTGTTTAATTTGTTAGATTAATTATTAGGGTTTAGATTAATTTCAGAATTGTCCACTTCAGACGCGCGCCGGAATCGTCCACTTCGGACGCGCTCCGAAATCGTCCACTTCGGACGCGCGCCGGAATCGTCCAATATGGACTCGAACTGTCTCGAAACATTTAGAAAATAATCATGCATCCGACGAGTTCATATGTTTCACGTACGCATCGACGAGTCAGATATGATTTAGCAAAACCTTAGATCCGTTCGGGGATTGTATGTTCGTGTAAAAGAAGTAGATGATCTTTTATACGACGTACAATTCTTGAATTGTCCCTGATTGGATAATTTGGGAATATAGTTATTTGTACTGCACTTACATTTTTATTTTAACTGTTAACTAATTATTCTAAATTTTGGCAACATCTCTCTTGTTCACCGATACGTGCCCAGATGATATGCGTATTCGGAGAACTGTAGGGAGATGCTGCCGAAATTTAGAATAATTAGTTAACAGTTAAAATAAAAACGTAAGTGTAGTACGAATAACATAAATCCCGAATGGAATAGGACAATCTCACCTAAAGACATTAACCAAAGAAATTGTCATTGATTGACAAAATCATGTCGGCTGATCGAAGTTGGATGTACCGACGTCTTGATCGTGGAGCTTTAACGAATGAGTTTCGATTAGGCGTAACGTACTTCCTAAATTTCGCCTATTCGAATCGGAATTTCGTTAGCATGGGTGATCAAATCCGATGTCCGTGCCGCATTTGTTCAAATGGACGATTTTTGGATCGGGAGACTGTCACTCTGCATCTATATACCAAAGGATTTGCACCAAGATATTTTCTATGGACTTGTCACGGGGAGTCACGCGAAGTCGGGACGTCGAGCAATCCTATGTTGAATGTGATATGGATTTTTATGGACTGGTGGAAGAAGTGATAGAGTTGCACTACTTCGGCTTAAAATCAGTGATCCTATTTAGATGTCATTGGTTCGATACAACATAAAGGGGCATGAAAGTTCATCCAAAATATAAACTAGCTTGTTGAGGTTAATTACAAATCGAAATTGGCAGCAAATGAGCATTTTATATTGGCATCACAAGCCGAACAAGTATATTACGCGAAGTATCCGGCTCGAAATAAAGATAGAGCGGATTGGCGTGTAGTCTGTAAGATAAAAGATAGAGGAAAAATTGATCCGATAGTAGGAGAAAATGAGCTTATACCTGATATGACACATGGTTTCTATCAAGAAGATGATCCTCCTGCTGTAGATCGTATTATTCCAATACTTGAGGATGCAGACACAACATCAATTCAATTAGAAGTTGAATATGCTGATGATGACGATCATGAAATTGAGGAAGCTGGTGATGATGAAGATGAAGAAGAGGAAGAAGAGGAAGAATTCGAAGACTATTATTCAGATGATGAGGAATAATTGTAAAGTATATATTTTATTAAATATATCTCTACTATTTATACAATAATCTGATTATATGTCTATTCGACAGATATGTCTGGTCGTGGTTATCGACGCAGGAGAGCTTTGGAGTCTCCGATCGGTGAGACTCCAGCACTTACTCATGCTGCTGATCCTCCTGTTGCTGATCCTCATGCCGATGATACTGCCGAGGCTAGTACATCCAGACGCAGGCGGCCACGCGGGCCGAACAGGTGGCTGCCTCCACCAGCCACAGAGTCACGTAGATTGATTAGCGTGATTGGGGAGCGGTAATATATCATGAATTATGAATCATTACAAATTCATTATATCATAATATAATATTAAAATTTATTTTTATTGTGCAGTTAGAGCAAGAAGAAGTGCCGAGGAGCATTTCTTCTACTATTCGATGATACATGCACGGGGCATGGCCTACGTGGTCTCACGTGCCTAGCGAGCACGTCGACATGTTATGGCGCGAGTTTGAGGCACGTATTATTATTATTTTTACATGCATGATGATATATTAATATTGGTACTGATATTATTATTTTGCAGGCTCGCTATACATGGGCCGAGGACCAAAGGCCCTTCATTTACGCTGCCTGAGAGGCTATTTCCCGGGCAAGGTACAACGGGCAGCTGGGGCAGGCTCGGTCCCAAGCGATGGCCCGAGATGGGACCACTAACATTGCGGAGACTCGGGGATACGGCCCCGGTTGGATTACTCCGGATATATGGGACCAGCTCGTGGGAATATGGTCGACGGATCGATGGCAGGAGGTTTCTCGGAATGCGGCTAGAAATCGCATGTCGGGGGGAGCAGCGCGTCACACCGACGGCTCTGTTGCATTTGCAGTGCACGCGAACCGTATGGTAAGTATATCTTTTAATTATATATATTATTTGTTACTATGTGTACTAATTAATGTATTTGTTTTGTAAATGTAGACGGCGGTGTCGGATGACGGGACTGTCCAGCGACCCTCCCCGATGGCGGTGTTTGAGCGGACTCACCGTCGAGCACATGGGACGGGGGAGTACATCCACAACCGCGCTGCATACATTATGGTAATTATATATATATTTGTTTAAATGATTCATTATATATTTATAATTTAAGTTTTATGATAAATATTAAACAAAAAATCAAACTCGAGTAGGAGACCTACAGCCAAACGGTGGTGCAGCGCGGGGGTACCCCCGAGGACTTTGACGCAGCATCGTGGGTCGAGGCCGCAGGTGGCTGGGACCATGGCCGCGTATATGGCTTCGCAGATAGTGGTTATGCGCGAGCCGTGCTAGGGCCACTTGGGGCACCGACCCCTCCGGTCGCTGGTGAGCGGCCGTCCACCTCTAGATCCAGTTATGATCATAGTAGCAGAATAAGGACTCTAGAGGACACGGTCGCGCGTCAGACTGAGTTGATGGAGCGTCAGAGTCAGATGATGGCGGATATACAAGCTATGCTACGCAACATGTCAGGTCATCCCGAAGCAGACATCTCTTCGGCATCATCTAATCCATCGTCCTCGAGTCAGTCCACGCCGGTGTACACTCAAACACTCCAGACCCCGCCATATGACCCAGGCCATCCTCTATCGTCATCGTGAGATTTTTTTTATATTGACTTTGTTACTGAGATATTTAACTTGTTTAACTTATTTTGTTTGGATATTGATACTTCAATTTTGCATTTGAATTGTTTTTATACTATCGTGGATAATTATCAATATAAATATAATTATTTTGATATATATCTTGGTGTGTTTGTGATGTGTGAATGAATGTGTGTATGAGTGTATGGGTGTGTGAGTTATGTATCAGATAATGTATCAATGTATCAATGGAAATTTTAAATTTTAAATTTTTTCGTAACCAGGTTCACATCATCAGCAACGGCTTTCCCACGGCCGTCCGTGGGAAAGCCGTTGCTAAAAGTGTATCGAAAGCCGCTGCTGATGACCTACAGCAACAGCTTAGCGACGAGCTTCTACTAACGGTGTTGCTACGGACTCAGCGGCCGTTGCTATTAATGTTATCAGCAACGGCTCCGTGTCCGTGGCAACACCGTTGCTGATTCGTCGCTAAGTTATCAGCAACGCGAGTTTCTGTCACGGCTCTATTGCAACGGCTCGGCCGTTGCTGATGCCCATTTTCCTAGTAGTGGTAGTAGCCGATATTAATTGAGCTAATATCTTTAATTTCCCCAGGAGGGTTCGATTCATTTTCCACGGTCTCCAATTCGATGGAAACCAATATTCTCCAAGAAAGGTTGTGAAGTGACGCCACTCTTCACAAGAAAATTTGCATTTGACAAAGATATGATCGTGTGATTCTGTCTGGGGCCTGACATAGGAAGCAAGTAGTGTCAGCCACAATTCCCATTCAGACCAGTCTATCTCTTGTGGGAAGTCTCCTCTATATCTTGATCCGCCCAAATATTTCAATCTTGGGGGTAGTTTCGACTGCCATAGGAATGAGTAATATTTGTCTATAATACCTCTAAAGTTTAGCAGCCAATTACTATAGAGATTTCATTGAGAATAATTCATCTTTGGTCCACCTCCAAAGGATGCCATCATCACACATGTACTATGTTGAATGTGTTGGAGGTCATGAAAGAGGTTCAATAAGTAGCTAGTGTCGATAAAGGATGAGAATTCCTAGTTCCATCCTTGGAAGTTCCCTATATGGTCCTTTATTCTCACATTAGAAGATGGTGATATCCGGTTGCGACACTTGTTGAAACATTCTGAAGTATTTATCTACTAGTCGTTCACCACCCCTCCAGATATCTTCCCAAAGCTTGATGTTAGTGCCTTCCCCTGCCTGATATCGCATACTTGAGGTGAAGATCAGTTGGAGCTTTGCAATGTTCGTCCACACCAGAGATAGGTCGATGGTTCTCCAATTCTTCAATCAGGATGACCATTCCCCAGAGTTGTAAGCACCACCGATAACTAAGGGCAGTTGTTTTTTGATTGCGAGCTTCCAAAGCCAGGAACCAAGCCTTGTTTCATCATGTGCTTTTAACTCAAGAATGTCAAGTCCCCCATCTTCCTTAGGGCACGTTAGTTGGTCCCACCGAACTAAGCATCTGCCCTTGGCCGCCGCATTATCTACCCCCGTCCAGAAAAAAGGTTCTTCGCCTTTTGTCGATTTCTTTGATGACCTAACCGGGTGCCTTGAAAATGGATAGCATGTACGACGTCTGCGAGTTGAAGACGCTGTTGATTAATGTTTATATGCTTGCCCTAGAAAGAATTTTTCCATGCCAGTTGTTCAGTTGATGATCAATTTTTGAAATGAGTTGCCTCCGATCCTCTTTGCTAGGCTGCCCACACACCCACACCTTAGAGGAAGCCCCAGGTATTTAAAGGGCAATTCACCACCTAGACAACCAAACACCTCTACAAGCAACTTGGTTGTGTTAGGATTTCCTCCAATGTGTGCTAGAAGGGTTTTCTGAAGGTTCACTTTTAGTCCAGATACTAGCTCAAAGAACTGCAGAAGGCGCTGTAAGTTCTGGATGCTATTTATGTCACAGGAGCTGAAAATGACTATATCATATGCAAATAGAGAATATGTGATGCCTCCCTCGATCCTATTCCGAAGTACACCTTTGATGTAGCCATTCCTGACAGCTTGTTTTATGAGACAAGATAAGCAGTCGACTACTAGATTGAATAGGTAAGGTGAGAGGGGGTTCCCCTGTCGTACACCCCGATTGTGCTGAAAAGAGATACTAGCTTCTCCATTAATGACTAGTGCTGATTCTGTACTACTGAGGAGGTTTTTGCTCCACTCCCGTCACCTGCTTGAAAACCCTTGGGCTGCTAGCATGTCAAGGAGGATGTCCCAATTTACAAAATTAAAAGCCTTTCCAAAGTCCACTTTGATGATCACTCCATCTTCGTTTCTTCGTCTGTAGGCCCAAATAGTTTCATTGACAGTCATGTAAGAATCAAGATTGCATTGACCATATCTGTAGCCCCCCCCCCCCCCCCCTAACTGGTGCTAATCATGCCATCCAAGTCCCTTGATAGGTGCTTTGCTAGCAACTTTGAGAAGATCTTGACAACATTGTGCTCAAGACTGATAGGCCTAAAACCATTTACACTAACTGCTCCAGCTTTCTTGGGTAAGACCATAATATTTGATTTGTTGATTCTCCTTAGCTCGGAGGGAGTAGAGTAAAGTTCATTAAAGATGGCAAGCAAGTCATATTTGACAGTATTCCAGAAGCATAAGCAGAACTCGATAGGTAGGCCATCTAGTCCCGGAGCCTTGAAGGTGCCCATATCATGTAAAGCCAGGTGTATTTCCTCAATGTTGAAGGGGCTATCAAGATTTAGGTCAGTCGCATGTCCTTCCAAGTTGAGAAGGTTCCAATTTAAGTGCAGTAGAGGTTTGTTCTGTGTCCGAAACAATTCCACTAAAAAGAACGAAAGCATGCATGTACGGAAGGTACGTAGATCAGAGAAAGTGTTGACACTGATCTCTATCGCGTGAATCCAGTTCTAGTCTTCTCTTGGTGATGTCACACTGATGGAAGTAGAGCGTGTTACGATCTCTCAACTTAACCCATCAGTTCTTGGCCCGTTGGCGCCAATACATATCTTTATCGTGGTAAAGATGATCTAACTTGCATCTAGCAATTTTTAGATCCTCAATTTCTGCAGGAGAGAGTCCTGATGAGTCTAAAATATTGTCAATATTCTTGACTTCCTGCTCTAGCTGAGAATGGGCCAGGTTTCTTTGCTTCAGATTTGTATGGCTCCATTGCTTCAGGGTTTTTCTAAGACATCTCCAATGAGCAGTCCAAGAAACCACTACGATTGTGGGAAGTTGAGCTTGCCAAGCAGACTCAATGATGCATCTGAACTCCTTCCATTGAAGCCATTAAGTCTCTAGGCGAAACAATTTCTTAGCAACATAGTAGTGTCCCATGATTGTAAGATGATAGCATTGTGGTCTGAAAGTTTCCTCTCCCCACCAATAACAGCGGTCGAAGGGAAGGTGAGTGAGGCTTCCTCGGATAGTAGACATCAGTCTAGCTTTGCC